>OZ014531.1:88884132-90089450 GCA_963966105.1 Volucella zonaria
TTATATAAAGTTTCCTAAGACTGGAAAGATTGATAGGGCGGCCCTCCTGCTGTATGGACAGAGTCAGATTTATGTTGATAGGCGAAATATAGACGTATATTCTCCTACATCTTTTTATCTCTAAACTTACAAAGCGAATAGCGACATTCGGTGGTAGCGCTAGTTTTTACGTTAATTTAACAATGGACAGCATATGGCAGTCAATAGAAGAGGGAGAGATTGTAGAAGAGGGGTTTGATGGCGCAACAGACAGAATTTCGGAACTTGGGCTTAAAATGTGAGAATTGATGAAGTTAGGATACTTACTCGTAGCTCCAGTTCTGAGGTCGAAATTAGCAAAAGGCGTGTTTGTTGATGATTGAGTGATGGCAGTTTGAGCGGTAGGGGTTAAATCTGTAGAGACACGTTGACGTTGGGGCTTGCTTTGGGGTAGAATAGAGGAAGTTGGAGAATATGTGGCAGGCTTAAGATAAGGAAGAATGTTAATTTCGAAACTCCTATTGGAGCTGGATTTGTTATATGAAGAGAAGGTGGGTTTTGGTAATTTTGATTCACTTGCTAACTTATTTGGTGGTCTTGGCATGACAGGCTGCTTAATTTTATCCTGCCTCTTGGTGGAATTTTGAAACCATTTTCAGACACGTCTCTTTCCAAAATTTGAACTGCTGCTGGCTGAATTATGGACTAACCGTTCATATGTATCCCGAAAATTGAGTTTGAAGCTGAGCTCTTGCTTCTGTGGTGGGATGTTGGAAGCAAATTGCAGTTTCAGATGACGATGCCATATCTCTTTTCGAAGACACTCAAAATTCAATCAACATCAGCGTTTGGTTCTCCGCTCTCGATAGGAAGCGTTGTGGCCAATTAATTCTTCGAAGCAAGCTTGGCTAGCCTACGTTGCCACTCGGAAGGGGTCCATGTTAATTTAAAGTGATTGATGAGCTCCCGTGGCGCTGCGACTAGAGGAGTTGAAAATATATGTTCTCGGGTGTTAAGTTGGAAAAAGCTTCGCAGGGATCAGTAGAATAGACCGTCCGCAGAAGATTTAGATGTGTAGGCGAGCGTGTATCATGTGTGATGTATTATAGTGGACATTGGTGTATTGTCGATTTTGCCCTTTATTGTTGCAATGTAGTGTTCCATATCAAACACAAGGGATGTAGTCGCAGTTAGTTCATCACCGACATCGAAGATCACTTCAAGCACAGGATCAGATACTTTGGGAGAGATTTGTTTGTGCGACGAGGACTGAAAATGGATGTTAATGTCATCACGAAGGGAACGTATAAATTTGCAGGTTTTTTGATTGGAAATAACCTGCACAGAACAGATAGCCTTGATATCACTCAACACTTTATCCAGGTGACGTAAGCGGGTTTCTTCATTCCTGGATCTGGCTTAGTCTAACTTGATTAGACCTGCAATTAGCTTATCCATGTTACATAACTCTTTCACACTTTTAACAATATTTTCAATGATCGAGACTTTGTCAGTAATCTTTTTGGCGAGTGCGTCTTGGTACAAGTCATTGGAATCGCTGACGCATTTTATTGCCAAAAACACCTCTGGAAGTGAGATAATCTTACACTCGTCACAAAAGGAAAGATGGTTATCGGAGAATCCTTTGATAAACACCGTTTTTTATTTCTTTTGCTTAACCTGACACAAACAGCATGAAAGGCTTTGTGTCACAGATGCCCTTGTAGGCCACTCAGTCAGCATTGCTGTCATGTCAATCATGTCAAGACATGATTGAAATTTAAAATTGGTGACGTTACACTACACACACGGTCGAGTAAATAAACAACTTGCAGGTAATGTGGGTCGCAGGTTACAGAAAAAATAAAATAGCGTGTCGGCAAAAACTAGACACATGTTATGGACACAAAGCTGGGTTGAGCGGAAATCGAAATAAAAATTAAATTAATATGTGGAGCGAAAAGTAAATGCGATAAAAACTGAACTTGAATTGTTCGTTTGATTTCTTATGAGCTGTCATTAACAGAGTGGCGGTAAACATAATTCCTCACTAGAGTAAAGCTCTAAAGTTATAGCCGTCTGTTGTGCTGTTGTATCAGATTCGCCGCTCTTATACGTCCCTTTTTGCTGACAGTCCAACTTGGTTTTGCCTTCACTTGTATGTTTATTAACTTTTCGCAGTGGTAGTATCTGTGATATTCGTTGGTACATCTTTTTTGACAGTGATATGCTGCAATGTCTCATTTGTAATAAGTTCAAATGGTCAAACGAAAATATGCTCGAAGAGTATCGTAGGCCGAGCCCAGATCCTGAACATGAAAAGCTATTTGAATTGCACCCACCACAGGACATACGAGTACGTAAACGATGGTATCGCTATGGAGAAAAGAGACGGGAAAGTGGTTTAAATAATAAGTGAGGGTAAGGCTAAATATATGCTTAACATCAATGGTAGGTAGGTAGGTAAGAGTAGCTGTTGGAAATACCAACCCACTAAGGCCTATTGGCCCATTGTGATGCCACGTGGATCTATGATCCCCTTACCAATGGAACCAGTTTGAGCTTATAATGAAGTGTAGGAGACTGTTTACGTCTATATTTTTTACATCGTTTAGGTCGTTGTAGAAGAAAGCTCCTAAGTGAAGTTTTCTTCTCTGGAAGAGATCGGGACATGTACAGAGTAGAGTGGAGGATTGTCTCGCCGTCTTCCTTATCCATGCAGCTTCTGCAGAAATCTTTTGTAAAGGCACCAAGCCTTCTTGCGTGCTTGCCTATGAGGCAGTGTCGAGTGATGACACCTATGATGGCGCTTAAATGTTTCTTATCTAAGGATCAGATCCAGTTTTGGCCAGATCTGTTTGATCGCTAGACATGTTGATCCAACATCCCACCTAACGTCTGTTCTTTTATTGGCATTCAAGTTTAATGTTAGCTTACACGTAGCGATTGGTATACTGACCTTTTCCGGTAGAACAGGTAGAGTGGTTCCAATTTTGGCGAGTTCATCGGCTCTACAGTTCCCTGGAATGTCTCTGTGGCCCAGCACCTAACACCTAAGGATCGGACAGAAAGCTACAACGACAAACTTTAACTGTAAGCCCTATGTCACTCTTACGAATAGCGAAAGAAGCACCTTGTCGTCTCCATAGCTGGTATTAAAATGTTCACTAAACTACAACTAAGTGGACAATTGATAACGAGGTGATACAATTACCAGTCAAGCTTACTTAGGATGAATCTGGCCATCAACTAAAAGCCCCTCCAGTTAGCCCACTCCCTAGATAACTGGCACCAATTTCGCACTCCAAGTCGGTTGAGGTCCACTTCTGCTTGTGCGCTCCACCTAAGGTGAGATCTTGTTCTACTGCGTTGTCCATCCGGGTTTTATTCGAAGACTCTGTGGGACAGAACATTGTTGTACGAGTAGATTCACTCTAAATGTCCTCGCCATCTTAGATGCAGTTGTCTGACTAGGTCGATGTTCGGTATAGTTCATATACTTTTCCGTTGCATTTGCACCCCCAAAGCCAGTCAAAGCAAATGGGACGGAATATGTTTTCGAAACAGCTGAGGATATCTTCATCCGCGTTCGATGGAGTCCATGCCTCAGCGACATAAAATAGGACTCGGATGATCAAGGCCTTACGAGTTTCCGTAGATCTTCGGGATAGGACCTGACTACTCAATTGTTTTCTTAACCAAAAGAAACAGCGATTGGCAAGTGTGATTTTCCGTTTTATTTCTACTGAGTTGTTGTTGGCAGAATTGATAGCAGAGCAGAGGTAGACAAAGTCCCTTACTATCTCGATATTATACCAGTCGACTGTGACGTTCTGTCCAATTCGTCGATCTTGCTTCCGTTTCAATACTAGAAAATACAACGGCGGCAGCCTCGTGAGTCCTGGAATTCTGGAATATTGTGCCAACGATGTTCGCTTGTAAGTTTCGCACAATTATTTCATGTATGATGTTAAGGAAACCTTTTTCTACATCAAAGGTTTCTGTTAAGTTGTTACCGACCTTGATCGAGAGGCGAGTGTCTTCCATCGTTCTGAATAGATGAACGTGTTTGGCAGAGATACCAAAACTACATAGAATTGCTCTGTATAGCTCATCTCTATAGATGCTGTCATACGCGGCCTTAAAATCGATGACATTAATATGACTGAGTGTTGTAGGAGTTCACATAATATGGCAGATAAGATCTTGTATGCGATGTTGGGGAGACTTATAACTCTATAGTTGGCACAGATTAGGGGGTCTTCTTTTTTGTGGATCGTTTAAACAACGCTGAGATTCGATTCATCAGGCATACACTCTTCTGACCAGATCTGAGAAATGAGTTGGAGTATGTTCAGGCCATCAAGTCCAGCTGGATTGTTGAATTCCAGTTTAGATATTGCTATACTTACTTCGTTTTGGTCAGGTGGACAGAAGTTTTGGCTATTATCGTTCAATTTGAATGGTTTATTCTGCCTGACGTCGGGATGTTGAGCTTCGTAGCCGTTATACAGTCTGCAGAAGAATTTTTCTATATTCTCAGCACCGGCTGTGACTCTATAATAAAGTGTGTATTGTCTATATCTCTACATCTTTTTGTACTGGTCTTCTTGCCTTGACAAGTTCTTTTTAGGTTTTGCTCAGACATCCGTACGTTATTCCTGAAGTACAACATCTCAATATCTATGATCGCGTGCTTCTCGTGCTCTTTTCTCTTCCCGTTTCTTTCGCTCGAAGAGTTAACGACCAGCTCTTTTCCTTCATTGCACCGCCGCTTTGTATGTTTCTGGATTAGCCGGTACATTCGCTGTGTTGCCACTGGTCTTCGGTTCTTGATGACGGCGGCATAGGAGTTGTTGAGACGTTTCGGGATACTCGTTGGGCAAAGATTTAGGCTGGCTCTTCCGATTGCAGCTTTTCTACGTAATATCTTCTCAAGGTAGCTCTTCTTTGTTGTGGGGCTTAGGAGATCCGCATTCTTACCTTTTCTGCAACAAGGTGGTGATCTGAGTCAATGTTGGCTGCCCCTAGTGGACAAATTATCAATTTGCTTTAGCATGTCTCTTTTTCTATATAGAGATGAGGAAACGAGTACTTGCCCGTAGTGATATTTCGTCACGCCGTAAAACAAATAAGCCTAAGTCCATTGTATTCCTTTCCTATCCTGACGTTAGGATCGCTGAAAATGATTTTAAGACTTTACTCATTACGTCTTGCCGAGGAGCTCGTAGAAATATTCTTTTGTGGCGTCGTCCTTGTCTTCCGAAGAAGCATGGGCGTAGAGGAGGCTTATGTTAGCGAATTTAGCCTTTATGCGGATTGTCAAAAGACCTTCGCTCACGAGTTGGAAGCTCAAGATTTCTTGCCTAAGTGTGCCGCGTATGACAAATCCGCGTATAAATAAGGGCTATTTCTTTTCTTTATGTTGTAGCATCCACCATAGTATATGTTACAGTTTTTCATCCTCTTTTTGTCCTGTCCATCCCATCGCATATTCTAGATGGCGGTAATATCTGCGTAACAGCAGTCAAGACTAATTGCTCGGCCCTCACGTGGCCGGTTAAAGCTCGGAAAATTCCATGCGATTAGCATCGTCGACGTTTGTGCTTTTGTGTGTGTTTGTAACGATGACTAAGAAATTGAGCATATGTATATACGCATGCTAAAAAGTAATCACTTTTCTGCATACGTCCACGCCTGTGAGTACAGACCAGCTGGACAACAATTCAACCTTTAACGAGTTGGATGCGCTGTCTGACTCCATACGAAAATTATATTCCGGTGTCCTAACATTGCAATCGTTTTTGCGGGCCATTTTAATATACGCAACTTCGACGTTCTGGACAGACAACACCCGAAGCACGGTGTGGTGGGATCTTTGCTGCGGAAAGTAACTTAACCCAGTTAGGAAATGAGCCCAGACGAATACTAAACGTTGATAGATATACTCGTACCTCCAACAACTTGGATTTTTTTTTTTTTATGTAATTTACGCGCGCCTAAGGGGTTATGATACCCTTTTAGTGTTGCCTTGGCGCGGGCGGAAAGATAGAAGGAGGAGAAAGGAAAGCATTGTTGTGATGTAGTGGTTTGAAACTCAGGTGTGTTTGGTTTCGATATTGACTCTCCAGGGATGGGAGTCCGAATAGGACGGAGAGATTTTTCTTCTCTCGGAATGTGAGGTTGTGAATTTTAACGGTTGTTTTGTGCTTGAAAACTCTACAACAGCCAAATCTACATGTCAGTGTTATGGTTTCACACGCAGATTTTTCGGACTGAGTTCCAATTACACAAATGAAAACTTGCCATGGCTAGGATTCGAACCTTGACCCTCCGAGTGAGAAGCGATTGCTAGTACCACTACACCACGGCCACTTGTTTTTAACTTCCCACCCTGACAAATACAAGATCAATGTCCTATCCGCTCTAAGCTTGTCGGACCACTGTGCCATATCAGCTAATTTCTCGTACACCCACCACACAGTTAGAGAAAAGATTCCTAATAGAACCATATTGCATAACGAGGAAGACAATTATTGGAGCGGACTTAACACATTCTTTAGGAATTTTCACTGGTCATTGTGGTATGTTTCCTCGATAATGACGTGGATGCCGCTGCTGATATGATCACAGATACTATTCTCTTTGGAATGAGATGCTTTATCCCTCATCGGATGAAGAGCATCAAACCAAAAGGAAAGGCATGGTCCGACTCGAGATGCAAAGAAGCTGTCAGTGTTAGAGAAATGTTTTTTTTTTCCTACAAGATCAACCCAACATAGTCGAAAAAAATTCAAACGAGCCAGGAATAACTGCAACGCCTTTCTTGAGCAACAATTTTTAGTCGTTTGTCAAAAACATTAGAAATTCTGCTTCATCCACCATCCCAAAGCTCATTTATAATGACATTTCAGCTGACAGCTTTTTTGAGAAGGCCAATCTACTAGCTGCACACTTTGCGGCCAGCTCAACATTTTCAGAATCTGTTTTCTCCCCGCCTACACTTGAATGTGTCGAATCTTCGATGGGATCTGATAGCTTGTCTCGCCGGAAAATGGTATCAAAGTATACACCAATCCAGCGAAAGCAAGATAGGTGCACTTGATATTTCGAAGACAGTGACAGAGTTTGGCATCAGGCTCTTTTGTCGAGAATGCGTACTTTTAGGGTCGACGAGTCTCTTCCTCAATGGATTTGAAATTATCCTTCGGAATGTTCAATTCAAGTTGTTTTGGATGGTTTGGTATTCAAAGAATAAATGCTGATGTGCCATAGGGCTCCGTTCTGTCTCCGGCATTCTTTTGATTTTTAAATAATGATCTCTTGACTGCTACTTCTAATCCAATATATTTTCTGATGACAGTACTCTTTGCTTTTCATATTCGTTCCCGGACTCACGTCCCTGCTCTTCGGTTGTGGACCGGGAACGACAGCGTATGTTAGGCACATTAAATTCTGATATTAGCAGCATAACCAATTGGGGGACTATCAACAGAGTGGAATGTAATGCTTCCAAACACAATGCTGTCTGCTGTCATTAAACCGAAATGTAAGTACTCCTGAATGGTACTTGCATCGTTGAAACTGGAAAACTTTGCATTCACTGTAGGTGTGTCAATGATAACCTACGTTGGGATGACCACATATTTGGTGTCATCAAAAGATACGAATAAATTTGGTACTCAAACGATGTAAGAAATACTCTTTACATCGAATACCTCGAATACCATCGAAATGTCTCCCGTCCACCCTTGTTCTCTAGCTCTTTTCACCACCAGTACTCCAATGAAATGGTTAGTAAGTAGCATTTCGCCCCTTCAAACCTTCAGCTGTATTAACACCCGCCTTGCTACGAATGCTCGTCAGTATACATTTAAGCCCACTTTCGAACGTATTCTAAAATATAGTGATTCGTTCCTAAGCCGTACAACAGCTTTTGGAATGCCCGGCCGATCTCTCTATTTCCTAGTCGTTATAACTAGCAAACATTTAAGATCAATGTACATCGGTACCTCTCTTTTCTTCCTCCCTAAGTTTCCTTCGCCCGCGCTGTCTACAAAGATTTGAAGGGTACACAAATTCAAATAAATAAATAAAAATGTACAGATCGGAAGTTCGTTGTCCTTTAAACGTTTGCCACGGTCGTCAACAGTGGATCATTTTTTTTTCAACAACCAATTTAGTAATTTAAGTATTAAAAAGCTGCTGAGTATACCCCACAACGTAGCCGTTACTGAAGACTTTAAGCGTCTTCTAAGGTATCTATTTCCGTAAGAAAATATTCACGTAGTAGCTGCGGGAAGACGTAACTGCATATTATATCGTCATCCCATATTTACTAGCAGAAGAAGTAGAAACAAGTCCTTGAGCGCTCAGGTAAAAGGAACTCAAAAGAGTTGATCATATGTACTTTCTTCAAACGATTAATGTCGTAATCTCAAGAAGTCAAGGTCAGCAGCGGTCTATGAAAGAATCAGGGTCTCTATGAAACATTACGGGCATCTGACTCCATTACTTCTTTTCATACGATAGTATGATATGCTTCTTGGAAGAACTAGACGAAACTTATAACTCAATCTGTCGGAATAGTAGCAGATACCTGGCAGAGTTAAAAGATATTCACCGTGTAAATGTTTCTTTTTTTTTGTGAAAATGACAAAATTTATCCATTTAAAATGTCTTCCATCATAATAGAACCTATAACACGTAGCTATTTACATATAGATACCTGTATTAACCATCGACATTGGCTCATGCTATGAAAAGAAAGGGGTCCGCCCCTACATTAATCGAAATGAAATAAAAATTAAGTTATACTATTAACGCCAATAGGAAATAAAACAGAAAAGAAATGGGAAAAAAAAGAAATTCACTTCCATTTCCATTAAATTAACCAGAAATCACTTTATCATCGCTATCGTCACCACCACCACAATCAACATCGTCAGACCGAGCAACAGCAAGCAAAATTACCAACCACAATGACCACAACTGAGTGGGTCTCAGACTTGGCTTCCTTCATGCCGCCACTTCTTCATGTGGCCCAGTAGCCGAGCCGGTAATAGCTATAAAAGTAATCGATTTCCATCATTAGCACCAATATAGTTGTCAAACGTCAACCGTGAGCCCATTAAATCCACCAACACCACCTCCTCCGCCAGCGTATTGAATGGCCGGCCAGGTGGAAGCTCGGACTAAGCTCCTCTCTATGTATTTACTCTCTTGGCGGGTTTGCTTTGACTTATTAATCATCAATCTTCCAACAATTTCTCTGACCACAATGGAGATACATATAATAGCGGTGGCAGTGTCGCCTTGTCTTGTCACACATGAGTCGGACAAGGATGCACTTGTCATGTGAATAGTTGGACGCGGGTCCAACCGGACTAGTGGATTGATGTTCGTATTCGCAGTTACAGTCACATTCGCGTTCGCATCCGAGTGATAATCACGAAACGTGAAGATATTTTGTCGCCATTAAATTGATTTTAGTGTTAGACACCGCAACGTCAGTCGTTGCCGATAATAGATGTTGCGCTCTGTTTAATTGGCAATACTTAAAAGCACAACCTGACGGTCTGTCTTGCTTCGGGGCCATTGAAACAAATTCATTGCCCAAATCAAGTTGCCTCTGCCTCCATAGTGGATACACATACACATGTATGTTGGACGGATATATGTAGAAAATTAGAAAATTATGCTTTGAGCCATGAAAGATGCTAGATACGAATGCATGTACGTATGAGCTGGTGCGTGTGTGCATACATACTTGTACCTATTCATATCCGCGCTCGAATTCGTATCCATACACGTGTTTGGAATAGAGTTAGAGGTTAGAGCTGGAGGTGGTGTTGGTGTTGGAAATTTGTCACCTGATTGCCCGAATGTCCTTTGATTTATTTATGACCTAAATGAAAGGGGTACGCCACCGCGAGGTGGTTGTTTTCTCAAGGAATTGATCACAAACAAATGTATCTGCGCGTACCTATCTATCACTTACGGGTCGTCATCAATCGAAGAGAATAAGAAAACACCGACAATTGTAATTTTATAGAAAATAGTTGCAATTAAATTGTTGATGTAAGGAATTATTGGAAATTGATAATTGCATAGAATGAAGTGGAATTTAGTAGTTAGGAGTGAGAGATTCGTATCCCATTGGTATTGAAGTGGTAGTAGCTGGACAATTCGTGAGGAGTCAATTAGATGGGAACGGAATCAGTGTGCTGCTGGCGGAAGATAATTATTATTTTCGATATGTATTTTAATTTATTTGTTTTTTTCCTGACTCACTTGATTTAATCATGAACTTGTCTATATCTTTAATGAACTTGTAAGGACAACTGTTGTAGTAGATATCACGCAATTAGATGAAGTTAAGGTCTGACATTTCAAATCCGAATGTTGCTTGACAAATCGAAGAGATACAGCCTCTTTCATCCACTGATTAGAATCAAGACTTTCGAAAGATGCAAGGCGTATATACATATTCGTATGAGTATATAAGGATCACAGAAATGCAATAAGCAAACACTACTGAAGGAAGACGTAGGTATTTCCACAGTAGCCAACAAATTTGTGCATGTTATACATGAGATGAAGATATTTCGGAAATATGTTAATTAGAGAATGCGAAACCGAGAACCAAGCCTGATACCGTTTGTTGTAATGTCGCCAACCGTGCATGGAAAGTTTGATCACCTTGCTAGAATGGCTGATGCTGTTTTTTTTCAAAGATCATGTTCCATCCTTAACTTCGGTAGGTAGGTAAGAGTGGCTGTTGGAAATACCAACCTACTTAGGCTTATTGCCCCATTGTGATCCCCAACGTGGATCTATGATCCTCTTACTGATGGAACCAGTTTGAGCTTCTGACGAAGACTGTTTACGTCTATATTTTTTAGATCGTTTAGGTCGTTGTAGAAGAAAGCTCCTAGGTGAAGTTTTCTTCTCTGCTAGAGAACTGGATATGTAGAGAGTAGGTGGAGGATTTCCTGCCCTCTTACTCGTCCATCAATCAGCTTCTGCAGAAATCGTTTGAGGCGCCAAGCCTTCTTGTGTGCTTGCCTATGAGGCAGTGCCCAGTGATGACAATTATCATGGCGCTGAGATGTTCTTTATTTATAAGGATCAGACCCTTAGAGCGACTCAGATCCAGTTTTGGCCAGATCTGTTTGGTCGCTAGACATGTTGGTCCAACGTCCCACCTAAGGTCTGTTCTTTTATTGGCATTCAGCTTTAATGTTAGTTTACACGTAGCGATTGGTATACCTATGCTACCCTTTTCTGGTAGAATAGGTAGAGTGGTTCCAATTTTGGAGAGTGCATCGGCTCTACAGTTCCCTGAAGTGTCTCTGTGGCCCGGCACCCAACAAAGGTGAAGGTTGAACTGTTCTGCCATCTCCATAAGAGTTGATCGTCATTCAAGGGCGGTTTTAGAATTTGGTGAGACCGAGTCCAGGCACTTGATAGCGGCCTGACTATCCGAAAAGATGTGGATATCCTCTGCAGATATCACGTTTTCTTCAGCCAGGACAAAGCTGCTTTAATCGCCAAAATTTCCGCCTGGAATACGCTACAGTGATTTGGAAGACGGAAAGAGAGGTTTAGATTTAGCGTATCTGAGAAAATGCCGCCACAAGCTCCGCTATCGGTTTTAGATCCATCTGCGTAGAGATGGATTGACTTGTCCTCCAAAGGACAAACCAAAGTTCAGGTGTGGTGTAATCGATGTTCTCTGTGAGGATTCCTAATGTAATGTTGTCTAAAGCCGTCCACCAGATGACAACCCCGTAAGTAAGTATCGGCCTTTTGACCGAGATGTATAGCCAGTGGGCTAGCTGAGGTTTAAAGCCCCATTTATTCCCAATGGCGTTTTTGCAAGCGAATAAAGCTACTCTAGCTTTATTGACACTTACTTGCGTGTTAGGTTGCCAGTTCAGTTTTCTGTCAAAAATGAGGCCCAGCTATTTTGCTGTATCAGAAAACACCAAACTGGTACCGTTTATTGAAGGAGGGTCTATCGTTGGAATTTTGTATTTCCTGGAAAAGAGGACAAGATCAGTTTTATGGGGACTTACTCCAGTCCACAGCGATCTGCCCAACGGGTTAGTCTATTGAAGGAGTTCTTTAATGATAACCCTGTTTGGGTTGCTACTGACCCCGAATGGAGAGCTATCTGGAAAGTGAGTGTCCAGTAGCAGGTTGAGTAATTCATCAATGGAGGTTATCCAAGAGCCATCGGTTTTTTTCAAACAGCTAGGCATCATAGGATTTGTAGAGAGAATTTTTCTTAGCCGCGATGCCTCAGAGGTTTCCGTGATTTTGTCTCAGAAGGACCTCCAGGTTTGTCGCTTTGCCTTCCTCAGTTCTTTTTTGTATATTCTGAGGGATTCTTTGTATGAGTCAGTCACTTTTCTTGTGGTCTTTGCTAAGTTGAAAAGTTTTCTGCAAGTGTTTCTGAGCAGTCCCAGTGCTGATGTCCACCAATGTGGCTTTTTCTTGCCTCTAGGTTGAATAATAGGGCAGGAAGCGGCCATAGCCTGATTGAGAGCCAGAGTGAAATCCCTGACCTTCATGTCAAGTTCATTGGTGTCACACTTGATAGTTCTGAGTATAGCGTTTCTGACAGCATTCCTCTGTATTTTGGCCAAATAGTTTTCCGGTAGTTCCGGAATGCTGGTTGGCTGGGGGGGAGCATCACTCAGGCTGAATTGGATGTATCTGTGGTCTGAAAAAGAGTGTTCAGACGATACCATCCAGTTCATTAGCATTTGAGTGATGCTGTCGGAGACAAGAGTTAACATATATCTAGTACTTCCTGTCGGTTTCTAGTTATAAAATAAAGAGGTTAGTACTTATAATATAGTCAAAAAGTGACTCACCTCTATTATTGATGTCGGTACTGCCCGATACCGTGTGTTGAGCGTTAGCGTCGCATCCGATGATGAGGCCAGTTGTTTGCCTTCCAGCCTACAGTACCACCCTTTCTAGGTTATTACCAGGAAGAGGGCCCACATGATAGTGGCAAGGTATGCCGATGCTAGACAGTAGGAGCCTTTGGCAGTCTCTGGTCTGGCAACGGTTAAGTCAGGGTCGTTGAGATTAGGAAGTAGAAGTGCATTAAGGCTACGTTTCACTAATATAAAAGTTCTGATCTTACCTTTGTCTCTTGTATGGAGCGGGACGTATACATCCCTGGCCAAATCTCTCCTAAACCACTTAAGGCCGTCGCTTGGGAGGTGGTCCGGCGTTTTCCCGCATGATGGCCAAGAAGTTGCTCGAAAGCTTCAGCTTGGCCAGCTGCCACCGTTCAGGTGTTATAGAACCGTCGGTATCGTTCCTATCGATTACCGCGATTATTATTCCGTCCTCTAGGACTTCACTGAAAAACCTCAGAGATGTGCTGTTGGATAGCCCAGGGGATTTGGTGCTATGGATTTTGGACCTCTTAGAAACCGGCACGGTTTCATTCCTCATCCTCGATCCCTGGCGTTTGGAGGAGTCTTTAGGTGTTTTGGGAGCAGTGGAAGCAGTGGGTAATCCGTCTTTTAGGATGTTGTTAGCCCACTCAATCTTGCTCTTTATGTCCGCACTCTCTCAACCTCCAGAATGGATCTGAAGGTTTTGAAGATGCGTGAAGAATTTCGGCGTCTTACGTAGAGCGCCTTAAATGAAGCTGGCCGATGCGGCTGAACTCCAGATTCCTCCTTGGTAGCAGCGACAAGTCCGTGGCCTACCACAAATTTGCTGCTGCTAGGGGTGGAGGAAGTTATAGGACCATGGCTTTCCACAGTCCTATCAATCCCTGAAGATTTATTTTTAGGCCCCTCCTGCCGACTAACTTCGGTAAGAAGGGGCTATCGAATGGTCAAACTGCAAAGAAATTAACACTCTTGCTCCTCGAAAAAAAATATCAGATTGGCGAAGAGAAATTCATAAAGAAACATGTGTGAATATTTAGATTAAACCATTGCGACATTTGGTCAAAGAAAGACGGCAACTACAGTTCCAACGCCAATATTCTCTGATAGAATTTGCAGTGGCACCTGGATTGCCTATACTAACTCCTCAAAAATTAGTCTAGGCTCTTGGAAATCTACGATGGGATTAGATGCGGTATAAATCATTTGGATTGTGAACGTATACAAGACAGCTTGGAAGATAAACTCATTCTCACCCTTTACAACCCCAGGATTTGGCAACATTCGATTCGAAGCCAGTACAAGCTGTCTTCCTAGAACTCATCTCTGTACCGGCTTGTGTGATAGGATGGTTCTGATTCTAACGTTGCATACATATATTCATAAAAATCTGTAGCTTGGGGATATTTACAGCAGACAAACATTTAGCCGGCGAATAGCTTAACGCGGTGTCATCTCACCATTTATTTGGCTACTTGTAGTGCACAAGATTTTAAAAGCATTTTACAATAAATGATCAGCGTGGTAACAACAATTATAATACCTTCATTCTTGTGACAGGAAGATTTCGTAAGAAAACTGAGTGAAATACTGAATTATACACTACTACTTTTAAGTAAAGGAGCTAGTAGAAACGGTTTTGGAATTTAGTCACCCACCAAAAAAGTGCAATTTGTAAAGGACAGTGATAGTTTAGGCGGTTTTTGGCACATCTTTACATATGGGTTAAAGCTCTGGTGGAAGGCACTTAAGAAATATCGGAATCCCAAATACAAATAAAGTGTTAGCGTAGCGTTTGGTGGTGGACTAAGTCCTAGTCTCTTTCACTCTATGTGTTGTTCCCCTCTGAAAGATTGGTAAATTTTTCGGTCTCAATGATGCCATATCTGTAATAAGGGAGAAATTGATCTGTTCGCCACCTGCTGAGCTACGGTCCTTCTCTTGTTATTAGACAAATAAGAGCCCTAGGTGATTACTTCGTAAGCAAATTCGGCTGAGGAACCTTCTGAGATTATTTGAATGGCCATGATAAGTCGGTCTCGAAGTGTTCTATGAACATAAAAGTTAGTATCGGCGAGCATTGCATGAATAGTCAAAAGGAACCTATCTATCTGGCCTAATCGTAGGTTAGGTTGCGTTAAAAGAGGGGTGTGATGGATATGCAATCACGCAAACAATGGGCACCAAGACGGGGACATCCCTGTTTAACTAGTTGCATTTGTATTCAATGGGCAGAAACCTAAACAATCTCCCCGGTGAAAAATCTTATTTCTTTGCGAAAGACTAGAAGGCCTTTCAAGTTCGTCCCGTCTTATTTCCTCCGGGTTTTCGAAAAGTAATTCCCTAAACATTGCCTCGCATTCACACAATATGTGTGTTATGTCCTCAAAAGTTTCCAGATCACCGCAGAATCTGCAAATGTCCATATCTGATAATTTGAGTCTCTTTGCGTGTTTCCGCAGAAGACAGTATCCTGTCGGGATACCTGTCAGGATTGCTGTAAGCTTGTCCCATGTTTAATTTTATTAACTCTCTAGATCTTTTGCCATCAAAAAGTGGTCAGAGAGCTTTGGATATCCTCTATTCTTCAAGACTTGACCACCCTTACGATTTTTTCCTTGATAATGCCCCTTACTATGCAAAGGGGTGGTTTAATGTTAGTAACCTCACTATTATCGAGTAGCCTTCCTCTTCTTGTAAACTCTTTCGCTTATTCATTTCCTTCTATACCGCAGTGTCTTGGCATTCAGCAGTCTCACCCTGTTCTGACTGCATAATGCTTTGAGCACGGTGCGACAGCGTCTGACTTGTATCAGAGTTAACATTGGTGTAGATAGCGACATCTCTTTCGGATATCGATCTCATCTGCAATAGCTCAGCTGCCCTGAGGACAGATAGAAACTCTGATTAGAAGACACTGTTTGCGTCCGGTAGTCTTAAAGACACTCTTATTTCTGGGTCTTACGAGAAGATACCAGAACCTGTTCCATCCTCTGTTTTCGGGCCGTCTGTGAAAATTGCAGTTTCTTTTGACCTGATTGTTGCATTTTTTTGCCAATCCTCCCTTTCCGGATATGTTATACCATACGGGTTGTTGAAGTCGACCAAGGAAGGAATTTCATCCATTAGAATTGTATTGTCTGGCAGTGCAATGTCCGAAATTGCTGCTCTTGAAATAACCCAGAATAGTCAGTCGTATCGCAGTGTTGCCAGCAAGTTTTTTGATCTGTAAATCAAGCGGTGGTAGGTGCAGAAAGGTGTCCAATGCTGTCGTAGGGGTGATACGGAGCGCACTTCTAATGGCTATGGAAGCCGGTTTTTGAACGGCCGCTAATTTTCCGTAAACCGTTTTCTTGTTTGTTGCTTTCCAGCATACTAGTGCGCCATATGTAAATGTGGACGATTCCACTCCGTTGAGTTTTGGAAATTTGAATTACGATATCCAGTACTTTCTGGTAAAAAGAACCAGTTCCGTTTTGGAAGGGTTGGATTCAGACCGCATCTTTTTACCCAAGTTCTGAGCGCCTTCATGGCAACCTCCAAATACTAACCTAATGATAAGAAAGCTTGTCGTTACTTTACACGTAATAATACAATGATACATGTTACTAAGCCACTAGTAGAGTTGGCTGTATTCAGGCCATTTACCGCCCATCATCAACTCAGTTTTGAATTATCAAATGAGTGAGGCTCATTTGAGTAACTCAATTATTTTTCTGACCTATTAAGCAAACCTTTAAATTCAAACGGCTCTTTCGTGTTGCAAATGACAACGAAGTTCTCGAGGCATTTAACCCCCTAAAAGTAACTCGACGTGTCACATCGTGCGCGAAACTTCCCTGATGGTATACGACTGATCTCAAGTATTTCTATATCAGGATTTGCTGGTTCTTACTAATCCAGTAGGGCTAGATCATAGCCCCTTCACTTTCAGTGCTTTCATTCAGATGTTAAAAATTGTCAGAAGGGCTATCACATCGATGCTTATTACAGCCAGTCTGAAAGGAACTGATTTAGTGTACCAGCCTTAACTTTTAATTTATTCCATATGTTCCAGGCTTCGTTGCTTACCGTAAGTAAAATTCCTGTCCATCTTCAATAATAAAATATATTAGCCAGCTCACTTCAACTTCGCAGTTGCATCTCTACTGACACTTGTTGCCTGTTATCGAATGTGAAGCCTCTACTACTGAAGGTGCAGCATCCTTTAAATAATTGAACACCATTTGTATTTTAAAAGAAAAGTACTTAAAGATTTTCCTCTGCCGCTATACATACCTATTTCACGACTGAAATTCCCGCCTTTCGTCTACACCATTCTCTAATTTTCACCGTTCAACCACTAAATTTTAGATGTTCCTCTACCGTGAGCATCGAACTTTTCGAGTTGTTAAGGCTGAGTAGCGTCAATGAATCTCAAGAAATTCTCTAGAAGAGTCCTGAAACCAAAGGCGATCGTGAACAATAATCCCTCTAGCGCAGACTACAGGCATGATTCGGTTCGGTTTTGAGTCAATCCACCTAAGGGTCTATAAAAAGGCTGAGGTGGATGCTGATAAGCAATCTCCTCCTCCTCTAATAGAAACTTCATATACAACCTTAGATCTTGGAGCGTCGACAATTAAGCCGTCAGTCTCCTCTTCTGACACAATGCCCGCAATGGAAATCGATGGCGAAGCAAAAGGAGATCCTATACGGTCAGAGGAAGAAGATGAGCTCTTGGGTATATTTTCAGAATCGGAGGACTTGAACAGCACCGTGGTGGAGTGTTAAATTGTAGCAATTATACGGTTTCTCCAGATTAATCTCCATCAGTCGAAAAAGGCTTCGGCCATACTTATTCTGGGTCTCCATGAACCATGCATCGTAAAAGGCGTGGTTCGTGGACTTGGGACACTTGTATACGCATCGCTCTGTACAAGAGACAAAGGTAAGATTAGAACTAATATATTAGTGAAACGTAGCCTTAATGCATCTTTACTTCTTAATTCCAGCGACCCCAACTTAACCGTTGCCGGACTAGAGATTGCCAAAGGTTCCTACTGGCTGGCATCGGCATATCTTGGCCACGATTATGTGAACGCTCTATCAGGTGATAACCTAGAAAGAGTGGTATTGGAAGCTGGAAGGCTAAAAACTGACCTCATTATCGGCTGCGACGCTAACGCTCATCACACGGTATGGGGCAGTACCGGCATCAACTATAGAGGTGAGTCAATTTTGATTATATTGTATTATAAGTACTAATCTCATTGTTTGCCACATTGGTAATGAGCCCGCTTTTATAACAAGAAAACGACAGGAAGTGCTAGATATCACTCTTGTCTCCGACAACATCACTCAAATTCTAACGAACTGAATGGTATCGTCTGAACACTCTTTTTGAGACCACAGATATATCCAATTCAGTCTGATTGATGCTCCTCCTAGCTCCATTCCGGAATTATCGGAAAACTGATTGGCCAAAATACAGAGGAATTCTGTCAGAACGCTATCCTCTGAACTATCAAGTCTCCCACGTGACACCAACAAGTTAGACATGAAAGTCAGAGAATTCACTCTGGCTCTCAATCAGGCTATGGCCGCTTCCTGCCGTCTTATTCAACCTAGAGACAAGAAAAAGCCACATTGATGGACATCAGCACTGGGATTACTTAAAAACACTTGCAGAAGGGGTTACCCTGAATCAAAAACTCACTTTGAAAACACATGTCGAAAAAACCATAGAAAAACTCGGGATCTCGCTATGAACTGGCGAAAACCTACTGGCTAAAAATTGGCGCCTTAACGCAAAACTGACACTTTGGATGTAAACATCAATTGCTAGACTAAACAAACTTCAACTTCAGATTTGCCTGTGTATGTACGAGTACTACGGGTACAATGAGCACAGCACCCACTGCAGCATTAGAGGTTCTACTGAACCTCCTACCTCTTCATCACCACATACAGAGAGAAGCTTTGGCAAAGGCCTGCATTCTTATCTCGGTGTATGAGGATAACTCCAAAATATTTCACCTTGAGCTTTTACTGGAGCTCAGACCTAACTATCTAAAGCCGCGGAAAATGCTGCATACTGAAGCATTGAACATATCAAGAATGTACATAAACACATAATCTGACATAGGTAACATCTTTGATACTTACAGGCAATTATAATAAATCTGCACTCAGAAGCTTAGATTTCGACACTTCAAAAATACAAAGTGGGGCGAAAGTAATGTCATAAGGTGAATTGGCTGCCATTTTGTTAAGAAATGAAAAAAATTGAGCTCTGTTTTCACGTAAGGTTTATTTAAAGGTTTGCTACTCGCAAAACATCTGTCTCCAAATTGTTGATTTCTTCTTCAATGTTGGTTTTCAAGACCTGAAAGATTTGTGGTTTGTTGTAGGAAACGCGTGATTTCAAAAAGCCCCAAAGGAAGAAGTCTGGTGCCGTCAGGTCTAGCGATATGGCCGACCAGTTCAGATCGCCAAAACGGGAGATCACACGGCCTGGAATGTCCGGGTTATGTGAGCGGTTGCTCCATCCTGCTGGAACCACTAATGTATAAAACACAATTCAGCAACTTCCGACAAAAAAAACTCCTTTAACATCTGTCTGTAGCTCTCACCAGTTACGGCAACGATGGTGCCATCGGCATCCAGGCCCAGTCACTTTGAGAGGATGCAATGGCTCTTCGTGCATTTCATGTGGATTCACCGTGCCCCAGATATGAAAATGTTATTTATTCACATAACCACTTAAGTGGAAATGGGCTTCGTCGTTCATAATGATTTTGGATACGAAATCATTTTCTTCTTACGCCAGGTTTAATAGAGCGTGGGGGTGTAAATTAACCTCACTTGACGGGCAGCAGGCAGCAACTTGTGAACGGTTTCCACTTTATAAAGGAACATCTGGGGGCTGTGATTTCTCCGATACTGTTTAATATTTACACAAGTGATCTAGTAGGTTCCCTCAATCACTCCATAGCGCATGCAGACGATTTAGTGGCGTACAGATCAGGTCCAAAAATCGAAGTCATTAACACCCTTTTGCAACGTGACTTCGATCATATTAAGGCATATTCCGACGATTGGAAATTGAAAATCAATTTTCAAAAGTCGGAAACAATCTTGTTTAGAACTCCATTGAGATGGGCTTTTAGAAATACCAGATATAACTGGCGAAATTTGGCCATCATTGGACAGCACGGACTGCTATTAGAGGTGAGAAGCGTGGTGAGATACCTTGGTATCTGGTTGGTAAGTATTTGTATTTTGACAAACATATGTCAACAAACAGCCTGTCTTGCTGGGGCCAAGAAGGCTTTAGCCCTGACAAGAAGGCTATTTCACAGCAGTCAACTTTTCTCCAGGGTGAAGGTTATATGCTATGTGGCCCTAATCAGACCAGTCATCGCGTATGGTTGCCCCGTGTGGTTCAACGTAGCGCCGTATCAGATGGAAAGGATTCGGGTGTTTGAAAGGCAGTGTCCTAGGACCTGTCTCGGTTTGTACAGAACACCAGAATCAGAGTACAAAAAATACTATCCCAACAAAGCCTTTTACGATGGGGCTAATCTAAATAGGATTGACAATTTCCTGATTAAGGTGATGCGAAGACACGTTGCACGAGCAATGACCAACGATAATAGCCTGATCTTTGGGGCTTATTACCCCAATGAAATGTACCACTAGAGCACGCTTCTATCGGGCTTTATCCCGCCAGAGGCATTTCTCCATATTGTTGCTAAAGGGTTAATGCAAAGCAGTGATAGTATCCCGGCAATATACCACCACCAAAGCCGTGCGAGGGACAAGCGGCTCATCTACGACGGGTATGTCGCCAATTCTCAGGAGCTCTGTTTTAGTCCCGCGATTGCGGACAGGGTTCGGGTCGATGCCGAGAAACAGTACACTGAATTCTGGTGGCTTCTAGAAGGGGAGAGGGTAGGCTCGCTCTTCTAGGTCGGTTTGTTACTAAGGTAACACACCCCTCTTAGTTGTACGTTAGATTAACGATAGTTAGGGGGATCTCGTGGAGAGACCACGTTCGTCAACATAAGGCGGCGCCGCTGAGAAGTGACCGATGCTTTATGGCATTGGTTAAATCTCGGGGATGCTTGTGCACGTTGTTGAGGTAGCTAAGGTAGGTTAAGTAAAATAGGGGACATAGTTTTAAGTTTTATAAAAAATTTAAAAGATACCATATCTAAGTTTTTCGAAAACCTTTTCTTAGAAATTTCATATTGTAATACTGGTAGATAAGATTAATTGTAAGATAGTTCTTAGGGCCGAAAGGTAAAATTTCAATGAGATTGTAAAGTTTAGAGCGCTCGGTAAGAGCCAGTAAGCTAGAATAAGTAACTATCATTGTTAAATTAGATTTAATCATTTTTGTCTAGAATGTAAGTAATAATCAAAGAATCAATAAAAATGAATTTAAAAGTAAGTACGAGTAAAGTATAAAGGAACATCTTCAGGTCTTTCACCAAAATTCGACACAACGAACATCTGCTGATGCCAAATTGTATGCATCGTTGTCCCGTCGATGTTTGTGGATTCTCTCGGACGTCCTCGGCTCCAGCAATGATGTTCTCTGTCGAACAAGCAATATGGGGCTGGCCACTTCTTGCGACGTCTCTAGTGGACCCAATTTGCACGAGACGCTCAGCCAACCGTTTCATTGTTCGCGCACATGGTAGCAATAATTCCGCGTTCTTCAGGTGTGTATCGCTCGATTGTTTGTTGTCAACTAATTTTCTATCTGTCTACAATGTAAATGCCAAAACACAATGACACTTGACAACATTTGCAAAAATGATGGCACATTCACATTGTGACATTACTTTTGCCTCACCTTGAACAGTATAATGCGACTTAACAAGACAGCCAATACCTCCAGCAGTATAATTCTCAGCTCTGTGAATTCAGTATTCTAAATGTCCTCAAAGAAGCTTTACATTTTCAAACTCGGTTTGAGGTATTGAGCGAAGTCAGCAAGACTTGAGCCAAGCTTAGCCATCACGATTTGATTTGCTGCCATTTGTATTGCCTATGCCTCTGGAAATTGTTCTAGCGAAACATAAAATCTAAAGATAAAATCTAAGGTAAAATCAGAGAAACTGTAACTCGCGGTGAACTTGGAAATCAGCCGTCCGTCAGGTAAAATGAAATTGCATTTTTTGATATGGGTTATTCTTAGTTCCATTTCGAATAAAATGTCGTGTTCGTGAAGTTGATCCTTGCTCTGAGGTACGTAAGCTAAAACAAAATAGTGCTTCAGCTTCATCTTTAGTGACGTTACGTTTTATTCGCTTTGAAATGACATTTCTGAAATTGTCTAGAATTGTTATAGCTACTCGTACAATTAAAGAGAATTTGTTTGCGGCTAAGTTGTGGTTGAAAATTTGTTTCGATTGAAAGCATGACTTCATTCAAAATTAATCAGTTCAAATATTTAAAACTGCTCCGCCAACTACTGCACGGAAGGTTTTTTGTTGTTTACATTTTTTTCCTTTTATTTCCCCAGCTGATGGCTGTCAAAAGCAAGCAAAAGTGCAGCCTGTTCCAACTTTTGCTTCGCTTTGAAGTCACATTACGTAGCGTTACATTATTCCTTACGAATGTAAAACTTAAGTCCGAAGCGCAAAGCGACATTGTGATAGAAATCATTGGATTCCCATAGTTGAACTTGAAAGGTCAAAGCGAAGTCGGTGCAAAAGCGCTATTGTGTTTCAGCATAATTGCTTGATTGTCAACAGCATGAAACGGTGATTTCTGAGATATGTGACAACTTCCAAACTTTTATGTCATTTTTGACGGTGTTTTGCTATTTATTATTTTCAAATCACCATGAATCGTCTTTTTCCTGTACTCATGATCGAAAAAACTGAGTCCGCTATAAGTACGTCTTGTTGTGGATAAATTTCGTACCACATACGAGGGTCATCTGAAAAGTTTCCGACCGAGCAATGGCACAAGACATTTTTTCTCAAATTTTTTTTTTTTTTTTTTTTATTTTTCTGCAGAGTTACAAGGAGAACTCTACACACAAGTCCAAATAGTACTTGGCGTTTTTCTCTGCAAAATAATTGTACACGAAAGTGATTGCCTCCTCATTTGACGAAAATCTCTGTCCTCCGAGCGCAGTTTTTAGATGAGGGAACAAAAAGAAGTCGCTTGGGGCTAGATCTGTTGAATAAGGTGGATGGTCAAGCAGTTCAAACCGTAATTCATGGATTTTCGCCATGGCAACCACTAAGGTGTGAGACGGCACGTTGTCTTGGTGAAACAAGATTTTCTTTTTCTGCAAATGTGGCCGTTTTTCCGCAATTTCTGCCTTCAGCAAGTAATACTAGTAGTATGCTCCTGTAATGGTTTTTCCTTTTTGAAGATAATCGATTAAGATAACTCCTTTACTATCCCAAAAACCAGTCGCCACAACTTTCCCAGCCGAAAAGACAGTTTTTGCTTTTTTTGGAGCCGGCTCGCCCATTGCAGTCCACTGTTTTGACTGAATTCTTGTTTCGGGCGTATAATGGTGTATCCAAGTTTCACTTACAGTAATTAATCGGCGCCGAAACTCGGATTTATTGCGCCTAAACTGCGCCAACAGAGCGTTGGAAATGTTCATTTGAACACGTTTTTGGTCTAACGTCTTGATTAAATCTTGATTTAATATGTAACAAGCACGTTCTTTGGACATTTTCATAACCTCTACTATCTCTCTTACTTTAATTCGGCGGTCGTCTAACACCATTTGGTGAACTTTAGCAATATTATCGTCAGTGGTTGCAGTTTTTGGACGTCCCGAACGTTCATTGTTGTATTGTATGGTATGTCGCAAAGAGGCTGGAATATCCTTCGATGCAATACGAAAAGAAACAGTCATCAATATGTTCGTGACGTGCAGCGTTGTCCTTTTACTTGTAATTTATTAATTTTCAAAAGTTAGAGCCTCACCAATCGCGTAGACAATCCAAACAATGTCAAGTATCAAGAAGAGTAGAGACAATGTTAGAAATGTCAAGTATTTTGACAGTTTTGTAAAAATACGAGGGCTGTATGATAAGTACCTGTGTTAGGCAAGAAAACCAATTAAAAAAATTTTTTTTTTATTTATTTCTCAATATAGTCTCCTTTCAGCTCAACAAATTTAGTCCAGCGATATTCTAACTTTTTCCAGCCATTCAAAAAATATGATTTGTCGAACTCCGCAAAATAGGCCTCTGTTTCGGCGATGATTTCCTCGTTTGACGAGAATCGCTTTCCGCCAAGCTATTTTTTCATGTTTGGCAACAAAAAGAAATCTGGTGAATTTGGTGGGTGAGGCAGCAATTCGTAGTGTAATTCGATCAGTTTTGCTATGGCGATTGCTCCACTATCCATCCACTATCCAAGCTATCCAGCCGATAGCTTTCCCATGCCCAATTTTTCGTGTAGGATATTTTGTATGAATTCAATTGAGATGTGTAAAATGTCAGCAATCTCTCTGAACTTCACCCGACGATCTGCTAATACGATATCATGAATTTTATTAAACATATCCTCCGTAGTCACCTCAATCGGACGGCGTGGGCTTCATCAAAAACGGATGTTCGGCCACGCTTGAATTCACTAAACCAATATCTGATGGTAGTTATCGAAGGTGCATGGTCCTTATAAACGGCATGCACCTTCACTTTGATTTCCTCACACGTCTTCCCATCCAAAAAAAAAGCAATCGAATCACTGATCGATATTGCTCTTTCTACATGATTGCAAATAAACACGAACTTGATGATTTTCAACAGTTGTCAAAACAAAACTACTCGATACATCTGTCTGAAATTTTGACAGTAATCGTTGTAAAAATGGCGCTATAATATGATGGCATACACATTTTGCATCGGTGGTGCCATTAGTCGGTACACACGGGTACGTATCATACAGCCCTCGTATTAGGTCCCTCCGCGCAATTTTTGGACTAAATGTGTAAAATCTGTCAAATCTGGAGAAGTGATAATTCTCTCTCAGAGAAAAAATTTGCTAAAAAGTAAGGGAATGGATTTTAGACAGTTTAGATTCCAGGAAGTGTTTAGAGAGCACTTTCATTTAATTTGCCTGTTTTTTTTATAATTAGCGCGCGCTCAAGGGATTTGAGTACCCTTAAAATATTTTTACACAGCTCTACCGAAGGAAACTTCGGAAGGAAGAAAAGACAGGTACCGATGTACGTTGGTCTTAAATGTTTGCAAGTTATAACGAATAGGAAATAGAGAGCTCGTCAAGGAATCCCAACTTTCGCAAGTGGGCTTGAGGTTATACTGACCAGCGTTCTTAGCGAGACAGGTGTTGCGGTTGAATGTTTGAAGGGGCGAAATGCTACTGACGATTTAAATGGAGCACTGGTGGTGAAAATAGTGATAAAACAGACAGGAAACATTACGTCGGCGTTCGAAGGTGTCCATTGTCTGTGTGACATTAATATCGCCTATGAGTTTTATCGTATGGTTTTGAATCTTATTTAGCAAGCGCAGAGATGTTTTGGGCGCACCCGACTAGATGTGGGCGTTGTACTCCAATTTTGAGCGAATGAATTCCTTATATATTGAGGCCTGATCAGAGGGGTAAAGTATTTCTTACACCGCCTGAGCAAACTAAGGCATTTCGCAGCATTTTTGGCGAAATCGAATATGTGGTCACTCAAACGTAAGTTATTACTGACACACATACCGACAATGGAAAGTTTTTCGGTTTCGAAGATGCAAGTGCCATTCATGGATAATGGCTGGGTATTTAAATTTCGCTTTAACGACAGTAGACAGCATTGTGTTTTCGAAACATTCACTTCCACTCTGCTGATAGTTCCCCAATTAGTTATGCTGTTAGCATCGGAATTTAATGAGCTTAATATATGATGCGTTCTCATTCTACATCTGTAGAGCTGGGACATTAGCCTGAGAGTGAATATAAAAAGCAAATATTACACTCATTAGCATAGGAATATATTGGACTAGCAGACAAGAGACCATTCTTTAGAAATCAAAACGTGTCAGAGACAGAACGGAGCCCTGGAGCACAGCAGCATTTATTTTGTGAATATCAGACTTGAAACAACTTGGATTGAACGTGCTTTCTAATCCATTGGAGAAGAGAGTCGTCGATCCCAAAAGCACACATTTAAAACAACAGAGCCAAACTCTGTCAACTGTCTTTAAAAGTGCAACTATCCTATCTTATTTTCGCCAGATTGATGTATGCTTTGGTTCCACTTTTCGCTGAGACATGTCACCAGATCACCAATGAACCTGTTTCTATTAAAACCATACTGCAGGTTATTAAGAAGCTTTCGCGTTTCGACGGTTTATTAGCGATTGTATGACCTTGGAAAGAAGGGACGTAAGTGCAATGGGTTTGTACAAAGAGAGAGAAGAAGATTCGCCTTTTTTAGGAACGAGTTGGTCAAATTCCGTTTTCCATCTGCTTACGCAGTGGTCATGTCAGTGAGAAAAAACACCTCTTCAGAAGAAGGGCAGATATGTCATCTGGACCAGCTGATTTGTGAATGTTAAGATCTTTTGGTGCTCTTGCTACTACACGAGTGTAGTGGATTCGTCTCATTGCAGATTCGACGCACTCAAGCGTAGGAGGGGACAAAGCACAATCTAGTAGTGTTGAGCTGGCCGCGAAGTGCGTAGCAAGTAGATTAGCCTTACCCAAAGAGCTGACACACTGAGTGTCATTATAAAGGTGCATTGGTGTGGGGGTTGGGGCAGAATTTCTAATGTTTTTGACGAACGACGACAAATTCTTACAATCTTTGAGACTTTGTAGTATTTTTTGTCTCAGTTTTTGGTCATATTAGAATTTCACACACTGAAGAAAGACTTTGCAGTCATTCCTGGGTCGTCACTTCAAAGAAAATAGTGTCTGTGATCAAATCAGCAGCGTCATCCACGTCCTTGTCGAGGAAACATAAACATTTTCAATATATGTATTTTGTCTGTAAACACTTTCTAAAAACATTTTTATATTTGGAAATTTAATTTATTAATTAATCTTCTATTAAAATTTCACTTATTTTTGGCACAACAAAACAAAAAAATGTTACAATTCCAAATAAAAACAAACCTGATGACAGTTTCAAATACAAAAAAGCAGTTTGACAGTTTTCAAAAATCTGACCGAACAAATTTTTTGGACCAAAAAAGTGGGGACAGGAATTGCTTTCTCATTTCAATCTCGAATTTTCGTACTCTTTCATAGTTTTGGACAGCACGCGAATAGACGTAATGATAGTGCTCGATTCTTTTGTAATTCAATTTTCCCATTTATATATTTTGAAAGCACTAAAACAAATAATGGTGGGACGGCCCAAGAACCCTAGTTTTGGAAATCTTGACTTTGATTTAATCATGTCAGAAAGCGTTTCAAAATACAGCTGCAAAAACGGCTTAGGGGCGAATATTTCAGATAACTTATTTTGCTTCACTCTTCAAGACTGACCCAATGAATATGCCTTTAAAAAAAAACAATAGAAATGTTTGTAAGGGTCCTATAGCCCTTCCAATCCCTTAACAGTATCCCAAATTCCATCATAGAAGCGATGTAACTTTCAAGCGACAAATTCTGCTAAGAATGATTCCATTGAAGATTGCTTCTACAAATCTATAAATTATGCCACTTGTGTCAGATTCATCGGAAAATGTAAATACGAATTTATTAAGCCTTTTAATTCATGTAGAATATGGATTGTGGGCTTAATAATGAAGAGGGCATTCTTCATCAAACTGTTGCTAATTTCCTTCCATCAACAGCAAGTTCCTCCTCCTCGTCACCTAAAATCTTTTTATTCCCGAGGTCACACTTCGCTATTATTGTTTGGCATCATCATCAGAAAATACAAGCTCATCTGTTAGCCGCTCATCTTCCACATCCTCAGTGATAACAATGTTGCATAATGCAAACGGAGAATAAGCATATCACCTCACCAAAAATATTGCAGGTGAAAAACTTTTTGAAATTGTGCTTGTATCAATGGAAGTTACAGAAGAAATATATTCGACAAATGTCCTTGCTGTAATATAGGATAATGTTAGTAATACATATGATCAAAATGGAAAAAGATAGCACACATGTATACTGGCATAGTACATGCAATAGCCATTCCACCAATTTACTTCTCAAGGGCATTCACAATAAAAAGAATTCAAACAAGCGGACTTCGCAAGTATCTTCTAGCAAAAGGAGGCACGAAAATAAAGCTACGCTGTGAGACAAGATGATGCTCGTAGAGATATTCATATAATTCATATCATGGGTCTTATGAAAATGATTGCTGTAAATCCAAAGCAAAGTCAATCGTGACTACTTCGATCGATTCATATTAATTATCGATCCTATTTGTTTACTCAATGAATTTTTCTATGGCCGATGGTGCTAAACTGTCAATATTCTGATGAGTTCGAAAATGTCCTTTGGTGTACCGATCCTTTTCACGTAGGATAGGTGGAATAACTCTAGCTTTGACGAGTTCCTCGGCCCTATATTTCCCAGTAATATCTATGTGGCCCGGCACTTATCGTAGGTGAATGTTGAACTGCTCTGCCATCTCCCTAAATGACGATCAGTAGTCAAGGGTGAGACATTACAGTGATTTGAAAGGCGGAATGAAAGGGTTAGGTTAAGCTTATCTGAGAAAACACCACCACCCACCCCGCTAACAGTATTGGATCCATCTGTGTAGAAACGGGTTGACTTGTCATCCATGAAAGCATTTTCCTCCCTGAAAGATCTAGTGCTTATTTGAAAGTCTTTGTCAAACCACTGTTGGGGTATAACGTAGTCAATATTCTCTGAATGTAACACTTTATTTACCAGTGTATTGCCTTCGAGGGCGATACACTGATTGAAACGATTTTTCAATCTTTCGATACCAGTTTTGTAGTACGATTTCGCTTTAGCCTCAAAATAGGCCTCTGTTTCGGCGATTACTTCTTCATCGGTCTTAAATCTCTTTCCGGCGAGCATTCTTTTGAGGTCTGCGAACAGGAAATAGTCGCTGGGGCCAAATCTGGAGAATACGGTGGGCTCCGCGCCCGCAATTCGTAGCCGAATTCATTCAATTTTACCATCGTTTTCATCGACTTGTGACACGGTGCATTGTCTTGATGAAACAGCACTTTCTTTTTCTCCAAATGCGGCCGTTTTTCTGCGATTTCGTCCTTCAAACGCTCCAACAACGCAATGTAATAGTCGCTGTTGATAGTCTGCCCCTTTTGGAGATAGTCGATGAAAATTATTCCATGTGCATCCCAAAATACGGATGCCATAACCTTGCCAGCCGACTGTTGAGTTTTTGGTCGTTTTGGACGAGGTTCGTCGCTTGCTCGCCATTCAGCTGACTGCCGACTTGACTCTGGTGTCAAGTGATGGAGCCAAGTTTCATCCATTGTCACATACCGACTCAAAAATTCGGCTTTATTGCGGTTGAACAGCTTTAAACACTCCTCTGAATCATCAACACGTTGTTATTTTTGGTCGACTGTGAGCAAACGCGGCACCCACTTAGAACACAGCTTTCGCATGTCCAAATATTCGTGTATGATAAATCCAACACGCTCTTTTAATATCTTCAGAGCCTCAGCTATCTCGATCAACTTCACTTTACGGTCATTCGTAATCATTTTGTGGACTTTTTTGATGTTTTCATCTGAAACAGCCTCTTTTGGACGTCCATTTGTATGACCACTTTTAAATTTTTCAATCCACTTGCGAATGGTTCCTTCGGCTGGTGCAGAGTCCGGATGACACTTATCAAGCCATTTCTTTGCATCGGCTGCATTTTTCCCTATCAAAAAGCAATGATAAATCAACACAGGAAATTGCTTTGAATCCATTTTTTTTTCACAATAACAAAAGTTGCTTCACTCACAACGCTATATCTCGAGAACTAATCGTCCGACAGCTGTCAAATTTATACACGTATCTTTTGAAGGTTGGTACTAACTGAAAATGGTATGGATTTAATTCAAGTGGTGCCCTCTCTTAGAAACGGCGGATTTTTCAGCCCATGTGTTATTCATAATGTATTAAAAAATACTAGCGTGGCCAAATACTCGTACATAGTTCATCTGTCCGCTGTTGTTGTCGCTTTGTTTAGTTTGATGCATTGACTAAGGCCGTCCACCAGACAACGACCCCGTAGGTGAGTATCGGTCTTATAACCGACACGTAGATCCAGTGGGTAATGCGAGGTTGAAGTCCCCATTTGTTGAGAGTAGCTTTTTTGCAAGCGAATAAAGCTATTGTAGCTTTATTGACCCTTTCTTGAATGTTAGATTTCCAGTTCAGTTTCCTATCAAAAATAAGGCCCAAATATTTCGCTGTATAGGAAAAGACTAAGGTGGTCCCATTGATTGAGGGAAGGTCTATGATTGGAGTTTTATATTTTCTGCAAAACAGGACAGGATCAGTTTGGTGGAGATTTACTCTCAAACCGCAGCGGTCGGCCCAAGGGATTAATCGTTAAGATTTTTCTATGAGAGTTCCTAAATTGTATTAAGATGCTTTCCTGAGACGGCTGTAGCGGCATCATCCGCATAGGCAACCACTCTGCTACTACCCGCTTCCAGGTATATCAACGGTTCATCGACTACTAAGTTCCAGAGAAGTGGTGAAAGAACATCACGTTGCGGCATAACTCTGCTGGCATATCTTTCAGCAGAAGCCTCACCTAGTTTAAAGATGTAATCTTGCCATTGAACATAAGACTGATCAACTCATCATCTACCTTCAGAGTTGAGACTGTAGTTGTGACTGCGGGTGTGCTGACATTGTTAAAGGCACCTTCTATGTCCAGAAACGCTACCATTGGGTACAATCTATAATGCAGGGATTGCTCGAAGTGGCTATTCAATGTATGCAGAGCTATTTCCACCGACTTTCGTTTAGAGTAGGTATGTTGAGCCATAGACAAAAGTCATTGATCAATTTTAGCTCGTATATGAATATCAATCAGTCGTTCTAGAGTTTTCAGAAGAAAAGATGATAGACTTATAGATCTGAAATCCCTTGGGACACCATGAGAATATCTTCCGGCTTTGGGAATGATACCCAAATTGATTTAATATGTCTCCTTAGCAAGGGAATGTGGACGATTTCTACGAAGTTCGCCATGATATTATCTAGCGTTGGCAGGATGATATCTGAGGACAATTATAACTCGGTATGCCATAGATTATACCGTCTGGCCCAGCTGACTTGTATGGTTTGAAGCTATGCGGCGCCCGGAATAGCTTATCTCTTGTAATCTTGGCCGTGAATACGGAGCTACCTGAAAAATAGGTGTCCATTAGCAGGTTGAGTGATTCATCACTTGAGGTCTTCCAAGATCGGTTTTCTTTAAATGACTAGGCATCGTAGGATTGGTAGAGAGGATTTTTCTTAGCCGCGATGGCTCAGAGGTTTCTGCTATTTTATCACAGAATGACCTCACTTTGCTTTCCTCAGTTCTTCACTATACCTATATTTTGAGGGATTCTTCATGCAAATAAGTCTCAGTCTGTCACTTTTCTTGTGCCTTTTGCTAAGTTTAAAAGTTATCTGCAAACGTTTTTAAGCGGTCCCAGTGCTGATCTCCACCTGTGCGGCTTTTTTTTGCCTCTAGGGTGAATATGAGAACGGGAAGCAGTCATTACCTGATTGACAGTCAGGGTAAAATACTTAACTTTCATGTCGAACTCATTGGTGTTCCATGGGGGAGAATGTTTTTAAAAGTGCTCCTCTGTATTCTGGCCAACCAGTTTTCATATAGTTCCGGATTACAAGTTGGCTGGTAGAAGCATCATTCAGACTGAATTCGATGTATCTGTGCTCTGAAAAGGGTATTCAGGTGATACCATCCAGTTTATTATCATTTGACTGATGTTGTCGGAGACAACTAGCAATTCTTGTTGGTTTTTAGTTAGAAAGATAGGCTCATTGCAGATATTACAAACAATGCGTGTTTATATGCGTGTGAAACCAAGCGAAAAAGCTTTTTTGGTAAATTCTATACACAACTTGGATTCATTTGCGCCATCGAATAATATGATTAATATCAACTTCACTTGTAAGCTACAATTCCAGTTTTCTTTTTATACGTCACTATTCACTATTAACTATTCTGTTTGTTGTTTGAGTCTCTTATTGAGAGGGCAATTTTCCATTGGCACGAGTACCATTAATGGGTGATATCGGCGGAAATCTATCCGTAGTCAATGGCTCAAATGATAACCCGCGCGTTCTTCTTAAAATCTTTTGTGAACAGCAAGAAGGCCTTAGGGTATGCCACATCAATGCACAAAGTTTATCGGGAAAAATTGACGAATTTAGATATCTGTTTGTTGGTTCCTGCGTTGACGTTGTGTGTGTATCTGAGACTTGGTTTGATCCGTGGGTAAGTGACGAGCCATACTCCATGTGCGGTTATAAGATCTTTCGCGCTGACAGGAAAAATAGAATCGGTGGTGGCGTTGCTAATTATGTTCGTAATAGTTTAACTGTAAATCCTCTGTTTGAGTCACCCCTCGATTGTGATTTTCAGTATTATTTTATAGAAATTGAAAAATGGAAATGCCTGTTTGGTGTCGTTTATAGACCCTACAATAATATTGGCCTGTCATCCCTCTTTGACTTATTAGAAAATTATTCGTCGTTATACTTGCGAACTATTGTGTGTGGTGATTTTAATTGTAATATTCTTGAATATATGAGATATATATATTGATTCCATTAAAATGCTTGATCTTGTTGTTGTAAATTCGACCATTCCAACGCACTTTACTGGTTCCAACAGCACACTCTTGGACATTTTTATCACCAGTGACTGTCAGGAAGTGTTCTTTACCCAGGTTTCTGCTCCTGTTTTTTCTAAGCATGACCTAATTTTTGCCACTTTTAATCTAGTCACCAGTAATAAATAATTGGTTTATACATTCAGGGACTTTAAAAATCTAAATGTGGAGCAACTTGAACAAAACCTCCTTTGCCTTGATTGGCATAATGTATTTTTTGTAACATCGGTCGATGCCCAAGTTGAATTTCTCCATTACGTAGTTTTACAGCTGAAATTTTTGAGCTAAGAAACAAGTATGATGCTGAATTCAAAAAATGGAAACGATTTCGGATTCCCGAATACTATGACAGTTATCGGTTATAGTTAACTCGAAGATTAAAGAAGCCAAACGTCGCTATTATGCCAAGCACTTCGATCATAAACTTCCAACCAAAACACTTTGGACAAACTTACGAGAATTAGGTGTAGGTAGTAACTTGAAGTCCATAGTAGACCAGGTCGATCCTAACGAACTAAACAAAGAATTGGCAAAAGTTCAAGCGATGTTGCGCCCAAATGGAAACAATATCCAAACGCCACACGCTGGCTTATTTGAATTTCGCCGAGTGGAAGAAATCCATCCACCCAACTTTTATTAAATTAATATTACCCTACATACTTCCAGCTTTAACATATATTTTTTTTAATATAATGACAAAATCCACTTTTCCGTGTCCTTAGAAGCAAGCTAAGATTATACCAATCCCAAAAAGGAAAGCAGTACGCAACTCGTCAACTGAACATAGACCTATCGCTATACTTCCATATTTGTCAAAAATATTTGAAAAAAGTTATACACCATGAAATATCAAGTTTTCTTCAACAAGAACAAGTTCTTTGCGCCTACCAGTCTGGATTTCGGAAACTCCACAGCTGCACATCAGCTCTTCTAAAAGTATCCGACAACATGAGAGTTGCAATAGACAAGAAACAAATCACCCTTATCACTCTCCTAGATTTTTCTAAGGCCTTTGACACCGTTGATCATGAACTACTTGTATCAAAATTCATAAACTTCTATAATTTCTCTACATCAGCCGCTAATCTCATTGGGTCCTATCTGGTTGAAAGAAAACAAGCAGTTCATGTAAGCAATGCTGTGTCAGATTATATTGCAATTTCAGTTGGTGTTCCACAAGGATCCATTTTAGATCCCCTACTTTTCGCAATTTTTATTAACGATCTTCCCAAATGCATTAAAAGCTCAAATTTTCATATGTTTGCTGACGATATCCAGCTCTATTTAAGCTTTGAGAATGATCTTATTGATCATGCCACTTTGAAATTTAATGATGACCTAAAACGTATTCATTGCTGCTCAGATGAAAACTTTCTGCAGCTTAACCCAAGCAAAACGAAGTGTTTTCTCATAAATAGAAGTCCGTTATCTCTTATTAACGTTCCTCCAGTATACCTTGGTAATGAATCTATAGAATTTGTAAGCAAAGCCAAAAATCTTGGTATTTGGTTCAATACAAAATTAACCTGGGACGACCACGTTTGCTCAGTTGTGGGAAAAATATACCGATGTCTTAGAAATCTCTCCCAATCTCAAAACTTCACACCAGTAAATACGAAGATCATGTTGGTCAAGGCCGTGCTCATTCCTCTGATAACGTATGGCTGCAAATTTTTTTGCTGCACCGTGGGGTGGCCGTGGTGTAGTGGTACTAGCAATCGCTTCTCACTCGGAAGGTCAAGGTTCGAATCCTAGCCACGGCAAGTTTTCATTTGTGCAATTGGAATTCAATCAGAAAAATCTGCGTGTGAAGGCATAACACTGACATGTAGGTTTGGCTGTTGTAGGGTTTTCAAGCACAAAACAACCGTTAAAATTCACAACCTCACCATTCCGAGTGAAGAAAATCTCTCCGTCCTATTCGGACTCCCACCCCTGGAGATCCAATATCGAAACCAAACACACCTGAGTTTCAAACCACTACATCACAAACTTTCCTTTCTCCTCCTTCTACCTTTCCGCCCGCGCCCGGGCAACAGTGTTCATAACCCCTTTGGCGCGCGTAAATTATAAAAAAAAAAAAAAAAAAAAACCGGCGCCTTTGCCAGCCGTAAGTTCAACATTGCTTTTAACAATGTTTTGCGATACGTATACGGCCTAAATCGTTGCTCATGTGTCGGCTTATACTAAAAATATTCTTGGTTGCACACTTGACCGATATTTTGACTACTGCATAATCTAATATCTACACAGGATTATAATCAACCAACAGCCCCAATAATTATATGATAAACTAAGGTTTTCGCATTCAAGTAGATCTTTAAATTTAATTGTACCTCGTGTTGCTTATCAAGTTACCGAACGACAGTTTTTGGTTCACGCCATTCGCCTTTGGAATTCACTCCCCCTTAATATAAGACGACTCTGCAATACAAATAGCTTAAGTGAAACTCTCTTTCGACATATAGCAGAAAACTAGAAGGAATACCGAATATACAATAAATTCCACACCATACAAACATTGTTCAAGGAAGCTTATAAATTTTTATTTTTATTTTTTTTTTCTTATTTCAAACACATGTTAATATTTTAAAGTTTACTTTATTGAGAAGAATTGTAATTTTAGTTTAATACTAAATCACTTATTAATTGTATCACATTTATAGCTTAAAGATTTGAATGGTCTATTATAAATGTCGTTGTTATACTGCAATAAAAATACTGAAATACTGAGACTAGTACTTCCCCACACCGGGTCATGATCTTTAGCATCGCGCCCGATGATGCGGGCAGTTTTCTGACTTCCAGCTTCCTAGACCACCCTTTCTAGGTTGTCACCAGGAAGAAGTGCCACATAGTCGGGGCCAAGATACGTCGATGCCAACCAATAGATTCTTTTGCCAATCTCCAGTCTTGCAACTTTTCTGTCGGGGTCGCTGGGATTAGGAAGTAAGAGTACATTAAGGCTAGGTTGCACTAACATACAAGTTCTTATCTTACCATTGTGTTTGGTATAGAGCGAAGCCTATCCCAAGTCTACGAACCACCCCTTCTAAAATCCATGGTTTCTGGATTAGTATAATGCGTTCTGCATTTTTGGAAAGACACAGAGTAATTGCGGCCGAAACTTTTTTGCGTGCTGGAGAATCTGAAGAAACTCTATTAAGTGCTACAATTAACCAGAGTCCTCCAATTCTGAAAATGTACCCAAAAGCTAATCTTCATTTTCAGTTCGTAATGAATTTTTTTGTTCGTCATTGGTTTCCATTTCCGATTGGGTGGAGACCGTCGGTTTGGCTGTCAACTCGGAAAGATTGGAGTCGTCGCGATCCATTTCAGGAAAGGAAATCGACGCTCCGAGATTCTGTTTCAATTAAAGGAGGAGTAGCATCCAGCTCACCCTTATTATAAGACGTTAGGGTTATAGACTCAAATCTGAACCGAATCATGCCTTATATGATAAGGCATTCTGTATTGATCACAATATATGTATAAGGGCCCTTTAGTTCCTCCAGTTTCGTGACCTTCCAGTCATGAGTCGGAATGGTCGGGTCACTGAGCCTAACTATCTCCAAAATGTCTTCTAGAGAGTAGGGTTTAGGTGGGATCCAGGTGCGGGTTCTAGCTGCTACCTCGACTATTGCACCCGGTCTGACCTCTCCTATCTTATATTTAACCAACTACCGTTCAGATGAAATCGAAATTGATTGTGTCCGTTAAGACTTCGCTAGAGATGTGACATTGGAATGTCTTGGGTGGTTTTGGTGCCTTTAATTCGAAACCGGTACGGTTTCTTCCAACAATCTCTGGTGCTTAAAAGAGTCTTTCATCGTTTTCCGAACGGTGGGTAATCCGTATTTCAAGATCTTGTTGGCCGGCTTCATTTTGTTCCTCATCTGTTCTCTCGATACCCGGAATAGACCTCAGGATGTTAATTATGCAGTACGGCATTGCGGCGTCCGATGTAGAACACCTATGATTCCTCTTTTGAGGAAGCAGTTTTAGTATCAGCACGAAGTCCATGGCCTGTAATAAATTTGCTGCTGCTAGGGGTTGACGAAGTGGTACCACCACAGTCTTGCCAGTGGTTTGCATCGCTGCGCTTGCCATTAGAAGGTGCACCATGGACCCAGCCACAGTTTTGCTTTTGCTCGGCATTGCTGGAGCCTTGCCCGGACGCTGTACCGGCCTCGAGTGTAGAAATATTAGATTTGATGGGATCCCACGAATGGCGTAAAGAGAGAGGTCCCCTAATACCGATAAGACTAGCTAATCCGCAGGTCGCCAAGTATCCGGATACTCCGTTCACAACTGAGCTATTTATAAAATACTGGATCCTCAGCCACGACACGACTCGAATGACACCTTGATGTCATATGTCTAGTCGTGAAAGGAGAGGCATTGAAGGATGTTAGCGAGTAGGCGAGGAGAATGGGAGTGAGCATCCTTCATTTTCAGGATTCATGTGGAGAAGAATTAGGTAAAAATTTTGCTGTAAAGTTTTGTAATGGTGACTTTGGGAAATAGGTATAAATACACTTATTCTTGATTAATCCCCTTTTTAATAAACAACGTCTTTTGATTTAAAAGTTTGGTTTGCGGACTTATACAAGAATTGGTATCCAAATCCTCTTGTCTACGCGTAAAAAACTACATTGTCTACATGACGTAGATTACATAGAACAATTCTGTTTAATACTCGTATGTTATCCAAGACAATAGACTCAATTTGAAAAGTCCCTGTGATCTATTTAGCCTTAGTGCCCTTTATTAAATTAATTATTTTAAGGCTCAAAAGGTGTTGCATATAATGGATAACTTTAAGTGATAAAACGAAATGGCTTATTCACATGTTAGATTTAATATTGCGGGGCTTAATTATAAAAGTTATTAGCTATTGACGCAGTGTTTAAAATTGTGATAACGTTTAACGATACAATTTCACACCCTAACAAGCAAGCGATCATTCAGAGTACCGCTTAAAAACTTATGACTTCTAATAGCTATTGCATCCAGGATGCTGGGCAACATATTGCAATCACGTCAGAGGTCTTTCTTTTTAATGGAATCCATCCGCTACCCATGTAATCTTCTGCTTCACCTCAACCAGTTCTTTGTTATGTACTTCCGTCCAAGACCATCATTGGGGAACCCATCAGAACCATCAGAACCATCAGAACCATCAGAGCCATCAGAACCATCAGAGCCATCAGAGCCATCAGAATCATCAGAACCATTACGGCCATTTGTACCTTGTCCAACATCTTGTAAACTCGATTACAACACCCTTGGTGGTTATCTAAGCATCTCAGAACGCACCACATATATTGGCAACAGCGGTGCCGTTTTCGTCGTACTCCATAAAATATGCAAATGTTCACGTAAACTGTGATCCACCCCACCCCACCTAGTGTGTGCTATGGCCTGGTAATTTTCATAAATTTCCCATTCGGAGAAAAGGTTGCCAAAGGTTTTCCATGAGCGGCCATCTATTCGTAAACCAAAAGTGATGGGGGATAGTGCCACAGTGTGGCTGCAGCTGAGATTTGCATGTGTCCCGCTTAAAAAATCGCCCCGATCCGTGAAGTGGAAAAGGCGGCCAGAAGAAGAAAAGGAAAACACAAACGGCACAACACAAACACGAAGAAAAACAAGAAACAAAAAATATAAGAAAATGTGAAAAAAAAAAACGGGAACGACTCCAACGCAGCCATATTTAATGACAGAGCATCGGTTGCTTTACATACCTTGACGTAGCCAACACTAAGTCGCCGTTGAGAGGAGAGGTTGCTAGTTGGAAGTTGGCAGTTGGCTGTTTGCGTCGTTTTGCGCTCCACGCTTTGGCTGCTAAAAGACTGCTTTTGGGGCTCCTGGTCGATGTTTCTGTTTCTTACCTCTTCTGGATCTTTCTTTCAATATCAAATATGGCGAAGAAACCTAAGAATGCACAAGTATGTGTGGGGGAGCTGACACAAAGGCACCCGACACAGAATATCTGCACAAAATATCTACGTATCGACATACCACATGTATCCGTATCCCCCCAGAATGTGGTTATGAATACCTCGGCAGGGCGCTGTTTTTCTTGCTTTGCTTTGTTGGGTGCCACACAAAAGTATCTATTGTATGTGTACCAAAAGTATGTGAGTATCTTATATGCGAACAGGTAGTCTTACATACGATATGAGCGAGTGGAGCCCGTATGCTGTTGCATGATGAAATATTCATAGCTTTGCCATTGGATTGGGTGCCGGTGGGCCCATGTATATTTGATGGGGGCATGTTGCATGCAAAGGCCAAAATGAAGCGAGCTGGCGCGGTTCTCTAAAGGAACAACAATGTCATGTCGTCATGCATATGTACAAGGCGTAGGTTGAAAGTACATATTTAGATACATCTACAGCAGATACTTCTCGGCACAAGCACACAAGGTACACACAACCTGCAACGAACCGAACGTATCGACATGACATGCATCCACAAAAACGCTTAAAAGAAACTCCACAACAACAACACGAACCATGTATCTGAGTGCGGTTGCCTTACGTGAGTGGTGAGTTGGATAGGTTTGCTGTTGGTATATCCGCCGCCGATAGCAGGAGGCGTTTTCAAAATGCAGAAAAAAAATCGGAAAAAACGTTCAAAATGGGAATTCGAAATGGTTTTCTGGTCTCGAGGTTTACTGGTTATTCGGGATTTCATTCAATTCGCCTCTGATGTTGGCATTAGTGGTGGTGGAAACCCGGTACACCAGCTACAGTCAAAATGATGGCGTCCATCATATTTCCATCGATCAAAATGCACCGATAACTATGAATTCAAGGAGAGACCACATGTATAGATGAAGGAGAATCGATTGAAAGAAATTGTTTTTGCGGAGAATTCTGCACACTCACATTTGACCCAATCTAATGGACAAGACGAATCCATCAGGCTTGGTATTCGTGGGAACTAACATATGGAACGAGACTTGTTTTTGATGGAAAACTTTGGATTTGTTTTTGATGGGAAGGAAAGTAGCATACGAGTACATCGAGGAAATTGCGCTTAATAAGGCCATGCTTAAAAACTGAGAGGTTTCTTCTTCTAAACAGATTCCACAAACATTTGTCTTATATGTACGTACATGCATTGCTATGTACCTACACTGAAAGCAAATAGTTTGAGGCCTACCTAGACAACTGATTTGTATGAAGAACGAATTTTATGAATTAGGTGTATTTTTACCTAAATTTTCTACCCGAACAATACACAGCACAATCAGATAATAAAAGTCGGATTTTAGGCCAACGGTTTTGAACAGTGGGCGTTTGGTTTATATTGAGAAGTATTTATGTTTTCCAGCACTTATTTATGACTCCTTACATCAAAAGGGTTGTCAAGTACCAAAATTTGTCGACCTGGATTGCAATGGGTCTACACGAATGTCGCACTTTGGAGTCATAAGAATTTGTTTGAGATTCATCACGTCATGAGTAAACAACTCGTTAAAAATTGGAAAAGTCGCAGAAACCACAATCGAGAAACGATCTGCAATTATCACACTTCTCAAAGGAGATAAATCGCAGCTGAAGGTATCAAGGTGCTGCATTCCGCGTACCACAGACACCGGGAGTCTTGGAATAATTTACGGTCAGTACGACCCAGAGCTACAACTAAACATGAGGATCAGGTAATGCGTATAACAAGCAAGTGAAGTACTTAGATGAAAAACAGTACCCTAAATATGCGCCGACTTAAATAAAACACGGAATGAACCGCTGTCCTTGACAGCAAGCAAATGAAGATTAAGGCATGCTGGACGAGTTGCTGTTTGAAAATCCCTGATGCGACCACAAAACACACATAAAAATTTGAAATGGACCAACAAGAATAAAGACAGGTCGGAAGAATACTTCAGCAGGGTTTTATGGAGCGATGAATTCAAGTTCGAGGTATTTGGTACAAAACGCAGAGATGTGGTTTTGACGGTAGAAACCATGGAGGTGGTTATGTTGTGGTACTAGTGACTTTCATCAAGTGGAGTGGGAGATCTAGTTGATTGGTGATTGGAATTATAAATAAGGAGGTATACACAGAACAATTTTGGAAGAAAAAGCTGTTACCTCTGGACTAAGACTAATTGGCGAAGGATTCGTATTTCAGCAGGACACGTCAAGACTTTGTCGAAACTACGAGTACTTCAAACCGAGGGAAGATAAAGAAATCTTACAAATCTTAATATGGCCGCCCTAATCGTCAGATTTAAACCCTATAGAACTCTTGTGGGAGGATGGCCATCATTAGAATCTGCCTTGTGGAATACCTATACACTTGGAGTGCTGAAGCAATATACCGAAAGCAAAAATTAAAAAACATATATCTAGAATGCAAAGAATTGTAAAAAAAATAATCGATAAATCGGTTCAAGTAATTTGTTCTTCTTCTTAATAAATTAATGTAGTTTATGCTTAGAACTAAATGAAAAGATTTTTCTTCTTATTTTGGTTTCATATACAATACATATGTATGCATATACGTTCCCGTTCGTTTTACATGACTATTACTCTACTAAAGAATTTTTTCAATGTGGGGCTTTGGTTTTTCTTTGAGCACTGAGGGCGCCCTCAAACTTTTGGCCAGCAGTTAACATGCAAATATAGAAGATCAATGATTTCCATTATCATTTCTTTGTAACAAGGTTAGATAAACGAGAAATATGCAAAAACGTGGCACTTCGAAATTGGGATCTCCAGGTGTACCACTAAGGGGCGTAGACCCCGATTGACCTGGTAACTACTGACTGCCTAAGCCAGTAGCGCAACCTTTCAAGTTCGCATGACATTTGTTTTACTGCCTTGCGATGGAAACTTCAGATGTAAGCACTTACATATATTTGCAACATAAAATTGTAAGTACAAAGGAATAGCGTCTCCCCAGATGGAATCAACCGTGTTGACCGCTTCCAGCCTCTTGGACTGATGATCTAGGGCTACTTGCAAAGCCCATGTTGCAATGCAGAATCAGTGCGAAGTGTCAGGGTTTCTGAGATGTGTTAATGATCTTATAAACTCGAACTGACACCGGTGTGCCTCTTATCTCCATAAGGTGACACCAAGGGCCTGGCTCACCAGAGTTAACTCTCAGGAAAATTTATATGGATACAAAATAAAAGTTTCAGATATTTGTGAAAACACTGTAGGCGAATCTTGCTATTCGAAGAAGGCAAATGATTTTTTGTGCTCTACATGAAATATTAGGTCAATTAACAGACCATGTGTAGCCGAGCAGCTCCCGGAGACCATAGACTTCTAAAAAGGGGAAATAGGCAGAAAGTCTTCAGATTCAGGTATCCATCTGTACCGAGGTCCTAGGAGATTTAAACTCAAGCTAGGAAAGGTGGACATCTTTGGTAGTTGGTAAGCAACTGCACGACACCACTTGCAACAACGAATTCAGATTTATCGACTTGGCTTCGGGGCAAAATTTTATCACACGAGTAGCTATCTTGCAGTTCTCGCCTGACGATTTCCTAATCAATCTACAAATATCCAGATTGAGCACATTGGGATCGATGCGAAACACGCATCCAGCACTCTGCAACTTTTCAGGAGCCAACATTGATATTAAATCTCACTACCTTGTTGTGGTATGTTGATATTTGACGCCGGAAGGCTGCAATCATAAAAAGCCATCGGCGGTTTTGCCAATCAAGCGTCACTAAACTTCCGTAGAAGTATTGCGCCGACATCATTTTGTCCGGAAACACAGTAGCTGTTAACATGCCAACAAAAATGTCGCCGCGTGTGCCCAAGGCCTCACATATGGAGAAGCGATCCAAAGGAGGATTAGAGCGGCTCATAAGCTTCTCAAAAAGGAGGATAAAGTAAACTAAAAGCGCGAGATCGGGGAAATTATTGTAAGAGATGATATAACAGGAAAAATGCTGGGAAATTTGATCAGAAGGCAAAAATAACATGCCTGGAAGCAAAATACGAACGGAAGATAACAACGGCGAACAAGGGAATTACTATTTCCGCTGACTGTTAAACGGTTCAACAAGGCTGTCGGGACTGATGTCCTGGCTGCCTAGCCGCCTAGCTGCATGGACTAAATTATCTCCAAAATATGTATTGTATGCCCAATCCAAGGAAAAGAGACCATCCAGTCTGCTATATACATGGAACGGTCTCATCAACATCACCTATAAGATCATTGTTGCTGTACTATGGTATATAATCGCCTAAAACCTTTTGTCAATCTACAGATTAGTCCTATCAGTGGAAAATTTATAAGAAGCCGTGTCCGGTTTTAGTATGCCTACTGAACTTTTCCAGCTCCAAGGAGAAAACTAGCTAATTCGTAAATGTCCATAATTCATATATTGTAAAAAAAAGGCTTCTGACAAGGGGATCCATTTTCAGCAAATTGTGAGTATTGTGCGAAACTCACCAACCAATGCCACAGACACAATCTTTCAAAATTCTGTGCAATTACTTTTCCATGCGGCTTACATATGCATTATCAATAAAACACAGTGAGCTATTTGAGAGACATTCGCGAGCATTGGAGCAGAAGCGACGATGATAAATCTGAAGAGAAACGAAGTACCTACATGATGTCATCAAGAAAGGACACACATCATCCAGGTCGTCAAGGATTTTTTCTACGTAAGTCCCACTTAGAAGGCAACTGAGCAGCAGAGTCCTCCCGCGAGCAACCAAATTTTGCGCTATATAAAATATTGACCATCTCAGTTCACCTCTATGGCGACTTTATCAAGAGGCACGGACTTTATCAAGAAAAATCAAGAAATTATTCGTTCAAGGGAAAAGTGGTGGCCCTATTTGGATCGACAGCCCGTGCAGCGTCGTGAACCTAACCAAAATGGTCAAATTGGAAGCACCTAGCAAAAAACAAGGCTAGCTGGGGAGACATGTTCGTTAAGGACGAACACAATATGTAGTGCTAATATTTTAAAAAGTGTAAAAGGTAGCAACAACATATTAAACAGTCAACACGTCCAATCTGGACTGTAGTGGCACCTTAGTAAGCAAGTTAGTATTTAAGTGTTTGCTATCTACGTTTCTATATCCTAATTCTCTAGTGTCATTCTGTAGCCCGATCAACCGACTTAATCATTTTAAAGTGGAAAGTCAATACAAAAGTCTGTGATGTGCAGTTGTCTGTTTCTGTCTAACCTAAAAATGTTGCGCTCCACACATAAGAATCAGCCCCGTAAAGTTCCGTATAGCCGGAGACAGCTTGCAAGTGGCTTATTTTTTATACTCTTATGATACAATCTATGTTTTCAGCTGTCAATAGGATGGTAGCCACGTTCAGGGACTCCAAACCTAGACCTAGACCTAGCTCTATATAGGTCATCTCTACACATGTTATCATACGCGTCCTTAAAATCGATGAATAGGTGGTATACCATATATCGATTTGAGGCTGATGAATTTTTTCCAAGATCTGCCAGAGTGTGAATATTTGGTCGATAATGGACTTTTCAAGCTACAGGCGTTACAAAATGTCAGATAGGATCTTGTAGGATAATGCTTCTGTAGTTGGCACAGTTCTGCGCGTGTCCATTCTTAAAAATCGGACAACAATGCTGAAATTCCATTTACCCGTCATACTTTCATCCAGCCTTATTTTACAGATGAGTTGGTGTATAGCTTGGAAGAGCCCGGGAGACGAGCCGTCCACTCCAGTAGGTTTGTTCTACTTAGATATGGCTATCTTCATTTCATCCAGGTCGGGTGGACGGAATTGTTGGTCTACATCGTTCAGATAAACTTTTCATTCTGCTCCACAGCGGTATTTGGTTCCTCATCGCCATTATACGAGTACAGTCTCGTGCAGAAATGCACATTCCAAATCCTCAGCATCGACTGCGACTCTACTAGTCTTTTCCCTTTTTCGCCTCTATAGGCTTCGGTTCGGGATTTGTGTCCGTGGTATGTTCTTTTTATCATTTCGTAAAACTTCCGAATCTCATTCCCGTAGTAGCGACTCTCAATTTCCGCGACCGCGTGCTTCTCATGCTCCTTCTTTTTCCTCCTTAGAAGCCAGTGTTAGTCTCACCTCTTCTGCTCATAGAGTTCAGAAGCAGTTGTACTCCTTCTATGCAGTTCCACTTTGTATGCCTCTTGCTTACGCCTGCCTTCAAACCAAAGATTTCATTATGGTGTAAAATCTCTGATGGCTTTCTGGGAGTGTTGCCACTAGTCTTCGATACTTTATACTGGCGGCATAGAAGGCTGGAAAAGTGTTTGGTGATTCTTGGGATTGTAGCCCTCCGACGTCGAAGTTCCTCACAGTATTATCTTGCACCTTGTACGGTAAATTGGCTACAACTAGTCGATGCTGGCCCCTTGAAATCAGGATTTCTCCAAGTCCCCTTATGAATATTGAGATGCGGGAACCCCGTGCCAGCTACGCCAATATTTCGCCTCGCCGGAAAGTCGATTAGCCTGAATCCATTATCGGAGGTGGTGTCGTGCAGGCTATTCTTTCCGGCAGTACTACGAAAGATGCCCTCTCTTTCTAGCTTTACATTAAAGTCTTAATTTCATAGCTGGTCACTATTCATAGAAGAGCTCACGAGGCGCTCGTGAACATAACATAGTATGTATATGTCGCTTTTATCCATCCACTTTTTGTACTTCACATTTTTGGAATGCCGGTAATATGTGCTTTGCAGTAATCCAGGCACTTCGCTTGTTGTTGGATTGCACGTGACCTATTAAGGGACTTAACATTCCACGTACAGATCCCAGATTCATTGTCTCTTCATTTCGTTCGAAGGGATTGTCAACAGTAGGTCCGTCCATATTCCAGGCTTATTGTTGCTTCCCAACGTACTTTTTTTTTTAAATGGCCGAGCAGTTACATCGGCTGCACAACCCCCATCTGGTCCATTATAGATACTTCTAGGACGAAGGGTAGGTTACACGGAATCCAGTAGATCTAAGCGCTGCCGTTGGTCTGATAAGGGCTCATCCGCCACCATCTTTTTTCTAAGACCCTGACTTAGTTTAGGAAATCCTTACCGGCCTGAGCTCCAAACAAGTTGGGAGTGGCCCGGATAAGGTCTCATTTGTTTTATTCCGGGATTTTGATTCAATGCTGGTTACATCTGGGCGATTCATTCGCTGTTCCCTTTAAAGGGCTTCTATTTTTGTCGGCGATCAGCACTAGCGCTAACAATTTTCGCAAGTCGAGCCCGTAAGGACGTTGACCAGTACCTGATGGTTACCATTTGGAGATAAAATAAGCACAATCGATATGTAGAAACAGTTACAATACTGGCTATCGCCACGTTGACACCTCTCAGTACCTACCCTATATCTACAGCACCCAACCCAATTCACCACCGTTAACTAGTTTCGTACGTTGATAACGTACAAGTATTTGTTATTTGACGGAAAAAATACTGTGAAAACCCAAGAATGACTTGAAAAGTGTTTCGAGGAATCTGCTCGGTCGAAAGCAACCATCTGTCGCTGGTTTGTTGAATTCAAACGGCGTCGTACAGACATAAATGATTCTGAAGACTCTCGACGCCCAAAAGAGCGTGTTGTGCCTTAAAATATGAAAGAAATCGACAAAATCGTTTGGAACAACCAAAAACTGAAAGGGCGTTAGATGTCTGACATCGTAAAGATATCAATAGACCGTGTATATCACATTTTGCACTAGTATTTCGGAATGCGAAAACTCTGTTCGAAGTGCGTACCGGGTTTGGACCAAAGCAGCAACATTTTGGAGCTGTTTAAGCGAAATAAAATTAATTTTTTCATGCGGTATTTTGACAACGGATAGAAAATAGATCCTAAATTTCAAAAAAATGGTCGCCTGAAAGAGATATGACTCCAGTGAAGAGGTGATCTACGAAACTGAATCGTACTTCACTAATCTCTCTATATAAAAGAAAGGTATAGAAATGTTAGAGCGGCACTGGAATGATTGTATTGCTCTAGAAGAAGACTACCACCTTGATCAAAATGTTCCCGACCACACCCACCGTGTGGCGCTCCCATTGTTCCGATTTGAGTTCTGTTTTTTAATTAAGTTGGTAAATCTGTTGTTGATATTCTTTCTAAATCTTAGCATCATAGCTTGACATTTGCAAAAATTGCTTAGCTAAGAGTATATCTACTTCTGTGTGAGTTGTCGAATTTTTACAATTTTAGAAATGGATTTCAATTTGCAACAACGAACTTGTACTCGTATTAAATTTTGCGTAAAAACGGATTTAATGGTAAGCGAACGTTGGAAACGTTGGAAAAGTGTTTCGGCAACGATTCTCTAAAGAAAACCGTCATTTACCAGTGGCACGAGCGGTTCAAAAGTGGTCGTGAGTCAATCGAAGATGATGAACGCAGTGGCAGACCATCGACATCGAAAACCGACGAAAACCATGATAAAGTAAAAGAAATGTTTGTCAATAACCGCAAATTAACCATCAGAGAGATAGCGGAGGACTTGAATGTTGCCTATGGATCCGTCCAAGACATTTTGGTTAATGATTTGGGTTTCCGTCATGTAGCAGCAAAGTTGGTGTGTTGGTGCCAAAAGACCTCAATTTCATACAAAAAGGAGACCGTGTTGACGTCGCAAAAGAGATGATTTGCGAGGCTGAAGAAGGCAATGCCCAAACTTTTCATGGATTAGAACGGTGTAGTGCATAATGAAATTTTGACAGAAGTCCAGACAGTAAACAAAGAGTACTCGTATTATTTGGGCGTTACGAGACGTCTGCGTGAAGCAATTCGCCGAAAGAGACCAGAATTGTGGGTAGAAAACTTGTGGATTTTGTACCATGATAACGCACCGTCGCACAGTGACATAATTATTCGTAATTTTTTAACGAAAAATGCAACAAATACCATCCAACAGCCACCGAATTCACCTGATTTGTGATTTGGCACCCTGTGACTTCTTTCTGTTCAATCGAGTTAAAAAACCACTACGGGGAACGCGTTTCAGCAGCCGAGAGGAAGTAATGGAAAAATCGCAGGAAGCACTGATGGACATACCGAAAACCGAATATAAAAAATGTTTCGAGGATAGGATCAAGCGCTGGTATAAGTGTGTTGCAGTCGATGGGGATTACTCTGAAGGGGATAGTGTAGATTTAAATGAATAAACTTGTATGTCCAATTTTCTGAATACATTCCCGGAACTCTTTAATCAATGTAGTACATACGTTGCTGAATAAAGTCGTATGTTAGTCTCTGGACTAACCTGTTCTAGTTCTAAAAACTTATTTGAAAGAGGCATGTTTGTTTTACTAGACAGTTGGAAAGTGAAGATGTATGAAACAGTTGTTGAATAAACTTTGTGAAATTTTAAGAAAAGTTTGTTTAATTTGTCAGAAGGGAATTTGCAATTTTTTATACAAGGCCCTAATACAAGGTGGCCCAAAATTAATCATCCAATTTTGTTTTTGAATTACATTTTTACTAAATGAAAAAAAATGATTTTGAGCAATGCAAATCTTTACTTGGACCTTTACGATTGTTTCTGTTAAGTGGAAATCGCATTTTCCATGACTTCCACAAGATTTCCGGTGATAACTGTTCGCATTCCTGTCGAATATTCGCCTTAAGGGCTGCGATTGTCTGAGGCTTGTTGGCATAAACTCGCGACTTCAAGAAACCCCAAAGAAACAATTCTGGGATGGTTAAATCGGGCGATCTTGCTAGCCATGCCAAATCGCCAAAACGGGAAATAACGCGACCAGGAAACGCTTACTTCACAATATCCATTGTGGCTCGTGCTGTGTGTGCGGTTGCACCATCTTGTTCCAACAACATATTCACCAAGCCCCGCTCATCCAATTCCGGCATTAAGAAGTCGTTTATCATGACCCTGTAGCGTTCGCCTGTAACAGCGACCGTATTGCCGATGGCGTTCTCAAAAAATACGGCTCAATCACTCCCCCCGAGTTAACGACGCACCACATAGTGGCTTTGAGTGGATGTAATGACTTTTCGTGCACCCAGAAACGAAGATATTACTTATTGACGTAACTGCTTAAGTGGAAATGCGCCTCGTCGCTCATTGCTGAGATTGAGGATGGCTTTACAGAAATTCAGACGCGACCAAAAAGCATTGACTGATGCACTTTTTGCACTTTGTACGGGAACATGTGTAAGTCGTTCACTAAAATTCACTAAAGGGTCCATCTGGTGATGCCCAATTGTGTGGCCCGTCGTCTGGTTGATGTTTCTTCGTCCTCAGCGACATGGGCAGCCACAGCCACGATATTCTCGGCCGAAAGACCAGTCCGGTGGCTGCCACGCCCTGCATGGCATCCTGTAGTTCCACTCTATTCGAGTCGAGTAGCTAATCGCCGGACGTCGAAATTCACGCTGCGCTAACACCACCGGATTATTGGTCAAAAACATCGACACAATTATTCCACACTCTTGGGGAGTATAGCGCTCCGTTGCTTGTCTGTTAGTATACTGCAGCTGTCTAGTTCCCAAATGTCAAATGACGTACGAAGCCATTTGCAAAAATTATACAATCTTCCGATAGGATGATAATTTTGCGCCACCTTGTATAATATTGAAATAAAATGATGTGTTACAGAAGCAGTTTTCTGGATAAAAAACAGTTCCGCTCCAAATAAATCTGCAAGTCTGAATAGCATTATATCCATTTTCCAGTAACCATTGTAAGATGTACTTTGCAATTAAATGTCTAATATCAATCTTCTGATGATATATCTTCAATACCGCAAAAGACGGCTGGTCGATCAGGAGGAAAGATCTATAGAAAACTGCTTTCCACCAAATATTTTTCTCACGTTTCCACCATTTCTGCGGCCAATAACAAACTTCGGAAAGCTAAATCTTCTGTCTATGATAAAATTTCTCACTCTCCGCGGCATTTGGAGTCAGGAATGCTCCCTTCCACGATTAACGAAACCATGGAAAGTGTATTGAGTAAGATAAGAATCTCGACCACAAAGTACAACGCTATTCACCATCAAAACAAAAATATCCGACATAATTACTAAATGGTCGAGCAGTCTCCCTGTGCCCAGTTTTAGAAGTGAAGAAAGTGTGTTTAACTTTGTATCCAACAGATCCTTCAAAAGAAAATGAAGCCAAAATATTTACTATGAATGTACACAGCGGTCAAGATAAAGCCCAAAATAAGACAATAAAGCCAAAGAACCTGGGTTCTGCAGTGCGAAGCCCTATCTCCATAGTGAAATTCTGAACTCATCAATGATTAACTCGTACAGCTGGTCAAGAACGTAACAGTCTACATGGACGGTTAAAGACAGATTGTATTGTATGATACGAGCGTATTTTAAGAATCCATATCAGAATCCTACAGATTTCCGGTTACCGCTAGTGTATTCCGGGCGGAATTAATTTCAATCCGGGAAACTTGTCGTCAAATAAAATTACGCAGATAAAATCCCGAGGCAGAATGTCATTGAGAGCAAAGCTGCTAGAGAAGCTATTCCGTGTGTTACTTCATCTGGAAACCTAGCTTAGCAATGCCGGATGACTTTACAAATCTGGCTATTAAATCGTTAATTAGTGCTGTTTGGAATCCTAACTGAACCGCCACCTTTACCTACCAAGTCCAACCAAAACCAACATTCGATATGGTGTCGCAAATCTCATTGACCTCCTCCTAAACAATGTTGCAGAGGAATCTATGTACTATTCTTTAATATTGCAGTTTTGCATGTTTTTCAAACTGACGCCACTTCACTGATTCACACCACCATAACATGTATCGAGAGGAAGATGAATTACTACTGTTTGACCATTTGTCTGTAATTACTCTCTTACACCTTCAATACTGGGATTGTCAATAGAGTACATAATTTTAATGTTGCACAAGTTAGATGGATCACTCTTATTTGCAGTGAACCCTGTTTCTCATTGTATGAGTATCTATTGCCGTCCAGTAGAGCTGTGGCGAGTTTTATGACTACTGACACCAAAAGGAAGGCGAAACTGGTGAGAGAATAGAAAAAAAAATACTGTTACAGTCATGACACTCGTAGCTAGATGGTTTGCATAGATAGTAGAGGAAAAAAGATGCAGAGGTGTCATTAGTTTCATTACAAAAATTGATAGGGAGGACTTGATATGACAAATGCGGTACTCTTGCATGGCGCTACAATTATGCCCCGTGTAGAACCGCAAGATGTGCATGCAAGAGGTGTTGGCTCTAATGCTAGGTTAGATAGTGAGTACAGAGCAAATTGCTCAGATGGATGAGCAATTATTCTAGCGAATTTGGAAGGGGGATTTCGTTGTTTGTTGCTGGATGTACTTGAATCTCTGTGGTGAAAAGCATTGCGGTTGCTCGTGTGTATGTACCTCCTGTTTAAAATTGGGTTTGGGTTGGTACTTAGAGTCTGAAGGTTATGTTCAATACAGTATTACGAGTATATTCAACCTATGGTTGTGATTTGGGCGAGTTTAGAGCTGAAGCATCATCCAAATCATCATCCATCATCAGGTGGAAATGGAATTATGTATACTGAAACAATGTTGCAAGAAGCTTTGTGAATTCCGAGAAATGCTTTTTAATATGTAATCAGTCCATTTAGGACAAAAAAAAATCAAACGTATACAAAGCCTCTAGTTATTGATAAGTGTTTATCGGTGAAATCAATGTTTCTCTTTTCAGCCGGAATTTCAATCTGCCTGCAACTCTTATAGTGTTAACTACCTGTACCTACTGTTTGTTCACGGTAGAATCTTCTGTGACGCTTTAAGGGTTTTCTCGTCTCTATTCCCGATTTTGGTGCCACTAATCACTATATTTATGCGGGAAGAAATAGGACGATAGACAATTGAAGATGATGGGATCAAAGAACTTCAATTTCAGTTGGAAGCAACTAAATGCTAGGAAATGATAGGAATTAAGTCACCTATAATTACCTTAATGAATACCAAACGCTCTATACTGGAATAGTGTGAAATGGCGAGTTGAAGTTTTTATAGTGATATTGACTGAACCATCAGCAAGTCAGCACCCACTTTTGGGAACAGAATTTTTCATGAGTGAAACCAAAAAAAACTGGCACCCGTCGAGAAAATAAATTGGTATAACTTAAATATGGAAAGTCTGGGTGCTTAATTTGCGAAAATGCCATAAACTATTTAATTGAACGAACTAAGCGGGCAATGTTGGTTGACTTTGACCTAAAATGTGAGAGGAATGCGAAAATTCTGTCAGGCATTTCAAATGACCTTCTCCACATAAATTAAGAACTGTGGTGGTAGAACGATGACGCGGCGTTAGAAATAGCGAAATCGATAAAGTATGGCTTGATATAGACTTCGGAAAGGAAAAAGGCAAATCAAGCGCAGTTACTCGTATAGCACGTTGATAGCAATTAAGGCATTACATAGAAAATTAGAAGAGGTACCCGCGCAGTCTAGGTGTAAACAAGCGATTGACAATAAGAGAAGTGCAGCTTCGAAAAACGGGCAAGCAATCTAATACATATTTTTAAGATTGTAGCACAGAGAAGAGTCAAAATGAAAATTAAATGCACAGCAGAAATGGTTAGAGAACATCAAAGCAGTTTCCTAAGTTCGTTGCTTTTCGACGTCGTTAAATCGTTAAAGATTTTCTTTTGAAGAAGGACATGAACGGATATTGTTTTCTCCGATGATAGCGTTGTCGTAAGCAGCCACGTGACAGCTTTTCAGGCTTCTTAATAATTGGAAGAAAGTGCTAGAAGAAAATAGATTACTACTCTATCATTCGATGATCGAATACCTGCTTGCAACTTTATTTATTTTTTTTTTTTTTAGTTTACTTTATTAAAATTTCATATGTATACTAAGTAACTAACCCGCAAACAAGACACGTATGAAGAAGGAGTCGTCGTGCCAAAGTGCGAAATTGTAAAATAAGTCTGTGCGTCTGTGCGTCTGTGCGTCTGTGCGTCTTTAGGTATGCGGAATGGGAGGGTTGGCAAAGGGCGAAGTATTGCGCGCTATCTTATTATTTTAAGTGACTTTTTCATTAGCACTAATGTTGATTAATCTTCAAACAAGCACGTCTGTGTGAAACGAATCATCAAATGTGGAAAAAAATTATTAACGCGCCGTTTTAAAGTTCCTGGCAAAGCCGTAGAGGATGTGTATTGGCTTTCAAATAGATCGGTTCGGGGTTCAATACCAGCCGGGCCTAAAAGACATTCTTTTTTTCAGTCAACTTAAACCCTCAGATGGGTGGTTGGACAATAAGTGCAATTATGCTAATAATTTAATGCCCCCATTGAGTGCTTGATGCCTCCCGTTGAGTGAAATAACTACTGAGCCCAAAACTTAGCACGTACTCAGGCACTTTAAATGTAGGTAGTTAGTCAGTTAAACGACTATTATTTATTTCAAAGAAAAAATAAAAAAAAATTCAAAATAATTTAGCCTATATGGTTTGGCCTTTTATAAGCCGTCTACCAGATTGACATTAAAAATAACAAAAGAATTTGGTGCTACTTATGCTTACTATGGAGCTAAACTTAGCTGGAGCTAAGTAGGTATCTTAATTTCAAGAGTTTTCACATTTTAAACCCTACTTCAGAAACCCCATCCGTTGCGACCAAACTCATTAACCTCTCCCTCTTCTGTTAACCTCCTTTCGCCACCTATGCGCTCTCTAGGCTTAGAGATAAAAAGATATATGAGAATATACGTCTATATCTCGCTTATCTGCATGATAAATCCGACTCGCTGTACTACGAGGGTAAAACAAAAACAAGCGTCATTTTTTTCTATCCAGCAGGAAGGCCTCTCTACCAACGTTACCAGTCTCAAGAAACTCTGTCTAAAGTATTACGAGATTTGCAATACACCCCCTCTCCAAAAAGTTGCAGACGATCTTGCCGCTCTTCGCCACTATGAACACTCTATAAGGGTTTCATACCTCCAATACAGTCGACTTGACCATGATAAACTTTTTCGACCCTAAAAAGTCATGTAAAAACCTCCCACTGACCTTTTATTACCAGAAGGTAAGAGGACTGCGTTCTAAACCCCACGCCGTTTTCCGCCAATCTCATGCTCTCCCATTTGATATCTACGCTCTGACCGAAACTAATCTTATCCCCAACATAAAAAACCAGGAGTTATTTGCTCCTTCTTTTAATGTTTTTGGGGATTATGATCACACACCCCGCTTGATTGAATCATCTTGTCGAGTTGTCCTACTGGCTATTCATAACAGCCTGGACTCCTCTCTCATTGCAACTTCATCTTCTCCTAAGCTCGACTTTGTGTCGGTTAAAATATCACTTACTCGTAGATGCTTGTATGTTATGTGTTGTTACATTCTTCCGGCCCAACCTATCGAATCCTACCAACTTGCTATTGCTATTGAAAATTTGATCGACTTATCAGACTCGCTTGATGATATCATTATCTTCGGCGATTTTAATCTGCCTCAGCTGAAGTGGACTCCATCTGAAGACCAATCTTTTTTCATCGCTTCCAATCCCATTTCTACTAAGGAATGCCTCTTCTTAGATCGGTTAACAGATTCTAGTCTATGCCAAGTCAGTGGTGTTTCCAACTACATATATGCAAAGGCAATTAGACTTTATCTTCACAACTGATCCCATTAACTCCTCATTATCGTATTGCCCCCTATCTCTTTCAACTATTGATAACTTTCATCCTCCACTTCTTCTCTCATTTTGCTACAACTCTCCCCTCCAGTCACCACCCCACGCAGTTCTATTTTCTTATAATTTTCACAAAGCTAATTTCCGTAAAATCAATACCTATCTAAGCAGGACTTCTTTCGAGTTTACCAATCTATCTCTGGTCGCTGCCCTCTCAATTTTTTATAGAAAAATATTCAAATCCATCTGCCTTTATGTGCTTTATTCGCTCTCTACGAAACAAAAGAAACAGGTTATGGACGATATCCCTTCGCACCCAATCTTCTTCCGACTATTTAAATTATCTAGGTACATATCTTCATTTCATTGAACTCTATAACTCTCTCTATCAAAGTTATCTGAATAGTGTGCAAACCAACCTCATAAATGACCCCAAGTCCTTTTTTCAATTTGTCAATTGCAAAAATAAGACTGATGGTTATCCTTCCTCCCTCGCTTTTGAAACCAAATCTTCATGTGATCCTCCTACCATCGCCAACTTTTTTGCCACATTTTTCAAACAATCATTTGCCAACAACTCCTTCGTACCAGATCCCTCTCACTTCAATGATCTACCAAATTTCTCCGTTGGTCCCTTTCTCACTCCAAATTTCGATCCTGCAGTTATTGAAGAAAATTTACTAAATCTTAAAGATGAAATTGTACCTGGCCCAGACGGACTCCCCGTCGTATTTCTTAAAAAATGCTCTCCCAACTTGTATCTACCCCTTTCCTACCTTTTTCATCTATCCCTTACACAGGGAGAATTTCCCAAGATTTGGAAGACCACTTTTATAATCCCGATACACAAAACGGGATCTAAGCATGAAGTTACCAATTATCGTCCCATTGCTAAACTCTCTCATATACATAAGTTCTTTGATAGCCTTTTATACGAAGCCTTAAGCTTCAAATGCAAGCCTTTTATTTCACTCTGACAACATGATTTTCTAAAAGGTAGATCAACTACCACAAATCTAGTTGAATTCGTGTCTTTTGCTCTCTCAGCCTTAGAAAATGGCAAAGAAATCGATGTTATCGCAACCGATTGCACTAAAGCGTTTGATAAGATATCTCATCAATTGATCCTCTTCAAATTGTCACGGCCTCTCTTATAAAAATGGATTTCTTCTTACCTGCTAAACCGATATTATAGTGTTCGGTTTAGATCCGCCCTTTCTGTTCCATTCCTGGCTTCATTTGGAGTTCCACAAGGCAGTCAACTCAGCCCTCTTCTCTTCATTCTTACTATCAACAATGTTGAGAGGGTCATTACACACTCCTCCCTCTCCCTTTACGCTGACGACATAAATTTTTTCCTCTCCCAATGACTCTGGGCTTCTTCAGGAAGACCTTGATCGGTTTTAAATCTAGTGCCTCAAAAACTGCCTAGAACTTAATATAGCCAAATGTCAATCTATAACCTTCTCACGTAAATGCAACCCGTCTCCTCCCTGACTTTGTTTTCTCCATGGTCAATCAATTCACCTGGTTCAGTTTTTTCAAGACCTTGGCATATTATTCGACTGTGAGCTTAATTTCCGTTCGCATATCGATAAACCAACTCATCACTTGGCTTTATTAAACGGTGGTCCAAGCAACTCTCCAACCCGTATGTAACCAGATCTCTCTACATATATTACCTTTGTTCGCCGGTTAAGCTTGGTCCTCCTTTCACCGGGTTCATGTTTCCCGAATCGAGGGTATTCAACTTCGATTCTTCCGATTTGCTCTCCATGGTCTGCCGTGGAACGACTCTTTAATCTTACCTCCCTATCAGGACCGCCTCAAACTTCTAAATATGAATTCCTTAGAAGAACGCAAGAATACTGCTGACATTCTTTTCATTCATCGACTTCTATCAGGTTCCATCGACTGTGCATCCATTTTGAACTCCATTTTCTTCAATACAAACCCAGGCAATCTACGTTGTTCTCGTCTCTTCTATCTACCGGTCCACCGCACCTCTTATAGCTACAACGAACTAATCTCCCGAATGCTGCGAAAGGTCAACTCAAACCCCTCCCTTTTTGATTTCCACCTGAGCACTCCGCGTCTCAAACAAGATCTCCTCCATCACTTCCTTGGTCCCTAGCTCTTAAGTCTTTCTGTTAGATTTTAAGTTAGATTAAGCTTGTATTAAGCCAATAATTGGGGGCCTCAGCCCCCACCAAAATTAAAATTATACAATTACGTACATACATTACATAAATTAAAAAAAGATATCGTTTGTAAATACTTAAAAACTTCCTTCGATTATGCAGTTCCTGTAGCGCAATGCGTTCACTGCGTAGTTATAGAGTAGGTCCCATCATAAGTGCTTGAGTTCTGAGGAAGTTACTGCGGAGCTCTTTAAGTATGGGGCATTTCGCAACAAAGTGCAACACATCCTCGCGTTCCCTGAGATTGCACAACTCGCATAAAATTGGAAGCTCGGGGCGATGCTGTATAAAATTAAGATTTAAAAGTTCGCCTCTTAGTTTGAAGATGGTACTTATTTTATCCACCGGGTAGCTAAGTCCTGTCCTGCAGATAGGGATTCGTCTTGCTGTAGTAAGCTCTGTATTGAGATGACTGAGCTTCATTTACAAGTTTGTCGTAAATTCTGTGACTAGTTTTCTGAAATAGCATGCTTACATTTTGTTTTAGTGATTCCTGCTAAGTTATAACCGCTTTCCGCTCCTAGTGTTTCCGCGAGCACCAACCTCGGATTTCTTTCCTGGCTCATTGCATTAGCTTTAAGAACATAATCCAAGTGCATTTTAAGAGTATTCAGGAACAGAGATGCCACTCCAATCTCCAAGTGCAGCATATAATTTGGCGAACAACTCGGGAGTTTAAAAATCCATCTTAGAAAATAGAGGAGAAACTTTTCCATGACTTCGAAAACACGGTAACCTCAAGCTTGCGTTGCATACAGTAGGATGGAAGAGGCTGTAGCGCGGAATATTTTCACTTTTGAGGTGTGAGAAATGTGTGTGTTCTTCCTGCAGTTTCCCCAAACAGCACAGATCGCCCTTTTATCTTCTGCAAGTTTAACTTTCAAATGCTTGTTCAATGTTTAGGTTCGGCGTAATTAACACTCCAAGATACATATACTGCTTAACTATGTCAATCTGGTTGTCTTGAAACCTCCATTTCTCACTTCGAGCGTACCTTTCTCCACCATCATTAAAGACCATCATTTTTGATTTATCTAGATTAACGGTTAAATTCCAGGAGAAAAACTATATCATCTGCAAAGATCAGCGCCGGAATATTAGGTTCTGCAGAGATCAATTCCACCCCCAACTTCATCCATTATATCATTTATATACAGGGTAAACAGCAATGTGCTAAGCACGCAACCTTGTTTGACACCCATTGAGACTTCAAATCCCTCCGATAGATAGGCACCATCTGAGACACATGACTTGTTACTTATTGCAGTACATAGCGCTTAAAATATTAACGACTTGTGACGAGATTCCATATCCATACAGCTTATAAAAAAACATTTCTCGCTGGATGGAGTCAAAAGCCGCACGAAATTCCACGAAGAAAGTGTAAAATTTTTTGCATTTTATTTTGTATATCTCACAAAGTTAACCTGTTTCTGGGTTTTCTCCGTTCCAAATTTGGCAATTTTGCTTGTCTATCTATTTAACCAAAAATTCTCATCAGAGAACAAAATTATGCGTTGAAAATAAGGATCGAGCTGAATCACGTTTTCGGCCCATTCACCGAACCTGCGACACGTATAATGGTCACGCGGTTTCAACTCTTGCACAAGCTGGTTCTTATAAGCTTTTAAGCGAAGATCTTTCCGTAAAATCTTCCGCAAATTGGATGGACATAGTGCACGATGGTGAACCGACTCATTCGGATTCTCCTCAACACTGCGCTCCATAACAGCGTGTTATCCGCTAGAGTGTACTTAGTGCGAAAACGATTCACCGTGTTCCGAATAACCTGCTCAAATGGACGATTATGTCGACTGTAAAATGGACATATATATGCATCTTAAGGGGGTTCCCCCGTGTGATGGGTTGAATAAATTGATTCCTTAGCATGTGTAAGTAGAATATGCCGTTAAAGTGATTTTTTTTTTTAAATTTGAAGCCGTTATTTTTTCAAAGATACAGCAGTTGGAACAAGTAAATATTTGGAGCGCTGAGTTGAGTAGTAGGAGGCTGGGCCTATTGCGACGTGTCGGCTTGATACCTGAGACCCTCTATACAAATGTGCTCTTATACAAGTACAGAAGGAAATATTTATGGTCACTTGTTTTGTCAAACTTCGCATCGGAGATTGATGCTAAGTTAAGATTTTCATAGTTTTAACCGTACTTAAAACTTTAAATGCGTTTCTCTCAAAACTGTGTTTTTCAAACTTTTCTCCATCATATCTCGAGATACGATTCACTTGAAATGTATAGGGTAGACGCACAGTATTTCTATTCTTTTCGTAATGAATATATAAAAAAAAATCATGAAATTTGAATTTTTTTTTTTCCTGAAGTCTGCCAAAAACCCAATTTTCAATATTTTTAAATGATTCTAGGTCACTCAAAGGGCTGGTTTTTTTTTTTCTTTCTCATAAGCCAATTAGCCGAAGTCGTGGAGGAAGTGAGTGTCCTTTTCTTAAGGGAGGTGTTTTCGGAGTGGTATAAGTTAAGTTCTAACGAAGATTTGTGCTTGAAATTTGTTTTACATACTCTTGAAATAGATAAATAAATGACAAAAAACTCAAGGTTTTATCTTTCCATTAGACTTAAAAAAAATTCCCAAAAAATCTTTAAAAAACAGGCCGTCACACGGTGGAACCCTCTTATGACAGGTTCAACTTCAGCATGTATACAGCCTAATAGAGCCTTTTACTGCGAAACGGCTTGGTGTCCAAATGATTGGAACAAAACCATATCATTGGTGTATTCTCAACAAGCAAAAATGCATTGATCCAGGGCCCCAGCAATGTGCGATACCCTGATAACAGAGGTTTTGAAGTTATCAAGACATTTACAAGGGCCTCAACATATACCAATCTGGGAAATCGTTACTAATACGTTTCAAATCCTCTTTACCCGAAAACAAAACGTATGCACTAAAAAATTGGAACTGTTGGAAAGTACTTAAAACTAGTTCTCACTATTGCCCAGCATGTGGCAATATCATTGCTAGATAGGATATTCATCGGAATGTCAAACGTAGAATGTCTAAACATAAAAAAAAACGTGTGTCAAGCATGGGCTTACATTTTCTTTCGTTTTCTTCTCAAGTTCACAAAAAACGTTCCTCCAAGTTCCACATTGGCGTCCCTTGTGGGGAACCTGATTCGTCCGCGTTAAAATAGTTGGTTTTCTAATTGGAAAAAGTTTTCTTTAAAGATCAATGGCGCTGGCTAAAAAAGAATTTATTGCGAAGCTTAATTGTATCTTCTAGTCTAATTCGCCTATGACGTCATTTCATTAAAAGGGGTAATAGAAGACAATGAAAGGTATTTTCCAGGGCTTCCCTGGGAAATATTTTGCCGAAATTGGACTCAATGATCTCATCGACCAGCTGTCTCCTACTGCGCATGATAGCGTAACTATGTCTTATTCAACACCGACCCTTCTCGTCGTAAGCGGAAGCAGCAACGACAAATTAATTTTGCCAAAGCCCACCTTCGATGGATCGTTTGACGAATGGCTGAACTTCAAAGACACGTTTACTAGTTGTGTGAGCAATGTGCAATGACTACAGTATCTCAATTGTGGCCTTTGTGGTAGTGCTGCTGGTGTAATAAAAAATATTCGGATTAGAGGTGACAACTGTCAAACAGCTTGGCAAATTTTACAAAGTCGGTATGACAACAAGCGTGAGCTTATTAAACAGTGCCTTCGTGACATTGCTCTAAAGGAACTAGGGCAGCCAACTGACCAGTGGAACGATTGGTTAGTTTTACATGTGACAGAAAAACTGGATCCTGTCATCATTAAAGACTGGAAAACTTCACTTGACAGCCCGAATTCCATTTCTATGTACACAGAGCTGGAAAAGATTTTGGAAAACCGCCTTCAAGCACTGGATGCAATGGCTATATGCTCTCGGCAAAATCTAAGGGAAGTCAACATAAAACCATCCAAAACACAACCGGTCCACAGCCATCAAGCAAATGTCAATCGATGTCCAAGACGTTCTGGTAAGCATGTTTTAATGTTGCAAGAGACTGACGTTTGTGATGAAAGCGAAGCTGTGCAAAAATTGTTTCAAGTCTAACCATGTACAAAAGCACTGCCCATCGGATTTTACCTGCTTAAGATGTCACTAAAAATACCACACAATGTTTTACGATAGCATCCAGGCTCAAGAGCCCAACGTCATCACAAACCATATTCAGGCAAAGAGCACCTTTGACACCCGTCACCCTTGTAATTCACTCTGTGAATCTGTCGACGAAAATTCACTTGTAAAGCCAGAACCAGTTGTGCTGGCTCAAATTGGTGTACGATCTACTACTGGACATCATCTAAAACTTGGAGCTCATTTGGACAGCGGTATTAGTGAGTATGCGGTTCAAAAAATTCATCTTCGACGAACACGGCTTCTTGTGCAGGTAACTGGGATAGGGGGATCGAGCATTGGTAAACAGGTCTGGTGAGATCTCTTTGAGAACCTAATTTTAACATTAACATCATAGCACTAATTTTACCACGTTTGGATCATATCATGCCCACTCTGCGTCTTGACACCAAACCATTTTCTGTATTTTTGGATCTTGATTTGGCTGATCCAAACTTTCATGAGCCCGGTTCTATCGACGTAATTCTAGGAGCTGATTCTCTTCTTCTGGTGCTTCTGTAGCACAACGTACTCATTTATGATGGGTTATCTACGGACGCTTACCCGAAACATTAACTCGAGATTCGGGTCTACAAGTTTTTGTGCATTTTCTCAGACTGAACTCGCTAACTTAGTACAGTGTATGTGGAAATTCAACGAGCACGAGGACGTGGAAACTGTTTCCGGAATGACTCAAGATGAATTCTAATACTAAGAAAACGGTACAATGGACCAGATCTGGACGGTGAATCGTCAAATACCCGTTTAAGGTTTTCATAGATCTAACAGCACTGGCGGATTCAAGAGGAGACGTCTTCAAACTTTTCCATCACCAACTACATCGCCTAGACAACAACCCTACAATGAAGACAATGTACCAAGAATTTATGTCTAAATACCTGCAACTTGAACATATGGAACCTGCTTACGAGAAACGTGTCATCTTAAGGCGTGTGCTACATTCCAAAAGATGGCGTATACGAGTACAAGGAGTTAAGCTCGACAACAAAATTGAGAGTTGTCTTCAATGTAGCTAGAAAATACATATCAAGTAAATCACTTAATGATTGTCTTCATATAGGTCCTAAGCTTAAGAATGAGCCCTCTGCAATTATTCTAAAATGGAGTACTCATCGAATTGGCTTTACGGCAGACATTGAAAAATTCTATAGGCGAATACTGCCGCGAGATGATGCCAATCATATGGACGGGTAACCAGGGCATTAGAGCTATCTTCAGACTACATACGGCCACCTATGATTTAAACTGCTCGCCGTATCTTAAAATAAAGCTGTTCCACACCTTGGCCAATGATGAAGAAGCTGAATTTCCTCAAGCTGCTAAAGTACTCCGGGAATCATTCTACATGGATGACTGCCTCCATGGCACTGCTTCGGTTGAGACTGCTCAACAACTACAGATAGAACTACCGAAGTTGCTGCAAGGAGAAGGTTTACTGCTACGAAAATGGAACTCAAATTCTACCAAGTTTATACAAGGAATAAGCACTTCGACAAGTTGAGCGATCCTTGCTGTGATCTAAATTTAGTTCGTGAAACCAAAGCACTTGGGATCTACTGGTTTTGTAAAAGTGATTGCATAGGCTACAAGGTGAACGTCACGAAAGTCTCATCAGCAATTACAAAACGCCACCAACTTTCCGATGTTGCCAAAATCTATGATCCAACCTTCCTACTGGCTCCAGTCGTGATAACAGGCAAAATAATCTGTCAACAACTTTGGCTTTCTGGTATTTCCTGAAATGAACCACTTCCGGAATCTCATCAGCAGAGCTGGGTTCGATTTCGAGAAGAGCTTCCATTGAACTACATGATTTTTCGGATGCGACTACTGCCGCTTATGCTGCCGTTTCCTATCTACAAGACCAAACAGTTGAACAGCAGCTCGAAAAGGTGGAGCTGTGAGTTTTTACGAGTCCAGGTAAGAAACAAGTGGAAACAAACCAAAATCAACATAAAAGTGGGCGACCTGATCCTTGAGACGAACATGCACCACCCACTCAATGGCCATTAGTCTGGGACTTGGAAGTACCAGCTGCAGACGACGATCTGGTGCGAGTAGCTACAATCCGTACACAATCATCAAAATTGAAACGAGCTAGCTCAAAGTTGGTCGTGCTTCCAATTGACAATGTCTCTACGGATGAACACGGTGGGCGGACAGGGTCTCGGCGAAATGTTGAAAAGTGCTAGAAACCAGTTCTCACCATTGCCCACCATGTGGTAATATTATCGCAAGATAGTATATTCTTCTTAATGTCAAACATGCATATGTCAGAACTTTAAAAAAAAAAACGTGTTTCAAAAACGAAGTTACATTTTCTTTCGTTTTCCTCTCAAGTTCACAAAAAACTTTCCTTCCAAGTTACAAAGAGTAACCTTTCATTGCATTTCCATTTCATTATGGAAAGTTTTACACCCGAACAAAGCTTACATATTGATTGAATTTTATTATCAAAATTCGTGGTCTGTGAAAAATATTTCCCGGCCACTCCGACACTTTTACGGTTGTCATAATCGTCCTATTGCATAAGCAATTAAAGCCATAGAGACTACGCTATTGGACATCAAGCCACCTACCCATATGCGTAGAGTCCGTTCAGACGAAAATATTTTTGCTGTATCGTCCAGTATTAATGAAGACCGTGAGTTGTCCATTCGTCGTCAGCCACATAAGCCACCTACCCATATGCGTAGAGACCGTACAGACAAAAATATTGCTGCTGTATCCTCCAGTATTAATGGAGACCGTGATTTGTCCATTCGTCGCCGTTCGTAGTAATTGGGATTGTGTTACTCGACTACATGGTAGATTTTACGCAAGGATTTTGGCCTAGAACATTATAAAATACAACTCGTGCAAGAGTGAAGCCGAACGACCTGCCACAGTGTCGAATTTTCGGTGAGTGGGCCTTAGGAAAGCTGGAGGAAGATCCGGTTTTTTTTATCGAAAAATTGTCTTCAGCGACGAAGCTCATTTCTGGTTGAATGGGCATGTATTTAGACTGATGAGCAACCTCAGGCAATATAAGAGGTACCAATGTTCCGGCGGAATTATTGGCATTTTTTCAAAGTCGATCGTGAGAACAACGTTTCCGTTCAATAATTTCGAACCTTTTTTTGCCCAAAATGTACAAGCTGAACTTGGTCGACATGTGGTTCCAGCAAAACAGCGTACTACATGGCATATAGAACGCTGTTCGATGGACCAACTAACAAATGAGTTCGGTGAGCAATTTATCTCTTGTTTTGGACCGGTGAATTGGCCGGCTAGATCATGAGATTTGACGCCATTAGGCTGTTTTTTGGGGGATACGTCAAATCACCCGTCTATGCGGATAAACTGGCATCAATTACAGCCTTGGAAGACAACATTACACGTGTTAATCGCGAGATACCAGCCAATATGCTCGAAAAACTGATTGAAAATTCGACTCTCCGTGTTGACCACTTAAAACGTAGTCTTGTTCAACATTTACATGAAATAATCTTTAAAAAGTAAATGGTAAGCATTGATTTATCAACTCAAATAAAAATTGTATAAACTTTTGCAAATTCCCTGTGTTATTTTTTTTGAATATTAAAACCCATTGTCGAATAAATCGTTGATGGGAAGTGCCTACTTGAATACGCCGAAAAATGAAACCACATTTTTTAGCGAACAGAAACTGGCTTCTTACAAACTAAAAGTAACCCAATTGCCGGGTTCCTTAATCAAGATAAGCCAAATTTCACTACAGTTCTACTGCATACCAGTGTCCTTTCGACATAAAAGCATAAAAAACAAAAAACTATCTCCGATTGAAATCGAAAATACGGACCATTTCGCAGATTTCCACTTTAATCTTTAATCCATTCAGAAAAATAGGTACTTCCATCAGAATTAAAGAGATTACCACCACGTACAGCTTTCCTCAGTCACGTTAAATCTGCAACAACAAAAAAAAAAAAAAAAAACGAAAAAAAGAAAATGTTCAGGAAAACGTGCAAGAAAATCAGAGAAAAAAAAAACCAACTTGAATCTATAATGGACCAGGAACCAGTTGCCAACTTTTTACTCCACTTTCCACGATGATGGCAGTCTTACGTGCTCGTTTGCCGAGCAAAGTTTTTTTCTTTTCGTTTCACCACCACCAGCCAACCTCTTGTGCATTTAGTTCATGAGTCGTTGACGAACGCCATTATGAAATTTCTTTCACGTTCCTTATTTTCGCATGACTGACTTGTTTCCTCTCTGTTCGAGTTCTGGGGATGAAGAACCAGAACCCGAACCCGATAAAGGATCATGCGCATGGTGGATCAACAATCCAAATGCGGTGAATAGAGTACGAATACTGGTTGTACTCATATCCTTGCTGGGGTTGGTCAGCTGTGAGGTAAGGGATTTTCTCACTAGTTTTTCAACCCTATGTTGATAGTGGCTTAGTTGCTGGAGCTCTGGCACCATTTGTGATTAGTTTTTATAGATAAAAATCCTGTTTCCCCCACTGCAATTCAACACTGCATGCAGCTCAATAAATAATTACATATTTGCATAACGTTCAACAGGGAGTCACAGCATTGTAGTTGCAGCAGTAGTTTCGAGAGTGTCCGTCAGTTCGTCGACTGCCATTAAGTAAAGTCGACTGAACGTGGCGATCCGATTAAATGGTTTCTCTCACTGGCAAGCCACCTGATCTTGAAGGTGACTACACATATTACACAGCTTAGGAATGATGGAAATGAATCATTTTGACGTGACGGTAGCAACGCGGCACGATAATGTTAATTGAATACATAGAACGCGCGCAAGTTGTGTGAGACCATGGAGCTCGAGTGCACCTCTAGTGCAATGTTCAACATTCCAGCCCCCTTGTCATTGTATTTCCATAGAAATGCGCTAAGATTATACGTTTCGTGGACATGAAATTGCACAATTTCATGGAATCTAATATCTTAAATTGTGTTCCGATGCGAGATACACATTAGGTGGTCATGCATAGGTACAGCTCCATGAAGTAAAGGAAATGACTTTCTTAAAGAATTGTCCAATGTTCGCGTCGCTTGGGATGTTGGGTTTTTTTTTGCTTGCGACTAGGTACATCAAATGACTGCACTGTTGCATATTTCCGGTTGCCTCATGGAATATTTTGAATAAAAAACTTTTGACAGACTAGCTGGACAGCAAGAATGTATGAAATATTGCTGGCTGCGTACAAGTGTGGTCGTCTTCAGTCTCTGACTTTGCATGGGTTTTCGCCACATGGAAGTCTGAATTCTAAGTCATTATTTATGTTATCAAAATAAAGGGATGACAGTCTCTTGTAATTTATATTAGCTAAAATATTTAACTCAGTAAGTCCTTGACCTTGTTTTAGGTATGCCAATTCACGTTTTTTTTTCAATTAGCCAGTTAAAGTTGGCTTTTCTTCTTTCATTGTTCAATGTTTGTCCTTCTCTTTAAACTCTAAAATGAAAGCTGTTCAGAAGCTGCACAAGCTGTCAATTTCAAAACAAACAAAATAAGCAGAAACCAAACAGCTATCAGCAAAGATTTAAGTACAAGGCTTCAGGAATTAGACTCAAAAACATTTTAGCCCGCAATTTCTGTTCGGTTAGGCACAGTAGTTATTTACTCAGGTATAACACGTTTATGGGTACGACACAGTGGTTAGTTTGGATCAAATTAGGCTGGATTACATTTTAGACGGAACACCCAAAAACTGGAAAACCCATGAAGGTAACGGAAAATCTCAAAAAGTCAAATTTGCTTAACGTAAAATCCATCATTCTCTCGCCGTTTGAAGTCGCTAAAAATTCAGAGCGTCAACATAAAGAGTGGAGAGACTAAGCCTTCTAACAAAGTAAGCCCGCTGTACGAAAATTGCGGGCTCAAATTCAAATGATAATAATACTTTTCTCTTATAAGAAAAATTATATTCTTTATTTTGAAGGCGCACATAAAATGATAAGACCAGCACTAGGTTCGACTCGAACGTCTACAAAAATTCATGCATACAAGTAGTAGGAATCATACGCCAAAAACAGCAGAGAAAACTTTACAAGAAGCTTTGCTTTACTGGGCCAGCGATAAGTCACAAGGAAAGATACTTATTTGAAACCTTCAAAGAACATCTGACGATCTCTTATGGCAGCAAGACCAACCTGTCATCAAAGAATTGAGCATTAACTGAATTGGAAGTAATTAAGGGGTTAAGTCACTCTAGGATTTTCAAAAAATTGTTTTTTTTTATTACTTTCAATGGTCCCTTAGGACCTCAAAAATGATATTACAAAAGATTATGGCTGGAAAATATTTCGAAGCACTTGTTTTTTAAAGTATGGTACAAAGCCGCCAGGTTAGCAACGAGCTTAACTTAAAATTTAAACGCATTTATCACAAAACTGCATTTTTCAAGTTGGCCGCACCCATAACTTGAACAATTTTCAACCAATTCACTTCAAATTTTAACTAGGTCTTCAAAAATATATTATCTAAATAAGGCCGTAGGTTTTTTTTTTTTTTTATATGACATAGTACATTTGTTATTAACAAATTTCTGGGGATTTTTCTGCGAATTTTGGAAGTTTGACTTTGAAAGTGCGCCATTCGGCCAAAAATCAATATTATATAATAAAAAAAATCCTACGTACTTCTCTAGCTGCTATATTGTACAATAAAAAAAAATTTAGTGACTCATCATAATTCAAAATTTACAGGAGCTGTTGGTACGGCCGTAGACCCTTCCAAACCAGAGAGGTTGCACAGCCGCCATTTTTAAATAAATTATTCTATAAAAATTATGTTTTACAGTCAATCAGATGTACAATAAACTTTCACAAAAAAGCCTATTTTTACGGCCTCTAGATTGGCCTAACCTCTTAACAACGTAGGACCAAAATTCAATTAAAACAAAAACAATCACATTAGCCGAATCAACTACCTTTATTCTACTGCAGGTTGCGTACAAAAAATTGGCTAAAGCCCTTTTCTGCTTGGGCGCTCCACTTAAGGCAAAGTTTCCCTTTATCGGGTTGTCCCTCCGGAATGGATTCGAAAACGTTTTGCCATTGGCCCTTCTTCTTATTGTCGATCTAATAACTCATACTTATTTACTTAGATGGCGCTACAATTCTGGGTGGAATAGACCCTCAACTAACATGCCTCCCCAGCTAACGCTATCTTTTACCAGCTGTCTCCAGTTGCACACATGAAGGTTACTGTTTCCACTTGTGTTCGCCACCGAAAATAAGGTCGTACTCTGCTACATTGTCCCTCTGGAATGGAGTTAAAAACTTTCCAGGCCGGGACGATTGTGCTCATGCACACAGGGTGATCTAGTCATCTAAGGGTTATCGGAGCTTTTCTGACCAGAATGGTATCAATTTCGCTGTTAATATGTCTCCTCCATTCTCCATTGATTCAAACCGGACCAAAAATTACCCTGCGAAATTTTCTGAAAGCGCTCGAGAGCATTTTCATCAATTTTCAATAGTGTTCATGTTTCTGCACCAAAACGGAGGACTGAGATGATCAGTGTCACGCATAATGACTTTTTGCTTCCTTGAAGTAGTGTTTTCCTACGCTATTGTCTTCTAAGGTCAAAGAAGCAGCCACTAGCAAGTATGATTCTTCGCATGATTTCCTCGCTGGAATCGTGGTAGTAGTTGATAGTAGAGCCGAGGTAGATGAAGTCGCTTCCAATACGGGACGTTGATGTTGTGTGTCTCTGTTTGTTGACACGAACACTTAATTTTTCCTCGTTGGCTGCTATCTGTGCTGCTTCTGGTTCAATAGTCGGAAATCCTCCAGCGACAGTTTGCTGTGTTCTTCCCATTAGAAGGCCTGCATATCCGAGTAATTCAACGGACTTTTGAAAGACGGTGCCTCTTTACAATTATTTCACGCACGATGTTAAAAAAATCAAATAATCGCCTTGTTTAAGTGCGCTTTCTGACGATCTTGGCGAGGGCAGGGTGCATTTCCCATCGTCATCCTATATAGTCAAATGAGCTTGGCAGTTAATCTCCATAGATGCTGTCATATGCGGCTTTAAAATCGATGAAGATTTGGAACTCCTGGGATTATTCCAAGATCTGCTATCAAATGAAAATGTTATCTATGGTAAATTTTTCTGGCCTAAAACAACACTGATAGCGGCCGGTCAGACTGCCCCTATGGTATGTTAGTATAGTAATAGATTTAGGATTTTTTAAAGTTGGAACCTTATTCAGCAAACTATTTACTACTTACCATTCCTTTTTTAAATTTCCTTTAACAGAAGCGAGACGGCAACGGTAATATTTTTTACGGCAAAGTGGAATTTGCCTCTTCAGTTCTACACATTTTTTCTTATATTTAATTTTTAGGTTATAGTTGTAAGGGAACTTTATACATTTTCATCTAAGTTCATTTTTGTAATTGACTTTATTGGCTAGGTGCCATGTAATCCAAGACTTGAGACGTTTGACATCTTTTTTGGGTGACAATACCGAGGAACACTTAAGGATGTGGTTCTTTAACCGGTCAATAAAAATAGAGCAAGAGGATTCTAAATAGTTAGTTAGTTATGTTTATTTTCTAACAGATTAAGGCTCTATAAAATATAGTACATATGCAGCTTACTTACACAATGAACTCCCGAACCGTGAAGAGTCTCTGCCTGAGACGATGCAATCTTCCATCCTCTGCGATCCCGGGCACCCTGCTTCCAGTTATCGAGACTTGGCGCTCTGGCATCCGCGATGGCTTGGTCTTTAAAACAGAGGTTCGGCCTTCCTTGCGTCTCGAACCCAGGGGCTGGGTATCAAAGATCCTCTTAGCAGGAGTATTATTGTGCATCCGTTCGATATGGCCGATCCAATGTAGTCGACGTATTTCGGATTTTTGGACTACATCCACATCCTGATACAGCAGTTGTATCTTCTTCTCCATTCGCTCTCCTCGCGCACAGCACCAAAAATCCGTCCAAGAATTTTTTTTTCGAAGGAGCTCAGTATCTGTTCTCCCTTCCTGCTTATCGCCCAGCGCTCGGCGCCATACAGCAGAACTGGCAGGATAAGGGTTTTATAAAGCGTACGTTTCATCCTTCTAGTAAAGAGTTTTGAACCGAATTGCTTTGCCAAACTGAATTACTCGTAGCAGCGGTTTCCTATGGTAATTCTTCGTCGGATCTTCACTAGGGTGTCATTCGTGGAGTTCATGTTTACTCCGAGGTAGGTGAAATCCTTAAATACCTAGAAATTGTTGCTATCATTAGTGGCGTTTTCTCCTTGGCGGTGGACAGATGATGGTTTGATTGTTGATAGTATGTGCTTAGTCTTGTCTTCGTTTGCTTCAAGGCTCACAAATTTCGCCTCTTCTTTAATCGCCGTGAAAGCGCCTATCACGGAATGTTAGGAACGACAGATGATGTCAATATCGTCCGCATATCCCAGTAGCTGAAAGGACCAGTTGAAGATAATGTCTTCCATGTTGACAGCTGCCTTACGCACTATCTCCTCCAGAACGAGATTGAAGAAGTCACATGATGGCACATCTCCTTGACGCAATCCGGTGCACGTTGGAAATAGTTCGGAGGAGCTACTCCCAAATTGCACATTGCAGCGCGTGTTTTCCAGCGTCACGCAAGGATCCCGAGTACTGTCATATGCGGCTTTGAAGTCGATGAATAGGTGGTGAGTCTCGACCTTAAATTCGTTAATTTTTTCCAGGATTTGTCTTTTGAATATTTGGTTCACAGTCGATCTGCCGGGCTGGAAGCCTATTGCAGAACAGTTTGAAACGTTCATACAGTATGCTGGATAGGATTTTATATGCGACATTAAGCAGAGATATGCCTCGATAGTTCGTGCAAGACATAGGTTCACCTTTTTTGTAGATGGGGCATATGGAGCTATATGATGCCCATTTAGCAGCTACTGGAAATGCTGCTTAAACACTTATACTATCCCCTGGGCTTCGGTGACTAATTTTCCTTCGCAGTTTCGAAGAGCCTGTGTTCCGGTCTTGTAGCCAGCCAGCCAATTGCTTGACCTTCTTGTAAAACCTCCGGATGTTGTTTCGACCGCGAGACTCTTCAATCTCCTTGAGCTGGGAAGTTGCGCAGCCCCTCTTTTTCTACACAGGATCTTCTTCTCCTTTTTTCTTCTGCCTCGATACTCTTCCTTCTTGTTTTGCTTTGCAGTATCTTCTAAAGTGCATCTTCTGTCACCTTTTTCCGGCACACGCATTCATCGTCATACCACGGGGTGGCTGGTACCCTGCAATGGTTTCGGCGTCCAACGTCGAATTTCTTCTTCTGACCAGTTTGCAGCTTCTTGTCTTTAGACAGTCGAATTTAGCCACAACAAAAAAAATGGTCTGAGTCAACGTTCGCCCCTCGGAATGTGTGCACGTCGAGGATGTTGCATGCGTCAATCGCATCGATTAGCACATGGTCGATTTGGTTGGCGGCTCGACCGTCTGAAGAGCGCCAGGTTGCTGTGTGCATCTTTAGCTTTGGAAACCGGAAAACCTGTTATTCGGTAGCCATTGTCTGTTGTCATTTCGTGGATGCTGTGCTCACCAACTAACCCAGCAAAGATGTTTTCCTTTCCGACTTTAACATTAAAGGCCCCGAGCACAATTTTGACATCATACGAGTACTCCGGACAGGCTTCGTAGGCTCCATAAAACTCTGTCATAAAACTCCTCCATGATAGGGTCTGCAGCCTCGTTGGTAGGTTCGTGTGCACATATTAGGTTTTTGTTTTGGAAGGTGCCTTTGATGCGGATTACAGCAAGGTGATCACTTATCGGTTGGAAGTCCGTGAGTGGAACAAGTAGAAGTGCCTAAGTAAGAACACGCCCCTCCGAAAGTACGAAATTTATTTTTCTTATGCTCAAGAATTATTTCGTCCAGAATCTGAACTAAGAACAGAAAGTAATCCGGTCTTCACGGGATGCGGAGCTGGTGTTTTTTTTTGGAGGACGTTCGTTTGGGAGTTTGCATCTTCCAAGCGGCGAGCTACGAAATCCCAATAGCAATGAATTATATTGTGAAGCGTGCGGGGCAACGTATCTGTCGACAGCCAAACTGCGCTAAAGGCCTGCTTAGTCCCCTTATTACATCCCAGATGAAGCCATTTGACGTTGGGCAGAGCGCACGCCCTGGAATCAAACCAGGCAGATGTGGGATAAGCTGTATCTGAGAAGCACGAAGAATCCAAGTTAACATCAGCACAGGGCACTACTTAACTTGCAAATATTCCAAGAGAATTGACTTCCAAACCACTCTTCATCTGCTATTCAGCTAAAATATTATCAATCTATTGGCTATCTTAAATTAAGGTCGCCGGGGTGAAAATATTTTAAACAAGCATTGAAACATAGAGTCAAAGAGGAATGTACTATAGAAACTGTACAAGAAATTGTAACAGCTGTGATACGTTTACATTCTGTCCTACTAAACTAGTTTCAGAATGCAAGACTTTCCTGAACGCAGCCAGAAGGCTAAATTCGCTAAGTATTGCCGATCTCTCAGGTGACAATGGGATCGCAGGAATTAAGATCTCCGATCTCCCTTGCGCCTGCATCCTCGGTGTGGCACAACATCCAAGATAACGTAGCGTCAGCCGTTGACATGGTGTATGCTGTTACAGTTGGAACTTTGTCACTTAAGTCCTTACGTATACATATATATATATAGGCCTTGTTCCAACAGGAAAAGAAAATTTATATTCATCTTTGGCTTGAATTCGAGTTGAGTATAGTTAACCTTTTTAGAGCTAGGTCATCAATTGTGCCATTTCTGATTGATTTAACCTCGTTAATACTGATTTTGGATACAATTGGCCACTCTAGAGCTCTTATTAAAAATACAGGATTCATTAACTCCAAATTGTAAAAATTTGTGTATCCGGAAATTGCAATCTCACCCCGTGATTACTGAGATGTGTTTGCCATATTACCTTTCACGAAAGCCAAATCAATACCGTCTTCCGAATTGTTACAGTTGTTTTGACTGTTCCGTCAAATATGTTTTCCTTTGACATTTGTCACAATGGACCTAAATAACGACATGCTCACAAGGACCCCTGGGCAATTTCTTTTGAAGCCTCGTCTTATTATCATGAGGTTAGATTCTCTTAAGCATTCGGTTGCTATCCCACTGTACTTGGCCTTACTTGGCCTACTAAAGAGCCTATAATTTGAAGGCTTATAGCGAAATATTATGCTGTTGCCTCAAGGCTAGGAGAGTGCCCTATTCAATCAGTAACATTATTTCGTTACAGAATTTTTATTTGTGGTTTATTACTCAAAGAAGTCGCATGACTCTCCTCAGAATATGGTACGAGTGTCCAAAATACAAACCCTCCTCTCAATTTAAGGCTTCTCTTATTCCAGATTCGTCTGCCCACTTAGGAGTCTTCTGAATTCACTGTTCATTTCTTTCGACAAATTATTATTGCTACGCTAATAATAGACACACCACCTTCCTAATCTGTCTCCTATTTAGAGAGGGTGATTAATTTTTGTTGTCAAACAGTTCATTGTAACTCATTACACAATATTGGATTACTTACTCATTGTTGTGATGTAAAGTCATTAGCGTAAAGTAATTCCCGCGAAGGTCGACAGTCGGCGGTCGACCACCCCAAATGTTTACTTGGGTCGGTAGCATGAGCATCCCTGAGCACATAATCATCATCAATTCACGCGAATAAATAACCAGAAACGACAAGGGTTGCTAGAGCAATCGAATTTTCATTTTCATGTAGCCAACACGGATGAAGTACTGGGGTAGTTTCGGATCAAGCATGAGATGGCTTCTAGCTGTAGACTATCCCAGACAATAGGTGTAACTCATTCCATCCCCTAATTGAGCATAATTACAGAGAAGCAGCGATATTTTCTTATTATTTCTTCTCCACCTTTCATAAATACACTCGAATACGAAGGAAGCCAGCAGCTCTGCATCCCTTAGAAACGACTTAAAACGACTCGAAACAACTTGAAAGAAGAAACAATGACAACAACGAGATGAAGAATGTTCGTTGAAAATGTTTTGTTTATTGTAAAACAATAGCGGCAAGTGGGGAACAATGAATTGAAGAGTAAAGTATCCAGTCAAGCGTGCAACACCACCAGCACTAAGGCCGCCACAGAGCATTGTACTTGTCCAGGACCGACTGTGTTAGCGTATTCCTCTTCAGTTGGAAGCAGCTACAACGGGCCAACTTGTCCATAAGAGGAAGTGTGTCAAGTGTAATTCTATTGTTTTATTTTGATTTTCCGCAAAAATGTGAAAATCGCTCTCCTTTTCGTATTCATTTTTCCCTTTCGTTTTGTTTATGTACGAATACGCGGCGGCACAAGTACTCGTACAATTTGGAAAAAAACAATTCAAGTGTCTGAAGTGAAGAAGATGACGGTTTTGTTGTTTTGTTGTGCGTTGTGTGCAAGGAGGAATTTGGAACAATGGCTCTTCATTGCATTCGAAGTTATATGTGGAGGAATAATGGAATTCCGGATATCCGGATACAGAATCGGTCCTTGGACAATCGACAACAATTGGTATTTCTTCAGGTTGCAAGTTTACTCTGTTATAAAGATTCGCTAAACCACTAGCCGCTGTGTCTCCTTTTAATTTGCAGAATGGAATTCTTGGTATTCTTCTGGATTTTTTGCACCATTTTATTTTGTTGACCACGAAACTTGAAAAGAAAAGATGCCGACACTGCTGATGAGTCGTGTGATCAGGCTGTAGCTGGTTATGGACCTAAAGAGAAACCTAACCTGAGTTAAGGCTTAATCGGAATGTCAGATAATGACCCAAATGTGTCAACTTAATGAATTGGTTTCATGTTTGGTTATGTAACAAGTTTGGATACAAATGTGCCCGAGCATCTTGCCTTGTTCGTGGTAGATGCAACATGATCTGCACATGGTGCCCCTTTCAAAGGAGCTGGTGCCAAACTTCACAGTTTTTGTAATAAATTAGAGGAAGTAAAGTTGAGTCGCCGGTGTGTTTGTGTGTTTGTCAAGAGCAGTAGATGCCAGATCATACACTATTAACCTCTTAGGTCCATTCGAATGTAAAGCAGCATAAATAAGCGAAAGACAATGTTGATACACCTCTATTATCTATCTGAACGTGAGGTGTGTAACAAGCCAACTAAGTGATTCTTTGGTTTCTACTTAGCAATCAGAAAACCGAAACTACGTTCTTCTGAAGAGTCCTTGGGTTAGAAAAGGAGAAGGACTACTATATGGTTGATAGCTTTAACACCCATCTCTATATCGATTTCAAAATCGCCTATGATGGCGGGTTTGCGACCTTTGCAATGGCAGGTCAACTATTCGTATGTACTCGTATATGGAGATATTGGTAAAAACAAAGCGAATCCTTGGAAGCAAAAAAGACTTTTCTGTAACTAAACTGTACATATGTGCATGAACGCTCGCATCGAGGATGGACGTTCAACAAAGTATTAGGGGACATGTCACATTTAATGTTCAACTTTCGAGGTAGTAAGGGTTGGCTGCTACCGAAGTCGAGCTGGATGAGCGGCGCTATATTTATACATTAAATCGTAAACAAATCTGTCTCTCTTAGAACCAAGAAAACTTGATATTTCACCGACCTGATGCCAACTGAAAACATGAACCTTGTTGGACGCAATAGAGAACATTTTACACCCTGAATGACTCGAACTGCAACCGATTTCAGACTGCTATAATTTCCAAACCGTTCATGACAGTGAGCTCAAATTTTGACACATGACAGATAATTTTATTATTTACAAGCCTTTTAAACGATTAGCGTCTCAGTTGTGTTGAAAAATTTTTATCCGAGATGGAATTCAAACGTGATAGTATGATTGCTTTATATTTGGCTGGAAAACCACAAGTAGCTATCGTTAGAGCCCTCCAACACCTCAACGTGAATAAATCATTTGTGTCTGGAACCATAGCTCGTTACCCTGATACTGGCAGTGTTGCAAAACGCCATGGAGGTGGTCATAAAAAACAGCAACATCGGCAGAAATGGTTCGGAAAATGAAAGCTCGAATTGAGCGAAATCCGCGTCGAAGTGGAAGGAAAATGGCTCGTGAGCTCAACATATCGTTGGAACGGATGCAACATATACTGAAAAATGAACTTGGGCTCAAGCCATTGAAGTTCCAAAACGCACACGATCTTACACCGCAAAGGAAAAAAGTTAGAGAAATCAGAGATCAGAAAGCAGGCAGCACCGATGGTGATGGTTTGGGCCGCCATAACCGCCGATGTTCGCTCTCCGCTCGTATTTTTGGACCGTGGCGTCAAAATTAATGCGATCGTATACCATGAAACTGTCTTAGAGTCAGTATTGAAGCCTTGGGCAAACAATTATTTCGGTCGGAGACCGTGGACATTTCAACAAGACTCGGCACCGTCTCACAAAGCGCGTGTCAACCAAGATTGGTTAAAAAACAATGTTCCACACTTCATTTCTTCGACACAATTGATTGCAAATTCTCCGGATGCAAATCTTGGCTTTCTCTGTCTGGGGTATTTTGAAGGCGAAAGTTGGTACCAAAGTTTGGACAACCTCAAACAAGCACTTCACCGGGAATGGGCCAAAATACCGCAGAGTCACTTGCGTGCAGCGTGCGATGCTTTCTTCGGCCGTCTCAAGGCCATTATTCGTGCCAAAGGTGGACATATTGAAAACAACTGATACGATTTTAAAATTGATGTATTTTCCAACATTTTTTGCTCTGGCACAATAAAATTTATCAAAAAATAAAAAAATTATAGCATTTTAAAAAGTTGGAGTTCGAGTCATTCACCCTGTATTATACCACCTTGATCAAAATGTTCCCGCACCACACCACCGTGTGGCTCTCCCATTGTTCCGTTTTTTTTGTCAAGTTGGTAAATCTGTTGTTGACATTCCCTCTAAATGTTAGCCTCATAGCTTGACATTTGCAAAAGTTACGTAGCTAAGAGTACATCCATCAATGTGTGAGTTGTCGAATTTTTACAATTTTAGAAATGGATTTCAATTTGCAACAACGAACTTGTACTCGTATTAAATTTTGGGTAAAAAAACGGATTTAATGGTGCGCGAACGTTGAAAATTTTGGAAAAGTGTTACGGCAATGATTCTCTAAAGAAAACGGTCGTTTACCAGTGGCACGAGCGGTTCAAAAGTGGTCGTGAGTCAATCGAAGATGATGAATGCAGTGACAGACCATCGACATCGAAAACCGACGAAATCATTGAAAAAGTAAAAGAAATGTTGGCAAATAATCGCAAATTAACCATCAGAGAGATAGCGGAGGACTTGAACATTGCCTATGGATCCGTCCAAGACATTTTGGTTAATGATTTGGGTTTCCGTCGTGTAGCAGCAAAGTTGCCAAAAGACCTCAATTTCATCAAAGCGATGATTTACGAGGCTGAATCCGATCCCACATTCATCAAAAGGATTATTACTGGAGACGAGACGTGAGTTTATGAGTATGACATGCAATCCAGACATCAGGCAAGTGAATGGCGTTCACCAAATGAGCCGAGACCAAAAAAACCACGTCGCGACGTCGTTTTCAGTCAAAGAAGAAGGCAATGCTCACGGTTTTCATGGATTAGAACGATGTAGTGCATCATGAATTTTTGCCAGAAAGCCAGACAGTAAACAAAGCGTATTACTCGTATTTGGGCGTTATGAGACGTTTGCGTGAAGCAATTCGGCGAAAGAGACCAGAATTGTGGGCAGAAAACTCGTGGGTTTTGCACCATGATAACGCACCGTCCTTGTCGCACAGTGCCATCATTATTCGTAATTTTTTGACGAAAAATGCAACAAATATCATCCAATAGCCATCGAATTCACCTGATTTGGCTCCCTGTGACTTCTTTCTGTTCAATCGAGTTAAAAAACCACTACGGGGAACGCGTTTCAGCAGCCGAGAGGAAGTAATGGAAAAATCCCAGGAAGCGAATAACTGATGGAAATACCGAAAACCGAATATAAAAAAAGTTTCGAGGATTGGATCAAGCGCTGGCATAAGTGTGTTGCAGTCGATGGGGATTACTTTGAAGCGAATAATATAGATTTGGATGAATAAACTTGTATTTAAAATTTTCTGAATACACCTTGATCAAGGTGGTACGAATATATGGTACAAAAGGTAAATTCCCTGTCCACTGGTTCATTTCTTATGGACGGAGTTTGACGCAGAAGCTTCAACGTTATTTAAATCAGCTAAACAGTTGCGGCTTCCGGGTCAATGAAAGATTTGTTAATTATATTTTATAGATCGTTTGAATAACAGGCTGGCGAGTTTTTAAAACGTGTAATGGTCATCGCAAAATAAGAAACCTGGACAAGGAATAACCATGGTGAGGAGCTCTTTTAAAAGATGCTAGAGGAACTATCCAAGGCAATGGTAACATCTCATTCTGCCATTATTTAATAGTGCGGTAAAATAGTAAGGCACATTTTATTTATTTCTTTGTACGATCATGTTGAGTGGAAGATCCCCCCTAATGCGACGAGTTCTAGCTAGGCGTCGATAACGTGTCGAAACTCACTCCATCAGAAGGAACCACAACTTCTTGTCCCAGCCGTTACAAAACATACCCCAGAAACACCGTCAAGAATAGAAAATTCCACTTTCTCTGTCGGATAACTAGATGCATTTGGCTAGGGAAGCTTATTTAAAGCAGAAAACTTAAGCGGTGTGGAAAGTATAGAAGTAAGCATTTCATCAGTAGCACTTCACTCTAAAGTGCTTTCCAAGCTTTCTCGTGGTTGGGCCTTCTCATCCAGTCACCTTGTAGAATGGACCAAATATGTGACAGAGTATTTGTCTTTCGAGAGAGCCTAAGCTGTCTTGTTGATGGTCTCGCATTCGCATCCACAGAGGAAGACTGGTAAGAATTGTGTTTTGTGAAGCGACGTTCTTGTCCTTCGAGTTAAGCGTTTTGACTCCAGCTCCTGGAATAGACCTAGGTAGAAACGGATGACCGCAGTTATTATGCGCTGTATTTCCGTCAAGATGTCGTTTGCAGAATTCAGATTTGGTCGAAGTGGATATTCCTTCCAACTTCATCAACGTTGAAGCTAAGTTGAAATGTCATTCCTATCCAAGATGCGGAGCGAAGGATTTATTTTTGGTCGATGGAATAAACGGGAAAGGCGAAATTTAACAGGAATGTGACTTAATATTTGCAAAGGGTTAACTTTATTATAGATGAGGCAGATAGAGCTTATATGCTAGATATCGAGCATACTTTCTTCCCTATAAAATAGCACATATCTACTACGAAAACACTTACACCACCCTTAAAAAGCTTTGACGGTAAGACAGATCATAGATCTTTATTTTTTCCACAATTCTCTGCGGATTCATGACGAAACTGTTCGCACTAATGCGAGGAGTCTGAGTTCCCAGCTTCAAGCTAACAGCGCCAGATTTTATTTATAAAAGCTTTTGGTCTCATTTCTCTGATTGGACTCCGCTGCATACTTGAGTTGGGAGTCTGCGAATGCCTCGGAGGGTTTCATCCTTCTTTTGTTCTGATCTTCTTGGAATTTTCTTATATCCGTGAGATTGAAAAGCCGGCCGGCTTGCTTAATTATTATTTATTAGTCAGTAACTCAGTAGCTATTGTTTAATATCGAGGCTGTACTTTCTAAACACTTGTACAAATCCCTTTTCCTTATCGATTATAGCATCAAGGCCTCCATATTCAATTTCCTTTAAACAAAAACAAGACAGCATATTTTCCATATTTCAAAAATACTCGCAATCTGAACATACAAATAACGAGGGTTATCTGAAAAGCTTCCAGCCGAACAATGATACAAGACTTTTTTCTCAAAATTTTTGTTTATTTTTCCACATAGTCACCTTGTAACTCTACACACTTCTCCCAGCGATGCTCCCATCTCTCTAACCCGTCCAAATAGTACTTGGCGCTTTTCTCTACAAAATAGTTGTTCACGAAGGTGATTGCCTCCTCATTTGACAAAAAACTCTGTCCCCCGAGCGCAGTTTTAGATGAGGGAACAAAAGTCGAAATCTGGTGAATAAGGTGGACGCTCAAGCAGTTCAAACCGTAATTCATGGATTTTCGCCATGGCAACCGCTGAGGTGTGAGACGGCGCGTTGTCTTGGTGAAACCGGATTTTCTTTTTCTGCAAATGTGGCTGTTTTTCCGCAATTTCTGCTCGGCAAGTAATGATGCATAGTATTTTTTCTCTTTTGAAGATAATCGATTAAGATAACTCCTTTACTATCCCAAAAAACATTCGCCATCACTTTCCCAGCCGAAAAAACAGTTTTTGTTTTTTTTTTTTGGAGTCGGCTCGCCCTTTGTAGTCCACTGTTTTCACAGAATTTTTGTTTCGGCCGTATAATGGTGTATCCAAGTTTCATCTACAGTAATTAATCGCCGCCAAAACTCGGATTTATTGCGCCTCAACTGCTCCAACAGTGTGTTGGTGCAAATGCGGCACCCAACGCGCGGACAGCTTTCTCATGCCTAAATCTTGATTTAATATGTAGAAAACACGTTCTTTGGACATTTTCATAACCTCTACTATCTCTCTCACTTTAATTCGGCGGTCGTCTAACACCATTTGGTGAAGTTTAGCAATGTCATCGTCAGTGGTTGCAGTTTTTGGATGTCCGGAACGTTCATCATCTCCCAAGCAGCTGCCCAAAATTTCACTGTGGTAAATGATGGTGCAGAGTCTCCATACACAGAGTCCAACTCATTTTTGATTTGCGTAGGCGTATTGCCTTTCAAAAACAAGAATTTAATAACAGCCCGATACTCAATTTTTTCCATTTTCACAAAAAAAACACTCAATGCACAACTAGCATTCACTTGCTTTTATTGACGAGTGCCACTATCTTTACGTTGCGGTCGGAAACTTTTCAGACTACCCTCGTATTCACAAAATTAAAAAAGAAAGTATACAACAGGATATGGATTGTTACGAACTAACAGGAAAAATTCGAACAGTGGCGGAGGTACGGCAATCCTCATTCGTAAACCGCTAAAATTCTCTCCAGTTGAAATTACTGAAATTAGAGGTTTTAGTCGTCTTGAGACGACTATCGTCTGTCTACCTTTGAGAAATAATAGTCGTCTCTATCCAATATACCACGCGCATCCGCTAATGAGTTTACATACGAAATCGAAAAAACTGTTTGAAATTCTAAGGCTAAATAGTTTGAACAACTATTTCGTCTTAGCGGGAGATTTGAACGCGAAGCACCCGACTTGGTTGGATTCCCCTGAAAACACAAAAGGTAACCGCCTAAGGTGCTTTATTGATGACAACCAAGTTGAGTATAAATTTTAATTCCACAGTCCAGTTACACCTTAAAACTATCCACGACCCACGCCATATGATAGCGATCACAAAGCTATCGTCCTGGAAACATCTTTGGCTGACGAGCCAAAGGTTCCTAAACTTAATTTTAGGCACACCAATTTGAATAAGTGTGTTCATTGTGCTGTTCGGACATATAATAGACAGTGAGTGGTCTTCTTCTGAAGTCCCTAACAATAGGAACCTTACGAACGAGGATTGTGATTCTACATCGGGAATCTCAGTTCCGTAGTACGAGAAGCGATGGAGTCGTCAGTATTGACGTTGAAAAGTAGGAACAGCATGGAATGCTATCTAAACCGTGACATACAGAGACGACAATCTCATAAAAGCTTTCTGATAACTCAGATAAATTACAGGATGATCCAAATAATGGGGAACTGATAATTTGAAGTCCTTCCTGAGAAATGTAAATTCGCTCATAGAGCAACAATATTTGAATGCGGGCGGCCAATGCCTACTGGAAGCAACGAGCGGAAAAAGTAATGAAGTCTGACTTAAGGAACATGTTTGCCCAAATCAATCAGATCTCCAAGCCTCGTAGCATTGTTGAAATTCCAAAACTCAAAGTGCCACTCCTTTCTGAGCGGCTCCTTTCTCAGACAGGGATTAATCCCCAACACTGTCGACAGCCATTATGTGGTTGATAGTGAAATGAAAAAAATTAATCTTATTGGTTCCCATTTTAAGTCAGTCCACACAATCGATCTCCCAAGTCAGAAATCTGCTAAGGTGGCTGAAGAGCTACTGCGGTTTAATAACCAAAGTAGTGATACATTCATTCCACTCAGGTTTTCTGAGGATATAAAAGCAGACGAACTGACAACAGAACAGACAAGAAGCTACTATACAACACTTGACGAGCTCACAGACATATTCAGAAAACTGAAAAACAAAAAGTCATCTGGTTTGGATGGTATCCCAAATGTTGTACTTAAGCATATACCGATCGAAATCATAAGGCAATACTGCGTAATTCTTAACAACTGCTACCTCCCAAAATGTTGGAAAACATCGAAGATATTTCTAATAGTAAAAAAAAGACTGATCCTTCAGATCTTTCGAGCTATATGCCAATAAGTCTCCTGCCTAATATTGGGAAGGTTTTTGAGGTAGTTGTTCAGTCAATCCTGCTTGCGTGCGAAAATTAGGAGATCAATTGGAGCCTTAACGCCAAAAGATGTACAGGTGCCTGTCTAGTGGACGTCGAAAAAGCCTTCAACACGGTTTGGATAGACGGGTTAATATATAAACTTACTAAGTCTGAGTCCCCCCCCCGCCCCCCCCCCCCAAAATGCACGACGACTAGAGTCTTCAAAATCGCCAATGGTCTGGAACAGGGCACAGTAATGGCGCCAATCCTCTTTAACATCTATACCTACCTCTGAAGTACTTAGGGACATGGCTTCTTCGATAGCGTTCTCTGATGATGTCATATTATACACTCATGGCTCTAAAATCAGCGAGATACAGAATAATCTCGACAATCTTGAGGGTCACCGTAGGTCAGGGTAATACAGACTTGAGACGCAATCGGAGGAACTTGGTAATAAAATCCTCTGATAGACGTCGCATCAAGTTGAAGACTGTTGTGAAGTATCTAGGTGTCCATCTGGATAAATTTTTATATTACAATGAACACATAAACCAATAGCTCAAAAAAGGGAGAACGGCATTTTTTACCCGATGTGAAGGTCATTTGCTATCAAGCGTTTGTGCGTCCAATACGCGAGTCCTGTATGGTGGAACTTAAATCCTTCTTACATGGAAAAATATCAAGCTTTCAAAAAAAAATGTCTTCGAGCCTGTTTGCGAATGTACAGAAGCGCTCAATCCGACTTTCGGCATTATGTCAGCAACAAGACAATATTAGATGCTTCCGGTGTGTTCAGGATAGACAATGTTATCCTGGACCTTGTCAGAAATCATTTCGCGCGCTGAGTGAAGGTTGTTGAGAACGAGTTCATTTCGGGCTTGTTTTATTCTAACCCTGGATACTTCAGAAACACATTGTCGAGTTGATACATACCACCTGAGGCGTTCTTGTATCTAGATGCACACGGCTTTTTTTTTTTATATAAATTAGCGCGCGAATAACATAAACGGGGTTAGAGCGGATTATAAAAAAAACAACAAAATCACTGGTAACTAGGAACGTTTATTATCAAAAAAACTTATTGTAAGACTTAACACGGGATACTACACACATTTCGTGTAGTTCGCCTCTATTTATTACATTCAATTTTCTGGGTTGTTAATCGGCAGACGTTATGTCAGCGATTTTGCAATTGCACATATTTTCTGGGAATACACCGACCGAATTGAGGTGTTTCCAGGAAATTGTGAAATAATTAATTATTTTTTTGTAATCGACCGGATAAACGTGTCAAATTCATCGCCTGGTGCTGGCAATGGTGCTGGTGTTTGCACATATGTAACTTCTCCCTCCTTAAGAGTGAAATTCTCCTGAATTTTATTACTAAAGTTCATTTGTATCCTTTTTTGTTGTATACATAAACATGATAATATTAAAAACATAATTAGTATTGTTACAATGCAAGTTACATTTATTTTATAGGATACATCTTTCTTAAATTCTATTTCTTCTATTGCTTTGATATTTTCAAAGTTTTTTAAGATAATTTTGTCAAACTTTATTGTTTCAGTAAAATTAAATTTTTCTTTATAATTCGGATAATAAAATCGTTGCTTTTGTATATGTTTTACATTAGAATATTTTAGATCTAAGAAATACAAGGTGCAATTGACGAAATTGATTAAATAATTTCCTGTGAGTTTTATATCTCTATCATCACATGTTTGGTTTATCTTTAAGTTTACATTTTTAATGAATAGTGTTTCGTCATCTAAAGATTCAATTTCGGTTTGATCATTTTTGATTAGTTTACAATTTTGTTTTATTACACAATGTTTACTTTCGATTAATTCGTTTAGATTTTTGTCTTCTTCATATTTGTACGTTTTATTTCTATATTCTATAATGAATTCTTTTTCGGCATCAATTTCTAGAAAATTTGTATTAGGAACTGGGGTTAAAAGTTTAAGGGGCATAGTTACATAATTTTTTGGAATTTTAATAGCGAACATTAACATGTTTTCTTTGTATTTTGCAACTCCAAGTCTTATTTGTTTTAATTTGAAAAAATCTATTTTATATGCTTCGATTTCATCATTTGTAAGGATATTGGGGTGTAAAATGTTACTTCTTGCTGATACAATATTATCCTGAATATGTTCTATTTTTGACTCGATATACTTAAGTTTAAATAATTGATCAAAATAAATTTGCTTCATTACTAATTCTCTTTCTACTCTCTGTATAGTGTTAACCTGTTTTAAAATTGTTACTCTATCGTTACTAATGGTATCTCTAAGCATGTTAAAAGTACTGTTAAAATATTCGTTAATTTTAATTTGATTATTGGATGCTACGATTGCATTATGACTGTTCTTTGCTACTGTATCTAGGTGTTCTTCTATAGTCTGTCTGTCGTCGTCGTCCATGGTTCCGAATAGCCATTTTTGTGTCGTACCTATAATGTTAATTAGACCTCGTCTTTGTCTATGTTGTAAGGGTACTAAAGTCCTAATCTTGTATATGATATTTGAAATTTCTTCGTTTAACATTTGTCTTTGTTCGAGTTGTAATGGGGCTAGATTAATAGAAATGTTTTTTACTAATGCTATTATTTCAGCTGGGTTTATAATATGTAGTATAATGTCTGTCTCATTTGTAATGCTTATGTCAGTCAATTGAAGTTTAACGTATCCGTTCTGTTCGTTTATCGTCTGTACGTCAAGGAGGTGTTGGCAATTAATCTGAGTAGTCAGTGTCAGAAGTACTATCCATGCTATTACCTGTAAATTTTAATGGTCGCTTAATATTTGTATAATGGATATTTTTCAAATTTGCTTTCTTATATTTTGGCTCATGCTTGTGTCTAACTGCCTTGTAATTTTTAATAAAACCCGTTGACCTCTGTTCTTCATAATCTTCTCTGGTCTTATTTAATTTTCCTAATTTTCTTTCTTTTACTTTCTCTATATTCTGGCGAATTCTTTCTGGATCAATCTTATGAGTATGTGCGTCAAAAGGATTGCATTTCATGGTAGAGTGGAATCTATGATTATAATTTCTTACAGCTTTTTGTATAATTCTTTTTACTGAAAGTTTATTTTTATTGAATGAAATAATTCTAAATTTTTCTGCTATAGTGTTATGGAAACGTTCAATGTCTGCATTGCCGGTATGACTATTTGGCTTTGTTAAATGTAGAGAAATTCCCTCTTCTTCTAAGAATTCCTTTATCTGAACAGCTTTGAATTCGTTATCTGCTATTATTTTATTTGGTTTTCCTATTTTTGTAAAATGCTCTTCTAGTTGCTCAATTATTGTAGAGTGGTTTCTGTCTGTTAAATGGTACGCTGAACCGAATTTACAAAATTTATCTATTATGGTTAGAAAACTTATTTTTCTTATTACGTATGTATCAATATGGATTATTTGATTGATATCTGTAGGTGTTTCCGTTTTCTTAAATTTAGCTTTTATGGGATTGCGGTCATATTTGACTGCTTGGCATACGTCGCATTGGTTTATAACAATATGGATAAATTCCATTAGCTTGGGATAGTATATTTTATACTTAATTTGGTTATATGTTTCCTGTATACCAGAATGTTGGCTTTCCTTAATATGGTACAGAGCTATTTGCTTCACAACTTCTACCTCTGTTTCGATGTCTTGTGCCCTAAATGAACACTTGACGAATCTTACCGAGTTGTCATTCGAATACATCTCTCTTATTTTTTCTTGGAGAATATTGTATACGTTATCCGCTAGTTCTGAGAATATGCCTACTTTTCCTTTTTTTATAGATCTCCTTAGTATGTCTCCTAACCTGTCAAAGTCATACTCTGCTATGTAGATAATTCTTTTACTGTGCAGGATCTCAATTTCCCTAATTTTGTTATTTGTTAGTATTAGCTGAGTTTTGAACTTATTGACGATGTCTTCGACAATTGGAATGTGATCCATTAGTTCTTCCTCTGCCGAATGTACAGTTTCATTGTCCTCGTCTTCTTCTACATTAAATACAAGTTCTGAATCACTTTGATTACCTTTAAGCGAAAAATTTTCTGTTAGTGTGGGATTCTCTCCCTCCTTAGATTTAACGTCCTCGTTAACCTCTATTCTGCTAAGAAAATCTGCTACCCTGTTTTCTTTACCTTTAAGGTACTCCATTTCAAACTGATATTCTCCTAGTTTAAGAAGCCATCGTTGATGTCTAGGTGAAAGATCTTTTCCTCTATATTTTGCATGAAGATACTTAATTGGCTGGTGATCTGTAAAGATCTTAAACTTATTACCGTAAAGGTAAGGTCTAAAATAATTTATTGACCACATTATCGCTAGGAATTCTTTGTCTGTAGCGGAGTAATTAAGTTCGTGCTTGTTGAGAGTACGTGATGCATAGCATATCGGGTGTCCTTCTTGAGAGATTACCGCTCCAATCGCATAATTGGATGCGTCAGTTGTCAGTGTAAATTGTTTTTTAAAGTTGGGGTATCTTAATATTGGGTGACTACTTATTAGTCCTTTCAATTTTTCAAATGCTTCTATGTAGTTTGGATCGTTTGCATTTATTTTGGCATTTTTCTTCAAGTATTTGGTAATAGGTTGTGCTACTTTAGCATAATCTCGGATAAATTTCCTATAGTATCCGGTTATTCCTAAAAAGCTCTTTATTTGTTTCTGGGACTTTGGAAGTTCTAATTTTTCAATACAAGCTATCTTATCCGGATTAGGTTTTAAACCGTCTTTAGTGAGAATATGACCTAAGAATTCGGTCTCTCGTTTCATAAAATTACACTTATCTACCTGTATCTTAAGTCGTTTAGATTCTAATATTTTAAAAATGTTTGTTATAGCTCTGACGTGTTCTTTCAATGACGTACTAAAGATAAGTATGTCATCCAGATAAACTACGCACGTCTTATTTATATGGTCTCTAAGAATATCATTCATCAGCCTTTGGAATGTCGCAGGTGCATTCTTCAAACCGAATGGCATTCTTATAAACTCATATAATCCGTGGGGGGTGACAAAAGCTGTCTTTTTGCGATCTTCTTCTTTGATTAATATCTGGTGATATCCTTTGGCAAGATCTATTGTGGTGAAGTATTGTGATTTCCCAAGTTTGTCTAATATTGAATCAATATTTGGCAAAGGGAATTTGTCGTCAACTGTGATTTCGTTCAACTTTCGATAATCGATTACGATACGAAATTTCTTTTTCCCTGAGTTGTCCATTTTCTTTGGAACAACTATAAGTGGACTCGAGTATTTAGAATTACTCTTTCGAATAATTCCCTGAGATTCCATTTCTATAATTTGACGTTTTACTTCTTCGTCATGCATAGGGGGGTATCTGTATAATTTAGCGTTCACTTGTTGATCAGTGGTTGTAACAATTTCATGCTCAATTTCTGGGGTACTTGATAATTTGTCACCTTCTTTGAAGAATAGATTACCAAATCTGTTTAACAGGTTATCTACTTCTTGGCGTTCTTCTTTGTTAAGATGATCTAATTTTATATGATTGATGCTAGTATCAGTAGTTTCTAGGGAACATATTTGATTTAATACATATGGGGGGTTGGTGAACTTTAAGCACTGATTGTTTAGATAAATATTTCCTTCTTCGAAGTTTATTAACGTGTTTAATTTGTTTAGTAAATCCATACCAATTATAAACTGATATCCTCTATTGCAAAGTCTTTTGACTTTCCATCTAATAAGGGTGTTGGGTGACGCTTTGAATTCTTCTGGTACAGGTGTATGTATTTCATACGATATTGTGTCCCTACCTGTTACTGTAGTAAAGCGAATTGGCTCAATACGGAATTTTTCAAATTCATTCAACCTATCGTCTGCTATACTTAGGGTTGAGCCCGTATCTACTAATGCTATAAAGTTTTTTGAGCAAATAGTTATCCTAATTTGTGGTAATTCGTCCGAGGCTAGTTCATAAAAAACGCGGGACATTGTTCGTTTTGATTTCTTACATTTTCGTTACTTATTTCCTGAGGCATTACCATTCTTTGTCCAGATCTCTCCTGTTGATGGCTATTTTGGCCCGGAGATGATCTGAAGTGTCCTGAATTTGGGTTTTGACCTTGGGAGTTATTTATCTGTCTCCTATCGTTGTTTCCCTGAATATTATCAACCTCCATGTTTTCTGCTGGTGGATTTTGTCTATCAGGCTGCCTATGCTGCCCTGACAAGTTCCTTTGTTGTCCCTGATAATTATTTTGCCTATACTGACCCGAGTGGTTTCGTTGCTGTCCCTGATAGTTATTCTGCCTGAACTGTCCTGAAAAATGTCTTTGTTGGCCCTGATTATTTTGTCGATGCTGTCCTGATCTTTTATGATACTCATCAGCATAATTTGGTCTTCTTTGCTTTTCTGGTGGAACAATTGTCTTTGGCCTAACTACTCTTCTAAATTCCGGCCTAATGCAGGAATCCTCGAATCTTCTCTTTCTCATTACTGAGATTATTTTGCTTAAATCGTTTTCTTCATATATCCTGTCTAATAATGTGCCTTGCGCTATTTCTTTAGCGGTATTTATTAATATTACACCAATATTGCTTAAGTCTATATAGTTTTCTTCTTTATAATATACAATAAGTTCGTCAGTTTTATATTTAATACTTTGCAATTCTACTGCTAATTCGCTTACCGTATTGACCTTTAAATTTGTAATTCTTTTGTATATTTCGTGCGGCTCTGTGTCCGGTTTGTATCTAAGCTTCAATGTTTCCTTGATGGTAGTCCAATTGTCAGTCTCTGGTGTGTTGATCACGGCGTTCTTTGCTTCACCTTGAATCTTCTCGTGGAAAACAGCTCTCACTACAATCTTCCTTAGTTCTGGATCTTCTACTTGATTGAGGTAGTATTCTACGCAACTGAAGAATGAGTTGATCGTAACATCTCCTTGTCCGGTGAATATTGACATGTAACGGACATCTTTTAAAATCCTTTCCCTTTCCTCTCGGTTTTCTCGTTGTTGGAGTTGTACGTACGCTGACCTTACTTGTTCTAGCTGCTGAGTTCTTAGCTCTAATTCAGCAATAAGTTGATTTTGATTTTCCATGTTCCTGTTGTTATCGTGTATTTGATGTCTTTTCATAGACTTCTGTTTTTGCACTTCACTTGTGATTTTTCTTTTGCTTTTAGGTACACACACTAATCTTTGTCGATTTTATGGTATGTATTGCAAATTTTAATTCGAATTTTCACTGGGTAACGTGTTTATTAATTGAAATGTTTCATTTAGGAACACTTATATTTAATTAATTTCACACGACGTAAATTCGTTTCGCTGGACTCTTATTTTATAAGAATCCTACCGACTGCGCCAATAACATAAACGGGGTTAGAGCGGATTATAAAAAAAACAACAAAATCACTGGTAACTAGGAACGTTTATTATCAAAAAAACTTATTGTAAGACTTAACACGGGATACTACACACATTTCGTGTAGTTCGCCTCTATTTATTACATTCAATTTTCTGGGTTGTTAATCGGCAGACGTTATGTCAGCGATTTTGCAATTGCACATATTTTCTGGGAATACACCGACCGAATTGAGGTGTTTCCAGGAAATTGTGAAATAATTAATTATTTTTTTGTAATCGACCGGATAAACGTGTCAAATTCATCGCCTGGTGCTGGCAATGGTGCTGGTGTTTGCACATATGTAACTCGCGCTAAAGGGGTTAAGACACCCTTAAAATTTTTGCACACAGCGCGGGCGTCAGAAATTTAGGGAGGAAAGAAGGATAGGTACCGACGTACGTTGGTTTTATATGTTTCAATGTTACAATGACTAGGAAATAGGGAGCTCGGCAGGGCATTTCACAAGCGAGTTGTTCGGCTAAGGAACGAATCACGATATTTCAGAGTACGTCCGAAAGTTAGCTTGAGGGTATACTGACGATGATGATGATGAACGGCACGTGTGTTAAGGTTAAAGGTTTGAAGGGGTGGAATGCTACTGGCTATTTCTATACAGCATTGGTGGTGGAAATAGCGATAAAACAAAGTAAGACACGAGACATTTCGTCGGTGTTCAAGGGTATCCATTGCCTGAGTGATATTGGCATCAGCTATGAGTTTTATCGCACGGTTTTGAATCCGATCTAGCAGATGCAGAGATGTTTTAGGCGCACCTGACCAGATGTGAACAATGTACTCCAATTTTGGTTGGATGAATGCCTTATATATTGAGGCCAGAATAGAAGGGGAAAAGTATTTCTTACATCGTTTGAGAAAGCCTAGACATTTCGCATGTAGTCATTCCAACGTAAGTTGTCATTGACACACATACCGGGAATGGAAAGTTTTTCTGTTTCTACGATGCAAGTGCCATTCATGGGTAATGGCTGGGTATTTAAATTTCGCTTTAACGATAGCAGACAGCATTGTGTTTTGGAAGCATTAAATTCCACTCTGTTGATAGTTCCTCAATTGCTTATACTGTTAAAATACGCTGTCGTTTCCGTTCTACAGCCGAAGAGCAGCGACGTGAGTCCGGAAACGAATATGAAAAGCAGAGAGTACTGTCGTCACCAAAGGAATATATTGGATTAGAAGTGGCAGACAAGAGATCGTTGATGAAAATTAGAAAAAATGTTGGAGACAGAACGGAACCCTGGGGCACACCAGCATTTATTTTGAGAATATCAGACTTGAAACCATCCAAGACAACTTGAATTGAACGTTCCGAAAGGTAATTTCTAATCCATTGAAGAAGAGAGTCATCGATCGCAAAAGCACGCATTTTCGACAAAATAGCATGATGCCAAACTTTTTCAAATGCCTTAGAAATATCAAATGCAACTATCTTGCTTTCGACAGATTGATGTAGACTTTGGTCCCACTTTTCGGTGGGTACACTCGGGCGATTGGGCTGATGTTTGGAGATCGGGATTGGGTTGAAGCTGACGATTAGTGTAGTATTAGTCTTTTTATTTTTTTTCTTTAGTATCGTAGGTAATTTTAGGTCAAAAAATAACATACGCAAAGAAAAATTTGTTGTTTCTTAAAGTAACAAGGTACCTACTTGAACAAAACGTTTCTTCAATTTTTTTTATACTTCGTACCACTTCTGATGTGTTTTTGTACTTAGTTACTCGTATTAAGATAGTTCATAAGTATTTCGCTTGTTTTTGCTTATTTTTTTTTTAAGAATAATGTAAATAGTAAATGTAGGAGTTAATAAAAAATAAATAAAAAAAAAGGATGTGGATTGTTACCGCATACGGCATCCGGGCTGATAAACTCCTCCTAACTGGAGCCCTTTGCGAGAACAAATAAAGGGCAATTCAATCTGAAACACCTATGCATCAGGCTTGTTTGGAAGTATTTTTTTAAGAATCTTATTCTGCGTATTAGAGTGGTTGTTTCAAACACCCATGTATGTTAATCTTTGAATAAGAGGTAAGATGGAAAAATTCGAATAAAAAAGCTAAATTTTAACAGTTGAATCATTGAAAAAGGTTTCTAACACCAATATCCCACCACGCAGTTGGCATACTAAGACATGTTTTTGATTCTGCAGACTAAGGTTAGTAGTAAGTGATATAAAAAAAAAGTGAAACATGTGAACTACGAATACAGTGAGGGCACCTCCAGAGATCTTTGAACCTAGTTGCTGAATGGTACACCAAAGTTGGCCTTAAAGGTAAGAAAAGCACCATTATTAAATTGACCAAGAGAAAAAGGCTCAGGAATGGCAGCCTCTACTTTTTAAGACTATTGACAAGGCCAGGACTTCACTATGGTCCGGCAAAAGTCTAGCTGGAAAAAATTGAGGACTTAATCCCAAAATTATACTATGGACTTACATGGCAATAACAGATCTATCCTCACATATGCATCCGCCGTTTGATGGCATAAAGCAATGCAGAGGTTTAAACAGGCCAAAGTCAAGAAATTACAGAAACTAGCCTGTGTCTGTGCAACTGGTGTAATGAAAACTGAACCAGCAGCTGCGATTGAAGTTATCCTAAACATCCCACCACTTCATCTGGAAATCATGAAAGAAGCTATGGTAAATGCCTACATGCTCATCACAGAAGATGAATCCAATTCCAAACTAGTTCATGCTGCAATTCTTCATGAATTCAGGAAAAATGAACTACAAACTTGGAATACATTTAATAGACAAATGTCTACCCCGACATAACCTTCGGCACAATTTTAAGGTGACATTTCCAGACCGTCTTAATTGGGAACAGACAAAACCAACATTTGCCAAGGATTCACATGTATGGCACACAGAAGGATCCAAAACAAATGAAGGAGTTGGAACCGAAGTACAAATGCCCGTATGGATACAAGCAACTCCGTATTTCAGGCTGAAATCCATCCAATAGAGCGTTGTATTCAAGAGAATCTAAACAGGCATACTCGTATAACAAACAAAATCATTTTTATCCTCTCCGGCAGCAGAGCAGCCCTGCTTGCAATTATACCTTTGAAATAAAATCAAAACTGGTCTGGGATTGCCTTTAACTCCTCCTACAACTACTGGCGATCACAAATAAAGTTCATCTGATTTTGGGTGCCAGGACACAGCGGACATGAAGGCAACGAAAAAGCAGACGAACTAGCCATGAAAGGATCCGCATCTCAATTCATGATGCCAAGACCATTCTGTGGGCTATCAATTAACACAATAAAAGGAAGCATTAAAACTTAAAACCTGGCTATAGGAAAAGAAGCTTCATTTCTGAAGAGAAATATGCCAAGCTGTTGTCTCAAAAAAAACAAAACAACTACTACAACTAAGTAGATGTCAGATTGGAGTGACCACTGGTTTTCTAACAGGGCACTGCCGTGTAAAGAAACACCTAATGATCATGGGCATTGCACAAGGCAATACATGCAGTACGTGCTACAAGGACGTGGAAACAGTAAAACACATACTATGTGACTGCAATGGTTTAACCAAAACACATCAAAGTTATCTAGGTAAATTCTACCGTGAAGCGGCGGACAAAACTTCCAGCTCAAAGACGTGGCCTAACAAATTGCGGCATCATGGATGAGTTCTAAATGGAGGATATCATAATAGGCCCATCTGTGGCCGCAGTGATCTGGGATTCTTTATACACCACAGTGATGGAAATAATATAGTAGTTGAGACTTAAAGGATCATCGGTGCAGAGCTACTTAGATCATTATCTCGCTGGTACTAAGGCATGCAAATACTGATGATCCAAACACCACCAATCCAGAGCAATGTGGCAAAGAAATTCAAGTAAAATAGTCACAATCGCAAATGGTTCCCTTAATATTTGAGAACTAACATCTCTCAGTTCTATCATATGTGGCAGTATAAAGTCCGCCTACGAGATATATGATCTGAAGAAGTTATATTACTTTGTAAAGAAAAGAAAAAATAGAGGTTATGGATGGCATAAATATAGGTATCGAGTAAAAATGTACAAAGTCAGCAAGTACGTGAGTTTGAATCCAACACGTTCGTCCAACAACAGGTACACTTTTTTTTCTTGTCGGAACAGAGCACTCAGGCAAACAACAAGTCCATTGTACTCCTTATATTATTTTTACTGGAGTTTCTCAGTCTTTCGTAGAAAGATTAGCAAGAGCTTCAGCGGTATAGTGCCCACAGTACTAACATTCATTACAGAAACGCCAAATACTTACAACCTGATTCGAATGTAGGCTAATGCTCTGCGGTATCGTAGCAAAAAGTTGTGTCACTTACGTCTAGCATACTTAGCTACGGAAGGACAGCAGGAAAATCACTGACCTCTTAGAAAAGTCAGAAAACATTCGTTTGATCATGCAATTTACAGTTCTGCTCATATAAAATCCAACTACCAATGAGGACACGGGTAGTCCTAAAACATTCGAGTCCTGAAAAACTATTCCTTGAATATCTAGTTTATCGGCCACCTAAACGAAATTCAGGGAAATCAGGCTTTTGACTGCATTCAAGTAAGCCCTGGACTCTCGAACTACGAGTACATTGAAAGTTTTGAAAGAGTTCAACTAGGTATAAAGAGAAGCTCGGCTGTCGTTACAGATGCTCTTCCATCCACCGATTTTTCATAGTATATGTATTTCATTGGCATCGCATATACTATGGTGATAGCTATAGAGGAAAGAAATAGCGCTTGACCATTCGCGCAGAATTGAGCAAGGATTCTTTAGCTTCCGACACGTGATCGAGCTTCTTGTGACAATCCGCATCAAATTTAAATTCTCTACCATAAGCCTAATATTTGCCCATACGCCTAGGATGACGAGACCAAAGAATGTTTCTACGAGCTCCTCGACAAGACCTATAAGCACCGTCCGAAGTATTCGCCTTCTCCAGAAGAAGAAAAAACGGCACAATATCTCAAGGTCTTTAATTTTACACTCCAGGAGTGTAGAGATTAAGAGGGAAGCCTTGTAGTCGAGTCACAGTCAGGGCTGAGAATGCGGAAAAACTGTCTCAGCAGACTGCACAACTGCGAAAAAGCCAAAAATGTAGCCGTCAGGCTGAATAGACCATTTAAACTTAACGATGAAAGCCAAAACTTCCGTCCAGCTAACCAAGACGAAGTAAGGATAGCAATATCTCAGCTGAAATCCGAGGTGTTCAAAACTGCTGGAAATAACTTTGTGTAGAGCATACACGATCGCATTTCTCTGATCTGGTCAAGGAGTGTATGCCTGATGCATGGAATCTTAGAATCGTTTGATCGATCCACAAAACAGGAGACTCTCTCAACTATAGAGGTATACAAGATCTTATCTGCCACCGCTGAAACTCTTTGTCAACAACTTGATTGGTCCGTATCAGTGCGGTTTCAGACCCGGAAAGTCAACAATCGGCCAAATCTTCACGCTCCGGCAGATCCTAAAAAAAACTCAACAAGTCCAAGCCGATACCCACCATCTTTTCATCGATTTTAAGGCCGCATATGACAGCATTTATAGAAACTAGGTATACAAGACCACATCTAGTTTCGACATCCCTGCCAAACTTAATGTTTGTGCAGAATGACGTTGGAGAGCGCTCGCTACTCCGTCAAAGTCAGTAATGACGAGGTGACGCGGTGTTATGTCACTTCTTTAGCATCATCCTTAAAAGAATTGTGCGAAACTGACAAGCGTACCCTGGATGTACAATATTTCAAAAGTTTGTGGAACTACTAGCGTAAGCCGATGATATCGACATAATTGGGAGAGCTCAGCAAGCTCTCACCAGTGCGTTTGCTAGTATTGAAATGGATGCTGGAAAAATGGGTTTAGCGGTAAATGAGGGCAAAACCAAGTATATGCTGTGCATAAGAAGGGGCACACAACATCGACAAACATCACAGTTGACAGCTATAATTTCGAGGTAGTAAGGGACTTTGTCTATTATTCCTTGGCTCTGCTATGAATTCTGCCAACGACACCTCAACAGAAATAAAACGAAGACTTACTCTTCCCAACCGCCGTTTCTTTTGCCAGGAAGGCAATTGACTAGTAACGCCTTATCACAAAAAACTAAGCAGACTCTATATAAGACCTTGATCATCCTAGTCCTACTTTATGAAAGCGGATGGAGATATCCTCAGTTGTTTCGAGAGAAACATCCATCGGAAAATATTCAGTCCCGTTTGCGTTGATGGGCTTCAGACGACATTGACCTAGTTAAGAAACTGAGCATCGATCACCTGAGATAATTAAGACACGTAGAGCGAATGGTCACCAATGCTCGCAGAGACTTTCCATCCAACCCCAAGGGTAACGCCGTAGAGGAAGACCTCACATTAGGTGGCGCACACAAGTCAGAAAGTCAGCTAAAAACCAGACTAACTGGAAAGGATTGTTAGTTGAGGTCCAGGTGCACCCCGAACTCTAGCGCCACCTTAGTAAATAAGATAGTAAGTTAAGTGGCGACTAAATGGAGGAAAATCATGAAATAATCATGCGAGAGCTCGACGGTTTCTGGAAGCGGCGTCCAAAATGATGTTTTCTTGAAAAAAGCTACGAATCCCAAGCTGGAACGTCGTCTCAGTGATGGGCAAGAGTTTCGAATTAGAAAGCGTATTACGGCAATATGCAATCTATAAATGCGTTCAAGAGACCAAGTGGTGGGAAGGAAACAGGTCCCGGTACTTGAACATGCAGGCGAAAGCGTACAAAATGCATTATCACGGAAAGGAGCAAAAGACCGAGATATGGCAGTGAAACTGATAACTGAACACTAAAAGTGGAATATTGTTGCTCCTAGCCCCTCAAGTAGGCTGTGAGCAATCAGAAAAGGATATATTTTACCGCAGATTTGATGAGCAATCAAATGGAATGTCAAGTGTGGATATATTACACATCGATGCAGATTTAAACGGGCACGTCGGAAATCGCACTACGAATATGAAGACTGCCATGGAGGAAATAGTTTTGGAACGAGATTCCCCGCAGGATAAGATATACTAGGCTCATGTAAATCGCACGTCCTTTCTGTAGTAAGTTCGCTTTTTATTAAGTAAAACCAGTGCTTGATAACATACTGCAGCGGTGGGCACCCAACGCAGATAGATTGCCATCTATGCTGGCATAACTGACACTATCATGTCAGCACTGACTTTTGCTGACAGTATTTTTCCATAACATAAAGCACATACAACCAAAACTGGAGTCAGTAGCAAAAAGAAACTGTCACAATCTAAGCAAGGAAAGAGGCCAGAGCTGGGCGCTAAATTTGCGAGAATGGCTCGAAAATTCAATAAAGCAAGTTGAAGAACTAAGCTCACAGGATACGTGGAACCTATTCGAAGAAAACTGTAAGAGCAGTGCGAAAACTCTACTCGATATTCCAAATGACAAGCTCCACATATGTAAAGAAACGTAGTAATGAAACCATGAAACGAAAATGACGCTAAATAACAAAAAGCAACCTTTTGAAGCGTGGACCGAAAATGGGCGACTTGAGTGAGACTATGAACGTTGTAAAAAAGGAGAGAAAAAAAGGGGGAATCACAAGAAATAACTTCAGAATTTTAAGCAGGTGACAAGCATTTTCAATATAGTGGAGCAACGAAGAAAAAACTCACAAGAGATTCAATCGCCGAAATACATACATCTATTGAAGATGAGTAGGGAAACATTCTAACTAGGGGAACAATGTTTGCAATAGCTGGATAGAGTACTTTACCGCCATTCTAAATAAAGAATTTCCGCTCAATACCATTCCCCCGGCTTTCACACACGAAGAGCAAATAAGAAGCGAAGCTGTAAAAAGAATGAACCGGGGTCGTGCGATCTGCCCGATAACATACCCCCTGAAGTTTGGGTAACAATCGGAAATCTTAGATCTAAATGGCTCCTGATTTCATTCAATAAAATAATGGGAGGCTATCGATCGCCTAACAGTCAGAGGGAGAGCTCTCTGATTCCTCTGCATAAAGGCAAAGGCGACTTTCGAAATTGCAACATCTATCGATCGGTGAAACTAATGTCGCATACTATGAAAATTTATGAGCGAGAACTAGATAGTCGACCATGGAATATTATTAAACTTCATGATAGCCATAGCAGCTTTGTGGTACGAAGGTCGACATTTGACGTGGTGATGGAAAATCATCGCGAAGATTCGAATGATCTGCATATCGTCATCATCCACTTAAAAAAAGAGTTCGACAGAGTTCCCAGAGATTTTATTTGGACGTCACGAAGATCTGAAAATGTGCCCGAGATGTTAAAATAAAGTAGCAGTAGACCCAGGCTGTGTACAAAGTCTGCTACTTTTTAATGTCGCGCAAGATTTTTTGTTGAAACAGTACATCAACAAGTCCGGAACAACTGCTCTTCCGTACGCCGATGCCAGCGCAATTATGTGTAACGATGTGACAGCCCTTCAAGCCACTATTAATAAATTAGCGAAAGGCGCTAGAAAATAACGGGTTATGAATCAGTCGCACTAAGACTGAATACCTCTATTTTCAATATTCACCAGCGCCAGACCCAACTTCTAAGAAGGTGTCATCGTGCCAAAGTGCGAACATTTTAAATACTTAGGCTCAGTCATTAACCATCAAAGAAATTGCGAGGATGTATAGGTATGGTGTGCCTTAAATGGCGTGAGAGCTATGCCGTATTTTGCAACACAATAATGCCGCTTAAATTTAAGGGTTTGTTGTATATGTTGGACAATGTACAAAAAATATAAAGGAACAATAACAGACAGACAGAAAAATCAAAATGTTACGAATGTCAGCGGGTGTAGCAAAAAGTGATTTTATAAGCAGTACGCGCATCCGCGGAAATCTTCGCATTAAGAAAACGATAGTAAAGAGATTGAAGGCTTAGAAAATCTAGTCCAAAAAGCAGTAGAAGTGACAGTTCCAGCCGAAGTTCAAAGAAGGCGACGAAAAAAAAATTTATCACTGAAATGCTAAAACATCAGCAAGTTCTTGGCCTCACTAACGAGGCCTGTGACCTGTAGAATGGTTCTAAGGATCGCAAATTTGGCCAATCCCATAAACGGCGCAGAAGCACTAGAGATACGTCGGGGAAATATGTAGCATTAGATGTACATACTCCTATACTGACGGTTTATAAAAGTAAAAGAAGAAGATACTAACCGCAACCATTAATTCGCACGTATTTTCGCAGCAATAGATGTTCTGGTGTCATTGCATCAAATGGGATGTACACAAGACCCGATTTTAAAGACAGTCAGAGCGAGAGGTCATCAAAACTCTAGTAACACTCCTTGAGAGGTCATTCCTTGAGAGTGCAGCATGTGATTTGAATATCAAGAGAAGGGAAATTCATCAGTGCTTCTAGAGCAAAAACAGTTGTGCTAGGGAAAGCCCCCATGCAGCGAAACAAGGCTGATCTTTGGAATTTGCTGAAACCACTAAAACGTCTTTTCGCGGAATCCCTTGCCACTAGACAACCGACGAAGGGGATATACAATGCATGATTGTAGCCGTATAGATCCATAAGATCCTCCTTGGTGGCAAGTACCATGTTTTCCCAAAGGCTCGTTTATACCGCCGCCGACAGCGGCCTAAGAGATTTCGATTTGACATATTTAGTCCAAAAGTGTTTCTGACCAAAATGCTTAGCTACATTGGAGAAACGGATGGTGATACATTTAAGGACTAGATGATTCGGACCACTCAACTTCCTTCTTCTGCCTACTATTGCCTATGCTTTGAGCAGATTGTCACTGGGCATGACCCAACAGACAATACAGCTACATCATCTGCATGCGCCTGAGCGTAGACCGTTAAGCAGTGAGTCGAGCAAACAGCCACCACCGCAGTAGAAGATGCACGTGGTCTTGCGGACAGCACCTGTTTATGACCGCACATATACCATCCTCTCCATTCTCTCCTCTTCAACAAGGGCACTCCTAGTAGAAAGCTGCGCCCGCTTGACTTCGACAAAGTAATAATTTTACTTTATTACGAGTATTTTCTCAAATCAATATGGGTTTCTTCCATGAAAGTCTAAACTAATAAACCCTGCAGATCAGAACTTCTCGTAGCGAAGAAGCAGCCATATATTGCTACGAGTACAATAGAAATTACCAGCAACAATCATTTTCCTTTAAACAGCACTCTTTTCGTCACCATGGTTCTAATCCTAATTACACGATCACATTCCAATCAATTCAAATTATGTCGCTTTATATTTTTGTAGATACCAAGAAGAATACGTTTCAGTAAAGTCACAACGATGTATGATTTAATTTTGACAAAACTGATGGCTCCTGATTAACACTAACAGTTTACACAAATACGAGTGCATAAAGTGTATTCTGGCCAGGTGTCTATTTATTTGCCTATTCACTTTCAGAAGAAAGAAAAATGATTGCAGTTAACTTTAAAACTCTTATTTAACTGCACTCATTTCCTATGCTATTAGGTACCTGCTAAGAGCATTAACCTCTCACCGTCAGCTTCTCCACATCAGATACTTCTTCAGCAAACAAAATACTAAAGTGAATGCCGATGTGTGTAGATACTACTGCTAAAGTTACCTCACCAAGATACCAATGGGAATTGCGTTGCCTTCGCTTGCGTTACAGTTTTTCACCCTGTAATTTTGCCACGCCTTGCAGCGGCGGCAAAATCAGAACGCGCTTCAACATCACCTTCATCCTATTGACTCATGTAGATATGCGCTAAAACGTACTCGAATGCTCCCCTATCCCACTGGAATCGCTCCATAAATCCACCCATGATGAAATTCGACACGCCATTTTGAATTTTAAGGCAATAACACATCGTATACACGCTGTGCCAAGGACGGTTAACATGGAGGGGGTGCTCTTCCGAAGGAATCCTTTTAAAAAAGGCCATCATCCCTTGAATGCCAGTATGATTCTATGCTCTTCAGTGTTGGTTCGGTACACTAACAAAAACAAAACAATTCACAAAAATATAAATAAAAAAAATCAATCAACCTGTAACGTGTCGAGTACAGCGTCAAAGTACAGAGTACAGAGCAATGGAGGCATCAACCTCATCTCCTGCGTCAATTCAATCTTTGCCAATCTCCTCAAGCATTGAGCGGGAATCAAGTCACGTATTTGATTAAACATTTCCATGTCAAGCCATTTACCTTCGATTTAATTGGCGCTCACTCCAGGATTTCAGCCTCATCTCCGGCCGTTTTGTTCGAGTCCAATAGGTGACGACGGGGGTCTTGCTGAGGGATAAAATGATTAGCTACGCTCCATCAGATGCAGATCCTATTCCAATCGATGGTTGGGTGCAACCATGGAACCTATCATCACCGCTTTTAATTGAACTGTTCTTTGCAGTAGATATATTCGTGCGGCTGGCACAGCGCGGCATGTATCTTTATTAGCTTGCATGAAAGATGCTGCGTTTGCTCTGGTATTCCTGTACACCTTGTACCTCAAGGTGACGATGGATTGAACTTGACTGAAGGTAGCAGTATTCATTTGCAAAAGGATCTTCTATTACCTGAATGGCTACGATGGATATCTGTATGTCTTTCTGTCGCAGGTGAATAAATTCATGTCTTGTGTCAAGGAATGCAATTGAGATTGTCTTGCATGGAAATGGATTTGCCTTGTCATTTTGCTGCGACTGCAAAGACCAACGTTAAACTTATTTATTCTGCTAGTAAACTAATTTAAAAATTATTCTATGCGATTGAGTTCTCTATGATTGATATTTAATGAAGGTGTTTGGAATGAGAAGTTTTAGAGTTAAAATACTCCACCCTAAAGTAGTTCAAGCTAGTTACACTGCTTCGGAACCGAAACGAGTTTAATAGATGTAGGTATGCGGTATTAGAGAACCCGGATTTTCCCAAAGTCTTCTACACTGCTGTGCGGTACACCAAAAGAAAAACCTGTCTACTTAAGAAAATTCCCCAGAATAGCATCACCAAGTAAGAGGAAAATCTGTTGAAAATTCATCTAGCTTTGGAGTGCCTGCTTTATAGAAAATATCTACAACTTGGAATAATTCAAAAAGTTTATGGTTACGCATTCTCCTCTTCCCATAGAGAATCGAGTTTCCGGCGGAATCGTTTCCTTTCAATGAAAGCTTATCGCAGTTTCGCTCCACCATTTCTATGAGCCGACATTATTTACTTTTAGACACACTTTGATTGCCAGCTTCAGAGATTAGTGAAGTCGTTGACGATAGTATATACAGCATTTGAACATACTGGTGCCAAATCCTTGCCAAAATTCCGTGCAGCTCTGGAAAACCTTGGACGATGAATCCCCAATTACAGCACACGTCTGTACTTCCATCGTACAGATATTTACGGCTTCTAAGTCAATGAAAAGATGTACCACCTTGATCAAAAAGTTCAGTTCCGGACCACACCCACCGTGTGGCGCTCCCATTGTTCCGATTTGAGTTCTGTTTTTTTTTTGTTAAGTTGCCAAATCTGTTGTTGACATTCCCTCTAAATCTTAACGACATAGCTTGACATTTGCAAAAGTTACGTAGTCAAGAGTACATCTATCTCTATGTGTGTTGGTGATTTTTTACAATTTTAGAAATGGATTTAAATTTGCAACAACGAACTTGTATAAATTTTGCGTAAAAAACCTATTTAATGGTGCGCGAACGTAGAAAATGTTGGAAAAGTGTTACGGCAATGATTCTCTAAAGAAAACGGTCGTTTACCAGTGGCACGAGCGGTTCAAAAGTGGTAGTGAGTCAATCGAAGATGATGAACGCAGTGGCAGACCATCGACATCAAAAACCGACGAAAACATTGATGAAGTAAAAGAAATGTTGTATCCGCAAATTAACCATCAGAGAGACAGCGGAGGACTTGAACATTGCCTATGGATCCGTCCAAGATATTTTGGTTAATAATTTGTGTTTCCGTCGTGTAGCAACAAAGTTGGTGCCAAAAGACCTCAATATCATGCAAAAAAGAGACCGTGTTGACGTAGCAAAAGCGATGATTTGTGAGCCTGAATCCGATCCCACATTCATCAAAAGGATCATTACTGGAGACGAAACGTGGGTTTATGAGTACGATACGCAATCCAGACATCAGGCAAGTGAATGACGTTCACCAAATGAGCCGAGACCAAAAAAACCACGTCGTTTTCAGTCAAAAAAGAAGATAATTCTCACGGTTTTCATGGATTACAACGGTGTAGTACATCATGAATTTTTGCCAGAAGGCCAGACAGTAAACAAAGAGTATTACGTGTATTTGGGCGATATGAGACGTTTATGAGACTCCTGGATTTTGCACCATGATAACGCACCGTCGCACAGTGCCATCATTAATCGTAATTTTTTGACGAAAAATGCAACAAATACCATCCAACAGCTATCGAATTCACCTGATTTGGCTCCCTATGACTTCTTTCTGTTCGATCGAGTTAAAAAGCCACCACGGGGAACGCGTTTCTTCACCCGAGAGGAAGTAATGGAAAAATCGCAGGAAGCACTGCTGGACATACCGAAAACCGAATATAAAAAATGTTTCGAGGATTGGATCAAGCGCTGGCATAAGTGTGTTGCAGTCGATTGGGATTACTTTGAAGAGGATAATATAGATTTAGATGAATAAACTTGTATTTTTAATTTTCTGAAAAAATTCCGAAAACTTTTTGACCAAGGTGGTAGTTGTCTACTAAAACATGACTTGTCGTGACGTTATGTACTATAGTCAATTTGCAAAGCCTGACGACGTTTAGTTGGGTGCGAAAAATTTCGGACTTACGCACGGTACGACAAAGGTATAGAAAGTTCTATGAATTATCAAATAAGATGGTAGCTCTTACAAGATGCAGTCACATCTTGTGTTTAATCTTACATACGCAGACAATTTCTTTATTAATCTCTTCTTAGAAAATGTCCAACTTGACCGTCAATTCTCCCTAGTCTAAATCTTGTCACATGATATGGTCAAATGAGTGAGGGAATACCTTTTGCCGGAGCGGACGTCTTAGAACTAATTACGAAGTGGCATCCCTTATTGACCTTCGCACAGGAATACTTGCAGTAAAATATGGACAGTCTATTGGTAATCGGTACCGGCTTTTGGAAATTATATCTTTTCGGCTACATTTGAGTCTTGAAGGAAAGGTGGATGGCATAGAAACAGTCGGTGTTTTGGGCGGTTCATTGTAGAAAGTTACGCAAATTAACTTGCGATTCCTTAACCTTCATCGTTTCGTAGGCTTGGACAAATGAATACCGATATGGCCTTTTTAGTAAAAACAGCCACACAAGTTCAAAACCTACGAGCCCCGAAGAGACCCGAAGAAAGTAATAATGGAAACCGGGCTTTGTTGAACTGTAAACTGCCACATCTCCAGATACCTAAGTTGTCAGAGTATTGAAGGCAAATTTCGAAACATACTAAATATTTTGTTCCAAAAACAAATGGAAGAGGGGAAGTTGTTTCAAATAAATTCGCTTCTCCTCAGCAAGATATTCAGATAGCTATACTTACACAACAGCGGTAAAGAACCAGCGATATTGACAAGGCGTAAAAAGGAAATTATTGATCTGGCAATCGAAACTTTTTAGGTGCCTATAATATTTTAAATACATTCTACCTAGACTGTATTAAATAAGGAAAGGCCATTTGGTGATATTAACTTATTGGAAGCAGAACTAGGAATGCATCTCAGGTCGCTCTGGTTGGAACTCTTATTTAACCATAATTATATTGTAGAATGAATCTGTTTTTTTGCTTACTGAATAGGGAGTATTGAGGAGAAATGTTTTAAAGTCTCTGACAGTACTGGGTTTTTTTTTGAGAAGGATGTGTCATTTACAAATCTCATGGCCCTAATGCCACCAGTGCTCACAAATATCACTCTCTAAACCGAGAAAGACGGTTGACTCATATAAAGCTTATTCAATTCTGCTGGTAATCAGGTACGGGCTCGTAGTTTAAAGTCGTAGGACGATCCCTAACAGTAATCGGCTCAAGAAGAATCATTGCCTCCACGGGGCGACCGCCGGGCAACGGTGGTTATTTCATAGCTAATGAATTTCCTTTGACATTGCAGATTACGTATGCTCCGTACACTCGCAAGCCTGTGATATTGAAAGGTTCTATCTCGGTGAACGTATTCTGATACCGGTGAATATGAGCGGCAAATAAGGGCTAACTCCAAGGTGGAACACCAAGCGCCGAGGGATGGCTGGCTAACAGGGTGCTTATTGTGCAAACTTCGGATACCGGGCTAACCCCGGTTTAAATCCCTAGCCCTCCTTTCAGCAAAACGGGCTCTGCTGTGAGGTGACTTTCTTAACCTGATTACTCATTGGAAACTAATAGATTTAGTCATAGAGGCTTCTCTGCATTAGCAACTGTCAATAGGACTTCTGCTGCCAACTCTGACGCTGATTCGAGTAGCGAGGAAGGGAATGTGTTCCTTCTGGGCAACTCAGACACTTTCTGCGATGACACAATTAGCATGTTATCAGATGAGCTATTTGTACCATCCGCCAGGACGAAAGTAGCCATAGATACTGAGAATTAGTCACAAAAATCTACCGGCTACATTAGACTCAGACCTTCCAAAAGTAGACGGTACAAACAACCCTTGAAAGAAGGTAACTCTAGGGAACGTGCTCTATAGATTGCTATTTCTAAAACCGACAACAACAGCACGGAGGTTAAACGAACCCGATCCGACGACTCAATTCCACCAGTAAAGGGTACAGTCGACAAGGATCCCTATAACAAAACTCTGGGTCGTGTCAAGCTGGGCGTAGACCTGGAAGACATCAATTTCAACGCCCTTTGCGTTAAGTAAATAGCTCTAATACTGGAGCGAGATATTGATGTTTCGATCGAACTTCGGGACGAAGAGGTGAAGCCGTCTTTTGACAGCTCTACAATCAGGTCTGACTGGGTCGTATTTGTAAGGCTGAGGAGTATGAGGGTTGTCTGAAAAGTGATACAAGACATTTTTTCTCAAAGTTTTTTTTTATTTTTCTACATAGTCTCCTTGTAACTCTACACACAGCGATGCTCCTATCTCACTAACCCGTCCAAATTGTGCTTGGCGTTTTTCTCTGCAAAATAATTACTCACGAAGGTGATTGCCTCCTCATTTGACGAAAATCTCTGTCCTCCGAGCGCAGTTTTTAGATGAAGGAACAAAAAGAAGTCGCTTGGGGCTAGATCTGGTGAATAAGGCGGATGGTCAAGCAGTTCAAACCGTAATTCATAGATTTTTGCCATGGCAACCGCTGATGTGTGAGACGGCGCGTTGTCTTGGTGAAATAGGATTTTATTTTTCTGCAAATGTGGCCGTTTTTCCGCTATTTCTGCCTTCAGCTTGGCAAGTAATGATGCGTAGTATGCTCCTGTAATGGTTTCTCCTTTTTGAAAATAATCAATTAAGATAACTCCTTTACTATCCCAAAAAACAGTCGCCATCACTTTCCCAGCCGAAAAAACCGTTTTTGCTTTTTTTGGAGCCGGCTCGCCCTTTGCGGTCCACTGTTTTCACTGAATTTTTGTTTCGGGCGTATAATTCTGTATTCAAGTTTCATCTACAGTAATTAATTGGCGCCAAAACTCGGATTTATTGCGCCTAAACTGCGCCAACAGAGTGTTGGAAATGTTCATTCGAACACGTTTTTGGTCTAACGTAAGCAAACGCGGCAGCCAACGCGCGGACAGGTTTCTCATGCCTAAATCTTGATTTAATATGTAAAAAACACATTCTTTGAACATTTTCATAACCTCTACTATCTCTCTCACTTTAATTCGGCGGTCGTCTAACACCACTTGGGGAACTTTAGCAATGTTATCATCAGTGGTTGCAGTTTTTGGACGCCCCGAAAGTTCATCATCTCCCAAGTTCTTACGATTTCGTTTAAATTCAGCTGCCCAAAATTTCACTGTGATAAATGGTGGTACAGGGTCCCCATACACAGAGTCCAACTCATTTTTGATTTGCGTAGGCGTATTGCCTTTCAAAAGCAAGAATTTGATAACAGCTCGATACTCAATTATTTCCATTTTCACAAAAAACGCGTACATCGACTCACTCAAACGACTGTCAACTAAAAACTGCGCGTCCAAAATGACTGAAACTTCAAATGTTGTAGTTTTTATTGATGGGTGCCGCTATCTTTACGTTGCGAACTGACAGGACTTCAGCTACCTACACTACAACCAGCATCAATAGCCTGTCGAAAAGACTACGACTACAAATCGGCACCGTAAATACGTCTGCAGCAACCAGACAACTCGCTAACTAACACAAAAAACAACTGCTGGGAATAAACCCAAAAGTAGAGTTCCTGTGCATCTAACGAAAACTCGAGCGATAAATAACGCAGCTCCCTTGGTGAGCTTTCCATACGCCGGAGAGGCGATAATAAACCGAACCAAGTACGGAATCCCGCGTATAGCCGCATTCGACGATGGGAAACGTGCCCCGAGCTAAAGGTCCCTTGATCTTTTACAAATGATGCGGAAGAGGGAACAACGCCCTGGGACTAATTTAAGAACCTTGAGTGAGGGTAAAATATTTGGCCTTAATAATAATGAGCGAGTATTAGAATTTGCGCGAGCAGATTTTACTCCGATGGCTGCTTTACTGATCAGTTCCAAATTTAAATATATTCTCATTCCAGGATCTAGTGGCAACGATCATCGAACTATCTCAGGGGAATGGATTGTAAGAGTTCTTGTGCGCCGCAGCCTATATTCCCGGACACATAGATACTATTTCTCGTGTTCTTGTACAGGATCTGATCGAAGAGTGCCACCGTCCCAATTGGCACCTCATTCTTGAATGCGATGCCAACGCCCACAACGGGGTGAGTTACTTTCAAATTGTATTTTTAGCAAAAATTTGCCTCTGTGTAATAGGAGTAACAAACCCACTTTTCTCAATTCTGCAATAGAGGAGGTACTTGACCTCATTATCTTTCTTCATGCTCTTATCAAGGATTGGCATGTGTCAGATGTATCCTTATCGGATTATATGTATTCACATAACGTACAATTTAGGATGCAATATCGGATAGTATCAAACTAGATGCATGAAGAAACTATAGAGCTGGAGTACTTTTCAAGAAAATCTAGTTATCAATACCGACTCACTCACTGCCTTCATCTCGACAGTGCATTGGGAACGCAAATGAAGCCATTTAAATTCAGTTGCAAATTGAAACACAATATGGTCAAAAGATGTGTACTGTTTTACCATGGTACAATTACGTAAAATGGTGAGAAATATTTTTAACGAATCCCAACACACCGCTAATTGGGACCTATACAAGTCCGCTTTAACCAACATCAGTTAAGAATTGAAGTCCAAGAGAGCTTCTTGGAGAGGTAATTTCCGAAACCTGGAAAAACTGCCAGAGATCTCGCGTCTCCTAGAAGTTCTCTCAAAAGGCTCTTCAAATAGCTTAGGTCTGTTATTGTATAAAAAAAAGATGGTACTTCACAGGTAGTCGAGAGGAACCTGTGAAAATGCTACTTAAGGTCAATTTTGCAGAATCGGCCCTTTTAAACAACACTCATAATATCAATTCCGAAGCTACAAGCTTATCCTACAACAACAGAATTGATAGCATAGCTGGAAATATGTTCAGCATAGCCAAAGTTGAATGGGTCATAAACTCTTCAGCATTGATTAAAAAAGGTCGAGCTTCAACTGGGGAAACTTCCCGCAAGCCTGTAGGGAGGCTTGCTCGATAACGATGTGGATGCCGCTGCTGATATGATCACAGACACCATTCTCTTTGAAATGAGAAACTTTATACCTAATCGGATGAAGAGTATCAAACCAAAAGAAAAGTCATGGTACGACTCGAGCTGTAAAGAGGCTGTCAGGGTTATAGAAACGTTTTTTCGGTCCTTCAAGACCAACCCAACAGAGGAAAACCGAAGAAAGTTTAAACGAGCCAGGAATAACTTCAAGACCTTTTTTAAACCTGTGAAATTCTAATACGACTAAAAACTGAGGCAAAAATAATACAATGTGCTAAAGGTAGTAAGCATTTTTGGTCGTTCGCCAAAAATATTAGAAATTCTGCCTCATCCTCCATCCCAACGCTCATGTACAACGACATTCCAGCTATCAGCTCTTTGGAAAAGGCCAATCTGCTTGCTGCACACTCCCAGATTGTGCTTTGTCTCCGCCTACACTTGAGTGCGTCGAATCTTCAATGGGACAAATCCACTTTCGCACTCGTGTAGTAGCAAGAGTTCTTAAAGATCTTAACATTCACAAATCCGCTGGTCCACATGGTATATCTCCTTTCCTTCTAATGACCGGCAATACGGTTTTCGTAGCAACAGGTCCACTGGTGATCTGATGGCATGTCTCACCGAAAAGTGGAACCAAAGCGTACATCAATGTGGTGAAAGCAAGATAGCTGCACTTGATATTTCTAAGGCATTTGACGTATAATAAGCTCATTAATTTCTGATATTAACAGCATAACTAATTGAGGAAACACTAACTAAATTCTACTAGTACCTCCAAAACACAATGCTGCTACTGTCATTAAAGCGAAAGTTAAACACCCAGCCATTATCCACGATAGGGCAATTGCATCGTCGAAACCGACAAACTTTCCATTCTCGGTATGTGTGTCAATGAAAACTTACGTTGGAATGACCACATACCATATTCGGTGTCGTCAAAAATGCTGCAAAATGTCTAGGTTTCCCCAACGATCTAAGAAATATTTCACCCCCTCTGATCTGGCCTCAATATATAAGGCGTTTATCCGCCCGAAATTGGAGTACAATGCCCAAAACATCTTTGCACCTGCTAGATAGGCTTCAAAAACGTGCGATAAAACTCATGGGTGATACTAATATCACTCAAATAATAGACACCCTCGAACACCGACGTAATGTCTCCTGTCTCACTTTGTTTTATCGCTATTTCCACCACCAGTGCTCCATTGAAATCGCCAGTAGCATTCCACCTATTCAAACTTTCAACCGTAAAACCCGTCTCGCTATGAATGCTCAGCAGTATAGCCTCAAGCCCATTTTTGGACGTACTATAAAATATGGTCATTCGTTCCTAAGCTGTACAACTCGCTTATGGAATGCCCTGCCTAGCTCCTTATTTCCTAGTCATTATAACCTTCAAACATTTAAAACCAACGTTCACAGGTACATCTCTTTCTATCCTCCCTGACTTTCCTTCGCCCGCGCTGTGTGCAAATATTTTAATTGTACTTAAATCTCTTGAGCGCGAATAAATCATATGACCCATAATCGCCTACTCATCAGTTGTATCGTTGAACAAAACAAAAGAGAAATCTACCGTACAAAAGCTCCAGTGGCTACAAAGACTTGAGTGCCTCGCCATCACTGGTAGAATTCACACATGCCCCACAGCAGCTATAGAAATTGTCATTGATTTAACGCCACTTCATCTCTTTATAGGAATAATGGTAATTCGCAGCACGGTCCCACAGTTATCCCAAACCGGGAAGTAAGGGACTACAAAAATCCCACCTCAAACATTAAGGGTATCAAGTGGTATTTGGATGGACCAAAGACAGATGGAATATTTGGTCCCAACACCAGAATCTCGCAACCGTATTTCAACCGCAAAAACACGCCATTCGGGTGTGCATAAATCTCATCCTTGATAAGGGAATGAAGAGCGTTTCCATCCATAACTAAAGGACAGTCAGGCAAATAAGTCATGCACTGCTTCAATACACTACACCTTCCCTCTCATAAGAATAATATTAAACTTTGGCTTAACTTTCTTAAGAGGTACCGCGTGCTCAACAATTGATTTCTGTCTGTTGCAGGGGAACTGGCTTAAGTATGCAACAGACCTAAAAGTTTCCGAATCAACATACTCCGACCATCTACCAATATCCGTCAAAGTAGAGTTAAATTTGCGACAAACCTATACCGAAGTTCAGCAAAATTGCCTTCTTCTAAAACTACGCTGGAAGGACGGAATCTTAGAAAGGTACAAAGCGAATCTTACTCTGGGAATCAATAATATAGGAAATAATGAGCTTCTATCTGCTAGAGGTACGGAAATCCTCACGAACTGCATCTTGAACGCAGCTAAACCTTTGCAAACAGAAACAAAAATACCAGGAGGGCAGCCCTCGTATGATTGGGAATATGAAAAAGCCAGAAAAAGATCATTCGCCTACCTTCGTCTGCTAAGGCGCATAGGCACCGACCACATAAAACGTATGTACCAGCAAGTAAACAGAAGCTTTAAAATCATATGCCAAGAAAAACAAAAACTCTACATAAATAATTTGTCGCTAAAACTTGCGCACACCAAAGAAATTGGCTAAAGCACTGAACGGCACGTTATTTGCCCAAGGAATCAAGGTTGAAGCGACTACTCTGGCGGAATACTTCGAAAAATTGCTGAATCCACCAGTGGACCGGAATGAAATACAATTTGCACTGCCGTATTCCGAAGTAAACTCCTTAGACTCCCCCATAACCCTATAGGAAGTTGAAAAAGTTATAGAAAGGTGCCGCCTGAATAACGCTCCAGGGGAAGATCGTATTGCTTATGAGTTCTTCAAAAATGCAACTGACCACTTCCTGCAGAAGCTCACGGAAATACACAATTATATTGTATATACAACAAGCGAAGTTCCAGAAGCTTTCAAAAAAATATAATTTTTCCGATTCTCAAGAAAACAGATCCAAATGATCCATCCAACTATAGAGGGATTTCGTTTCTAAATGCTGTTACCAAAATTTTTACAGGAGTCATCTTGGAGCGCTTAACAACCTGGATATGTGAAAACGACCTGCTAAGCGAGTTTCAAGCCGCATACTCTACGGTTGACAACATATTTACTCTCATAAACATCGCTCGGATTTACTTCGACCGAGGAAAAAAACTATACGCCTTCTTTGTAGACTTTAAGGCGGCTTTTAGCTCCATCGAAAGAAGATCACTATTTCTTAAACTCAGCAACATAGGAGTCTCAACAAAAGTTCTAAAGGTTCTGCAACAATTTTACGAAGGCAATACAACGGCGGAAATATCTTGTCTAATCGGTTCCAAACAAACTCTGGAGTAAAGCAAGGATGTCTTTTGAGTCCTCTTTTGTTTTCAATATTTTTGAATGATCTAGTTGAATTTCCTATAAAACTCTTACTCTACGCTGACGACATCGTAATTTTCGCAGAAACTCCAAGCATGCTCCAAATCATGATTAGCAAACTGCAATAGTATTGCCGTATGTGGAAATTGCAAGTTAATACCAGCAAATCAAAAGTTTTGATTTTTTGAAATGGTTGGGGGCGTCACGCAAGGAATGAAAAATTGACCTAGCAGAACGTGGAACTGGATATAGTCAAGGAATGCAAATACCTCGGAGTTCTGGTCACCTCACAGGCGTCCTTTAAAAAACATCTGCTAGAGAAACTTAAAGAATTAATTGCAACTGGAAAGAAATTCTGGAGAAAAGGAATGTTGCACCAAGTGTGAAATACAAGATTTTCGAGGCGGTCATGAGGCCAATAATGTGCTATGCAGCACAAGTGTGGGGTGCTTGGCATTTTGAAGAGGTAGAAAAACTCCAAAGATACTTCCCTAAGAAATTGTTTAGGCTGCCTGAAAATACACCAACTTACAAGTTGCATCTGGAAACTGGACTACCAACGCTGCATATCTTCACGCTTAGACAGCACTTTCTCTATATCAGAAAAGTTTTTGCTCAACCAAGTCATCGTCTTCCCCACAAGGTTGTTATGTATCTTAAAAACCGAAACCTTAATTTCTTTGCGGAATGGTCAAGGCTCAGCGAAGAACACAATCTGCCCTTGCACGAACTAATCGGAAATGAAACAAACTGAGAGAGCATACTGAACGAAATACTTAAAAAAATCTACTACTCAACACGGGAGCTTTTCGAGACGCAAAGTCAACAAAGCCAATCAAGATCCACGTACAGAATACTACAGCATAAACTTAGGGAAACCAGCTACTTTAATGACCGGAACAGCGTAGACTCCATCTCAACAATATTCAAAGCCAGAGGTGAACTTTTGCACCTGAACTATATGCCATACGGAAACAACGGAGGAGACGAATGTACACACACTGTGCAATCTGGGAACGAAGGAGGATATCCGGCATTTTATTGGAACGTGTCCCATATTAAATTCAATCAGGAGATCCTTTTGGGGAAAAAATGCCCTATCACTAAATGAGATCACAAACAGCGCAAACTGGAACACTTTACAACTTTCTAAAATGTGCATTGAAATATAGGCTACAAATTATAAATGAAGCTTTTTAGTAACAAATTTATTAATTTCTTTCTCTTGGCTGACGCCAAAAGCCAACGCTTATTTTTGCTATTTTTGTTAAACTTGTAAATATTGTAACAGAATAAACAAATACTACTATTACTATTACTACTATTGTCGGAAATAAAGTAGACGATAAACTGGCTAAAAACGATATGCCTGATTCTTTCATCGGTCCTGAGCCGTCCTATCTGTAATAATCCGAATTCGGCAATTAACGCAACAATAAGGAGTTGGGATAACAAAATGGGTATATCTCATTGGGAAAACATCCGATGGCTTTACCAGGCTAAGAGCCATCAAACCCTTTCACAAAAAAAATTCAAAAGAATCCCTACAAATCAAAAGGGATGATATCAGAAGACTGGTTGGATTTTTAACCAGACACTGCTACCTTCGATATCACCGACACAAAATAGATCTTATTCAGGAAACTGAATGTTGACTTCGCGTGGGACTCTCTGCACTTAAAATCCGGCTAGCCGTATTAATTCATGTTTCGTAAGCACTTATTTAGGAGTAGCTTAAACGGTGTAGTGTTGAGCACAATTATTGCAACAACAATTCCATAAAAAGGATCCTTTTTTAAATGATAAACACTCCAATATGGATAACTTTGATTCACACATAAGATCATGGATCAAGTATGGATAAATGCAGCTATACCCAATGTCTGGAATATCAGCTCCATCCGAAAGAGTTTCAAGTCGAAATAGACTATCTTTCATCGATTTTTGACAGCATTTAAGTCAGCAGTTCAACAAGACGACGACCGGAAACTAGCTTTGTAGGCTTGTTTAATCTAACTGAACGTTAAGATTGACGATTTCATCTTATTATTAGAGAGGATAAAAGGAAACACATGTCGTTCACAAAAAGATATCCACCCGATAGGCAAGATACAAGACAAATTAGTCAATAATAGTGATCAAGCGAAGAAGTCCTGGGAATCCCAGCCTGTTGGTTCGAGAAAAGAAGGAATACCGAACAAGTTATTAAAAGATCATATTATCGAGGACATCAACAGACTTGGTCTGTACTTATGTACTCGTATGTAATGCACTTTGTAGCTACTTATTGTCATTGTATATTGACTTTTCATCTATACGTATTTCAAATGCAAGACAAAACAAACAGAAAAGTAAATGTCCACCGAAGATTATGGGAAAATAAAACGTCCTGTCAATTTGTTGGTTCCTTGGTTATTTGTCGTAGATGCCCACGCCCATCATGACACCACTCGACACCACCAGTAGCGCAGTAAAAATAGATTCCAGCAATTTGACTACTATTCGATCTCTCAGTGGGCATTCGAGCTCGTTACAAGACATCGCCACAAACAAGGGTTGATTTGACCTATCCTTCATTCTATTTCTACGTTTTCCCTTTGGCAAACAAGTACATATGAATATATGGCTACATATATGGCTACATATATTCATATGTACATACGATGTATGGACATCCATCCGTCCATCAATCCTTTCTCTGCTTCGTTGACTTCCGTGAGGATTGGATCTGCCATTAAATTAATTGCAAGAAAATGGAAAACTTCTTAGAAGCCACTACAAACGACTGAATTACCAAAGGCATAACCAACCATTCAAGCAATAGCACAGACATCTTTCTTTTCCTACCCTTTAGCTAGTTTCCTTCTTTTTCTTAGTAGTGTCCTTGGGTATGTACGTACACATGTACTCGTATGTATATACATATGCCCATAAATGTGTTCCATGTCCTTTTCTTTGTCAAATATTCATAAAACTCTTTTATTTTTGTTCTTGGTCTAAAAGGACTTTGTGGATAGTGGTGGTTGGTGGTTGTCCACCATGTTGAATCGTATGAATTCGGTTGGGACGAAAACTTCTTAACAAAAGTTATACCATACTATTCAGGTTTGAGGGTAACTTTTCTTCAAAGTTGGTAAAAAGTTGTCTTGGTTTTCTCTTCATTCTTCCATGGTTCTGGGACTTCGAACATAATGTCTTCTTTTGTAGGATTTTGTCTGCAATGGAGTTGAGGCAAACCGGAAATGTTTTCTTCAATTTTACCACAGGGACAAATGATGGTATGCGCAATGGATTCGTATTGATTTGTCAAGTGGAGAATCCTTAATTTGTAGGCAATTTGGAAGATTTGGTTGCGTTTTTTTTTTGATTTTCTTTTCAGCTTTGAATATTTCACGTTTTATTTTTAGGTTTTCGCGAGAAATGAAGGAAAAACTGCTGTAACAAGTTAAAATAAATCTAAATTGTTCATATTTATCTGAAAATATTATTTAACTTTTTTATGTTCCCTTTGTTTTTTTGAAAGGCAGGCAAATTGGCTACTTTTACAACTCGAAGAGAACGGATGGCTTCTTTAAATCTACCAATCTAATAGTGGTATCGGTAGTTAAAGTTAGGTCAAACCCATAGACGACACGACGACGTTATAGACGAGGTGGTTTCAAGTACACAGGTAATAGTGTATATGTATTTGGTTCTGAGTGAAATTCACATACTCATACTAGCATAAGTCTGACAACAAAGTACATATACAATATTTAAGCTAATGGTCAGAAATTTTAAATTCTCGATGTGCTAAACAAAGCCATACCTTGACAAGCTATTCAAGCATATTGAAGTCGAGGAAAATGATCTCGGTTCAGGAACAGGGAATACCATTACTAAATATGTTCATGGTGCTGAAAATATTAAATAACGTCAGAAACAACTTACCAAGATATTTGAAACATGCGTTGGATAGACATTACTTTACCGCCCGTAATAACGATTTCAGTATGAGGATACAATTCTTTGTATGGAGTCAGACAGCGCATCGATTTCATTAAGGAGTCCAGATTGTGACTTCTATAAATAAAACAGTAATGGATAATTTGCTTATGGAGATCTAATTTTAACCACATGGAATTGAAATCCTGAATATTGTCTACATTGCGGTGGTTATTGGTAAGCTACATACATACTATGGATGTAAATGGTGAGACCGCCGTGAGAAAAGAATAATGTTAGCACTAGTTAGCAGCCAGGAAGCTTCAGGGCGTTGTGATTTGAGAAGCAAGGCCGGAATCTACATGTATTTCACTAAGTGCCAAAACAGGTGGCCTATGTATACATATATACCACCTTGATGCAAAAGTTCAGTTCCCGACCACACCCACCGTGTTGCGCTCCCATTGCTACGATTTGAGTTCTGTTTTTTTTTTGTTAAGTTGGTAAATCTATTGTTGACATTCCCTCTAAATCTTAGAATCATACCTTTACATTTGCAAAAGTCACGTAGCCAAGAGTACATCTATTTCTGTGTGTGTTGGCGATTTTTTTCAATTTTAAAAATGGATTTAAATTTGCAACAACGAACTTGTATTAAATTTTACCTAAAAAACGGATTTAATGATGCGCGAAGACCATCGACATCGAAAACCGACGAAAACATTGAAAAAGTAAAAGAAATGTTGGTCAATAACCGCAAATTAACCATCAGAGAGATAGCGGAGGACTTGAACATTGCCTATGGATCCGTCCAAGACATTTTGGTTAATGATTTGGGTTTCCGTCGTGTAGCAGCAAAGTTGCCAAAAGACCTCAATTTCATGCAAAAAAGAGACCGTGTTGACGTCGCAAAAGTGGCTGAATCCGATCCCACATTCATCAAAAGGATCATTACTGGAGACGAGACGTGGGTTTATGAGTATGACACGCAATCCAGACATCAGGCAAAGTTCATCAAATGTGCCAAGACCAAAAAAAACACGTCGTTTTCAGTGAAAAAAGAAGGCAATGCTCACAGTTTTCATGGATTACAACGGTGTAGTGCATCATGAATTTTTGCCAGAAGGCCAGACAGTAAACAAAGAGTATTACGAGTATTTGGGCGTTATGAGATGTTTGCGTGAAGCAATTCGCCGAAAGAGACCAGAATTGTGAGCAGAAAACTCGTGGATTTTGCACCATGATAACGCACCGTCCTTGTCGCACAGTGCCATCATTATTCGCAATTTTTTGACGACAAATGCAACAAATACCATCCAACAACCACCGAATTCACCTGATTTGGCTCCCTGTGACTTCTTTCTGTTCAATCGAGTTAAAAAGCCACTACGGGGAACGCGTTTCAGCAGCCGAGAGGAAGTAATGGAAAAATCGCAGGAAGCACTGATGGACATACCGAAAACCGAATATAAAAAAAGTTTCGAGGATTGGATCAAGTGCTGGCATAAGTGTGTGGCAGTCGGTGTTAATTATTTTGAAGGGGACAATCTAGATTTATATGAATAAACTTGTATTTTTAATTTTCTGACTAAATTCCGGATATATGATCAAGGTGGTATTTCACCCTTCTGATCTTGCTACAATATGAAAGGCATTTATCCGCCCAAAATTGGAGTACAACTACCACATCTGGTCAGGTGCTCCTATGAGTTTTTTTCACCTGCTCGATAGGATTCAAAACAGTACGATAAGACTCGCAGGTGATGCTAATATTACCCAGTCAATTGATAACTTCGACGAATTGCCTCCTGTCTCACCTTGTTCTATCGCTATTTTCACCACCAGTGTTCCATTGAAATTGACACTAGCATTCCGCCCATTCAAACCTTTAACCGTAACACCCGTTTCACTATGAATGCTCATCAGCTTACCCTCAAGCCCACTATCGGTCGTACATTGAAATATCTCTTATGGAAAGCCTTGCCGATCACTTTATTCACTAGTTATTATAACCTGCAAACGTTCAAAACCAACGTACGTCGGTATCGATCTTTATTTCTTCCCTAAATTTCCTTCACCCGCGCTGTGTGCAAACATTTTAACGGTACCCAAGATCCCTTGAGCGCGCATCAATTAAAAAAAATAAATAAAATCTGACGAAAGCGAATGAAAATGTTCTCGCGCTTTGGGAGAAAAGTTCATCGGGGATTTTTTTCTATACCGTTGCCCTCAATGGAGAATGGAGGAGAGGTTTAAACGGCGAACTATATACGCGCCTTACAACGATGTTAAGGAAAATGTTTCCACAACGATGTGGAAGGTGACCTCAGCCAACTTTGTTTCAGTAACTGGACGCAGCTGGGAAAAGACCCTGCTAGCTGGGAGGGCATTTTATACGTTACCTTATCTCAACTAGCTCAAACCTTTTAATACTTATGCGTCATATTGTTTTTTCTGCCGGAAAATATCACTTTGACAAAGGTCCTTCTGATTTGAGCACATTTTTGCAATCATTTGGAGAGAGATCATTAAGTACCACCAGTTCCAGCACCAACCACATCATTAAGAGGCTGAAGCTAAATGCGGGTATAAGCCATACTATCATAGAGAAAGATGATGGTGTTATTTAAATCTACCACACTTAAGTGCTTAATAAACGGGTGTACCATTTTAGGCCAGTATTAAGTCAACTGAGCGGCAGCAAGAATATTCCTGAATTCTAGAGATTGCAAGAAGCATTCATTTGATGTTCCTCCAATCTGGGGAGTCATGCCATCCATGGTTTTCCCCGAAGACTTCTGCACTGAGCCTTTATAGCAAGCCTATCTCATTTATCGCGGTCCCATTATGACCAGAAACCCAAATAGGGCTTACTAACTCAGTTTACTAACTCAGCTTTCTGACTGTATGTTGAGAGTATTTGCAAAGTGACAAGTGGATTCAGTAAGGGTTTAAGCGTGAAAATATTTCGCCCTAAGCCAGTTCTAAGTGCAAGGATTTTGAATTAGCACAGGAGTCAAAAATCTGTCGAATGTACAACTTATTTTTTAACAGAAGCTGGCTAGAAGGATGTAGAATATTGAGAGGCGATATTCGTCAGTGCATCTAGAACAAAATCGATCTTGCTAAGGAACGCCCTATGCAGCCAAAGCAACCCATTTTTTTTTTCGAGTTTGGTGAAAGCATTAATGGCGTATTTGAATGAAACCTGTCACTGTCATAAAAATTCAGTATTCAACTAGCTTCCTTTGAGGCAGCAGACTTAAAACCTAAAATATTAATTTGAGTTATTATCAGAAATACCTAGGGAAACGTCTTTAAATGAATCGATATTTTCAAAATTCTAGACCAAATTACCCCCCTAATGAGTATAATACGAGTACTAATGAACCCTTCTAAGTTGCAAATAAGGATCTAAGCCTGGAAATCTATGTTGATTGAAATTAGATTCTTTTACACAATTTCTATAATTGGTACCTTCTAAATGATATGGAGAACTGGGTATTTGAGACCTTAGTTCAATAACGAAAGTATAGCAAATCGCCGAAGAGAGGGAGATACTCTCCTTCATTTTGAAGTAAGAATTCCGTGCGTTCTTGGAATCACTGAGAAGTAAAAAATCACTGGGAACCAATGGAACACTAAACATAGTGCTTCACATTTCCCACTACATATTGTGGACATTTGCGCCAAATTGCGGTGGCGCATCCAAGAGATAAAGACACATCAGTAGGGTACTCGAGAATATCTCACATACCGCATGCAAACTGGTGTCTGATGTTTAATGGAACAAAAGCAAGAAGCGGTGCACGGGTGCCTGCTTGCTTAACTTAAACAAGGCCTTCGAGACCGTGTGGTTACAATGACCCTTCTTCAATTTTAGCAGGCTGCGAATAAGTAACCCACTACTGTACGTTATATGCAACATGCACTGTATCGTGGAAAATAGTTATGTGACTTCAGCTGGAATATATCCAATAACAAGCGGTTAATTCGCTGATCCTTTTTAACATCTAGAAAAGCGATCTTGAGACCTCACTAACTGATGACACGATTGCATGTCATAATAAAGAATTGTACATGGTACTCCTGCAACGTGATGTCGATAAGATTAAACGATATTGTGATGACTGGACATTGACGATCAACTTTCAGAAGGCGGAAACTATTTTTTTCAGGACCCCTTTGTCTAGCACTGGCACTCTGGCTAGATCAACATCATTACTTTAGCAATCATGTAGATGTTACTCCGGTCAGAGGCAAAGGGGCTAATTCCTTAAGAAACACACTGGAGACATGTTGTTCCGTATATTTCCAAAGTAGGTATGCGACATTAGTTTCATCGATCGGTAGTTATTGAAATTTTTCGTGTCACCTTTCGTTCCTTACAGCTATTTTTGCCTCATCGCCCCAACACCACCTTTTTCTATTTATGTACAATAATATTTCTGCATTATATTTGTTGGCATTGTTCCTGGGTTCTGTAAAGCACTCCTTAGAAACTATTACAAGCTGGATCGTATTTAATTTTTAGAAGGCTTTTATGTCAATTACTTTACTTATTTTGAGATTCATTGGACTGGCCTTCATTGAGAACACAAATGACTTCTAATCGTTGAAAAGGAAGAAAAAGGACTTATCGCCAGCATGTTAGTTGTTGTATTTAGGGATCTTTTTTATGTAAGAGCCTCTGTTCTAACCATCTAACTTGTTAAGTTGTAGAGGCTGAGTAAAATCAATGACTCTCGAGAAGTTCTCCAGATGAGTCCTGAAACTAAAGGATTCTCACCCTTCTTCTCTTTCCCTACCACTCCTTTCTCCCCTAGGCTGGATCAAGGTGTCACATGACCAGTGCCGAGGATCAGCCTGGCTAAGGTCTCAGTATCTCCAAAAATAGCTTAGTCGTGAACTGTGTATCCAGATACCTGGCGACCTCCAGATTAGCTTTCCTTACCTGTATACAGCGGATCTCTGTACAGATGGACCTCTTTTTCTCCGCTACTCGTGAAATCTCTAATGGATTTTAATCTCCCAAAATGAACAAAACTCGAGACCGGTATTTCTTCAATACCGACAAGGCTTCTGGAATATCGAGCGAATGTAAAACTGCGGCAGGCCTTGATGCACCATCTAAAGGCAAAAACAAAGAGCCAAAATATAAACTTCAAAGAGTGAAACCACTATAGCAAGCCGCGGTCCTACCACTTCCTCCACCCTTATCAGAAGCAATTTTGGTTAAGGCCAATGTCGTCCACGGCCACAGTCTTTCTGCTCCTACTAAAGTTCGTCCCTCAAAAGAGGACGCATTATCAATACCCTCGGATCCATTCCGACCGAAATAAATTTGGCCAACCACATCCTTAAAGACAGATTACGCACTGCTCCTAAAATACTAAATACTCAGCCAAGCGCCTGCGATCGTTTTAGGAAACGTGCTGGTTCCGAAAAGGCGGATAAAACCCCCCAGGGGCCTTCCAATGTTACATCTCAGGCCTTTTAAAAAAATCCTAAAAGAAGTAAAAATGTTTTATGTGATCGATGTGATCGATAAAAACGACCCCGACGGATCTCGTCAGCGGGTGCGACGCTAAGGCTTATCACACGGTATGGTGCAGTACCGACTTCAAGATAGAGATTAGTCACTTTTTGATTATTTTATGAGTACTAACCTCATTGCTTCCAATATTGGCAATGAGCACGCTTTCATAACAAAAAAACCGACAAGAAGTGCTGAATATTTCTCAAATAATGACAAAGTGGATAGTATTGTTGGAACACTCTTTCTCAGATCACAGATACATCCAACTCAGTTTGAATACTGCTCCTCCCCGCCAACTAGCATTCCGGAATTATCGGGAAACTGATTGATCAAAATACATAGGAATTCTTTGAAAACTTCTCTCCTCTAAACACTTGTAATGTAACATGTGAGGATATGTAACACCAGCGACCTTGATAATACATATGAGTCAATTTTCTCAAATTTGCTCTCTATCAGGGAAGGGCCGCTTCTTGCCCTCTTATTCAACCTAGAAGTAAGAAAAAGCCGCACTGGCGAGATTACTTAGAAATACTTGCAGGAAATTTTTCAACCAAGCAAAGAGCACAAGAAAAGTGACAGGCTAAGACTCGTATAAAGAATCCCTCACAATATACCAAAAGGACCTAAAGAAGGCAAAGCGACAATCCTGGACGTCAGTCTGTGACAAGGTATCCTCTACAAATCTTTCGATGAGCTATCACTCAACCTGCTACTGGATATTCACTTTTCAAATAGCTCCCAATTTAATCCCAGTAGCAACCAAAACATAACTACTGCAACCGTGGCCAAAATTCATGGTCTGATGACAAGAGACAAACTGCTTTGGGTGCTGCATAGCCTCAAACAATACAAGTCTGCTGGTCCGGACGATATAATACCTGCCGAGCTACAAAGGTCCTCAGATATTATCCTGCTTACGCTAGAGAATATCATGAGGAGCTGTGTTGAACTGATTCACATTCCACTATCGTGGAGAGAAGTGAATATAGTTTTCATTCCCTAAGCCGAAAAATGATCTTATGTTCTTCCAAAGGACCTCAGACCTATCAGTTTGAAAACTTTCAAATGACTAATTGATATCCATATACGATCTAGAATTGACCCACGACTTTTTTTCTACGGCTCAACATCCCTACTATAAACGAAAGTCGGTGGAAACGATTCTACATTTACTCACTAGCCAGAAGGTGTGTTTAACAACGTCAACTGCACTGTCAACTCTAAAAGTAGATGACTCACTTGGGGGGTTAATCAGTCTTATGCTAAATAGCAGGACAATTCACTTCAAACTGGGTGAGGATTCGGCTAAAAGATATGTCAGCAGAGGTACGGCGCCATTTGGTGTGCTTTCACCGCTTCTCTGGAGCTTATTGGTTGAAGAGCTGCTGTCATACCAGGAAGCGGGTGTGATGAATTAGCCATCTGAAGTAACCATCTCAATACTATTAAAGAACTCCTAAAGCTAAATCATAATACTAGATTAACCCATTAGTGGGGTCGCTATAGATGGGCAGTAAACCCCACAAAACTGATGTCGTCCTCTTTTCTAGGAAATATAAAATTCCTGTCATAGACGTTCCCCCAATTAACGGTGGCAGCTTAGTCTTTTCGATGCAGCGAAATATTTGGGTCTTCTTTTTCACAGGAAACTACACTGGAAACCTGGTATTCTAGAAAGAGTAAAGAAAGCTACAGTAGCTTTATTCTCTTGCAAAAATGTCATTGGGAATAAATGTGGCCTTCAATCGCGCACTACAAACTGGCTATACGTTTCGGTTATAAGGTCAATATTTACCTACGAGGTGGTTGTCTAGTGGACGGCCTTAGAGAATGCAGCCAATTGCAGCAAACTAAGCAAAGTTCAAAGGACAGCATATCTGTACATAAGCGCAGCCTTACGCACTATTCCGCTGCACTGGGAATTCGGTTTCACCTCGACATTTTCAGCAGGCAAGCGGTTACCAATGCAGCCATTCGCCTTAAAACGACTACACAGTGGACAAATAAACTATTTGATCATGCTAATATTCTTAATACACTAGGAATCCTTCCAAAGAACATCGACCACATTATTCCACAACATTGGTTTAAAAAAGACTTTGATACAAGCAGCCCCTCTAGATCTTTCTGGGTGAGCATTGATTGACTACAAGTCAATCCATTTCTGTACGGATGGATCCAAGACTGATAGCGAGGTTGATAGCGGCGTTTTCTCAGATAAGCTTAATCCAAGAAACTCGTTCCGCCCTCCGAATCATTGTAGTGTGCTCCAGACGGAAATTCCTGGCTTTAGAAAAACGTGCAGATATCCACACATTTTCGCAAAGTCTGGTCGCTATGATTTCCCTTCACTCAGTCTCACTCAATTCTAGAAACGCCCTTGACTGCTCATGATCTCTTAGGGAGATGACAGAGCAGTCCAACCTTCAACTATGTTGGGTGCCGAGGCACAGAGACATTCCGGGGAATTGTAGGGCCAAGGAACTCACAATTGGAACCACTCTACCTATCCTAACTGGAAAAGGTACCATCAGTATGCCAACCGCTACTTGCAAACTAATATAAAGCTGGATTCTAATAAAATAACGAACCTTAGGTGGACATTTGCATCAACATGTCTGACGACCAAAAAAATTTGGCCAAAGACGGATCTGAATTGCTCTAAAAATTTGATTTTTCAAAGTACGAAATATCTCAGCGCTATCATAGATGTCATCACTGGACACTGCCTTATAGGCAAGCATGCATGAAAGCTCTTGGAGTTTTTACAAATGACTTTTGTAGAAGCTGAATGGACGAAGAGGAGCAGGAAGCAATCCTCCACCCATTCTGTAAACGCCCAGCTCTCTCCCAAAGAAGAAAGCTTCTGAGTGGAGCTTAAGCGATCTAAATAATATAGATGTTAGCAATCTCCTACGCTTCTCCAGAAGCTCAAGTTGGTTCCAATGGGCTAATATGCCTAAGTGGGTTTTTTTTCTTTTCCAACAACCACTCTTGCTAAACTTAACCCAATCTAAAACCATTGACACTCTATTCACAAGTCAAGACATACGAATTAACGAAAAATTTAGAGCTTTTGCAAAAGGTAGAACCTACATTACTTTCATGGTCAGTTGGTTGGCTTCCCTTTTATCCAGCAACGCTTTTACTGGATTTTGCATTCTTTTCATCAACGTTTTTTCATGTAGCTATTGTACATGAAAGACGTGTTAGTTTCTTCTAAAGTTGGTGCATATAAGCCATGAAAAATAATTATAAACCATATATAAAGCTGAGGTAAAGGGAAAGCTGATATCTAGAACTTCCGGCCGAGTTGACCCTTACCACGTAATAGATTTATATCTAGTTAAAAACTTTTAAAGTTACTTACTTTCAAAGTTAATACTATGTATTGGTACAACTCCCATATGGTTCGAGGTGTTCAAATTCTCATGGTCAAAATACGAGTAGCAAGGGATATTTATGTAAGGCTTCCTCATTTATTCAGTACCTGTTGAGAGGGTGAAAACGGCCTTGAATCGCTGTGCGTTTTTCATAATCGTACTCCATTTTCCTTTTGTTATATTACAAACCTTGTCCCTTGAGGTCAATTTTATTCTGGTCTTGCCCAGTAGCCTTGATTGCATGATATTGATATGTGTTGAAAATTTCAACTGCAAATAAGGTGACAATTTAGTACTTGACCCTTCTATAAGGTCAATGCAAATAAGAACAAATATCATTAAAAAATTCTCTTTTAGAATGTTTTTAGCTCATAATTTCGAATTCATAGGAAAATTATCATTATGAAAATCTTATTTGCAAACACAAATTCGTAGAGGTTTGAAGCATTAAGATCTTCAGATCTGTGACTCATGTGATCCACGTCTGAGAAACATTTGCCCAACACAAAATAAAAAGTAATAAACGATGTTTGAAAAATGTTCCTTATTCACCACAATGGTGCTGGCTTATTTAACATGTACATTCTACGGGCCAGTCTCTCGCTAAACCGGTACTAGGCCTTAACCGACCTCCATCTAGTTATGTACGTTGAGTTGGTTGAGGTCACCATCCAACTACGTGATCCTGTTTAGATAGAGTCTCCATGACCTGCCTACCTAATTTGGTGTAGGCGCACTCTTATACTATAATCAGAACTATATTGTATTGTGGCCAGAAAAGTTATGCATTGAACCTACACCTCCACACTCCGTCGACGTTTATATTTTGCTTAAGGCAGCCAAAAGCGCCTTCTCCCGTTTACGAGAGTACTCATAGTTTTGCATCGTATATCAGGACAAGGATTATGTGTTCACCCTACCAACACAAAAATGCCCATTATTGTATTCTATTTAAAGCGTTGGTGATACTCGTAAGTGCCCTCTTTACTATCCTTTTGAATTATACTGTAACGTCTATAAAAATATGAAGAACTATTTTCCGGATATTTTTTTTTCTTAAAAGGAATCGCCAAGCCCGTATTGGGTTTACACATGTAACACGCATCCATCGAATGTATTTAATAATGAATGACTTAAAAATACAGCAGTTTCGCATCTGAACTCCTTCGCCTAAACAAATATAGGATGACCGGATAGCAATGATAGTTTTTCCAATTATTCTGTTTCACCAGCTATCAAAGTTACTAATGACATCATGCATTATTTTATCGATATCATTCAATATCGAAATTCCGGCTCAGTTGTAAATACGAAATATGAATTTCGTCGTGAGGTCGGTCATCATCATGGCTTCAGTGTGCAGACAAAACTCGTCGCACTGTGGGAAAGTTTAGCGTAAGTACACTCTTTTGAATTTTAATCCACCAACCAGACACAGATTGGTGAGAAATGTAGAAAATATAACCGCCATAACGGCCAGTATCGAACAAGACGCAGAAATGTCGATTCGGCGATGATCAGGTGAATTGGGCATCGCCGGGGAGTCAACCCGGCTTATTTTGCGGATGGATTTGGGCCTACGTCCAATTGTGCTCACGTAATAATTGAAGCCGGACGAGCATAGACAACGTGATAAGTTCGCTAATCGGGAGCTGGAAATGTTGGCCGGAGATCCGAATCTTGGCCAAAAAATCATCTTCTCGTACAAGGTCCATTTTTTGCTCAGCGGCTATATCAACAAGCAGAATTCACAAGTGTTCGTCCAAGCATCAATGCGTCAACAAAGATTGACTGTTTGGTGCGGTTTATGGCATGGCGGCATTAACGGGCCTTATTTCTTTCGAAATGAGGAAGGAAAAACCGTAACCGACAATGATCTCAGTTATAGAGCGATGTTAACTCACTTTCTGTGGTCAGACCGATATATTCCAGCTGTGGTTCCAACAAGACGGCCCTACATGTCATACAAGCGACCCAACGCTCGAAGTTGCGAAGGAAAGATTTGACGACAGGATCATCTCACGGCGAGGGTTAATTAATTGGCTGCAGCGATCATGCGATTTGACAACGCACCACTTTGGACGCTAACAAGCCGACTGCTTTGGAGGAGCTCGAGGCCAACATTCGACACGCTATTGCCAGAATAGCACACCCTGAATCGAGTCATCAAAAATTGGACCGACCGCTTGAAGCAGTGCCAGAGAAGTCTAGGCGGCTATTTGAATGACGTGCTACTCAACACATAATGTCATGAACGTAGCTTCAAAAAAAAGTTAGAGTCAATTTTATATCCCATACCGTTGTCGTGTTATTTGAATTTTTTCTCCTATCGTTAGTATCTGGTCACCCTTTAAAATAAAAATATTATTTTTATTGTAAAGTCTGTTTTTATAGAGTTATAGAAATTCAATATGAAATAAAATACTCGAATATAATGTGAAGGGCTATAATATTAGCAGTATTTAATAAATACTTATATGCCATTAGCGCTTAAATATAATGTCGGGCATATGCGCTCCACAGCTGGCTTAAACGAAGCGCAATCGTGAAGTCAAATTTATCGAGCAACTGCTGCCGTATATCAGCAATAACGCGAATGTTGACTTCCAAATCGTCCTACATTTTTGGTCTGTCGGCATAGACTAGTGACTTCACATACCTCCAAAGAAAGTAATATGAAGATGTGCGATCACAGATCGTGGAGGCCAGTTCACAGGTCCATTACGCGAAATTATGCCCTCAGCAAATGTTTCCCGCAATAAATTGGTGGTGTCGCACGCCGTGTGGCATATTACGCCATCTTGTTCAAACCAAAGCTCTGTCACATCAATTCCATTCAACTGAGGAACGAAGAAGTCAGAAATAATTACCATTGACGGTAACATTCTAGTTGTACACCAAACATGAGTTTTAATGGTTGTAGGGGCGCGGGCGTCTCGAAAAAGGCTTCTGGGTTTTCTCCACTCCAAATGCGGCAATTTTGCTTGTTGGATATGTAATCCATTTAACCAAACGGAGAACAAAATTTTGCGTTGAAAATGAGGTTCAAGCTGAATCATGTTTTCGGCCCATTCACCGAAGCTACAACGCGTATAATGGTGACGCGGTTTCAACTCTTGCACAAGCTGGATCTTATAAAATTTTAAGCGAAGTGGATGGGCATAGCTCCAATTGCTGTGCACAATGGCGTATCGACTCATTCGGATTCTCCTCAACACTGCGCCCCACGGCGGCAATAACTTCTTCTGTTCGCACTCTTTTCCATCTTTGGGGATGCGTATTATCCATTAGAGTTTACATGATGCGAAAACGATTCATCGTTTTTCGAATAACTTGCACAGATGGACGGTTATGTTCGCACGGTGAATTTGGCGAACCGAACCATGGTTTTCAATTTTCACGCATTGTTCTGGCGTGAATCTATTCATTGTAAAATGACAAAACGTACTAGCCACAAATCAACTCTCAACTGTCAAATTGACAATCTGTAGAAACAGTGTTGCCATTTTAAAAACCAAACCTCTAAAAAAAACACGTTTATATATTTATAAAATAGGCGACCCTGAGCCGATAATATAGATTTTCAATGCCAAATCGCATATCCATTTATCTTGAAGTGTAAAATTTGATCGTTCTTCACATAGGCACACATGCAAGCAACACTTTAACTGGTTTGACTTGAAGCCTTACACTGCCTTAAAACTCCTCGAAAAGAACGAAGTCAAGTATTATTCGTTACCAGGGCTTACGGATGTTATTGTAAATGAAAAGGCTGCCAACACCGTTATTGTCCCAACACCTTTATGTCCCAGGACATGGAAAAACAACGTCCTTTTTCTTGCTAAGTGCATTTTCAGGGTCTTTGAAAAGCTAAAAGAGCTATTAAGCTACTTGTAATTAAAAGAAGACACAAACAATCAATATATGTGAATCTATAAACCAGAAGTACTGCGACTGAATACACCATATGTATAATGGCTTTCAGCACATTTAAAAATTTTGATTTTGGATCTTGTCCACGACCTGGCTAAACGATATTTTTTTCTAAAACTTTGTTTTAAACAATAACGACGGGAATTGAGTTTGAATAAAAGGTGAATAAAGAGTTCTCTTCCAGCAACACTCGTACATGCAGCCGTGTCCAAATAAGCTTCCCTAAAATTTAAACCAGATTGCAAATAAGCTTCAATATTCAAGCCAATTGAATCTAAAGAATAAATGCACGTGTCATATGCAAAAAAAAACAGATTCGCAATTAATTAATCTTGGAAAATCATAAGTGTCAATTTTATGTAGGATTGGCCAAGCATTGAGCCCTGGGGTATTTACAGATACTATGAAAGTACGCCCTAAAAGGAATGACTAAATTATTTTTATTAAATACGAGTACGTACGAGGGTTGACTGAAAAGATTCCGACCGCAATGTAAAGATAGCGGCACTTGTCAGTAAAAGCTAATGAATGCTAGTTGTGCATTTTTTGACAGTTACTTACCGAAGTTTCAGTCATTTTGGATGAGCAGTTTTTAATTGACAGTCGTTTGTCAATGTGTTTTTTGTAAAAATGGAACAAATTGAGTATCGAGCTGTTATCAAATTCTTGTTTTTGAAAAGCAATACGCCTACGCAAATCAAGAATGAGTTGGACTCTGTGTATGGGGACTCTGCACCATCATTTAACACAGTGAAACTTTGGGCAGCTGAATTTAAACGTGGCCGTAAGCTCTTGGGAGATGATGAACGTTCGGGACGTCCAAAAACTGCAACCACTGACGACAACATTGCTAAAGTTCACCAAATGGTGTTAGACGACCGCCGAATTAAAGTGAGAGAGATAGTAGAGGTTATGAAAATGTCCAAAGAACGTGCTTGTTACATATTAAATCAAGATTTAATCAAGACGTTAGACCAAAAACGTGTTCGAATGAGCATTTCCAACGATCTGTTGGCGCAGTTTAGGCGCAAGAAATCCGAGTTTTGGCGCCGATTAATTACTGTAGATGAACTTGGATACACCAAACGCCCGAAACAAAAATTCAGTCAAAACAGTGGATTGCGAAGGGCGAGGCGAGCCGGCTCCAAAAAAAGCAAAAACTGTTTTCGACTGGGAAAGTGATGGCGACTGTTTTTTTGGGATAGTAAAGGAGTTTTCTTAATCGATTATCTTCAAAAAGGGAAAAACCATTACAGGAGCGTACTGCGCATCATTACTGCCAAGCTGAAGGCAGAAATTGCGGAAAAACGGCCACATTTGCAGAAAAAGAATATCCTGTTTCACCAAGACAACGCGCCGTCTCACACATCAGCGGTTGCCATTGCGAAAATCCATGAATTACGGTTTGAACTGCTTGACCATCCGCCTTATTTACCAGATCTAGCCCCAAGCGACGTCTTTCCTTCATCTAAAAACTGTGCTCGGGGGACAGGGGTTTTCGTCAAATGAGGAGGCAATCACCTTCGTGAACAATTATTTTGCAGAGAAAAACGCCAAGTACTATTTGGATGGGTTAGTGAGATGGGAGCATCGCTGGGAGAAATATGTAGAGTTACAAGGAGACTATGTAGAAAAATAAAAAAAAAAATTGAGAAAAAATATCTTATATCGTTCGGTCGGAAGCTTTTCAGACAATCCTCGTACATAGGGAAATGCAGGCTGAAAAGTTTATGCAGCAAACCTTGGTGGCATACAGTGTCAAACGCTTTTTCGACGTCAAGGAGAACCATACCAGTACTTTTTTCCCTTTCAAAATTACTTTGTATGTGATTTGTCATACGGTGAATTTAGTGCACTGTGGAATGATGCGGTCAAAAACCGAATTATTCTGCAGGTAATACTCGTATATTGTGTTCGGTTAGATGGTTTGTTAATTTCATTTTGATTAACTTTTTTCAAAGCACTTGCTTAATGAGCTCAACAAACTTATTGGCCTATAATTACTAGGCAAGCAGGCATTTTTACCCGGCTTTAGAATGGGTATAACTTTTGCTTTTTCCATTCTTTAGGAAAGTATCTCTGCTTAAAGCGACAGTTGAAGAGCCGTTGCAAGAATTTTAAACCGATTTTTGGTAAGCTTTTTAGAAATATATTTTGAATTTTATCGAAATCTGGGGACTTTGAATTTTTAAGACTGATTAAGACGGTATGTATATCTTCATTTGAAACAAGTCTCCACCTCAAATTACTAAATCGTGAGTGTCGATTATATTAATCGACTGTTGAACTGTATACTCCTCCCTGCTAATTACTCGTATGTTCCTACTTATCGAATGATTCGAAAAGAAAACCTTAGCTAGCGCATCCGAATTGTCGGCATTGGACAGTTTTTCCGTTTAATAACTTTGATAATGTTCCAAAAGGGTTTGCTGCATTTGTCTAGACCTTGCAGTTTTCTATACCAGCATTTGTTTCGAAAACTCACAATTAGTGACTTTGTGGTTCCAGTTAAAGTTTTTGCTTCGGTCAAATATGAGTCAATTCTCGTTCTTATCCATCTGGATCTGACATAATTTCTCATTTTGATCAGATCAATGATATAACGTGGGAGCGAATTTGGGCTAGTCCAACACATGCTTTTCTTAGGTACTGACGCATCAATACTGAACTTGTGAAATGACTTACAACTTCGTCGATTTGGTTTTGATTTAATGCATCAAGTAACACGTTCTGGTAATTTCTCAATTACAAACGCATTTTGCTCCTAAATCGATCCCAATTAGCATTCTGATAGTCAAAAACTAAATTATTCGTCTGTTTGGGTGACAAAACAATGCTACATTTGACCGCCAAATGATCAGAGCTTAGATCATTTATCAAAATAGGTTGGCTAAAAAGTTCTTGCATATTTGTTCACATGTACGCTGATGATGTGATTATATATTTTTCGCGTCCTAGTGGTCTTATAGAAGATTGTGTTGCCAGAGTGAATGAAGATCTTGATATCATATCCTACTGGTCAAAAGGTAACAAATTGAAGTTGAACCCCGACAAGACAGTTTGTATTGTTTTTTCAAATAATGACTTTTGTTCAAATGATTTTTCACCTGTTGTCCTTGATGGCAACCCGGTTAAAGTTGTAAATTCTGCTAAATACCTTGGTTTCCATATTAACTCCTCACTTACCTGTTGTGATGCTATAAAAGACACCCTGAAAAAAGTTTATAGTGGACTCCGCAGATTGCGATACTCGACGAACTACTTGCATCACCTCGTAAAAACAAGATTAGTTAAAACGCTTATAATGCCTTACATTTTGTTTAATTGTTCTGTGTTCCCTTGTCTTGACTCTGTTTGTAAGAATAGACTAAAAGTTGCGTTTAACGACTGTATCCGTTTTATTTATAATATTCCTAGGTCCAGTAGTGTGTCCAGTTTTACATCCTCAATTTACGGTCTGAATCTTAATCTGTATTTAAACTTCCGCAATATATTAAAATTATTTAAAATTATACAAACTAAGTCTCCTAGTTATCTTTTTGAAATCCTTCATTTTGCACTATCTAATAGAGGTAAAAAACTAATTATACCTTCATTCACACATTGCATTGGAGAGCGATCCTTTTTTGTATCTGCAATTCGAGCCTGGAATTATCTTCCATATGAATTACAGGTAACCAACTCATATGCCGTCTTTCAGAAAAAGCTTTTCCTTCATCTTTCCGATAACCGCATCCTAACTTAGACATGACTTATTTTCTTATTTAATGTAATAATTATAATATAATTTTTATTTATTTATTTATTTACTTTTATCTCTCTTTATTTATCCCTTTTATTTTATTTATTTTTTATTATCTTAATTGTTCTCAAAATGTATCTTAGTTGTTAATATATCGTATAATCTGTAACGTCTGGAAAACTATGCTTTTAAAAGATATCATATCTTGTAGTATTAATGTAATTTTAATCTAAATACAAATACAAATACAAATACAAAATATTTGTGAGAAATAAATCTAATGTTGATGGGTTAGCCCGACGGGTTTGAGGGAATAAATATTGGATGAGGAGGGTATAAAATATGAAATGGGTGCCTAGAATGCAGGTCAGCAAGAATATTTCCCCACGAATTCGCTCTGAGACAACCCCAGTTTCTATGTCTACAATTTAAATCGCCTCCTACTAGAAAAATATCGTTAAAACTAATCAACTTCCGTAAATCGCGATTTAAGTTGAGACGCTTCTGTGCTGTAGCACGACCACCAGGGAAGTAAACACAAAAAAATTTTAGTGAACGGCCATTAGTAAAAGGTGTTTCAATACCTATATTCTCGATTAATTTCGTGATTTATTGTTCTTTTTCCGACAACGGCAACACCACCACCTCTTCTCTCACTTCTATCTAAGCGGTAACATATGTATTCTCTATTTAACAATTTGTTTACATTTTGATTGAGTCCTTATTGCGAATGCTTCTAACATTCCAACAAATAGTATTATATTTAAACCGACGTTCATATTTATTTACCTTGTTGATGCAAATCCTTAACAGCTAATTGCGCGATAGTATTAAATTAGTCGGCTTCTGTGTTGCATTTTCCAAGAAGCGTGATGATCTCAGCAGTAAGAGCGTTGATTTCTTCAAAGGTGAAAAACTCGCAGGTTTCCTTTGGTGCCGCAACTGAGGTTGTTGTTGGTCCACGAATTTGGGCAATTGCTTCTTGGATTTGCTATTGGCATGCCATGTGGCAAAGTACTTTTTCGCCGCGACGGGAGAGCGGGAAAGTCGTTGGCGTTTAGGACGAACCCTTGTATGGTGTTATTGCTGGTAATTTTTATGTGCATCAATTGTTATGAATTAGAGAACCGTCCTCTAATTTCAAAGAATGATTTTCGACTTTCACAGTTGGGGTCGGTAGATTTGTGAGTTCTGCTGCAGTTTGCACATTTAATATTATTTGACTTTCACTTGAATTGTGGTTTTCGCAGCAAATGCCACAATGCGTTTTAATATGGCAATTTTTTTCACCGTGGGCGAACATTTGGCAATTGTAGCACTGCATGACTTTATTGCGTTGCCTCCGGCGAAATTCCATTTGAGGTGAATTTTAAATATGGATCGAACATTTTTCTTGACACTATTTAATTTAATAGAACCGCACTCAAGAAATACAAGATAGAACACCTCAGTAAATCCACTGTAGTTCTTGTTAATGATTTGGACTTTTAGCCCTAAGGAAATGAGTTCTTTTTTTTAGAGATTCAATGGAAAGTTCGTCAAGCCCATACAATATGACTTTGAATGACCTTGCTGGTGGCAGGTCATGGGACAAAAATTGCCAGGTTTTTGTTTTTAACACTGCACATATAGCATTGTAGCAATCAATGGTTTCACCACTTATTATTTTTATACCGATCGACATTTTCTTTACACAATAGTGTAGTATGTTCGCATCGCGGAATAAAGAATGCACCTCTCCACTTCTTTTTTGCAAAATGCAGATGAATGGAATTTTTTCATTTCTTTTAGATGTCGGGATTTTCTGAATCTTGTCACAATCATTATCGTTATACGAATATGGTAAACACTGAAGAGGTGTAAAAAAGTTGGTCCTAGAGTTGTCTGCTCTAGAGCGCATTTTTAAATTTTTAATGTTTGAAGACAAATTATTAGGGGACCGAGATCTTTTAGGAATTTTGCCGATTTTGGATGATTTGATATGTATACCAGTACCGCACAGAAAAAAAGGAACGTCTTGCGACTTCAAAGCGAGAGAAATGAAAGAAAGAATAAATCAAATAAATCACCTGACCGTCGTATGAATCACTCAGGTTCCGCTTAGCATGAAGAAAACCACCAGTTAATTGCAAGTGTAGCACTTTCCCAGGCTTGTGGATGAAATCGACAGGACCATGGATGAACTAACTTAGAAAGCAAACTCTACTAATACTGTTGCAAGCCCTTAACTTTCACACAGACACACTCTAAGTGAATTACCAACACTTTGTACATCCCTATAACCTGTCGGAATTTGCTAGAATTGCAAATGACGACAGTTCACACGTATTCACAACAGGGCCACTCGGATAGAGGCAATCAGTAGAAATCCGGTTTGGTTTTCCAAAATCTGGAAAGTTTGCCATCTATGTTAGTTCATCTATCATAACTTCTTCGTACCCGACCCCATATATTGCAAGTACCTTCCCAACTTCTCTATAGACCCCTCTATCTCTCCATATTTTGGTCCCACTCTTATCAAAGAAAAGTTACAAAATCTCAATGATGAATTTTCACCCGGGCCAGACGGGCTCCCAGCAATATTTCTCAAAAAGTGTGCCTCCAATCTTTCGCACCACTTTCTTCCTTATTTCATCTGTCCCGCACTCAAGGGGAAGACCTCTTTCATAACGCCAGTTTACAAAAAGAGACCACAGAATGCAGATCTAAGTACTTTGATCTTCGAAAGTTCGAAAGTTTTTTATATGAAGTTCAAAGCTTTTAGTGCAAATCACTTATATCACCAAGTCAGCATGTATTTTTGAAAGATAGATCAACTACTACAAATTAAGTTGAATTCGTATCCTTTGCGCTTTCATCCCTAGAAAATGGCAACGAAATCGATATTATTGCTACAGATTTCGCTAAGGCCTTCGACAAAATACACATCAATTGATCCTTTTCAAATTGTCTTCCCTCGGTTTTGATCCCATATTGTTAAAATGAATATCTTCTTATCTGGAGAACCGCTATTATAGCATTCGCTTTAGGTCAGTCTTCTCTACCAGAAGTGGCTAAGTCCCACAAGGCAGACATCTAGGTCCCCTCTTTTTCATTTTAACTATAAACGATCTTCACAGTATTATTAAACACTGTTTCCTATCCATTTACGCCGACGACACTAAGTTTTCCAAGACTATTTCTTCACCCCAAGACTCTATTCTCCTTCAAGAAGACCTTGATTTTCTTTGAGCTTAATGTCTCCAAATGTCAATCTATGACTTTGTTTCGTAAGTCCAATCAATCCCCCCGTCGACTTTATTTTCTGCAAGAACAACCCGTACCCCAAGCTCTCGACCTTGGAATATTATACGATAGAGAGTTAAACTTCCGTTTGCATACTGCTGAGATTAAACCCAACTCATTGCTCGGTTTTATCAAACTATGGTCTAAAGAATTTTGCAACCCTTATGCGACAAGATCACATTACATTACTCTTGTCCGGCCCCTGCTCGAATATGCCAGAAAGTCTGGTGCCCCTTTCAGCGAGTTCATATATCCCGAATCGAGAACATTCAACGTCGTTTTCTTCGATTTGCCCTTCGTGAACTACCCTGGGATGACTCCTTTATCATTTCCCCCTTACATGACCGCCTCAAACTTCTTAACCTCAATACCCTCGAAAAACGGAGAGCCCTAGCTGACATTCTCTTCATTCGCCGACTGCTCTCTGGTTCTGTGGATCGCACTGCTCTTTACAATTCTATTTCCTTCAACACTAACCCTCGTAATTTGCGCTGTCCTGATCTCTTCTATATTCCAGCCCACCGCCCCTCTTATGGTTCTAACGAAACAATCTCCCGCATGCTCCGTAAGGTCAGCTCAAACCTTCCCCTTTTTAATTTTAACCTGAGCACTTCTCGTCTTAAACTTGATCTCCTCCACCATTACCTCACTTCCTAATCCTATAACTGTTGATAGTTTTTAAGTCCTAGTTTTTAAGTTAGCCTAAGCTTGTATTAAGCGAAATAAATTGGGAGCGTCAGTCCGCACCAAATTTAATTTAATTTAAAACTGTCTTATAATATTCTTTCCAAACCGATTCCGTAGGGAATATTTATTACCCTGGTTCTTTTCTATGACGTTGAAGCATAAACCCTGTCGAGAGTAAAAGATAAAGATGCCCTCAGGGCGTCCTAGTCCAAAGTTGAGAATCGTTGGGTACGCATATTGGAGAAGCTGATATCAACTATGTTTCTTACATGAACAGCTGTGACCAAACTTCACTTACATCAGTTGATATTAATATTGAACATGTAATGGAGAAAACAAACCTGCTCGAAGACCAGTACTCTCCGGGTCCTGACGGGCTGCCTGCTATAATTTTGGAAAAAATGTGTAAACATCTTGGCTAAACTTCCCGCCACCTTCTTTCATTTCTCTATGTGGCAAAATATTTTTCCTTCATTTTGGAAGAGATCATACATAATTCCGCTGCATAAAAAGGTCCCAAAAATGAAATCTCTATTTATCGTCCCATCGCTAAACTCTATTGTATACCCAAGCTGTTTGAGAGCATTGTTTACGATATGATGTTCTTTCACACAAATTTATATTAATTTCTCTTCTTATCAGCACGGTTTCATAAAAGGAGGATCAAAAATTACTAATTTAACAGAATTTCTAGAACTCTCCGTGTGTTGAAAAACGGAAACGAAATCGATGTAATTGCTTCCGATTTTAGCAAAGCCTTCGATAAAATTTCGCACGAAATAAACCTTCTCCCGCTTGAAGCTCTCGACTTCCAACCTGGGTTCATTTTGAGGATCAAATCTTATTTGACAAATTGTCAATACAATGTTTTTTATAGATCTTCTGTTTTTGATCAGATTGTAGCTACATCTGGTGTACTTCAAGGAAGTCATCTCGATCCTCTGGTTTTTATATTGGCAATCAATGATGTAGATTTCATTATCAAAACATCCCGCATTTCCATCTAGGCAAATTATATGAAGATCCATACGCACATCTCTATACCTTGTGACTCTCAGGCTAGCAAATGCCTAACTATAACCTAATCGCGTAAGCGTGTTTCATCACCACCAAGGTCCTATTTCATTGGCAATGATTTTAAAACACCCTGTCACCTTACTTTGCGATTTCGGTGTTATATGCAATAAAGGACTTAATTCTTCACTGGAATTCATTAAGCGATGGTCCAAGGAATTCTCTAATCCTTGCGTCACTAAATTGACTTACCTTACATTCGTTAGGCACATACTTTTTTTATTTATCAATTTCTTAAGGCTTAACAATTTTTATACTTTTCCGCGAAGCCTCATTAGGCGAATTGAAGCTATTCAACGCAGATTAATTCGATTTGCATTCCGGGGTCTACCTTGGACAGATATCTGCAACTTGCCTCCTTACAGTGATCGTTTCAAGCTTTTTAATCTTCACCCCCTGAAAATACGTCGAGATATCAACTACTCACTGATTGTATTGACTGCCCTACCCTGCTCCAAATGATATCCATTAATACCAATCCACGCAGCCTTAGGTCTGCACTCCTCTTCTACATTAACTTCCACCAAGCCGACTGCGGCTGTAACGAACCTTTGACCAGAATTTTACGAACTGCGAACAACATGGTTAATGGGTTCAACTTCAACATCAGCAAAACCAGCCTTCGAAATTCCCCCTCCCGAGCTCCATGATCCCTTGGCTTTCTCGTAGTTTTTAAGTCATATTGATGTTAGTTTTAAGTTTAGTTTTTAAGTTATATGTTTGTACTCGTACATATACGATAACCTGTCTGGGGTTAACAGGGCCTCAAACAATGAATCAATCAGTAACAGAAGCATCTTTAAATTTGTGTACGGCAAAGCGGTGCAGCATTTCGAATGTCTCCGTCATAGGGAAAAAATGGAGTATGAGGAAAAAATGCTTGAAGTGGTCAGTAGGTCGAGATCTTCCGCAAAATTTTAGCAGACAGTGAAATTAAAAGTGTTAAAAGAACACTTCAGTTACGTTCTTAATGATACAGGAAATTCGCCAGCATTTCAGTATGCAGCTCCACTGGTATCTGATACATTTTTAGACATACCGTTTTCTCCAGAAGAAATTCTGCAGGTCATTAAGTATTCAAAAAATGGTAAGGGTCCAGGAGATGACCGAATCCGTTCGAATTTTGTAAAAACTGTCCCAGTGATATCATATTAAAACTCACACAGAGTTTTCGAAACGGCTAATGTACCAAATTCTTTTAAGAACGCAATTGTCTTTCGCTTCATAAAAATGGTGACTATGAGGGCCAGAAAAATTATAGAGGCATATCCTTCTTAAACATATCGCCTTAGCTACTTGGAGCGTTGTTTTTTAATAGGCTTACACGGTGGGTCAAAAATGCGAACGTTTTACATGAATTTCAAGGGGGTTATCTTAAGTATTACTCAACTGTCCGTCAAATCTTTGTATTAGTAAATACGTATTGCAGGGATCTACAAAAACTAGCACAAAAATTCTATACCACGCTAAGCATTGTTTTAAAAACTTTTTGCAATAGGAATATGAGTATCAAGGAAGGTCATAAACACTACAAAAGCAATGTTCGAAAACCACATGGCATACGCTTGGGATGGAGACAGCATTTCAGAAGAATTTGGAAGTGAAACAGGGTTGTAACCTCAGCGCGTTTCTGTTTATCCTTTCTTAAACGACATAACTGATTTTTGAGTTTGCCAATTAAAGATCCCCGTATTAATATATGCTGACATCCTTGCTGATTCTGTCGATGGAATGCAATTAATGATTAACATGCTTTCGAAATAATGCAAATGTGTAAGTCTAGAAAAGTCAAAGATGATGATTTTCAGAAATGGTTCTAATCTGCGCGAATCTTAGTATGAAAAAACATGTCAAAGCTGAGCTGTCGCAAGCTAAACGTCCAATCTCTTCAGTTTGGGAACGCTGCATATGTAATAGAAATGTAGCACATAGCTCAAAATACATATAAAATTGTCTACGCCATCGCAAAATCTATTCTTCTATATGAAACCCAGTCAGTTTCAGTTTTCAGTTTATATGCATTTTTTATTATATCACTTAAAGTACTCTTACTTGCTAGACAAAAAAATTAAAAATTAGCTTAATTAACTTAAAATTATCTAATTCTAGCTTACTGACCCCATGCGGGCACTCTAAGTTAAACCTAACACTTAAATTATGTCTTTCGACGTACCTTACTACTATACTATACTATTTCTATTCATTATAATTAAAACTAAGAAAACATTTTTTACAAAAAAACTTAGCAACATGACTTTTTTTTTCCTATTTTATTATTAATCTTAAACTAAAATCCTTCAAACTACCTAAAAAATAAATCTTAATCTACTTAAACTACTTACATCTAGTACATACATATATACATATATATAAATACATAATATATATATACTTAATATATAAATACATGTATATATATATACGTATGTTCTTTTTTTTAATTTTTTATTTTTATTAATTTTTTTTTTGTTTTTATATATTTTTTTTTTCTTAAATCTAACTTACTCCTACTTAAAACTACTTAAAACTATGTAAGCCGGCCGTGGCTAAAAAAATTAGGCGACCCACTTTGCTTCACATGAAGCTATCAAGTATTGGAGGAATTCGACGACGAAGCATCCTCTCCCTCAAAAAGCCACCAAAATTGTTGGTGCTGCTGAGCAACATCCCTCCTATCGCGACTCCCTACCGCCCTACTGAACCGGAGACGCTCCGCACTGCCGTGTGCGACGTCTCTGTCGTAGTTGAGTCGCCTGTTCGCAGCTGTTCGAGCAACGTGGAAGATTAGCGGCACAGCCAATCTGTCCTGGATCAAACCTTTGCTATCAAGGTAGAGGAATGCTTCTGGAGGAACATAGCCGTCAAAGCGAACTCTCTCATGATACATATAATCAGGGTAGTAAGCCCCAGAGATCAGGTTGTTCGACGATGTCATTGCTCTTGCAATGTGCCTTCGAGTCAACTTAATAACAAAATTGTCCACTCTTATTAGGTTCGCCCTATTGTACAAGACCTCATTGCGATAGAATTTTATGTACTCAGACTCTGGTGTTCTGTATAACCGAAGACAAGCCCTAAGGCAAGCCCTCTCAAACACCCGAATCTTTTCCAATAAATACAAGCATAGGCCGGATAAGGGCCATGTAGCAGATCACCTTCACCCTCACATCGAGTTGGCTGTTGCAAAACAGTCTCCTTGTATGGGCAAAAGCACCTCTGGCTCTGGCCAAAGCAACATCTATATGTTTGTTAAAATACAGATATTGATCTAGCCACATCCCAAGGTATCTGACTACATTTCGACAAGCAAGTGGCTGTCCATGTTGTCCGACGATAGAGAACTTTCGCCAATTCTTTCTGGTATCCCTAGAGGCCCCAGACAAAGGCGTCCTAAACAGAATGGTTTCCGACTTCTGAAAGTTGATTTTCAACTTCCAGTCATCGCAATATTGTTTAATTTTGTCGAAGTCACGTTGCAAAAGTGTATTAATGACCTCAATCTTTGGACCTGATCTTTACGCGATTAAGTCGTCTGCCTACGCTATGGCATGGTGAAGTGAACCTATCAGATCACTTGTGTAAATGTTGAATAGGATCGGCGAATTTACCGCACCTTGTTACAGACCGTTTTTAATGTTAAATGTTCCAGCAGAGGTCACATCGCCATTCTTCACGATGAACTGTCTACTGGAGAGCATATCAAAAAGAATATACAGAAGTGGTTTACTAATGCCCAACCTGTCCAGCTTGAAAAGGAGTCCCTCTAACCATACGGTATCGAAGGCTTTTTCCAAGTCAATCAGGCAGGCACCAGTGCACTGTTTCTTGCTTTTGTTCCATTGGATATCAGAAACCAGTTTAGACGCAGCATGTATGATATAATGCCCCGCCTTGAAACCGAATTGATTATCCGGAACGATATGTTTGTCCTCAACCCACTTAGTAAGGACTCTATTGATCACCTTCTCGAAAATCTTACTGATGTTTGGAAGAAGACTGATCGAGCGGAGATTCGCTGGATTGGAAGTATCTTTATTCCTTTTGGGAATGGGATGTACCACCGCTGTTTTCCAATGCGCTGGATAACGTGCATTATTCATTGCATTATTAAACAGGGTGGTATAAATGTCCACCGCTTGGGACATTGTCGAAGCACAATGTTCGGTATTTCATCGGTTCCCACTGATTTCTTACTTCTAAGTGATTCGAAGACCGTTTGGAGATCTTCCTTCGAAATGAACGGTGGTAATACCCTTTCGTTGGTGAAGACATTATTTGCCATATTCTCGTCACTGAACTGGGTGAAACCCGAGCTCTCGAATCGCCAATTCGCAATTTCATTTCGAAGGCAGGAATTGTGCACAAGGACTCGACTCTCCAGGTCGTGGTTCGCCTTGTACACTTCCTGGAAAGTCGCTCCTATAGCCTCTACCTTCTCCTGCGGATCCTCGACCACAAAGAAGTTGTCATCATCAACGGCCTCATTTGGATCAATGCCTGCTGCTACAAGTATTTGTTCGTTGTTCGTCGTTCGGGCGATTCTAAGACATGGAAGGTCGTTTTGATTATTTCTCCGGAATATTTTATTTATTTGCGGGAACATATTCGGGTTGGTGGTGTTCACAGCCCGAATTTTATTGTTCCAATACAAACTTACAGAATTTCTGTAATTTTCCTTTATTAATGTTTGGAGGTTTTTGATCGACGACTTCAGTGTCATGATCTCCGGGTTATGTCTGTCAGTAAACTGTCTGTACAAGGTTTTTAGTCTTGACAGCAGTCTATTTTTATGTCGGTGCAGTGCGTCAATAGTTGCGTTGCGGAATAAGTCTTCGTTGTAACGAGTTATCGTTTTGTCCATTGTTCGTTTGATTGTCTCGTCCATTAGTCTAAGATACCTGTCAATCTGCTCTTGTCAGTAATCTTGAGGAGTGTGTCCAACGCACCCTACTATAATTGTAGGAATGCTTTTGAACAAACTCTTCCAATTCCGCAATTTCGTTGGGAACAGTTATTTCGGTGCTGAGACCGCAATGGTCACTGTCATACACGAAAGTGCGTAGACAGTTTGTAGTTTGTTGGTTAGTGCACGTCAGTTGTATTCGTGAGTCGAACAGCAGGAGATCCAAATAGGACCCGTGTCTGGGAAACGACGGACACCCGAAACCTACGTATCACACGACTGTATATTCTTTTGAAACGCAGTCCCTTTCTTAAAAAGATTGCAACACCTCCTCCTTGAATGGAGTTGGGTCGGTTTCTTCGTAATATTTCATATCTTCTGTGCCTCATTTTGTGTCTTTTGGTAAGCTTGGTTTCGCTAACCAAAAGCACATCAGGGGCTTGGTCTTTAAGCAACTTAAATAGTGTGGCTCTTCGTTCGAACCTAATCAGTGAATTAACATTCACTGCAAGGACCTTCAGGGTTTGCTCCGCCATGTACGTACCCATTACGACTGGAGGTGCGCTAGGCCCGGCAGCAGCGTGTATATTTGATTTACTCGCGTAGCCTGTTCCTGTATTTGACGCTGAAGCTGAGCCATCTGTCCCTGAATAGAGAGCAAGATAGCCAGCATGTCAGGTACAGGTTCAGGTGCTCTAGGCGCTGGGGCCTGAGAAGCTACCTTTGCTTGTTGTACCGTAGTTCCCCTACCTGCCGCCATTTGGGCGTAGGTAACATGGGGAGTAACGGCTGGTGTTTGCATTTGCACGAGTGGACGTTTAACTTCCACCTTCTGCTGCCGAGCCAGATTTACTCTTTTTATGTATTGGAATTTAGGACAACCCCGATAATTTGCGGTATGTCCCGTGTTCCTACATAAGGCACAAGAGAGTAGGCTTTTTTCTGACGCTCCGTCCACACCTAGAGCGCATTCCTCTGACTTGTGGTTCTTTCCACATTTCTAGCATCGAGGCTGCATTTCGCAGTTCGACGCGGCGTGCCCGAACCTTTGGCAGCGAACACATTGTAAAATGTTTTCATTCCTCTTTAATTTTTCCCAGTGTACAACCTGGTAGTCTAGGACTTTAAACTCCTTAGACCATCCAGTTTGCTTTTGGGACTTAGCTGGACCAGGAAGAACGGTAGTTTCCGCTTCTCCCTTTTGGCTCTAGCCGTGACGAAAGGCTCAACCCCCACGAATTTGAGCCCTTCGCACTCCTTCTCTTTCAGCAGTGCAAGGAGCTCCTCCGGATCAGTCGACGGTTCTAACCCCTTCAGCAGCATTGTTTGCAGCTTTTCCCCCTTCGGGGTATAGGAGAAGAACTCCGTCGTCGTATCCTTCAGTAAACTTTTAATTTTTTGGTAGCGCTCCACTGTATTGCAGTGTTGCCTATGGCCGACTTACACAATTCTAATGTATCCTTCAATTCCATTTTGTAGGTATTAATTGGAGGCACCCTTTGCTTAATTGATCTCTGCTGATGATTTTGTTGGTTTTGTTGCTGTTGTTGCTGTTTTTGCTGCAATTGTGGTTGCTGTTGTTGTTGTTGTTGTTGCTGCTGTTTTTGTTGGTTTTTTTGTGGTTGCAATTTCTGTGTCTTATGCTTTTGTTGCGCAGTAGTAGGTTTTCCTGGCTGAGACATATTCTGTGTTTGTTTTTGTTGTTGCTGAGTTTGAGCTTGCTTTTCATTTGTCTGCTGTTGTTGTTGTTGAAACATTTGGGTCTCTTGCAGTTCCCTCGTCCTTCTCGCAATTTGTTTAGCTTTAATTGCTAGCACTCGCCCTTGCATCTGCTTAATACTGCTCTTGAGGGATTTGACTTCTTCATCTTCGTCCTCTGACTCCGAAGCCATCAGAGAGGCGAAGCTATTATTTGACAGTACATCGGAGATGTATGCGTAATCACTACCGTGTTGTTTTTGCTTTTCCTCTTCTGTTTTGGCATCTTACCTCACTTCAACCTGCGGTTTCGCAGAAGAAGCAGATAGGGCGATGCGTTTAACGGGGTTGGGAGTTGCATTTATCCTTCTCCTCCTCTTGGACCTTGTCTCTCGAGACAAGTTTCCCGAAAGAACTGCCTCATCGGTTGATGTGATGGCGTCATCCGCTGATCCCGCTATTGGGGGAGGGGACCGCTCACTTTTGTTCATCGCCTGATTTTCTCTGCCTTGTTTACACAGTTATGTATTACACGTGTCTTATTTTAAAAATCGAACAAAAAAAAAATAAATAAATAAATAAATTTGCTTGGTTCCCCGGACGGGACTCGAACTCGCGGCTCCTGATTTCCGTTTAAACACCAATTTTTTTTTTTTTCAATTTATATGCATTTTTATTTGATTCCTTAACTTACTCTTACATGCTAGACAAAAAAACGCTTAAAAATTAGCTTAAATAACTTACACATAATCTTATACTAACTTACTGGCCCCATGCGGGCACTCTAAATTAATCCTAACACTTAAACTATGTCTTTCGACGGATCTTACAGTCTATATTTATTTTTATATATAACGAAACTAAAACTAAGAAAATCAATTTTAAGTAAAAACTTAGTATATGGACATTTTATTTTTTAAAACTTAAACCTAAAAACCTACATACTACCTAAAAGATATATCTTAATCTACTTAACCTACTTACATCTAATATGTACATATTTTTTTTTTTTTAATTTTTTTTATTTTTTTATTTGTTTTTTTTTTTTTTTTTGATTTTTTATATTTTTTTCTTACAATCTAACTAAACTATGTAAGCCGGCCATGGCTAAAAAAACAAAACTTAGGCTGGACCACACTGCTTCACATGAAGCTATCTATTGCTGGAGGAGTTCGACGACGAAGCATCCTCGCCTTCATTAAGCCACCAAAACTGCTGGTGCTGCTGAGCAACATCCCTCCTGTCGCGACTCCCTACCGACCTACTGAACCGAAGAAGCTCCGCACTGCCATGTGCGACGTCTCTCCCGTAGTTGAGTCGCCTGTCCGCAGCTGTTCGAGCGACGTGGAAGATTAGCGGCACCGCCAATCTGTCCTGGATCAGACCTTTACTATCTAGATAGAGGAACGCTTCTGGAGGAATAAATCCGTCAAGGCGAGCTCTCTCGTGATACATATAATTGGGGTAGTAAGCCCCTGAGATCAGGTTGTTCGATGAGGTCATTGCTCTCGCAATGTGCCTTCGAGTCAACTTAATGACGAAATTGTCCACTCTTATCAGGTTCGCTGTATTGTACAAGACCTCATTAGGATAGAATTTTATGTACTCAGACTCTGGTGTTCTGTATAAGCGAAGACAAGTCCTAAGACAAGCCCTCTCAAACACCCGAATCTTTTCCAATAAACTTGCTCTCACGTTGAACCACACGGGACACCCAAATACAAGCATGGGCCTGATAAGGGCCATGTAACAGATTACCTTCACCCTCGCATTGAGTTGGCTGCTATAAAACAGTCTCTTTGTAAGGGCAAAAGCACAAACCGTTTAAACACCACTTCCATTGGGCTAATTGATAGTTCATGAAATGTTGTCCAATAATAATTTTAACTTAGTATACTTTTTTTTTCTCGAAAGAAGCCGAAACACGTTTTTTCTCCACGGAGGTCTGTTGTCGACTGATATGAAACCCAGGTGTGGGGATTCTGGTCTTTCGAAACAGTTAAAAAGTTTCATCGCTACTTTCTCAAAAGAAAATTCCAAGAAGCACACCCAATTATTGTACAATACATGCTACCCTTAGAAACCAGAGTACCAGCTTCATTTTTAGACTCATTAAGATTGCGTTTTCAGTATACATACGAGAACAGTAAAGTAATGGCAATGGAACAAGAAGGGCTGCTTAAACGAATACTCCCACGCATAATATCAACAAGGTCAATCTGTATCCTTGACAAGTAAGCTTAACGTGGTATTGAAGGCAACTGCGAATATGTTGTATGCGAAATATGAGCACAAAGCAAGGAGCTCTCAATATACAGGGTGAGTTTTTTAACTTGAAACATCCAAATTACTCGAAAAATACGCAATATCGCGAAAAATGTTTCAGACAAAAATCACAAGGTTCTGAAGGGGACATAAAATGGTGACCACGAGCTTGACCTTGAGCCCCATATGGCGTATTTTTCGAGTAATTTGGATGTCTCAAGTTAAAAAACTCACCCTGTAGAATGTTCTACCCCACTTTGAATTGCGATCTCCATGGTAATTCATATCTTTTAAACCGCAATACATCAAATGTGATTAGTGCAATCTTAAAAGTTAGAGGAGAGTTAATTACGCTGAACTATATTCCACATCGACTAGGACTTCCTGTCTTATGAGAAATTCGCAATCTAAAAGTGAGAGAGGACGTGTTACATTTTATTGCGATATGCGCAATTCGTAAGGAGCATCGTAGAAGATATTTCGGGGCTAACGTACTGAACTAGGAAAGAACGAAACATATTCTAAATGGCGACCAAGAGTAGTATGTTTTATGCGAATACACAAAAAATGCGCTTGGATACACAAATCTTATTACTCAGGCCGATTTTTAAGTCATGTAATACTTTCAAAGTTTATATTCAGTAAAAAACATAAAATGTCAATTTGGTAGATGGCCAAATGTACAGAAATGCATTCTTTCTGTCTGAAATAAAAGTTATTCAAACTAATTAACAACCACATTGATGTGTAGGACATACAGAGAGAATCTAAGGAGTACTATAACTCAGAACAGAGGAGTTCTCCGTATACTTTAAGGTGCCTTGTTTTATTATTTTCTTTATGGCGCATATAAGCTATCGTCAGATCATTTATAAAGGAGAATGATCCATGTGTTCGTGCGAATCAATTAACTTTTTCCACTAAAAGTCATTCTCGACATTTGTATATTTTTCAAAACCAACTTTTCCATATTTACCGCTCTATAAACTAGTTAATTAACCCACCTTTATTGGACTTCCATTCAATCGAGAAAAGAAAATAAAACTCTAACAAAGTTGATAGGATAAAAGGATAACAGTCACAATATGTGTTGGTGAATAGAGCATTAATGTCATATGGCAATCACAACATCACAGCGGGATAGTGAAACGCTCTCAGTTCCCACATCCGACTGAGCCCTGTTACACAACCCACAATCAATAGCCAAGCCGCATAATGACACGGGATTATTCCTCTAATGAAAGGGGATGACGAGAACGTCTCTGTCAATGGTGACGCCACTACTGCCGCGCTCGTCGTCAAAGACATCGTAGACGTAAGTAACTTTCGACCATTGTCTGGTCTTTTTTCATTCTGTTACTGTTGATTCGAGTATTCGTGTATTCGTTTCTTACTGTGCAACATCATGTCTGCTCGTACCTACATGCAATTCTGTAGCCGGGGCTTAATTAATTGACAATAGCATTAAATTGAGGATCCATTGAAACGTGTAATCTATGGGAGAGCACGTGCTCTTTATATGCTTTGCAAGGCACGAGTACCTACACTCAAGAATGTGATACGGTTTCTTTGATGCAAATCGACTGGGCTGAATAGCTGAATTTGAATGCCGATTGTGGAAATGGCTCAAATGTCTATGCACTGGAGAAGGTCGAAGACAAGCGCAACTCATCAGTGATCCAAATTCAAAAGCCCCTCGATCATCGTTTGAAAAGGAAGTGACCCTTCACAATGACACAATCGTAATCTCATTACAAAATCATCAAAATCCCATTAAATATTCCTAAAATCATTCGACTGGAAAACGAGCTGTGTTCATATTCAGTCGAATGGGTAAATTTCTGGAGTCATACCCTTCTCCTTCTGTGATACGAGTTGTATCCGTATCTCAACCTGCGTCTATCCGTATGTACGAATACATGTCGTTTGGGGCGATATTTTTCGTGTACTTATTGCCGAAAGCGACACACGTCGTTAAAAGTCACGCGACAATCGATCGATTTGCCATTGAAACGAGTTTGTTTCCTAGTTGGGTTTGGATTAGGATTCTGGTCTGAACAAGGGTCCATATGTGAGCGCTTTTGTGTTAACTTTGTGAAGTGACAAAATTTTGCTGCCACTGCACCTATTCAGAGGCAGCGAAGTGATATGATTCAGTGTGAATTGACACTGTGTCAAGACAGGCCCGGGTGGGATATTTTATGGGGAGAGTTTTGCTTAGATACGCAGTAGGACATTGGTGTTGACAAATAGTGACAAAGCCGCAGGCCATCAGGATAAGAAGGGGGATGCAAAAGCATGGAATTAAGGCTGATTGTTGTGATTCAAAGCTGGAGGATTTAACAAATTGAATGGAACTGATTGTGTGGTAATACCCTTCACATGCACATACTAACAGGATATGTAACAGGATGTACCCACATTAGCCGGAAGATATTTGTCATAACGCTAGTCATATTTGTCATGTCACTAACTTTTATTCAAGTGTCAAACAAACATTTATTACTTTAAGATGCGATAGGTGATCTATCTATAACAGTTTGTAATACATATCCACCTCAAAAAATCTATCTTGTCGTGCAGATTCCTCAAACTCATTGCTTTTGGAGACAAACGATGTGCACATTTCTGTAGAGTGTAGACTGATTCTTCTTAAACTGACTAAACTAGATGTCCAGCTAGGGGCAAAAATCGTTCTCTCTGGCTGAACTCGACACCAACAGACACCACCAACTGTCCAATCTCAAAACTCTTAGAATATGAAAGAAAAATTTGGAACAAATGAACCCATTCCTGACCCCACTCTAGAACAAACGAAAAAGTCATTGCCATTCTTCCATCGCTTTGTCACCCTAACGATATACATACTCGTATGTAGGTAGGTAGAGATTAACTTTTCCTATTGTAGTAATGCTGAGGTTAATTTAAATGAATCCTTTACCACTGTAGGAGGCCACTTGGTCCCCACCCAATTATCAAGGCTTCTTCCATTAGTGAGCAAATACTGGTCATATCGTAAAGGTTTTCAAAACTGAACGCGGCCGAAGGTTGGTACGATTTGACCAGCTGCCGGTCATAGGTCCTGTTGAGTTGCAAAATCACCTGTAATCCACATCAGGTTTTAAAACACAGTATCGTAGGAGTCAGCAGCCCCCGGACCTGGGTTCACCAAGCGGAAGCATCACGATAGCTGTGGTTTGAAATTTAAAACGCAGGAAGGGTTCTCCAGTTAGTTTGAACTCGACCATAGTAGATGCTGTGACCTTAAGAACAGTAAGAGGTTAATGTTTAGTCCTCGACTCCTACCCATAGTGGAACTGTGCTCTCAACACAGTTCCGCTTTGGTATCAAAAGAATTGACGACGAGCGATGGCAAGGCGTATCCTTGCTTTCATGAATAAGGACTGAAACGAATAAAATTTGGAAACTTCAAATTAAAACAAAAAAATAATTTCATAATTCATGTAATTTTTTTTTATTTGCTTTAAAACTCTGTTTTTATTAAATTCATTCGCAATTACAAAAAAATAAAAAAATTAGTTGGGTTCCCATTCCCTCCTCGATTTCTTTCGAATGTCCTTCGATAAGGTTGGTGACAGTTACATCCGTGATCTTTTTGGATGCTCTTTTTCATTTAGCACACTGCTCACTTTTCCTCAATTTAGCTTTGACCAAAGCCAAATACCTTTCAATGGGACGGCACTGTGGAACATTGGGTGGATTCATGTCTTTAGGGACAAAGTCGACATTTTTAGCAACAAGAAAGCTCAACGTCGCATGAGCATAGTGAGCTGAAGCTAAGTCTGGCCAAAATAATGTTGAACCCTCGTGTTTGCTTAAGAAAGGAATCAACCGTTTTTTTAGGCACTCGTTAATGTACACCTCTCCGTTAATTGTTCCAGTTGTAATAAACGATGAGCTTCTGTGTCCACATTGGCAAATGGCCTGCCAAACGAGATATTTTGACCCGAATTTTTCCATCCCAATCGATGTTGTTGATTGCGAAAGAATCTCAGCTTCAAACGCGTTGTAAAACTGCACACCTGGAAGAGTAGTAAAGTCGGTTTTGACATAAGTTTCGTCATCCAAAACCAAGCACGCTTTCTTGTTGCCGATCAACTGGTATAGCTTTCGGGCTCGGGTTTTTATGATTTTTTTTGCTTTTCAGTAAGTTTTAGTATTTTTTTTTTTCGTGTTTTTAGACCGTTACGTTCTTTACAATAGACCTTTGTATTAGATTGTTTGGTTGGTATTACATTTCCAAGCAACATCTCTGGATGACATAGTCCGGTTTTTTACGATGGTACCCACTATTTTCCTGTCCAAATTTGTATCATGTGCTCCACTTTTAGCTCCACTTTTCTGTTTTCGATTAACTATCAACGTCTCCAAATATCGTTTAATAACAGAATTCACTGTACTGCGTGCTATGTTTAAATTTTTTGCGATGAAATCGTTTAGATGCGAAGTATTTTCGAGCCATTTGTCGATGATCTTTTTACGGCGTTCCTTTTGACTCATATTTTATAAATATTTTAAATCGCACCGAACTAAAATCAATAACAAACTGAAACTAGAGAATATATAGGCTAATTTGGGTACAAAATAGGATTGCAATTTTTACGCATTGGAAGTATAGCCCGTATTAAAATTTACAGGTTTTATTCGTTTCAGTCCTTATATGGGCATTCAATGAAATTAAGTCCTTGCAAGACAGGAATTCAATTCAACGTTCTGTAGGACGCCACAAGTTTACTAACTGATATGTATAACACTATCTTTGTAAGAAATAAAGGTGAGTCAAAAGGGCCACCCTGAGCTTAGATACGACTAACCTAGCTTACGATAGCAAGTCTTATTCCTTCAGAAAAACTAGTGAGACTCATCACTGAATAAAATTAAGCCGCATTCAAGATATTGTCTTTTTTTTTTAAAAGCAGCGTTCAATAGATTGTGAACAACCTTAACACAACGCGGTCGAAAAAGAAAAATAGAGCTCGGACGATCCATAAAGGCACTTAACGGTAGACTTGGAAAACATGGTCTACATGGCAGTTTCTCTGAAAATGGATTCGAAATATCGACTTTGCGGTGGAGAGAAGTTTCGTTATAGAAAGAACACTCTTTCCAGACCTCAAAATACAAAACGGGTCCTGATCGGAAAACCGCCAACCAGATCACACTGCGATCGAAGCAATGAACAGCTCAGGTTTTCTGAATATCCGAACCTTTCGAGATCCAACTCAAACTATTAGTTTGCTGTAGCCAAGGTGCGAATGTAAATCTGAGCTTAAGATCAACAAGGCTGTAGGAGCAGATGGAATACCTTTTAGATTATTTAAAACAGCGAATTTAGCATGAAAGTATAGTTTTATAAAGTTAAGATTTTATGATAAATCTTGCAAAAGAAGCAGAAACTTCGAATCGATACCCACCCCGAGTCTTAAGTCCGCATATGCCAGCACTTATAGATACGAACTAAATAGAGCCAAGTTCAGGTATTCCTTTCACACCAGTCTTTTGGATGACAAGCTAGAATTCTCGCTGCGTCCTCTGCGTCTATAACAGACAGCCTTTGATGTCAAAAAAAGGACTTCCGATGAGCTTTCATGATGCTGATTTTCTCAACACCATTTTTTGGGAATTAAATGTTTGAAACTCACAGACCAATATCAGAATCAGAATTTTCGAAAGCCTGTACAACTACCAGCATACATTGGCGATACTGTCATTGTAGGAAGAAATCAGAGAGTGTCACTGGAGCGTTTGCGGACATTGCAGCCGAAGCTGGAAAGTTTTTTTTCGCAATGTGACGTTAAAACAAAATATATCATGTCGGAAAGAAATGACATCCATCACCAACTGCTCGGACTATAAATTTGAGGTGGCAAAACGCTTTACCCAACAGGGTTCCGGTGCAAATTCAAATAATGACGCAAGCATGGAGAGCAAGTGAAAAATGACCATGTTGTTTCTTTGGACTCAGAAAATAACTGAAGGAGCAGTAACTCTCACGAACAGCAAAAAAATCACAGTATAAGAAATATCGAGATTACCTAGAACGGCGAAAATTCCCTCGCTTGTTTCAAAAGAAAAGGACTTCGAGTGATTAATAGCCCCGTGTGGATAAACGACAAAAGATATAGTAGTGGACGACATATGCTTCATAACATTGACACTACCTCTCCGGTCGGGAGCATTTTGAATAGAAAAGGGGCTCAGCCATCTTAGTGAGCCCAACTGGAGGTGTTCAGTGGAAGACCGCGCAAAATGGAGAGATCTGTCGGTTAAGGCCCAGATCCATCCGAAACTACAGTTCTATCTCACTTTAAGTAAACTTATATATTTTCATTAAAAGTTATGCGATCCCTTCGGTTCATATTGGAAATAGCAAGTTCCCTTAAAGGTCGCCTCGAAAACAATCTTGGATAGGATGCCCCGTAGACGAGCTACACAATTCTGGTTGGTTTCTACATCCTTGGCAGAAAACAATTGAAGGACTGTGACTGAAGTTAATCCAGCTTGCAAATAAGTCCACGCGCATTCTAGCTCTTAATAGTCAAGACGGAAAAAATACCCTGCACTTCATAGGTACGCCGTCAAGTTTCATTCTCCTCCAGGCTTATCATATTGTATACCATCGTATTGTATATCAGCAGATTTCTGTTACTTATAATGCAAAGTACGAGAAAAGGTTATTAAAGCTCATATGGCAATACGAGAAAGCCTATTGAAGCGGACTTGACAACTTCTTTAGGGTCGCTATGTTTGCTCAATAACGATGTGGACCTCGCTGCTGATGTAATCACAAGCAGCTTTTTGGAATAAGATCCTTTAACCCTCATCTGGTGAAGATATGTTAAAGTTAGAGAACTGTTTCGATCAACCCGACGAATGGATATCGAAGGAAGTTAAAGCGAGCCAACGTCTTTCTCTTCACCTCTCTAAGGTCGTATCTGAACAAAGTTATCACGCATACTCCTCTTGAGTTCATCGTGGTTAATAACTTGGATGTTCTTCAAAGTTTTCTCTCCATTAAATCGAATGCAGTTGGTGCTGATGAAGTCCATCAAACTTTTATTAAAGCCATTCTTCCTTTTTTATTGCCTTATATCACGCACCTTATGAATACAGTAATAGTTACAGGAATATTTCCGAATCAATGGAAAATGGCGAACATTTTCCCGAATCCCAAAAATGGGGTTATCAATGAGTTTAGGGATGCCTTTTCTCTCAAAAGTTTGTGAACGTCTAATGCAAAAACCACTAAGTGTATATTTGTGCCGATATAACTTGTTGGATCAATTTCAATCTGGCTTTCGTCCCAAGCACAATACTGTACTACCGCTCCAACTAGAGTGGTAGAGGACATAAGATCTAGGCTAGATGCAGACTATGTCACCTTTTTGACCCTATTGGACTTTTCCAAAGCCTTCGACACGGTCAACCATACAGTACTCTGCAATAAATTACGAGATTCATTCAACTTTTCTCGGTTTGCAACGTCATACCGCAGTGATAGAAACAGATTGTATCTATTGATAACGTTTTAACAAATTTCCTTTCGTTGACCCGAGGGTTTCTCCAAGGCTCAATTTTGGACCCACTTTTTTTCACTCTGTACATTAACGAGGTTCCAAATAAAAGCTCCAAGCCGCCTTTAGTAGTATTATTTGATAGGTGTACACCTTGCGTAAACATGACCATGATTCATATGTCTAAAAACCTTCTTGGGATGACTTTTGAAAATTTCGTTAAGTTTCGTACATTAAATTTTGCATCTTATATCTTAAAAACACGTCAACCATCGTACCTATATGAAAAATTCCAGTTTCCGACTTGAATTTTTGATCAGCTGGTTTAATACTTCCGCGCTTTTCTTATTTAACGTCGGAAAGACAGTTTTTCATCGCCGCTATTCGACTTTGGAATTCACCACCGCTTTTTTTACGAGAAATCAGTGATATCGGAAAATTTAAAAAGGAATTGCCACTTTTCCGATCTCGCTAATTCTGTTTTTCATAGCAACGCCGTGTCTGGTCTTTCATCTTTTTTTTTCTTTTTTGTATACTAGTATATAAATGTATCTACACATACCAAATTTATGCTATTATTTTATTATATTTATTGTTACTTTTATTTAATATTGTCAAAGCTTATATAAGCTTTACAGTTCATAAAATTACTTTGTGTCTTAAGTATAAGCTCTAAATATGACATAAACTAAACTAAACTAAATATGCAAGCTTTCCTAACGAGGAGTAAAATCTAAAGAAAGACACCTACGCCGCATTTTAGATGAGTTTTGGACCAATCCGTAAAGACCCGACTACATTCGTTTCCTGGCTAAGATTCTGGCCGAAACCATTCCTAGGCACAGGGATAGTTGATTTCGCATTTCGCAGCAGGAGTTCTCGTGTCACTGCATCAGAACAGGATGTCCATAAGACCAAAGTCAAAGATAATCGAGGCGCAAGATCACCAAGGCTCCAGAGCATGTTATAGAAAAGAGGACGTCTCTTTAAACGGAAGATGGCTTTAAGAATGCCGCTATTGGCAGATTCATCCATGGGTCTAGAGCAAAGAGAAACGTTCTAGGCAGATTTCCCATGCAGCCGAGACAGACTTGTAAATTTTTTTTATTTGCATTAGCACTCTGTTTTTATTAAATTCATTCACAATTACAAAAAATAAAAAAAATATTTGGGTTTCCACTCTTTCTTCAACTTTTTCGAATGTCCTTCATAAAGTTGGTGACAGTTACATCCGTGATCTTTTTGGACGCTCTTTTCCATTTAGCACTAAAATCTTTAAGTCCTTTGCAGACTGCTCGCTTTTCCTCAATTTAGCTTTGACCAAAGCCAAATACATTTCAATGGGACGGCACTGTGGAACATTGGGTGGATTCATGTCTTTTGGGACAAAGTTGACATTTTTAGCAACAAGAAAACTCAACGTCGCATGAGCATAGTGAGCTGAAGCTAAGTCTGGCCAAAATAATGTTGAACCCTCGTGTTTGCTTAAGAAAGGAAACAACCGTTTTTTTAGGCACTCGTTAATGTACACTTCTCCGTTAATTGTTCCAGTTGTAATAAACGATGAGCTTCTGTGTCCACATTGGCAAATGGCCTGCCAAACGAGATATTTTGACCCGAATTTTTCCATCCCAATCGATGTTGTTGATTGCGAAAGAATCTCAGCTTCAAACGCGTTGTAAAACTGCACACCTGGAAGAGTAGTAAAGTCGGTTTTGACATAAGTTTCGTCATCCAAAACCAAGCACGCTTTCTTGTTGGCGATCAACTGGTATAGCTTTCGGGCTCGGGTTTTTATGATTTTTTTTGCTTTTCAGTAAGTTTTAGTATTTTTTTTTTTTCGTGTTTTTATACCGTTACGTTCTTTACAATAGACCTTTGTATTAGATTGTTTGGTTGGTATTACATTTCCAAGCAACATCTCTGGATGACATAGTCCGGTTTTTTACGATGGTACCCACTATTTTCCTGTCCAAATTTGTATCATGTGCTCCACTTTTAGCTCAACTTTTCTGTTTTTGCTTAACTGTCAACGTCTCCAAATATCGTTTAATAACAGAATCTACTGTACTGCGTGCTATGTTTAAATGTTTTGCGATGAAATGGTTTGGACGCGAAGTATTTTCGAGCCGTTTGTCGATGATCTTTTTACATCGTTCCTCTTGACTCATATTTTATAAATATTTTAAACCGCACCGAACTAAAATCAAAAACAAAATGAAGCTAGAGAATATACAGGCTAATTTGGGTACAAAATGGGATTGCAATTTTTACGCATTGGAAGTATAGCCCGTATTGAAATTTACAGATTTTATTCGTTTCAGTCCTTAGCATATAATTGGCCTTATCAAAGCCTCGTAGATCCAAGGAATCGTTCTAGGTGAGAGGCCCCATGACTTCCCAACAGCTTGTTTGCACTGCCAAGAGGCCGATAGCGTCTTAGAGGCTTTCGATGCAACATATTTGGTCCATAAAAGTTTGTTATCCAGGATGACACACAAATATTTAGCTACTCTGGAGAATTGGATGGTGATACCTTCAAGCACTAGATGAGTCACATCATTCAGATTCCTCCTTCTCGTAAAGAGAATAACCTCCGTTTTGAGAGGATTGACTGAAAGCTAACCTCTTGTGCCCCAATCGACGATTTCCGCAGAAACTCGCTTTGGTACGCCTGTTGGATTTTAGACTGATGATGCACTCGCAAAACATTGTTGCGCAAATGTGGCTCAGCCATTCTCTGCATGCTCCTTAACATGAAGGATGTCAAACTGATAGGTCTGAATGTCTTGACTAGCATGTAGTCATTTTTTCGTTTTTTTTTTTAAAAGGCCACATTCAGTGATTACCTGTGTTTCGGTATATATGCCAGTGGTAGGCTGATGGGGAAGATAGTCTTCAGAGCTTCCAGCAGTTGGTCTATACCTTTTTTTATCGTTATTTAATATATACCAACGGTGCCCGGCGAACTGAAGCCTCTTTTAAAGGAACCTACAGCGTGTTTGATGCTTTCGACCCAGTGTAGGTGTCATCGGGTTTTCTGACGCTGCAGATTTGCTTTCCACCAAGGAATGTGCAATCTACATGATTGTTTCCTGGCTGGAAGTGTCAGCTCAAAGCTTTTGGTGAAGGCACAGTTCAGGTTCTGAATACTTTCATCCAGCTTTTGTTACGCTCAGAGTCTAAGGCTCACAATAACATTACTACTCTCGTCGTTAAATCTGTATAGTTAATTTTCTGCGGACTCCTCCTTTCCAACAGGGTCGGGACCTCGTGTTCTAATCTGAATTCGTTGGTCTAGCATGGAAAATATCCTTTTGGATAGCTTTAAATTGATTATTCGTTGTCATACTTTCGTAACAATTGTTGGCTGGGAGTCAACATTATTGACAATCAGGTCAAACGACTGTAGGGGATAAAGGAGAAGATTGCTGCTGCTCAACAAATTATTCTGAATTATTCTGAATTAATGAGTTTCTACTGCATTTGGTGGTGATGGTAGTGCTTAATCATAGGGGAAATGAGCTGACGCAATGACGAATCTGTAGTTTATCTAGCTTAGATATTGAGAGGCACAAGAAAGCAAATGCACTAACTGTTCGATTGCTGATTATATAGTGGTGTGAAACCCTACACTGTTCGAGAATGTATATTATAGGGTACCCTTGAACAAGGATTGATTGTCACCTGCTTTACCTTCAACCAGAACGCACATCTCGCTTTGAATGCTCATCAGTTTACCCGCAAGCCTATCTTCAGGCAAACACTAAAATATTGTGGTTCCTTCCTAAGCCGTGCAACCACTCGCAGCTGTTGAAACGCCCAGCCATACTCCTTATTTCCTAGTCGTTATAACTTGCGAACTTTCAAAACCAATGTAAGCCAGTTTTTCCTCTCTTTCATTCCTAATTTATATTCGCCAAATTTGTGTCCATATAACGAATTTTAAAATTTAACAATTTACTTCTTTCATTTTCATTTCAGAGTTTCTTTAGTTTTATTCGATACTGTCGATAAATGTTCTACGTATAATGGTTTTCGAGATTTCACCACAGGTGCCGTATTTTATAACCATAAAGATGCAACACACCGTGCGGATACATATTCTTGTCATTCATAAAAGTTCTGCTACAACAGGTCTCTATCAAACAGCAACGTTTGAAGGACTCACAATACAATTATACTAAATATTGGCAGCATTTAACTCAATTCAAACTTTATTATGTAATATATTTAAATCTAAATCCTTGAAGTACTACAACAATATTTTCATGAAGTCACCTGCCCTAAACATCTAAACTGCGCCATCACTTAAATTTACTGAAATCATGAAAGAAAATCTTTAGAAGGAATGGCCTTTGCAATTACAAATGTCAGTTACCTGCAAAACATTCTTGTTCCATAAAATACGACGCAATATTCAGCTTGCCTATGAGATATTTTGAATCAATACTACAAAGTCATTCGTTGTTCAGCCTGAACTGGTATTTTCCTCAAGAAACCGCAAAGCCTTTTCTACCTATTTAGAAAAATATTCAGCATACCATGTTGTATTGTGTGCTCTGTCCTCTGAATCGCTTCATGGTCCATTCACAAGATGGCATACTCACCTTGTCCCATTGATTTACTCATCTCTCGATTGCTGTCAGTCGTGAAGCAGCAACGTCAGAAGGCCGCAAGTGCTTGCCAACTAAGGCCCAGCTGTAAATTTCTTCGGCGCACAAGCACAATAGAAAAGCGCGAGGAAACTCACGGATTACAGAGTTTTTCCTTGTGTTTCCTGGCCAAAGTATCCACATAAATTGGCGTATATCCATCCGATGTCTATCCACTAATTTTAACTGTCTGTCCGTTGGAGTGAGTAATAGGAGATACAAAAGTACACAAAACAGCCAGCCAACAAGATTGGAAGCCCAAGTGTGGGATAGAGATTTTCGCATAGGATCATTGATGACGGGACTGGTCTGGGCAGAGTCGCTATGCGAATGTGCGGGGATAATGTGGGAATTTCCTACTCTCTTAATTCATGGCCGGAGTCACATTCGAACTTGGAGTCGAAGTCGAAGTGGTCGTCAAGTTAGTTGTGGATCGCAATTGTAACGTCGGTCGATCAGTCGCGATTGTTTCTTCTTACTTCTTTTTTTTTTGTTTTATTAAAACCCATGATAGGAAATGGAAAAATATTTGCTGTGTCGCGCTGCATCTCTACACAGAAGAAAAGAGAAAAAGTATCGTCCCCCACCTTCTTTTGCAGAATCGTGTGATGTGCTGCGGTCAGTCGGGGGAAACGAAAAAGCAGCTACCATACCAACAACCTTCAGCTTTTGATGATCCAGCGACGCGCAGATCGGCATGGGATCAAAGAAATCCGTCACTGTCCGCTGTGCTATGATAAGAATTTCACCGGTGTTCTTTGAGTTGGGAGCGCGCTCCGCTTGATGGATACCAAAGGACAGAACGTCACATTGCAAAAAAAAAACATAAAAAACATAAAAAATCAGCAAAATACACAGAAGAAAGTTTTAGTTATAAAACTAAACACCTGCCGCTACCACTTCCTGAATCGAGATGACAACATAAACAACCCTGGTGGTAAGCCATGTTAGATATCTTCCTTAAGCAGGTTCCACATCCATCTGTCCCAAATTACTATCCAATCTAAACCGTCCGACTCAATTAATTTCGAAAAGAGAAATTCCACTTTACGAGCAAGTTCGGGCGGCATCCTGCAGACGGGAGTTTCAATGAAGGACAGTTTCATCCTTAACCGCTAACCAGTAATTAACTTGGTTAGTTGAGCGACAATAGAGAGTTAGAAAGGGATGCCTGGTTGGATGGTCTGTGCCATGAAATTGATGGGTCATATACCTAAAATTGTGCAGGACATAGAGGAACCAATATGCGTCTATCCTGTTCATTGTATCATACGAGCACTAGTACCATCTCGACGCAAGGATATTATCGGCAAATCCTTAGACCGTAATTAGTGTCAGAAGAAAGTCACATGTGAAACAAACTAGATAAAGGGGGCTTGCAACACGCCCCTTATCTGAGCATCGAGCCTACAAATTCCATTCATCTGCATGACCATTTGCTCACTCATTGAGGATAATGATTGTAATTACACTGATGTGAAGGTGCGGTGGCATTAGGGGTTCGAATGCAATGGCTGTGTGAAGGACGATGCATTAATTCTACATATGTACATATATGTATGTATGGCAAACCATTGCCGAATGTTCACTTCCGTGAGCATGGGAAATGCAGCTCCCTTGGTTGTTAGTTAATTTGGACTTGGTCTCTTTTTTATGTGAGTAAATCGTATGCATAAGGCAGAGGAGCGATAGGTAGGATATAACTTAAAAGGCTGTGTAGGCTAATGAAAGAGATAGAACATATCGATTGCAATCGACAACCTGCTTTTAATGCGTTAATTCTACGGTGCTAATATGAACTTATCCTTCCAATATACGAGTAACAAGTAGTATCTGGAGATGAGAGAAATATACATACTCGTATGTGTCTGCAGACGGCTTTTTATTGAGGTTCATTTTATTTCCTGAGGTTTACTTTATTCACACATATCAGAACTGCTCTAAGAAATACTGGAAATCCTGACTCGTTTAAAGTTGCATTCAGTACTTTTCGAACAGTCAGGACAGCGCATGTCTTCGGTAGACTTAGGGGTAGCCGATAGCAATTACAGGACTCATCTTCAAGGTCGGTGATTGAGACTAAATTTCGAAGCCCGTGTCCCTCAGGCATAATAATGCCCACATGCAATAAATATTATAAATACCATTCGAAATGGCCGCAATTTGCCTTAAAGCACAACCTGAGACGTACTGGACAATCTTCAAACATATTACGGACCTCAATCATCAGAAAGTTGTCAACAGCGTGGACAAGAGCTTGCTTCAAAAACTCAATATTTCGCTGACAAGTAGAGCAGGCCATTCTCACTAAAATGGGTTGAGGCCGGGACTGCTAGCTGGCCAATCAGCCGATCAGCCGATGATATGAAGTCGGGTATATTTTTGTTAGTGCTTTTCGCTTCGTGGGCTATTGTAGAATCTTGCTGGAATGTCCAGTGCTTGGTTGCGAACATTGTTCGGCTTAACGGCTTAACGACTTTCCAAACATTGGTTTGGTAAAGTTTCGCTGAAGTCTTGACTCCTTCTCCACAAAAATGGTGGTTGGCTATGCCATTGTAGCTCATTCCCTACCATACCATTACATTCACCTGATGGTGGCCTCTTTGAACCCTTGAAATATGTTCTGAAGCTTCATTTGAAGTCCGAGCACACACTCGATCACTTTGCTTATTAAAAGTTTCTTCGCCGGCAAAAATTTTCTCGCCGCTTTAAGAAAGTTTTTGATTTTTGATACGTTTTTGCTTTAATTCGACTATTAGCAGATGTCCGGTGCATTTTTTGTAGGCACTAAGTCCCAAGCCTTTTTTGATGATGGGAGACAAGGGTTTTTGCGAAATGTTGATTTCCCGCAACAAGATCTTCTGCTTTGTCAGTGGTGTGCCGAGCCTGTACGGCTTTGATGGATCCCGGAGTCATCACAGTTCGTGGACGGCTGGATCTTTGATGGTCACGTCCTTCACTAGAATCCTCAAATAATTAAATAGTACGATAAACAAAACAGCGAGTGATTCCAGGCGGTCGCAAGGTCCGAAAGATATCACCTTTTGTCATATTACACTTGCATAAGCCGACCACTACTACATCGCATTCCATGATTGAAAACGACTAAAAACAAAAATCTTTTCTGCGACAAAAGAGAATAAAAGGAACTGGTTAAATAACGGTTAACATGGAAATAGTGCAACTAAAAACAATGCACCTTGCTTGATCTGAAAACGTGATGATTCCTAAAAACTAAAATTTTTGACCACGCCATAGAAAACAGATATTACCGCCAACCAGGATACACAGCAGGCAGGGTCAGGTAGGCAAAAATAGCAAGACTGTAGAATTTTTAGCATACAACTGTCGCTAAAAAATACAAACTGTTAGTCCGTGTATTGGAAACGCGTTTAATTTTTTTTTTTTTATAATTTACGCGCGCCTAAGGGGTTATGATACCCTTTTACTGTTGCCAATACGGGTTACATTTCATTGTGTCCAATACGAACTTAACATACCTATATATGTACAAGCTAATTTTCACCCCTAGTAAGCCCTTTTGTTGACATAGTTTACGATGCCCGCACCATACCTAAATTATGTTGAAATATCCTAAAAATAGTCACACTATAATGCCCCTGAAAAGAGTGAGCATCTCAAAAATGGTGGTAAAAGCCAAAATGAATCAAAGCTACAGCACAAAATTGAGGCGGCTAGAAGGTAGTTATAAAGGCTGGGCCCTGCATAACCTTTCTACTTGAGGAGTCACCGAGTCACAGAATATATTAGAGTGGATTTTATTCCATGACATTAAGGTGCGTACAGCCCGAACGAAATGAATTTTGACGAAATCTTTTCCATTTGTTTCAGTAGCATTTCATAAACTTTTCTAAAATCTTTCTGTCGGTACGGACGATGATGAAACATTTATTATTACGAGTATTTATTATTTTACGTTTCATTCCTATCCATTTTTGGACTAGGATATGATGGACTCAAAAGAGGTTGGATTAATAGCAACGTACTTCAAGGCACCAAATAAATATTTTGAGTCGATACAGAAATGATGTCAAGGATGACCTTGAGTTTCTTGCTAATTTGATCGCTTCTAGAATTAGAAAACTGTATACAACCTTCACATCAACTCTTTTGTTTTTTTTTTGTATAAACTGTGCTCGGTCGGTTTGAGCACCCTTAAAATGATGGCGCCCAGCGCGGGCGAAGTTGTCAATTGACTGGGTGATAGTAGATTAACGTATGAGGTTTTGAATCCTATCGAGTAGGTGTAGAGGGGTTTCAGGAGCACTTGTGCCCAGCAATGGGTGTTTGGATTTCGCCTTAACTACAGCAGACAGCACTGTATTTTGGGAGCATTCAATTCTACTCTGTTAGTGGTTCCCCAATTATGTAGTTATACTTTAAATATTGAGATTTAATTAGCTTAACATACGCCGCCGTTCCCATTCTACAGCCGAAGAGCAGGGACGTGAGTCCGGGAACGAATATGAAAAGCTGAAAGTACTCCCGTCAGCTAATAAATACGAGGGTAGTCCTAGAAGTACCCGACCTGACGTATAGATGGCGGTTGTTTTTTTTTTTTTTTCTAAAGAATGACAGTTGTAGAAAGTACCAACCTTATGAAGCTTAAATTTGAAGTTTGACGACGCTATGTTGTTTAGTATTTGTTCGGCAGCCGATTGTTGTTTTTTTCCTTTGTGTTAATGAATTCATATGATTCATATGATATTTGTTTCTTAATAATTTAATTTGTCTCTTAATAAACATTCAAATTCGATATCTATTTCATTTATTACATTTATAAGTTCCTAGAAAATAATATCAATTTCATTTTTGTAAGTGTCCCATTATAATGTTGAGCCACTGTAATTTCTAATCCATTTTCGATAAAAGAGGCTGATGCCAAACTTTGTCAAATGCCTTGGTTCCGCTTTTCGGTGAAACATGCCATCAAATCACTGTTGCTACTGCCGGCGGTCGTTGAGAAGTCTTCGTGATTATCAGCGTATCCATGACCTTGGAAGGAAGGGACATAAGTGCAATGGGTCCGTATGAGAAGAGAGGAAAATTCGCCTTTTTTAGGGACGGTTCGGAAAAATGCTGTTTTCCATCTGCGCGGAAGGGTTCCTAAAAAGTACGATCGATGGAAAAGCTTACGCTGTGATTTTGCCTGCGTGGAAGGATACCTCTTCAGAAGAAGGGAGATATACAAATTGGACCAGCGGATCTGTGAACGTACTTACTACTTGCTCCAACTTATATAAAAAAGTTGATTCGTCCTATTGAAGATTGATGCACTGGCCGCAAAATATGAAGAAAGCAGAATGGTTTTGTCCAAAGAGCTAACAGCTGTAATGCCATTGTAAATGAGCAACGAGGGAGAATTTCTAATGTTTTACTACCTTTTGGACATTGTAGTATTTTTTGCCTCAGTTGTTGGTCGTACTGAAATTTCACATGCTTAAGAAAGGCGTTGCAGTCGTTCCTATCTCGTTTGAACTTTTTTCCATTTTCTTCTATAGGTGCGGTCTTGTAGGGCCGAATAAATATTTCTCTAATCCTTACAGCCTCTTTACAGCTTAAGTCATAGCTCGCCTTTTCTTTCGGTCTGGTACTCTTCATCCGATGAGGGATAAAGGATCTTAGTCCAAGGAGGATAGTGTCTGTGATCAAATCAGCAGCGACATCCACGTCATTTTTGAGGAAACATAACTACCAGTTAAAATTCCTAAGGAAGGTGTTAAGTCCGCTCCAATTGGCTTTCTCGTATTACCATATAGCCGGTATCTGAAAAATTAGCTGATACGACACAGCGGTCTGACGAGCCTAGAAGGAAAGCATAAAAACAAGTCCAGAGTGTTGGCGGTTTACAAGCTGAGTCAAATTGTTTTCCGTAGTAAAGATCTCAACATACTGTTGCCTGTCCAGAATGTCGAAGCCACCTAGAATTGAATCGCCCGCAAAAACGATTTCAGTGTATTGACACAGGAATACAGCTCGGTAAAATTCGAATTGCTGTCCAGTTTGGGCCTTCTATAAGCAGTAGTGGATATGGAATTTTTACCATATAAAATTGAACAGCGAAGTGGAATAGAGATGACATTGTGGCGCAGTTTGGTAAGCTATATTACTATGCATGCAAATGGCGGGACCCGGTGAGAAAAGGATAATGGCAGGTAGTTTCAGATCTGAGTGATCTGTGATGTGTATACGTGGATCTACCTGTGCCTCACTAAGGGGCCAGTATTTACAGCTTGTCAGTATTTACAGACGTTGATAAACGCAGAGAAATTACTTCTCAGCCCGCGTATATTTGCTATATCCACGTTTAAATCCCAAGTCATTATAATTCACAAGGAAGCACGAATAATACAAACACCGACGATACCAAATATAGCTGTGGAGTAGAAATTCAAAAATTGGTTTACCGAATCAAATTGTTGTAGGTTTTATGCCACAACAATCGGACACAGTGCAGCAACAAAATTCATACCCACAACCCACTATCCATCGGTTGTATGACAATGTACAATAGTACTTTACTGTCGACGAACGTTTGTAGAAAGACTTCGATTCTTGGGTACTGTGATTCTTATCACGCATTGATGTATTTGTTTGAAATCTCAAAACAAAGCATATCTTCTATTGCGCCTGAAGTTTACTAAGCACAGGCCAAAGTGGGCACAAAATGTGTCAGAAAATAGATTTGGTATTATGACCGCAGTTTTCTGTTAATTAAGAAAACTGAAGCTCTAAACCCCTCAAAAAGTTGCTGGCGAATCACCGCAATCGAAGTACATAAAAGGCATTGCTAAGCCCAAAAGATCGGAAGAGCGGCAAACATCCTTTATGGCGCTGTTTTCTCAAGTATCCTGGAATCTCCTTGAAAACTTATTGATGATTTTTTTTGCTAAATTGGATATCTGAAGACTTAAACAAGCCTACTCCAAAGTAATCCTTTTCTTAAGTCCTCGAAAAATGATTTTGGAAATAGACCCTTACTGTGGAACGATTTTTTTCCCTAGAATATATCCAAGAATCGTTTCCCAAATTATCCTTGACGAATTAGGGGACACGCTGTCTAAGCGCACCTTGTTTTCGCTACTACTTGGAAGGTTTACCAATTAACCAATTCATTTCTCTGTATTTATTTTCGAGTTCTTTGCGGTTTTTTTTTTTTCTTGGGATACTTGGCCAGTAACTCGAGCCTTCATCGTACCTTGCCAAAGACTTGCGAGACATCAAAGAATACGCTTGAATAAATCTTTTTTTCTTCCAAAGCTTTCTCAATTACCTTGATTCCATGCACCTGATCGATAGTTGAATACTCGTACTTAGCCCTGAAACCATACTGGTGATTAGGGATTCGATTTTTTCCGTCAATAATATGCGGTATACGTCTCAGAATTATAATCTCAAAGATTTTCGATGCAGTTGGGAGAATTGAAATCAGCAACTTTTCACTGACTCGGAATGTATTCTAACATCAGTGCGGCGTTAACAATATAAAGAAACTTAGTTAATACTTTTCTATGCAGCATTTTAAGGGCTCCTCCGGTTATTCAGTCATAACCGGGGACTTTCTTTGATTTTATTATCTTCATATCGGAGCTATTTTGCATTTGCCATCGTATACTTATCTGAGGCTTTTTCCGATTCACTGATATTGTGGATGAGTACTTTACCATCGAACTGCATAAAGGTCTCATCCAGATAGAGAGCGAAGATTTCCGCTTTTTCCTTATCTCCCTTTGCCCATTCGTTATTATTTTTTCCAATTGGTGGTGTGGAGGCTTTAGGTCTTTTAGTACCTTTTAGTGCTTTCCAAAGCGAATAATTAGATTCCCCTTTTGCTGTCAAGCTTTTAAAATACGTGCCTACTGCACGGTTATTTCAGATTTTAATGGCCTCCCTTAGTAGGTTACAAAGGTTATTGAAAGGTGTTTTACGGTGTGGAGCACGACTTCGTTGCCATTTTCTACGGGACTTTCTTTTTCCCCTTACCATTTCTTTTATCTCCAGCGAATACTTTAGACCGCAGTTTGTTGGTTTCTTCCCTTGATAGGGTTATGTTATTCCACGCGGCATATTCAACAATTTCAACGCAGGGATCGATCTCAACTTTTAGTTCATAGGGTGTCTTAAGTGATACACACGTTCGGTTCTAGTTTTTCTCCAATTTCTTTCTTGAAGCCTTCCCAATTAGCATTTCTGCCAGTTAGTCTTGCTCGTTCTTGTTGTTTAGTTTAAGGTTCGCTCATTGTCAAAATAACTGGAGAATAATCAGAGGAAAGTCAAAGCTTTCATCAAATTTTATGAAGTTGTGAAATTTTCCATTTGAAACGAAGAAATCGATAAGATCGGGTATTTTTGTGAAATCAGTCAGCCAGTATGGCGATCTGCCCGCCAAATGGAAGTCACAATTATGCTCCATACCTACTTCAAGAAGCATTCTACCTTTCTGTGAAATGCATCTTAGTCCCCAAAAGGTGTGTTTGGCATTAAAATCATCGCGAAATCGAGCGCGGGTCTCGGCGGTAAGGAAATTATGCATATTTCTTACACGTACCGTGATTACTTGCACAGATTCGAGGTCTATTTTAAGGTCTTCAGCACATTCAATAGACTCTTTAGTGTAGAAGGAGGATCCGCCTTTCCCTAAAGCCTCTTATTTTTGCACATGATCCTATTTCCATATGGGTTTCAGAGATCAAGCAAACGTCAATATTCAATATTCTTCTCTTGTATGAATATTTTTAATTTAGCATTCCAGGTCAGTATTTTGAGATGGCGTTCATGTGCTCATTTCTCGACTTAATTCCCCTAGTGTGGTAGTTATTTTCAATCTTAGCTAACTTCTCGAAAATGAGTTTATCTATTTTGCTGTGCTCCTGGATGCACGATGGATGAAGCCCTCCAAAGTATTGTATTAGCCTTACCGAGTTTCGAATACGCGCTGTTTCTTTTTCCTGTAGCAATCCCCATAGTACAATATATGTATATCAGAGTTTTTCATCCTTTTTATGTCCGGCCCATCACATGCCACTTCTTGGTTGTGAGCCCTCTGATGACATAGGCCAGTATTATGCTACTAGTAGAGCATGCCCATACAATTTTAGCCTGCTTATTTATGCAGTTACCGGGGACGACCACTGGGAGGTGCGGCAAACACTTCGCTTTGAACTTGATAGTTGCGCTGCTGGCCCAATCCAAGTTATAGGATAGTCAACAGTTTCCCGATCAATAGCCATGCCGATCCCCTTCAAAGTAGACTACAGGAAAGAAAACGCTAAAAGCGCGTGAAATAACACATTTTCTAAACACTAAGATTTGTAGTGTACTCGTATAACGAAAGAGCTTTTGCGACTTGTAAGACAAGAAGAAATGGCCCAACTGATAGTAAGCATTATCATAGGATCAAAAGACATCTGTACTCAACTTTAAATTTCGAAGGAGCGGGCTTTCGCTCTGGATCTTGCTGCATCAACCATAAAAATAACAATGTGTCGAGTATAGCTTTTTGATTTTTATTGACATCGAGAACTTCCAGACTTTCGGCAGCATGAATGGAGAGCTCAGTCTTGCACAGGAAGGTTATTCCTGACATTCCACTTTTGTAAAGACTTCAGCGTTTTACACATCGTTAATGGTTACGGTCAAAAGTAACTTTTCCATCAATTTATGTTAATTCGAACTTGAGTGCCAGTGAAATCGCTCGGGACCTGTGCAAACTATGCACTTTTTATGCACAATTTCAAAGCATAAAAGTTAGTTAGTAGGTTATTTTCGGTTTGTTAGAGTTGTCCTAAAAAAGATTCCAAATAAAGAAGCTGACTTCCAAATAAAATTTTTTTTTTTTTAAATAATAACAACTTTTAACTGCCCAAAGCACCGTTTTTTTTTTCTGGTGATAAAACACAATGCGGATTGAAGCATAGAAATCAAACACTGACTACGTCTGTATTTTTCCCATAGGAGGTCGAAAGGATTGATAATGTTCGTTATATGGTAATTGCTCAACGAATCCAGCGATGACAAGTAATAAAAAATGACGAGGTCTAACGATGGATAAAGATAGCCAATCGAAACGAAAATCCCAAAGTTCATTCCTTATCTTGACTGAAACTATCACCAGATTTGATGTGGAGAATAGAGTCCCGAAGGCAGGCACTCAATATGATAACAACGTTCACAACACTAGGACCCAGTTCTAATTACTTGGCTCCAATGTTGAGCTGTAGATTTTAGAACGGCCACAGCCACACGAAAGCTGTGTTTTAAAGATGACGAACAAATCAAGTTATGAATTCAAGAGAGGCTTAAACTGTGCTGTTTTATAACAAAGGTGAACGACTCGCCTATTCAAAAGTACATCGATATGACAGCTTTTATTTATTGGAGCATTAGATCCGAAGAGGAGTATTAATCACTCTTTCTTCGGCCTTAATTTGTACACTGTTAACCACATATCTGTCCACTGAATTGCCTTTACTTAATTAAACTCCAATTCTATTTGTTTAAAGTATTTTATGATACTTTGCTATTTACCCGTAACTACTACTAATTAACAGTTTTAGCAATCGCGTAGAAATTTCCCAGACTGCTGCACTTGGGAATGTAAAACAAACTGTCTCCACATCACCAATTCTCACCTGACTGCTTACAAACAACCACTACTGCCACTTTGTTACAAATGTCACTAATTCACAGCTAATTAGATTGTTAAATACATGTATGCGTTCGTAATGTGTGTCTGTTCAATCTGCTAACCGGCACCACAAATTCTTTTGGCTCGGGCAGACTATGCCCAATGAGTGCCTACTCGTACCTACTCCCCCTTGGCAAACCTCATCAAAACTAATTAACGTGATGTATTAATAACAATCAACAGTTATCGTGTCACCTATTAACGGTAATGCTCCCCTAAACGCTGCAAATCAAGAGTATCAGACTCTCTAATTGACAGCCATGTGACAAATAGTATGAGTGTGGGTATCGCATCAATATAGATACTCGTACTATGTAGTACCGCGAATACCAAGTCACAACCCACAGCACAACGCCAAAGAATCGTAAAATTTCTCACGTCCCGCGCGTTGGTTAATGACAGTTTATTTAGCATTTTTAAATTTTTAATTCAAAAATTCAATGCTCATGATACACTGCAATTAACGGATAATGGAGTGGAGAATTGGTGCTGAACGGGACCACAAGAAGAATACGGAAAATTAAAAAAAGATACAACTCGAGTGGACAAATTGAGAGTTGCAGCGGACCCAAGGAGAAGATACTTTTGGTTTCATTTTCATTTAAATTGCATTGTTTTTGTGGTTTTTGTTGTTCTTTCTTTTGTTCTTTCTTCTTGTTCCCTTTTTAATTCAGAATCCCTGCACTGACAATTTAATTATTATTTTGGCCTCCAACTCAGTAGTCAGATACAAATCAGAGAAATTCTTGGAAATAACAGTGTGTTAGTGAATGGAACTGGAAATTGCGATAATCCCTCCTTTTTCAGTTGTTTGTTGGTGTTGATATAACTTTTGTTTTTATTTCTTTTTTAAGAAGAAGGATGGATGGAATGGAAGGCAAAATCGATTTCGGAGCATTGGAGTGACTCGAAAATATTAAAAGGGAAATCAAGGAAGTGATACAACTATGGCCATCTAGTGGTTGATAGGAAGCCGTTGAGAGTTGGTAATGCAGTGCGCACAGTAGAAATGGAAAATATTGCTCCATATACATACAATTCAATAAAATGATTTGCTCTGTGTTTGCAAAAATTCCGATTAATTTGTATGACTTCCTTTTCTTGTTACTTTGAGTTGGAGTGTAAGTGAGAGTAGTTGCTTTCCTTTTGCATTATTGATAAAATGAGATTTATCTAAGATATGGAAGCACTATTACGACAATTTTGAATTGAGTAAATTGAAGTAATAATTTTAATTATTGTACATTTGAAGTAAACTTAGATTGCTTAGAATTTGATTCTTGGAAGCAATGACTTAGCCCATTATAACCTAGCGGTGCCATATGGCATCCGTTTTTTAGTGTTTAAATTTTCGCGCCCCACGCTTGCCGTAGTTAGCTTTCTAGTATTTAGTGCAAACCAGTAGGCTTGTTACGACCGGCATTGGAATTTTTTTATTTTGTGTTGTGAAATTATTGCAAAGTACATGATATTTTATTAATTTTCCGTAATTTGCTACATTTATGTATTTTTTATTTGTTTCAAAACATCGTTTAATAATGCAATAATGTTATCCAATCTTCTTCATGTGTTCGGTTTATCCTACGCGAAAAGTGACGGGTACCTTTCGACACCTGTAGACTGTTATGTAATCTTTTCGTTGTTTTAATTTTTCCCGTGTTTATCTACTGTTTCTGATTTTTTTTTAGGGATATTTCACTACATGAAGCATTAGCTGTGCTAGATGAAGGCGAATATCTTGAGCCTCGATTGTTATATATCGAACCACCAGACCCCAATAACCTTACAGGTCGACAACTCAATGCCAGATGCGAAGCGGTACTAGCATCATTTACACGCCAAACACGATCAAGTCTTAAGCATTGAACCTGAGGCCGGGCCTTCTGCTATTTACTCTCGCAGTTCTCATAAGCCGTCTCGTGGGTCTCACACTCCATGTGGACGCTCTGTATCTCGTCGCCCTGCATCTAATAGGGATAGGGGTCGCGGAATAAAAGGCAATACTCATCAACTTGATTCTTCGAGTAGTTCCGACAGTTCTGTCAGTTCTGATGAAGACGAACCTCTAACAAAAAAAGACACAAAAGCGTATCGTATCTGGACAGATGACGATTTAATTCGCCAGTATCCTATATTTCCTGAAGCGGATTATCGATCTTATAGAGAAAAATCTCCTGTGGAAATGTTGGATCGTTTTCTAGGAGAAAATGTTGTCAACCTCTTAGTAGATCAATAGCAAAAATATACAGCTTTTCGCAACTGCTCGGACCCAAAAATAACTCAAGATGATATGAAGGTTTTCATCGCTATTCTTATTTTATCTGGCTACAATGCTGTTCCTTCTAAAAGACATTATTGGGACAAAGGGACAAAGACAAAGATATGAGAAATTTGATGGTCTATAACTGTATGCGACGAGATAGATTTATGAAAATAATGCGTTTTTTACATTGTGCGGACAACAATGACATGGTTGCCACAGACAAGATGCGGAAGCTGAGACCAGTCATTGATATCATCCAAAAGAACTTTTTAGAAAACTATGTGCCATCTTCTACTCTAAACTATGATGAGTTTATGATAGAGTATTTTGGAAAACACGGGTGTAAGCAGTTTATCCACGGCAAACCAATCCGTTTCGGTTTTAGAAACTGGTGCGTGAACACGCCTTATGGTTACTTGGTTGACTTCGAGATATATCAAGGAAATAATATTCAGGAAAATCCTGAATATGACAAGTCGTTTGGGAAAGCGGCTTCGAATCTTGTTAAAATGATAGACAATTTGCCTGAACAAGTAAAGTGCTTGCCAACAAGTTTCTATTTCGATAATTTGTTCACCAGTTTTCATCTGCTAGTACATCTGAAATCACGCGGGTATGAAAGGACGGGAACAGTTCGCGAGAACCGCCTTCCCAATGACCTTCCATTGACCAGGAAGAAAAATATGGCAAGAGCTGAGCGTGAAACTCATTTCCACTCAAAAAGTAAACAGGAGGATATAATTCTAGTTCGCTGGAAAGACAATTCTATAGTAACAGCAATGTCAACTATTCATGGTGTCGAACCTGCGACAAATGTTAGTCTTTATTGTGCAACAGAAAAAAAAATTCAGGTTTCACAGAATATAATAAAAATATGGGAGGCACCGATCGAATGGACCAAAATATAAACACCTATCGCATAGGAAACCGGGGGCAGAAATGGTGGTAGCCTATTTTCACGTACCTCATTGATGCGGCCGTGTGCAATGCTTGGGTGTTGTCAAAGCGAGCAGGTAGCAAACTTACTCAGCTAGATTTTCGAAGAGAAATTGTTCTACATTTTGGAGTTTAGAAATGAAACTCGTGGCGGTGGCCGTCCAGCAGTTTCTAAACCTTCCCTAACTGGCCATAGGACCAAGGACGACATACGTTTTGATGGTCGCAATCACTTATTAGTTCCCACTGCCAATGGTTCCCGTCGCAAATGTGCCTTAGGGACTTGTAAGACTCAAACTAGACTACAATGCATAAGGTGTAACGTGGGGCTCTGTGCAGCCTGCAACTTGCAATTTCATACTTGAAAGTTTATAATATTATCCTAAAAATATATCTGTAATTTTTTTTTTTTTAAATTACTTATCTTTTTCTTGAATAATAAAAATAAAATATAAACCCCAAAACAGTTTTATCAATAGCTTGTAACATTGTTAGCTAACAATAAGCAAATTATTTAATTCAAGTTACACAACATCTGAAGCACGATAATAACCTAGCGGTGCCATACGGCATCCGATGGTTTTTCCAGAACTAATAGTTGGACCAAAATTCTAACTATCAGAAATGATTAAGTCGATCTATAACCACAATATAATAAAATATTAAACGATTCTGGATAACTAAATTAATTCAGGTCATAATGGGTTAATTATATTGCTAATAATCACTTCTTGTTGTCAAAAAAGCAACAGCCGTCCAGTCACCTGCTTACATAAAGTCCGGTACATTATGTACGAGTCAATTTTATGTTATTTTCGCACTGTGAGCTAGAGCGGACTTTTGTTAAGAAGTCCACTGGGTACTTGCAAACAACATTTCATTTGGAGTTTGTGTCACACAATATAAGACCAATCACCACGCCATTACCGATGCAGAAAAATGAGCTCTTGGAATAAGTTCTGACGCTCTCGTTGATGATCAGGCACACGCGCTATCATTTTTTATTTTTCCAAATTTGGTTATGAACAAATGCCTAGAATCTCTAACCTTCCTTAATATCCTGGTTTTATTCTCGTTCTTGTTTTTCTTTCATAGACCCTTGAAATATGTATGTAACGCATATTTTTCCAACCCATCTGGATTGCTTTTGCGCCACATGTGGGATTGGCTGTATTTTCTGACCTTAAAAACTGTTGATATTTTTTTAAATTTGACTGATCTAATTTTTTTTTTTAATTCTTCGAATCTCATCTAAAATCTGTTCCTTTGATGCTTTCCGGAAAGAATTTGCATGTCAAGACCAGCTGATGTGCTCAGCCTGAAGTTTGTTTACTATCGGTTTTTCCTGTGACTCTGGCGAATGCGAAAGTTACACCCGCTGCCATTTGCAACATTTTTATTTCCATCGCTATCATTTTTCCTTACGACTTGCAATATTACGATGCATAGATTAGAGATGGACGAACGACTGTCGTGTATAGGTAAAAGCTTTTTAGTTTAAGTGGCATTTTATTTCACAAAATTCTGTGGAGTTTTCGTGCCATTTAAACGCTTTCGGTTTGTTCGGAGTGTCATTGTCATTTTTTGTTTATTTAATTTTTTTGGATTTTGGAGCGATGACTTGTTCTTCTTGTCCGAAGGGCTGTCACAACGTTGTTTATGATATCACTCTCATCGGCAAATAGAAGAGAAGTGTTTCCGAACGCTGCGCTGCTCCGAAGTGGTTCTGCTTAAACAGAAAATAGTGGGGGGTCATTCAAAAGCAATGGTGTACTCTGACCTTAACTTCCAATTTAATTTTATTTTATTTCTCATCGTAGATATCGTTTCTCATTCTTACATATTCGTACATCTCGGATACCTTATGAGATCTTAGCTCTGTCTACTTAAGAACTCTATCTTATCCTTTTTCTACAATAAATCGATGAAACCAGTATTCAGGTCTTTTGAGGCATGGTCCTCCATGATTACCCGTAACATTCCGTTGTTAACTTTCTCTAGATTCTTTCTAGATCTCTCTCGTAAATTTTCATATGTAGTATGTGGCATTAGTTTCGCCGATGGGTAGTTGTTGTAGTTTTTTGTGTTGCTGTTGTCCTTATATACTACCATGATCAAAAAGTTCCAGGAATGTATTCAGAAAATTGGAAATTCATCTAAATCTATGTTGTCCCCTTCAAAGTAATCCCCATCGACTGCAACACACTTATGCGAGCGCTTGATCTAACCCTTGAAACATTTTTTATATTCGGTTTTCGGTATGTCCATCAGTGCTTCCTACGATTTTTAAATTACTTCCTCTCGGCTGCTGAAACGGTGAATTCGGTGGCTGTTGGATGGTATTTATTGCATTTTTCGTTAAAAAATTACGAATAATGATAGCACTGTGCGATGGTGCGTTATCATGGTGCAAGATCCATGCGTTTTCTGCCCACAATTTTCTCTTTTGGCGAATTGCTTCACGCAGATGTCTCATAACGCCCAAATTATACTCTCTGTTTACTGTCTGGCCTTCTGGCAAGATTACACCGTTGTAATCTATGAAAACCGTGAGCATTGCTTTTTGACTGGAAACGACGTCGCGACGTGGTTTTTTTGGTCTCGGCTCATTTGGTGAACGCCATTCACTTACCTGATGTCTGGATTACGTGTCGTACTCATAAACCCACGTCTCGTCTCCAGTAATGATCCTTTTGATGAATGTGGGATCGGATTCAGCTTCGCAAATCATCTCTTTTGCAACGTCAACACGGTCTCTTTTTTGCATGAAATTTAGGTCTTTTGGTCCCAACTTTGCTGCTACACGACAGAAACCCAAATCAATAACCAAAATGTCTTGGACGGATCCATAGGCAATGCTCAAGTCCTCCGCTATCTTTCTGATGGTTAATTTGCGGTTATTGACCAACATTCCTTTTATTTCATCAATGTTTTCGTCGGTTTTCGATGTCGATGGTCTGCCATCATCTTCGATTGACTCACGACCACTTTCGAACCGCTCGTGCCACTGATAAACGACCGTTTTCTTTAGAGAATCGTTGCCGAAACACTTTTCCAACATTTGCAATGTTCGCGCACCATTAAATCCGTTTTTTACGCAAAATTTAACACGAGTACAAGTTCGTTCTTGCAAATTTAAATCCATTTCTAAAATTGTAAAAAATCGCCAACACACAGAGAGATTGATGCACTCTTGGCTACGTAACTTTTGCAAACGTCAAGCTATGACGCTAAGATTTAGAGAGAATGTCAACAAAAGATTTACCAACTTAACAAAAAAACAGAACTCAAATCGGAACAATGGGAGCGCCACACGATGGTGTGGTGCGGGAACTTTTTGATCAAGGCTGTAGTCCAACAAGGAAGCTCCCCCCCCCCCCCAATGATTAGACATTCGATTGATTTTATTGAATGAGATAGCGAACCATTTAAGCCCAAGATTTTAGATTAATACAATCCAACTGCATGATTATCTTTACTGGTTCGCCAGTTTTAGCTTCCAGTAAATTTGCTATTTCTTCTTTATGGGCGACAGTCGAGGGAATGGTGCTTTCTGGAAACTCTTTGTATGATAACGCGTTCAAGTGTACTTTCCATCTATTGTAATTTTAGTTCGTGTCTTGCTGCATTTTTTATTTTAATACTCCTTGCCCCCATTTATGGATTATCATGTAACCACTTTTAATTTTTTCTTCTGCTGTCGCACGTTCTCTAGCCACCGCTTTTTTCGGATCATTTTTACAACGTTTATAGTCCTACTCAGGGCGCATTTCTTCGATTCTGCTTTTCCCGCTGTACTAAGTCCAAATACTTGCCATTCATTCTTTACCGTCATTTTCGTCTCATCACCACGTCTCTTTATTTATGTGAAGTCGGCTTTTGGAATAACGAGCAGAGTTTTTGCACAACTTCGAAGTTTTTCCGCGTGGCTTAGGCGTTTGGTGCTTCCTCCTGGTTTATGGCATTTTGGAGCTATTCTAGCAAAATTCTGACAAAAGAAAGTATGCGCTGATTTACTATTGGTTCGACCAAGATCACTTTAGAATATTTGAATTGTTTATTCCAGCATAGGTGACACTCTATCGAGGTAAAGTGTCAAAAGCTGCAATATGTGATTAGGTCTGTAATTTCCATGAGTTCCCGTTCCGGAATCGTTTCCTCCATGACAGTCGTCGTATTCGTAGTTCGATTCCCAGACGTGTCGGTTTAAGTCTGTAGCAATGAAAAGCATTTCATTCCTTGTCACTCCTTTTAAAAGTTCACCAAAATCGCAACAAAATATTTATAGTCACACGAGCTAACAATATTTCAAGTTTTATGTTCAAATATCATCAGTTTTATTGGATTAATTAACTTTTTATTTTACCAAGGAGTTGAGATGTCAGGAACTCTGGCAACTGCATTTTCCTTTTTGTTCTGTTTATAATAAAACACTTTCTATGGTCTCGTTTGCAGCAATTAACATTCTAAATAAATCGTCGTCTGCGAAAAAAATTTATCGTTTGCGTAACAATGATTGTGAAGCTTGCAGGAATAGTAATATTATTTACGCTTTAAGCTACCATGTACTTTGCGACGATAGCTACCCACTTGGCCGGGCTCATTCTATTTTCATTAGTCGTTGAGGGCTACTTTTCCAATGTAACAGCTTCCCTTTGCGAATATTCGTATAACCGCGTTTGAAATTTAAAAATAAGTGATTCATTCAGGTAACTCGCATTCTTACGGATATGGCGGTATATCGCTAATGCTGAAGACAGTTTTTCCAATTGTTATGTTTCACCAGCTGTCAAAGTTACCAATGATATCCAGCTATCAAAATATTCAGTAAGGTTTGCCATTTCGCCACGCGTCGTTTTATACTTGCTGAACATGCGAAAGTCATTAAAAAATATTACCAAAATTCCACTTCAGTTGTAAATACGCAACGTGAATTTCGTCGTGAGGTCGGTCGTAGTTATGGCTTCCTTGTTCAGACAATTAGTCACACCATGGAAAAGTTTGCGCGTGAGTACATTCTTTTCGATCTTAAGCCACTAACCAGAGAGAAATGAAGAAATCATAGCCCCCGTAGCGGCCAGTATCGAAGAAGACCCAGGAATGTAGATTCGGCGCCGATCACCTGAATTGGGTATCGCCAGAGAGTCAACCCAGCTTATTTCGCGGTTGAATCCTGATTTTGGTCAAAAATTCGTCTTCTCGGACGAGGTCTATTTTGAACACAACCCACAAGTATTCAGCCAAGCATCAATACGTCCACAAAGATTGACTGTTTGATGCGGTTTAGGGCACGGCGGCATCATCGAACCTTTTTTCTTTCTAGGTATAGAGCGATGTTAACTCACTTACTGTGGTCAGACCTTGACAACATCGATATATTCGAGCTGTGGTTCCAACAAGACGGCCCTACATGTCATACAAGCGACTCAACGCTCGAAGTTGTGAAGGAAAAATTTTGCGGGCCGGCCTCTCTGGGGCTACGTCAAGTCCGTAGCCTAAGTTAACCAGCCAACCACTTTGGAGGAGCTCGAGACTAAGAAGATTCGACACGATATTGCCGGAATAACGCCGCACATATTGCACCGTGTTATCAAAAATTGGAGCGACGGCTTGACGCACTGCCAGCGAAGCCGAGGCAGCCATTTGAATGACTACTAAAAAAGATAATTTTAATTTTAGGAGCATATGCTAAAACCATAGATAAATATGGATCTTTAGTAAATTAAGGCTCCAGTTGATATCAGCTATAAAATTCAAAACAATTTTAGATCCGGAAGAATACTATAGACTACATCATCTGCGAAAGCAGTTAGTGTACCTTTAAAGTTCAAGTCAATTTGTGATTTGAACTTGCAGTATGTTGTTCTTAGTAATATTTTATACTGACTCAAAATACTATTTACTTCCTGCCTTTCATTTTTTAAGACACCCTTAGCAAAACTAAATTGATACCGATAGTAATTATCTCGGAAAATAGGAATTTCTGTTTTTAAATTAACTTTTTCAACCAATAATACTCGTACTTCTCATACTAAGGTTGGAACATTTGATGTATAGAATATTTGGTTCTAACCTTAATGTTACTTTTAACTTTCTTAATAAGTTGTCTAGTAATGCGACTTTAAGTCGTTTAGAAAATTTGTTCACACTCATGATATTTGTCAGGAAATCAATAAATCAGCCTTACTGCTGTTTTCTATTAGGTAGCGGTTTAAAACCCTCTTGAATGGTGAGAAGAGATTACAAAAATATGACGAACCAACCACTTTTAATGACCCTTGTAAACACTTAAAGGACAACAACCGTTGGATCTGCACGTGTAATACTCGAACCCTTAACAGGCCAAGACTAGCCGATCAATTAGCAGATGCCCTTAAACGCAATCACGCAAATATCATCGTCATCCAGGAAGTCCGATGGGATGGTCCGGACGTAACGAGGATAAAAAACTATGATAAGTGTTATGGTGGTTGCTATAGCCGCAATATGCGAGTGTCTTATGACAACTTGCATCAAGAACATTTTCTTCCCAAAAAGAAGAAAAAACAGCACGATAAGCGCGCGATCGAAGATATTGCGAGGTTGTACTCCAGTAATAACGTAATGAAGTTTTACCAATAAGTAAAAGGAACATGTCTAGGCAAGAAGAACCGTACAGAAGCCTGTAGATATGAAGAAGGAAACCTTGTAGCAGAGTCACAGTCGGTGCTTAGAATATGGAAAAAAAAGTTTCTGCACCCTGTATAACGCGAAGCAGCACAACATCCCGCCGTCAGGCAGGATAGACCATTCAACCTTGACGACGATAGCCAAAACTTCCGTCCACCTGATCAAAACGAAGTAAGGATATCAATATCTAAGCTAAAATCCAATAACTGGACCCAAATATATACCGACCGAGTTATTCAAAGCTGCTGGAAATAACTTTGTGGAGAGCATACACCAACTCAAATCTGGCCAGAGGAGAGTATGGCTGGTGAATGGAATCTCAGCATCGTTTGCCCAATCCACAAAAGAGGAGACACCCCCAACTACACCAACTATAGACGCATAAGTCTCATCAATACCGCATACAAGATCTTATCTGCAATATTGTGTAAATCTGAAACCCTTAGCCAACAACCCGATTGGTCCCTATCAGTGCAGTTTCAGAGAAGGAAAGTCCACAATCGACCAAATATTCACTCTCCAACAGATCCTGGAAAAAACTCAAGAAGTCCTAATCAAAATCCACCATCTTTATATCGATTTTTAGGCGGCATTTGACAAAATTTATAGAGCCAAGTCTAGTTTTAGCATCCCTGCCAAACTCATCCATCTCTGCAGAATGACTATGATGAACGCTCGCTGTTCCTTTGATGCCAAAAAAGATTTTAGACTATGTGATGCGCTGTCATGTGACTTCTTTAACACCATACTTGAAAGAATTGTGCGGAACTCACAACCGTACATTGGAGGCACAATCTTTCAAAAGTCTGTCCAACTACTAGCGTACGCCAATGATATCGACATAATTGGACGTACTTAGCCAGCTCTCACCCGTGCGCTCGCTAGTATTGAAACGCAAGCTGCAAAAATGGGTCTAGCCGTTAATCAGAGCGAAAAGGAGAGACACAAAATATCGATGAATTGGACAGAATGTCACCTATAAGAAGACTTCTTGCTAATCGCTGTTTCTTTCGGTTAAGAAGGCAATTGTAATAGAAGTCAGTAGTAAGGCCCTATCCCTATAAACTCAGGAAACACTGTATAAGATCTCGACTCGATAATCTCAGCCCTACTTTATGTCATTGAAGCCTGGGCTCTATCAAAAGCGGATAAAGATATTCTCGGACGTTTCGAAACTAAAATTCTTCGAAAACTGTTGGGTTCGTTTGCTTTGACGGTCTTTGGGGAGAAGATACAATGGCGAGTTCAGAAATTTTGTTCAATAAAATTTACAATGCTGATTTTTGGCGCTTTAAGTGGAACCTATGGAACACTACTTTGCTAACATTAACTTCGTGATAAACTAAAACAAAACAAAAATAATATTTATTATACAATACAATTATAAAACATTTAATAAACTAACTTTTGGGATTGAATTTTGTAAGTTGAGAACCTCTTTTCTCATAAATACTGCAACAATAATTGATTACTTTTATATTTACTTGCTTGCTTGCGTAGTTATTAAATTATTTATGCAATAGCTTATTCTCTTACTTATCTTCCATTTACTTTTTTATTATTTTTTGTTCGTTAAATTAAGTATAAGCTAGACATAACTGTTGATTATTAAGGATAACTCCATCTACCGATTTAATCTCTCCCCGCCAGTGTAAGCGGCTAAAATAATACCATTCCCCAAGAAGTCGCCTAGACATATCAGTCGTACCTACAAAATAAATGAGTATCTCATTAGTAATAATCTACTGGTTTCAGTTCAATCTGAATTTCATGCCAAACATAGCTGCACTATTGCTTTGATTAATGTGGTGGAAAATATTATAAGAGAATAATTTTATAAGGACCATTTTACTTTCTTGATCCTTCTAGATATCTTAAAATCTTTGATATGGTTGAACAATCCCTTTGTCGTAAAGTTACTTTCTTCATATTAAAAAAAAAAAGACAACAAGATTTAGTTAAAAGAGCTCCATATCGGAATGTCCTCGTTAGGCTCACCAGGGGTAGATTTTGGGACTTCTCTTATTCATAAATACATATCAATGATATAATCGTACTAAGTATTTTCGTAAATACAACGGTTCCCTACAGCCTCTAGTACTCATATTACCCGGACTCTTGTGTTGGCTTGCGTCATTTGTGGTCTTACATTTGGTCTATTCATACCAAAATTTAAATTGGAAAACATGGAGGCGAGCGATAAGGAAAACAGGATTGCTGTTACTGCCCTTCATAAGCGCGGTATGGAAAAAGAGCTAATCCTTAAAACTCTGGAATCAGCTGCATGTTTGTCTATAGGGCCATTAAATTGCTTGAGGATACCAAAGTTCACTTTTGTAAAAAGGGACGTAAAACTTCGGCTGCACTCTATCAGGAAACTGTTTTGGAAAGAGTGGTGAAACCGTTGAACCAGTCCCTCTTCCAAAACAAGCCGGAACTTTCCAATAGGACTCTGCTCCTCTGCTCCAGCCCATAAAGCAAGAACCACCTAAGCCTGGCTCACGGAAAGTACTCCTCGTTTTATAACCATTAACATCCATAGCCCGAATCGTAATCCTTTGGATTACAAGTTATGGTCCGTTTTGGAGGACATGGTTTATACGAAAAAACACCCAAACCTCGATACGCTCAAAATTAGCCTAAGGAAAGCAGTCGACAGTTTTCTAATGGAAATTGTGCGTGCTGCGATTTATGAGTGGCCAACTCGTCTCAAGGCCTGTATAAGAGCAAATGGAGGTCATTTTGAATGAAACTATTTTTTTTATTTTAAATATTTTATATATTTTTTGTTTTCATACCTATTTACATCTGCAATAGAATTTATGATAGTACTAGGTGTATATAAACCATGATTTGAAATTCAATAAAACGCTTTTATGCCGACAGAATTCAAATTTATAGATATTGCACCCTTGACCTTATTGATAACTATGTCAATGATTTGAACAAAGATCTTCAGAAGATCTTGAACTTTTAAGTAATGGGTGTTTTTTTTTTGCAGTGTCAGACTTTTTCAATAGCGATTAAATGTCAAATCAGCTGTTACATTGAGCTGCCAATAACAGTTGACGGATTAACGTCCCAATAACGATTTCAAAACTCTGAAATGTATTGTACATATTTCCAAAATTGAAGTTCTGTTCGCGAAACTTGTAGAGCACTTCGTGAAATTTGCTGCTAACATCATCGGCTAATTCACGCTATTGGATACTCGCACACCAATAAGAACGAGGGTAGTGGGTTCGGAAGAAAACATCGCATCTATGGAAGTTATTGTTGAATTTTAAAACAAAAAAAAAATTTTTCAGTGATGAGGCTCATTCCTGGTCAAATGGCTGTTGCCACAGGTTGGTGCCATACTCCATACTATCATACCAACGAAAAAGTGGGGCAGACGTGCTGGACATATGCTCCAAATTATTTTCAAATATTAAATGGCATGAAATAATCTTTAATGAATGCATGGATTTAATAAATCATCATGAAGTTAATTTGCTTGTGTTTTGTATGAAAAAAAGGCGGTACTTCTTAAAAAAAAGACATGTTTATATGTCTAATTATTTAAAAAAAAAATCTGCGGATCAGGATCAGAATCCAGCAATAAAATTTGTTATAAAATGGGAGCAAGATACTCAAAAGGACCTAATGCGATAGTGGGTAAGGCATATGACGTTCTTCGAAGGCATTGGGCTGCTCGAAAGTTCACACCACCGTAGACATGGTTAATTCTTGCTAAAGACCTGGATATTCCTCCGTAAGTGCGAAATATTCGGTTTGTGATATTAACAGTAAAAGAAAGCTTCAACTTGCATTTAACAACACGTTGGCGAATGATTGAGGTTCAACGTTAAGTTTGTTCACAGTATTTCTCCATTGTTTGTCGCGTCGCAAACGTACTCTGGATGCAACTAATACCGTGAAATGTTCGGAAATATATAATAAAAGATTGCGTCGACCGCAATATGATCAATTTGGTTGACTGTTTTATGATCCATTTACCGCCGTATTTTTTTGTGAATATTGAAAAAAGAAAACCGTAGCTGCAATGATATTCCGTCCAGTAGCAAAGTCTTTTAGCAGACGTGGTGTGATGTAGATAATGCTTTCCGATTGTACTTCCAAAGACGTTCGCTTTTAATTAGTTAACTTTAAAATCACCTAACCAACCATTTTAACATAATTTTAGCATGCTCTGGTAACATATCGGATTTAATTAGCCTTGATTGTCACAATGTTTATGTCCTGAAAGCTCAAAACTACCTACCTTAGTCTTATAACAAATTATCACCAAAAAAGACGCTACTTTTGGTTCACTCAGTGTATATAGTACATATACATATGTATGTCACATCCCACCGGACTTCCTAGTTGACGATGGTATCTGCTCTATAGCAGCTTAGAGCCTCCGTTATTTATTCGGCTCCATGTGCAGATATGTATCTCGTTGTTCTTTTCTTGTTTTTCAGGTTCTTCAAAAGCAAGTCCATCCATATCTGAGGCTTTTGGTTCTTTCGCAATAGTGAGATGCTTACCTGGCATAAAATAAATTATAGTGCCCAACCACGGACTTACTTCCTTTCTGGGGCTCTTTGTGATTGGCCAGCTTTCCCTTGAATACATTTCCCATCAAAACTTACTTTTTTGTACTGTTGATGTTCAGTTGACTTATCTACCTATTCCAACATCGTTCTCATTTAAAGACATCAATTGACATTGATGCATTACATGTTGCTATTATTGCTCTTCCCTGGGAGCGTTGAAGACTAAGTCCTGACTTGGATGAAAAATTGAGTCCAAAAACTTTGTCTCGCACTAATTTTGCGAACACGTGCTCACTAAATGAGTCCCTGCTTTACTACCGAGGTTTTAGATTTGATAAAACAACGAAATACTCTACAATAAGTGGAAACGTAATTCAACTACTTCTAACTTGGAAGCATACTCGTATGTACTCGTAGTAATGCGCAACAATGTGAACAGTGTAGTTTGCTCTGCCAAAAAAAAACTTTTTTACTTCCCAATTAAATACATCGCTACCGCCAAAAAAACTTCAAAACAACTTGCGTAAGATTGGTGTTAGCGAAAATAGCAGCAGTGCTAAGTGTGAAATATATTCAATGACCACTTTTTGAATACTGACGAGAAGGTCTAGATGATTTTAAAACGTTAAGAGAAAGCGACGTAATTGAGTGCATTGTTACTATCAGGTCGAAGCGGGATAGATGCAATTCCTATTCGTTATACTCGTATTTTGATTAAACTTCCACTTATCATCAATTATTTGACGCACATAATCAATATTTCTACAATCCTGGAAAAATGCTAATGTTATCCCTTAATAGATCTATGCCTCAACCTCAAATGACTTTATACCAATAAGCATATTACCATGCTTGTCGAAGATTTTTGAGAGGCTTATTGTCAAGCAAATACAAGACCGCTTTTCAGTCAATTCCCTTTTCAGGTTTTTGGATAAGAATGTTTTTTTTTTAACAATTCGTTGCTTGTTGTGTTTCTGAAAGGCTTTCCACAAGTAAACCATAACATTCTCCGCTGGAAGTTGAAATATCTTTTTGGTTTTAATGAGAGGAGTTGATAAAAGGCTTCTTTTATGTAGAATGCAAAAGATACTTAACGACGAAATCTTTTCCCAGCTTATGCCTGTAAAACAAGGTGCTCCTCAGGGATCTATCATAGGACCTCTTCTGTTTTGCATGTTCATAAAGGAAATGTGAATATGCTTCAATTCATCTAAACGCTGATGATGTCCAACTTTATTTACCGCGACCAGTACACGAAGTTGACGAGGTCGTTCACGTGATCAATAAATACAATATCTGGCCAATATCCATCACTGGTCGTTAAAGAATTATTTAGTCATCAAAATCCCAAAATCCGTCGATATAATGAGAATGTCTGATTTTTAGCTTTGCAATAATAATAGTTCTTGAATCTGTAACTAGCCTTGGTTTCATCATAAATCGCCACTGACTGCCTACAACGATGTGAATGTAATGGTAGGCCGAATTGACGGATGTCTTCGATAATGTTGGCTCACGGCAAATTTTACTCCGATCGAAACAAACCAAGACTTATTAGAGCGCTTGTGCTACCCCTCATAACGTACTCTGAGAATTTTAATTGTACGAGTACACTGGACTGAGTACAAACTACAAGTTGCCTTCAACGACATAGTGAGATACATCTATAATATTCGAAGATAGACCATGTTTCTGAACTATCTAGGAACTTATTTGGATGTACGCTCCAACAGTATATTAACACAAGAAATTGCATATTTCTATTTAATAAAATTAAGACTAAATCTCCAACATATCTGTTTTACAAAATTCAAATTGTTCTATCTCCAAGAATACATATTTAGCATTATCCTACCAAGATATAATTATTTAAACTCCCCTCGTACATTTTTTATTCACACGATTAAACTTTGGAACTCAGTACTCTTGGATTTAATCGGTATATCTAACGCTCCTAAGTTTAAAAACGCAATTTCCAATATTTTTTCCATGTCCCGTTTTAAATCTTTTTTTTATTTCCTCAGTTTTACAGTAATTTAACACAAATTGTTAAATCAGTAAATTATTTCATATGAAATGTTATTGTAGACTTAAGGTTTCCTTTTTTTATTTTGTACCTCAATGAACTGCAATATCTCAAACTAACTTCTGTGTACAACAAAAGGCCACGTCTTAATGTATTATACATATTTAGGCCATCGGTAGCCCAGATGCACAATAACTAAAAATAAATGTTTGAATATAATTAGGTATGTTATACCACATTAGCTGAAAAGTCCGTGCCGTTTTATAGTAAAACACAAATTTTTTGCAAGATTCAACTTTATTTATCAATATAGTTGCCTTCGAGGGCGATACACTGATTGAAACGATTTTTCAATCTTTCGATACCAGTTTTGTAGAACGATTTCGGTCTTAAATCTCTTTCCGGCGAGCATTCTTTTGAGGTCTGCGAACAGGAAATAGTCGCTGGGGGCCAAATCTGGAGAATACGGTGGGCGCGGAAGCAATTCGTAGCCGAATTCTTTCAATTTTGCCATCGTTTTCATCGACTTGTGACACAGTGCATTGTCTTGATGAAACAGCACTTTCTTTTTCTCCAAATGCGGCCGTTTTTCTGCGATTTCGTCCTTCAAATGCTCCAACAGCGCAATGTAATAGTCGCTGTTGAGAGTCTGCCCCTTTTGGAGATAGTCGATGAAAATTATTCCATGTGCATCCCAAAATACGGATGCCATAACCTTGCCAGCCGACTGTTGAGTTTTTGGTCGTTTGGCCACTCAGCTGGCTGCCGAATTGACTCTGGTGTGAAGCGATGGAGCCAAGTTTCATCCATTGTCACATACTGACGCAAAAATTCGTTGAACAGCTTTAAACACTCCTCTGAATCATCAACACGTTGTTGTTTTTGGTCGACTGTGAGCAAACGCGGTACCCACTTTGAACACAGCTTTCGCATGTCCAAATATTCGTGTATGATATATCCAACACGCTCTTTTGATATCTTCAGAGCCTCAGCTATCTAGATCAACTTCACTTTACGGTCATTCGTAATCATTTTCTGGACTTTTTTGATGTTTTAATCTGAAACAGCCTCTTTTGGACGTCCACTGCGTGCATCATCTTCGGTGCTTGTATGACCACTTTTAAATTTTTCAATCAACTTGCGAATGGTTCGTTCGCAAGGTGCAGAGTCCGGGTAACACTTATCAAGCCATTTTTTCCCATCAAAAAGCAATGATAAGTCAACGCACGAAATTGTTTTGAATCCATTTTTTTCACAATAACAAAAGTTGCTTCACTCACAACGCTATATCTCGAGAACCAATCGTCCGACAGCTGTCAAATTTATACACGAATCTTTTGAAGGTTGGAACTAACTGAAAATGGTATGGATTTAATTCAAGTGGTGCCCTCTCTTAGAAACGGCACGGACCTTTCAGCCAATGTGTATTTTATGCCGTGTTGTGGCATTTAATACCTTGTGCAATTTCGTGTCTATTTTGACGTATGTTATAAGGTCCATTCAGTTGTATTCGTCGCTCTGCAATTTTAAGAAATGAAATGTTGATTCCGCTGGGCGTTTGTTTCATAATTCGAAATACTCGTACACTTGAAGAAAGTCAAGTAACAGCAGTAACAAAAAAACGTGGTGTCTTTTCGCTAATGGAAGTGAGCATCAAGCATGGCCTTAAGGACGATCAAAAGTTTTTACACGTCACTGTGCATAATGCGTGCAGGAAGAGATACACCGTTCGAAGTAATGTTGCGTCATCTGTACGTCGTGGAGGTGATTCAGTTCCTGAAACATAGTTCTAAAGATCATCAAAAGGCTCTATGGAACAGCAAAACATTTTTTTCCTTTGTGGAGATAATATCACTGAAGATTCTATTAAGCTCAAAAAAAAAAACTGCTCAATTACGGAGATATGCACGCCGATCCGATGAATGTTGACGGCAGATTATACATATATCGCCTTGCATCTGTAACTGATATGGTCGGTGCTAATACCAGATATCACTCACAATGTCACAAAAATGTACAATTTGTGCCAACAACTCTTAAACTGAAAAGAGGAATACTTCGGTCTGCATAGAATATATCCCCTTGATCACAAATTTAATTTATTCAGAAAATTAAAAATACAAGTTTATTCATCTAAATCTACGAGTTTATTGTCCCCTTCAAAGTAATCCCCATCGACTGCTACACACTTACTTATGCCAGCGCTTGATCCAACCCTCGAAACATTTTTTATATTCGGTTTTCGGTATGTCCATCAGTGCTTCCTGCGATTTTTCCATTACTTCCTCACGGCTGCTGAAACGCATTCCCCGTAGTGGTTTTTTTAACTCAATTGAACAGAAAGAAGTCACAAGGAGCCAAATCAGGTGAATTCGGTTGCTGTTGGATGGTATTTGTTGCATTTTTCTTCAAAAAATTACGAATAATGATGGCACTGTGCGACAAAGACGGTGCGTTATCATGGTGCAAAATCCACGAGTTTTCTGCCCACAATTTTGATCTCTTTCGGCGAATTGCTTCACGCAAACGTCTCATAACGCCAAAATACGAGTAATGCTCTTTGTTTACTGTCTGGCCTTCTGGCAAAAATTCATGATGCACTACACCGTTGTAATCCATGAAAACCGTGAGCATTACCTTCTTTTTGGATTGAAAACGACATGGTTTTTTTGGTTGGTGAATGGCGTTCACCAAATGAGCCGATGTCTAGATTACGTGTCGTATTCATAAGCCCACGTCTCGTCTCCAGTAATGATCCTTTTGATGAATGTGGGATCGGATTCAGCCTCGCAAATCATCTCTTTTTTGCATGAAATTGAGGTCTTTTGGCACCAACACACTAACTTTGCTGCTACACGACGGAAACCCAAATCATTAACCAAAATGTCTTGGACGGATCCAAAGGCAATGTTCAGGTCCTCCGCTATCTCTCTGATGGTTAATTTGGGGTTATTGGCCAACATTTCATTTACTTCATCAATGTTTTCGTCGGTTTTCGATGTCGATGGTCTGCCACTGCGTTCATCATCTTCGATTGACTCATGACCACTTTTTTTAGAGAATAGTTGCCAAAACACTTTTCCAACATTTTCAACGTTCGCGCACCATTAAATCCGTTTTTTACGTAAAATTTAATACAAGTTCGTTGTTGCAAATTTAAATCCATTTCTAAAATTGTAAATAGTCGCCAACACACACCGAGATAGATGTACTATTGGCTAGGTAACTTTTGCAAATGTCAAGCTATGACACTAAGATTTAGAGGGAATGTTAACAACTTAACAAAAAAACAGAACTCATATCGGAACAATGGGAGCGCCACACGGTGGTGTGGTGTGGGAACTTTTTGATCAAGGTGGTATATATTCATATCTTGCTAAAAACAGGGAAGAATATCAATTCTCATTGAAAGACCTCATGGATGATATCAAAGAGAATTAAAGGAGCATTTCAAATTCGAATTGGCCCCTTATCCATTTGCATTCTTCAATGAGGAGAGGATGCCAGAGGGGCTAAATCTAATTTTTATTCCGCTTTCACTCCACTTTCCCAAAACATCTTACTTGGAGCCAATATGTTTGTAGCAGTTGATGGATGATACGAGTACCTTTACCACAAAGTCACTTGGCATCGAGACAATTCGATGAGGATGATCGTAGCTAACTATATTATATGTATACACAGTCAACCACTTTGTCAGGAATGTGTCAGTGGTGTTCGATGGATACCCTGAAGATAAGACCCTTCTGGAGTACTAAAACGGAGAACGAATGCGTCACTACGCTGCCCTCCCTTACAAGGAGATCGTGTTTGACTCCTCAACTATACTCAAAGTGCACCAGGAGAAATTGTTAGCCAATGACTCCAGTAAACGACGTCTCATTGACCAGTTGTGCTCTGCATTTGGAAGGCATTGAAACTAAGAAGCGACAGAAGATGCAAACTGCAACATTATCGGAACCGCCCTTGACAAAAGCACATGCTACGAGAACGGTATCGTGGTTCTACTCATTCTCATTTGCGGATAGGGCTCGAACATCCGAAATGTTAACTACCAGAAATGTGGGAAAGATCAGCCAAGTTGCACAAGTTGCAATTGTCGAGGAGAAATGAAATTGCCACCCGGGCTCGAACTCTTCCTCCACGCATTTAGCGGATGCCACACTACTTCTACCCTTTTCGGACAAGGAATAACAAAATCGTTCAGTGTATTTCGAGAGAACTAGAACCTAATTGATCAGGCCACAGTGTTTCTCCTCCCAAATGTTACTCAAGAGGTTAAATCTAAAGCTGGAGAGAAGTGCCTGGTCGCTTTGTATGGAGGGCAAGTATAAATCGACACATCATCATGACCTTGTTCATTTTATTAGCATCCAGGGCGAAGTTGAACTTGAAAGGTTTTACCCCAACCAAAGAGGCTGTTTTTTTTTCATTCGTATCGTACGTACGTAGTGCAAAAGTGGTTCGGATTGGAAAAGGATGGCAGGGAATGAGGTTGCTCGAAAATCTCAGTTGGTTTAATACCAATAACAACATTATGTGAACCAGCCTCACCAATTCTTCTCAAATCACTCTCATGCAAGTGTTACAAGGGATGCACGAGACCTTGCACTTATCGGAGAGATGGGTTTAAGTGCTAAACTTTATGCACTCCGTGCTCTGGCAGAACCTACCACAATTGTAATTGGCGAAGATGAAGGCATCCCCGACGATCCTTCGCTTTCAGGCGAGCAACCAGAGACCAAAAATATATCCCAGCAACTTTGTGCAGTCTCGGAATACGACCGTGATCAACCACGATCCTCGACAAAACCCAAACATTGAGCGTTGATTTATTGATTTGTAAAGTTTTTTTTAATAAGAGATGTACTAGGAAGCATACTTTTTCATCTTTAAACATAATTCTATGCATTTTTTTTGTTGAATGTCTACAAATTTCACACATATGTATATATATGTACATATTTCGAATACAACTGATTGCACGGAGATGTGGTTAGGCTTAAATTGTTGCAAATTGAATGGACTTTAAAAGTGGTACTACCGAAAAATGCATAGTTTAGGAGTTATAAGTCAACAACTGAAAAAAACTGGAGTTGCACTTTACGTATTACGTAGCAAGCGCAGATTTCCCGCTTGGATTAAACTTGGATTCACACAACCCTAACCTACCCTAGGTCCGATCAAAAAAAACAGAACTACATCAAGTTTTGCGATTTTAATGTTTATTGAATTGAAAAAAATTTAAATGAAAGAAATATTCTGGAGCCAGTAACTCTATTCAGAGAGTTAACTTATTAAAGATTCGTCACCATCTCTCTATTTCTCATTCTGACTCCTGAACTATTAAGCTCCAAATACATTATAGCAGGCCATAAAAGGAGTCTGCCATGCTGATTGTTGACAGCTCCATCAATTTAGTCACTTCATCTGCCAATGACCTTTTGAGATTAAGTCATCTCAGATAGGACATTTTATAGTACCTAGTTTGCCATTTTCACTTGCTTAATATTCGTTGGGCGAGATTAGTACCCGGTAGCTGAATAAGCACACAAAATTATGTGTAGTCATAGTTATAGTATGGGCCATCGTTATTGAGTCAGCTGAAGAGCCTTGAAAATACCGTATGTGCGCTGAGTTTTTCTAAGTTAGGTTCTTCGTCTGCAAGACTGTCTAATTCGCCTATCTCTTTTTAATTATCGAATTTTTTGACTTTATTTATTTTTAGCATGCCTTTCGAAAAGTTCAATTTGGATAGTATGCTAGGCTCTTGAATTGTCTAGCGATCGTTTTGCATTCCACTTTAAAAGAGCATTTAGGGCAACATACATGAACTTTTAACGGCAGAAACCACCAATCTTACCAAATTATATGCCACATTCTGATCACAAAGTACCTGGAATTGCTCAATAAAATGAAAACCGTGAAATTATTCAGCTATATTCATTTTAGTCCCTTCAAAACACTTTTCATGGATCGATTTTGGAATCGCTTTACCCCCTTCTATTTTATCGCTTCGTGGGAATAGAAAAAAGTCACTAGGGGCCATTTCAGGTGAATACGGAGCTTGCGGAACGGTATCAACATTCTTTTTGATAAAACTAGTCAAAATCAAAATCACTCTCGGCACAAGCCGCGTTTTAACTCGTCTCATGCTCAAAACATAGTGGATTATGCTCTGCACAGATCCAAGCGATCTCCCTGATGCCAACAGGACGATCTGCGAGGACAATTTTCTTAACATTTTCGATGTTTACCGTTAACATTTTCAACGTTTCCGCAGATGATATTTTGTTAGAAACACAAAATTTCAGGCAAACTCTTTGCTCAACAAAATTTGATATTGCGAAATTCGCAGAACCCAACAAACACTGACTTGTTTACAAAGCTATCAGGCAAAAACTCCCGGCAAATGGTGCTCAAACAGATATTTTTGTACCCTCTTTAAATTATGATGAATATCTTTCGAGGGAATCAAACCCAGATCTGTGCGGCTGACATGATGATCTCAAAACTCTTATCTCGCTGAATTTTGAGAACTGATTCTTGATATCCCTGATTTAATTTTAATAATGTCTAATGCAAGCTAAACTTTTCAATCAGCACAAACGATTTTTGCTCAGTGAAGTCGCCACTTAGTCCGAAAAATATACTTTATTAAAAATACGGCTCTTTAGGAGTTTATTTTCGTTGTTTATCAAACCAATCTAGGCACTTCATTTGTCAAACCAAATGCCCTTAAGTCTATTCATCAAATCCATATGCATGCCTTAAGTATGGTAGCGAGACTTGATCACTTTACCAATAATCTTACATCGGGAGAGTAGAAGCCTTCACTCCGACAACGTCCATTGTTCACCCAAGACCTTTAAAAACTAGTCTCCAAATGCAAATAAGCTCCACTTCATTTTCGAAATTCACTGATGTGATTCTGTTTCAAGGTTTTTCCTACCCACAATGCTTTCCCGTGTCCTAACGGATTTGTTACTATATCGTCATCCTTGCTAGAGCCTTGCAGAATTTCCCATTCAACCATAGGAGTCTAAATTCCTTATAATTTTGACCAGATAAAGGTGGCTGAGTCCCTCTACAGCGAGCATCGAACTTGTCGAGTTGTAGAGGCTGAGTAGGGTCAATGAATCTCGAGAGATTCTCCAGACGAGTCCTAAAACCAAACCCCCCCTCCTTGCCAACCAACCGCTCCTTTTTCCACTGGGCTCAATCAAGCTCTCCAAAAATAGCTCAGTCGCGAACAGAGTATCCGGATACCTGGCGACCTTCGGATTAGCTAACCTTATCTGTATACGGCGGATTTCTGTACAGATGGACAACCCTTTCCCCGCTACTCGTAGGACCACATCATGGAAAACTTGAACAAAACAAAACCCGACGCCGGTACTCCTTTAATACCGGGCGGTAAAACGGTGACTGCACCGGGTCTATAACACCTGAACGGTGGCAGCTGGCTAGGCTAAAGCGTTGGGGCAACTTCTTGGCCATCATGGAGGAAAACCCTGAACCGCCTCCCATCACGCTGCCTGGCACCAAGCTCATCGAATGTGCAAATCAGAGATCTCTCGATCTCTTCACTAAGGCCATAGGTAGTTTAGGAGAGATTTGGCCAGATGCAAAACTCGAGGTCGTATCTAAGGAGGACGTCCCTAGTAGACCTCGAACTCGCACCTGGATCCCAGCAGAACCCTCCTCCCCAGGAAGCATTCTGGAGATCATCAGGCTCAGTAACCCGACCCTTCCGACTCATGACTGGAAAGTCGCGAAACTGGAGGAACAAAGGGGTTCTTATAGATGCGCGCTTATCGTGATCAACAAAGAATCCCTTAATCCTCTAGCGCAGACAAAAGGTATGATTCGGTTCGGATTCGAGTCAATTCATTTAAGGGTCTACAAAAAGGAAGAGCTGGATTCTGATAAGCAACCTCCTCCTCCTTTAACGGAGACACCACCAAAAACACCCTCAGATCTTGGAGCGTCGATATCCTTTACAGAAATAGATAGCGACGACTCCAATCTATCCGAGGTGACAATTAAGCTGTCGGTCTCCTCTTCTGACATCCTGTCGGAAATGGAAATAGATGACAAAGCAAAAAGAGGTCCTATACGATCAGAGGAAGAATATGAGCTCTTGGGCGCATCTTCAGAATCGGAGGACCTCAACAGCACCGTGGTGGAGGCTACTCTGGAAAACTGTAGCAATGATATGGTTTCTCCATATTAATTCCCATCGCTCAAAAAAGGCTTCGGCCGCACTCATTCTGCGTCTTTCAAAAAACGCAGAAGACATTATCCTAATCCAGGAATTATGGATAGTGGAAGGCGTGATTTCGTGGGCTTAGGAAACTCGTATAGCCCTAATGCATTTTTACTTCCTAATCTCAGTGACCCCGACTTAACCATTGCCAGTCTACAGACTGCCAAAGGCTCCCACTAGCTTGCATCGCCTTACCTTGGCCACGATCATGTGGACCCTCACCCTGGTGATAAGCTAGAAAGGGTGGTACTGGAAGTTGGAAGGCAAAAACTGGCCTCATCATCGGATACGACTCTAAGGCTCATCACACGATATGGGGCAATACCGACATCAACGAAAGAGGTGAGTCACTTTTTGACTATATTTTAAGTACTAACCTCTTTATTTGCAATATTGGCAATGAGCCCACTTTTATAACTAGAAACCGACAGGAAGTGCTAGCTATAACTCTTGTCTACGACAGCATCACTCAAATGCTAATGAACTGGATGGTATCGTCTGAACACTCTTTTTCAGACCACAGATACATCAAATTCAGCCTGAGTGATACTCCCCCCAGCCAACCAGCATTCCGGAACTACCGGAAAACGGATTGGCCAAAATACAGAGGAATACTGTCAGAAACGCTATCCTTTGAACTAGTCCCCCACGTGACACCAATGCACTTGATATGAAAGTCAGGGAATTCATTCTGGCTCTCAATCAGGCTGTGGCCGCTTCCTGTCCTCTTATTCAACCTAGAGGCAAGAAAAAGCCACATTGGTGAACATCAGCACTGGGACAGAAACACTTGCAGAAAACTTTTCACCTTAGCAAAAAGCACAAGAAAAGTGACTGACTGGGACTCATACAAAGAATCCCTCAAATTATACAAAAAAAAACTGAGGAAGGCAAAGCGACAATCCAGGAGGTCCTTCTGTGACAAAATTACGGAAACCTCTGAGGCATTACGGCTAAGAAAAATCGTATCTACAAATCCTATGATGCCTAGCTGTTTGAAAAAAACCGATGGCTCTTGGACAATCTCAAGTGATGAATCGCTCAACCTGCTACTGGACACCCACTTTCCAGGTAGCTCTCAATTCGCGGTCAGTAGCAACCCAAACAGGCCTACTGCAACCGGGACCAAAATGCATGGTCTGATCACAAGAGACAAACTGCACTGGGCGCTGCATAGCTTCAAACCATACAAGTCTGCTGGTCCGGACGGTATAATATCTGCCGAGCTACAGAGGTCCCCAGATATTATCCTGCCAGCGCTATAGAATATTATGAGGAGCTGTGTAGAACTTATCCACATTCCACTGTCATGGAGAGAAGTCAATGTTGTTGTCATTCCCAAAGCCGAAAAATTGTCTCATGTTGTCCCAAAGGACCTCAGACCTATAAGTCTATCATCTTTCCTTCTGAAAGCTCTAGAACGACTGATTGATATCCATGTACGAGCTAAAATTGATCCTAGACTTCTGTCAATGGCTCAACATGCCTACTGTAAAGAAAAGTCGGTGGAAACGGCTCTGCATTCACCGACAAGCCAGATCGAACGATCCCTACAACACAGAGAGAACACAATGGTTGATTTCCTGGACATAGAGGGTGCCTTTAACAACGTCAACACATCCACAATCACGACTGCGCTGTCAACTCTGCAGGTAAACGACTCATTTGGGGAACTGATCAGTCTTATGATAAAAAGCAGGATAATCAAGTACAAACTGGGTGAGGCTTCTGCTAAAAGATATGTCAGCAGAGGTACGCTGTAAGGCGGTGTCCTCTCTCCTCTTCTCTGGAACTTAGTAGTATATGAACTACTGAGATACCTGGAAGCGGGTGGCAGCAGGGTGATTGCCTATGCGGATGACGTTGCTATAGCCGTCTCATCTTAACACCATTAAAAAACTCCTTCAAGTAAATCTCAATAGATTAACCCGTTGGGCAGATCGCTGTAGACTGGAGTAAACCGCCATAAAACTGTTCTTGTCCTCTTTTCCAGGAAATATTGTACAAAATTCCAATTATATGGTAGACCCTCCTTCAATAAACGGTACCAGTTTAGTATCTTCCGATACAGCAAAATATCTCTGTCTCATTTTTGACAGGAAACTAAACTCGAAACCAAACATTCAAGAAAGAGTCAAGAAAGCTACAGTGGCTTTATTCTCTTGCAAAAAAGCCATTAGGAATAAATGGGGCTTTCAACCTCGGATAACCCACCGGCTGTACATCTCGGTCATAAGACCGATACTCACTTACGGGGTGGTAGTCTGGTGGACGGCCTTAGAAAGTGCGGTTAACTGCATTAAACTAAGCAGAGTCCAGAGAACAATATGTCTATGCATAAGCGGAGCATTACAGTCTACCCCCTCTGCGGCATTAGACATTCTGTTTTATTTGACACCCCTCGATATTTTCAGCAGGCAAATACTCGTAGCTGCGACTACCGGAAAAGGGTAGCATAGGTATAACAATCGCTACGTGCAAACTAACATTAAAGCTGGATGCCAATAAAAGAACAGACCTTATGTGGACTGTTGGACCAACATGTCTAGCGACCAAACATATCTGGCCAAAACTGGATCTGAATCGCTCTAAGTGTCTGATTTTTCTAAATAATCTCAGTGTCATTACTGGGCACTGCCTCATAGACAAGCACGCAAGAAGGCTTGGCGCCTCAAACGATTTCTGCAGAAGCTGCATAATGGACGAGGAAGAGAAGATAATTCTCAACCTACTCTGTACATGTCCAGCTCTCTCCCAGAGAAGAAAACTTCACTCACGAGTTTTCTTCTACAACGACCTAAACGATCTAAAAAAATATAGACGTAAACAGTCTCCTACGCTTCATCATGAGCTCAAACTGCTTCCATCAGTAAGAGGATCATAGATGCACGTGGTATCACAATGGGCCAATAGGCCTAAGTGGGTTGGTATTTCCAACAGCCACTCTAACCTACCTTCCTGCCTAAGGGGTCTGAGGTCGAAATCCTCATATGATATTTCATAAAATCGGAACATAAGGTAGCATCTGATGATGACACCGATTCCGGCTCTTAACCTAGCAAAGAACTATCCAAAGATACGACAAATCGGCTCATTGCCATATCTGATGGTTGCAATAGCCCCTTTAATAAATGTTTGTATGTATTCATCTACAATAGAAAGATTCGATTAGATTATATTATCTTATATAACTGACATGATAAACGACTCAAAATTAGCTCCTGCTCTTTCGTTCCCCATACATTACTCACTATGTGGATCGATTATTTGGTCACGTCTTCCGATAAGGACCGGGTTATCCCTTAACTTGAGAACGTAGTAAAATTGGCATCATTGCATTCTACAGCAAAAGCTCACTTCCATTTAACTTCCTTCCAGAAACACTCTATTCGTTAATATCGACATTGATTACTCGAACAAGTCTTTCTTTGTAATCAATATTGACAATCTGCTAATACGGGACACAAAAGACCTTGATATCGGCATATTGTGGTGAAACACAATAAATATACCAGGACCCTAATTTTAACTCTGATTCATGGACTATTTTCTATCTATGTGTATTTAGTCTCCAGTCACAACCTCCTGATATCGGAATGAAGCATTCCTTTGAAGGTGCTAAAATGTTTCAAACTCCGTGAATCAATTAGAGCTTCAGATTCACATACTACGATAATTGTACGTATTAACAAAGCGTTTGTAGCCTTAATTATAAAATTTCTGTCAAAATAGACATTTTAAAAAGGTCCTCATGTGACATATTTTCATTCAAATTATGATCCCGCAAATGTGACTGCAAGACACGGGAGAACGGCTACAAGAAGTTGCAATAATTAGCCAATGAAGACTATCCGTTTGAATCATTTCATCACACCGCACACAATGTATAGGGAGTTGCGTGCCCTTTTGAACTTTTTCCGCCATTACAAATTCAACAGGACATCGAAGAGAAACGAATACATAAACGAAACGAATACATCTACTGCCGTACGTCAACATGACATATGGAGGTCACGTAATTTCATTTTGATGTTGTCGTTTTCTTTTTTCTCAACTCGTCCCCTCATCTACTTCCCTTGTTCGTTCTCTTCTATTGCACAATTCCTTTTCTTTTATTTACTTATTCTAAATATTTCATAGGTGAATAGACTTACCACCACCTTCTCCCTTTTCTCTAGTATTCGTACCAATATAGGACCTCTCCCCGATGTAATTGGAAGGGTCACAGCACAAACAGTTCCAACAGCGCGACTCCTTGATGGACGACATGCAAGAATTTCTGACATCTACATAACTAATTCTAAGGGCGGAATTGTACATTCACATGACCATTGTGACCACAACGGTGGGCAAAGACGAGGAATGTCCTTTTTTTTATCATTTGAATTAGCTGTTTTGTTGTTTTTTTTTCGTACCCTCAGTCCAATTACTACGGCCTAAAGTATGTGCATGCAAGCGAGGGCGAGGAATTCCTATGTGTGCACTCGAAAAAGCCTTACATAAAGCTTGTGGTGGACAATGAGACAGTAACAACGACGACATCTTGGACTATTGTCCATGTGCCCATGTGGACTCTCGATTCCATTCAATTATTCAGGGTAAACAAATTATCCTATGTGCCATTTGGAGTGTCCTGGTGGTCGCTGTCCGTCACTATCGTGAATAAGTTATTTTGTTGTCCCGCGTAATGACGGTGTGTTCTGAGAACCGCGGATAATGTACAGGTTCACGTGTTAATTATTGCATCAGATTGAGTGCAGAATCCTGAGAGAACCGCAAGAACTGAAAGAATCTCTACTCATGACCATGTTAATCGCATCCTTTTTACCTTATGATCTTTGGATTTAAATTATATGTATATGGCCGTGATGATGCCGGAGCAACAGCAGATGTGGAAAACATGTGAGGCATATGCTATCTGTATCTGCCAGGCCGAGCATGTTCGCGATCCTCTAATAACACCTTTCAATTACTCGCCAAGATGGATGCGCCAAAATCCTCGTAAAAAATTCATTTTATGTGAACTAGTGATGGTGGTGCAATGGGCTCTTGTCTCGGTCGCCATGTTCTCCTACAACAGATTGCATTTGGGCGTTGTACTGTAGATGGATTTGTTTTGTTTTTTCCATTTTTCGTTTTTCGTTTTCTGGTTTTTGTTGCTGAGTAACATGTTGGTGTTGGATTAGTGTGCACCTCATCATTGCGGTCTTGACGTGCTTTTTTTGTTTGTGCCATATTCTAGGAATAACAAAGGGGTTCAGCTTCTCGCATCTAGTTGCGTATTTGAGTCACATTTCAAAAAAATAAAATTGCATTGCTACCCACGAAGGGTTGGACGTTTTGAGTTGAGAATTATTGATTTCAGGTTCAATGACAAAGAAAGCTGTAACGTAAAGGACCCCAATCCAAAGAAACCTTCTGTGTGCGACTACGACTTGCTAAGGATGCTTGAAAATAAGAAGAATATGAAATCTATTGAAACAGTTTTTTACGTATTGATGACCCTAAGTACACGAAGACTGTGTTCAGATCTTACTTTTTATACATAAAACTTAAGTTTCGCAGAAATTTCTGCAGACATATTTCTGCTTGATCCCTATGGATAACATATATATGCATGAGTTGCTTGTAGCTCTTGAATTTTATACATTAACCTTATGGTTTTCCATATGCTTTGTATATATGCTCTAGATGGTGTTTGATTTACAAGAGTCCCAATAGTCATACAATAGTTTGGGAAAGCTGTTTTGGTTTTGTAATAGGCAAGAAGCAGTCATCCGGTACCTAACATATCCAACGACATACAATTGCAGTAACTCATTATAGTGAAGTTCAACGTCTTCTAAACTTCTGTTTACCCGATGTTACTTGATTTAGACCAGCCTTTTAGGATACTTTATTGATGGTTTATTGGAGTTTATAATTGGGGATGTTAAAGAAGTGTTTGCTCTTCTAGTCTTGTTTTACCACTATGTCGTACCAGCTAGTCCACACGGTTAGAGAACAGATTCCCAAAGTAATCATATGGCAACACAGGGAGTCCCATTGGAGCGGAGTTAACCGTTTTTTTCGGAATTTAACTAGTCAATACAACTAGTATTATCTTCACTATAGAATTGCTTCTGCCCCACTGGATGAAAGGATGGGCAACTTAAGTGGTAAATAATTTGTCAGAAGTAAGTAAACTTGACAGAAAAAACTGAAAAAAATTCAAACGGCCCACAGACTGGTATTTGAACCGAAAAACTGGCCAAAAATGAAAATTTCAGACATCAATGCTTAGAGCTGCCGTTAAGTCTCAAAACAGTTAATTAAATATCACGTCATCTGGCAGTATCCCCACTCTAAGTGGTTTTCTCAGTCAGATGTAACAGCAGTTAATTAATAGTTGTGTTGCAGTTTTTTTTTCATTGAAAGTGATTTAAGCGGAAAGAGTTATTATGGATATATCTGAGCAAGGTATGAACTCTACATATATTCCAGAAATTTTTACTTTTTAAATATTATTAGTTTTGTGTTTCTGCTTTTGTACAAAGCAAACTAAAATTAAATGAAATTTTTTAAACTTTTTAATTCAAACGAATGCTTTATATAGCATTGTACTCATTGTTACTGCGTCAAAGTTATGGCATATGATACATTAGAGTATCTATTTTTATAAACAAATGCAGAAGTTTTCCCAAATTTTCACAAAAAAAAAAAAAAGGGCAAGTTGAACCGCAATATAATTTCTTCCTTTTTTTTTGGTTTTTCATTTTCTTTAGGTATCATTTTCTTCGGAGGTATCAGTCTTGTCTTATGACTGAGAAAACAACTACATGAGCTAATAAGAGAGAGCACAGAAATGCTGTTTGATGAAAAACTCAAAGATTTAGAAGCTAAATTAGTAGCAATAACGAAGTGCCCCTGGGAGAAATTGCACGAATTAAAAAGTATTTTCAACAGTTTTAAGATTGTTTGCAAGCGGAAATGGCCCATGTGCAACAGTACAGAAAGCCGTTTCTTAGAATAATATCAAGACTGGTTAAATAAAAAAAATAGTTTTCCTGCTGGGCCAGGCTCATCAACTTCAAAAGGCCGACCGGCAAATGAGTTCGGGGAATTAAGTAACCGTTCAAAGCGACGAAAAACAATGGAGCTAAGAAAAAGTGTGCCTGTTAATGAATTGACATATGTGGCGCAAATTAATCACAGAGCTGTAGGTAAATATTTATCCTTAATGTCGTCATTTGTTTTGAAACCACTTGTTTTACTACCAACTAGAATAATAATAACTACCAATAGATAAAACACAGACTTGCACAGATCAAATTTTTATTAGAGTAGGTTCAAATTTTCCACATAACTTGACTAGTGAAGTAATTGACTTGAAAATATCTGATCATTGTATGACTAATATAAAAGTAGAAGCTACTGGGCTGAGTAATGCTGACATATATGTACCTTTTAAAATTAAAAACAAAATTAGCTTTGATAAATTAATAGATAGTCTAAAGTTCGAATTTTAGGAATCCGTATATGCAGAACGTAATCCGTCAACTGCTTACGATTTACTTATACAAATCCTAAAAAGGCATATTCATAACTGCAGGGTCACTATTAGATCAGATAATTTAAAGCTAAAACGTCTTAGGCCTTGGATTAACAAAAAGTTGCTTGTAAAAATAAACAACAAAAATTCGCTAAGAAACGTCAACGTCACCCTCGAAATACAGCATTAAAACATATTTATTTGAAGCTATGCCAAGACATAAAGAAACAAGTAAACTGATGTAAAACAGAAGTGGAGAGTAATAAACAGTATCCTCAACAGAGAAGATGAAAAAAATGATATCAATATACTTGAAGTTAATGACATGACAATAACAAAGCCAATGGACATTGCAAATCAATTTAATAAGTTCTTTACCACTATCGCTTTAGATACGAAACCCACTCTTAGCCACTACAGCTGTAATTGTAATATGTTTCCTGACTTAGTGAATGATATTTCATTTAGTAATAGTTTCGTTTTCCGTCCATTTACACCTGCCGAGATACATAAATGTATTATGACATTCGATAATAAAAATTCTTGTACATCTGACTGTATTACAAACAACCTTTTGAAGCGTATTTCTTCTTATGTAATTGATGTGCTATGTCATGTTTTTAACTTAAGTGTTCCTTGTGGTATTTTCCCATCTTCTCTAAAAGATGCAGAGATTATTCCTTTGTTCAAAAAAGGCAACCGAGCGTTAATAACTCAATATAGGCCTATCTCCTTACTTCCAACATTCAGTAAAGTTTTTGAAAAACTAATAAAAATGCGAATTGTATCATTTTTAAACAAAAACATGTTCTCACAAACGAACAATATGGTTTTCGTGAAGGCAAATCTACTGAGGATGCTATCCTCAAGCTCTGTACAGAAATATTGTATGTGACAGTTTTAATATAAATAATTCTAATATAGTGCTTTTCATAGATATACATAACGAAAGCTTTTGATATGGTCAATCATGAAATTTTACTCGATAAGTTATACAGGGCAGGTTTAAGAGGCGTAATTCACAAATGGTTCTCTTCATACTTATCTGAAAGGAGTCAGCGAGTTAAATTAAATTGTGTGTTAAGTGATCCGTTAAAAATTAAGGTAGGTGTACCACAAGGTTCAGTGCTAGGTCCTTTGTTATTTTTGATATATGTTAACTCGGTGTTTTATCAAAATCTCAGTAGCAGTGTTACAGCTTTTGCTGATGACATGGCTTTAACATATAGTAACAAAAATCTTTTCATGTTAGCAATCCAATTGCATAGGGATCTTAATTTTCTACGCCAATGGTTTGCTAAACATGGACTTCTCATAAGCAATAAAACCAGACTTATGATTTGCAATCTAATAGGACCCAGTACACTTGACTGTGATGTCATTTTTCACTCTAGTTCATGTTCTAAGTTATCTTTATCTGTTCATAAGTGTGGTGAAATCAGCTATAAAGTGTAGTCCAGATTGTTTTAAAATAGAAGGTGTTGAAAGTTATAAATATTTAGGTGTACTTATAGACCAAATTATGACTTGGAAAGCACATGTCGAATACATTAAGAAATACATGTTGTCTGTTACTCGTAATATGTATCTGTTAAAAGAACACTGTTCCCAAAAAATCTTATTAATGTTTTACTATAGCCTTGTCCAATCTAAATTACAATATAGTATTGCAAGTTGGGAAGGTACATACAACAGCACGACTGAAGTATTATACAAAACCCAAAAACATATAATAAGAATAATATGCAAACAAAATCGATTAGCACATAGTTGGCCACTATTCCTATCGTTGGGTGTTCTTCCTTTAAACCACTTATACATTTTTAAGGTTCTAAAGACTTTTTTCATGCGAAGCGGATTTTTTTTTTTTTTTTTTAAAAAGAACTTAACACTCAAGAGGGTATTACTACTCTTAAAATGCCGGAGCACGTGTTAAGTTTTTCGGAAAATTGGATAGAGAGAGAGAGAAAGATTTTGGGCTCAGTGGTTATTTCGCTCCATGGGTGGCATCCAACATTTAATGGGGAGACTAAATTATTAGTGTAAATTGGACTCAAGTTGTATTTAGGCAACCATTCATCTCACAAGATTTTAGTTGCCTGAAAAAAAGTCTTTCGGTCACGGCTGGTATTGAACCCCGAACCGTCCGATTGGGAAGCCAACACACTACCACTTGAGCCACGGCTACCCACATTACATTAAGATGTTCAAATATATACAGACTAAGAATAAACAATATGACAATATCTAATATTCCGATTTCAAAAATAAATTGCCAATACATATAAGAAAAATAGTTCAACCCATTTTATTTTTAAAGGAATTAAAAAAATTTCTCTTCAGTATGGATAGTTCTACAGTCAAAGCTCTTCTCGATACAAATTTCTAATATAAAATGTTTGTGTCATTTAATTATAAACTTATTTATGTATTTGTTTAACTTACTTATTGTATTATTCTTTGTACTTTGCTATATACTTGTTTAACTTATTTATTATCCTTTTGTACTTAGCGAATTACCCCACAAAATATCTTTTTATGTAAATGTATAATTTAGCTAAAGGAACATTCGCCTCTAGTCACCTATAGACTATAGAATGGTTCCTACTTTCGAAAATTTAAAATACCGCACATGTAAATTTAATAATTTTAATAATAAAAAATTAATAATGTCAATTAATTAAAAAAAATAAATAAAAAATAAAGACATAGCCAAAATTATCCAAGACATAACAATGTCTCCAACCAGAACAACAAAGATTCGCCAAGCAGTTGCTGCTAATAGTAAATATACTTCAACAAAAAAACATTCCCCCGAAGAGGCTTTGGCAATATTTGTTGAAACCAATTTATCAATGAATCAGGACGAAGTTATACAACAAGCCCATAAAGATGTATATCCCTAAATACTTATGTGCAGATAGCTACAGAAGATTGTTATCCAGAACGTATTGTTCATGAAACCTATGCTGAAGTAAAATTACAGGATTTGGTAGATCATTCAATAATGAGGTTGTGTAAGTATTTAGAGCAAATGATTTTGTGCTGATGTTTAAGTGGGGATGTGATGGATCACAGCAAAGCCAGTACAAGCAAAAGTTTGAAAACGATGAAGACAGTGATGTCAATATTTTTTCAGTTCCCTTGTGCCCCTAAGATTAAAATCTGATAAAAAAATCATTTGACAGAATCGGTGCTCATCATCACCTAGGTTTTGCAGACTAAGAAGGATGAGATTTATCAGAGAAAACAATGATATCACAAATGAGGAAATTACATATATAGAAGACCAATCAAGGAACTTGCAAGCCACGATTGTCAGTGAAATTATTAAATTAAAACATATGTTACTGTCAACAATGGTGTACGGTACCATGCGGTGCTATATATGCAATAGAACAGCAAAGAATTCTAATAATTTAAGTTTACAAAGCACAGAAGATCCCGAAACATTTAAATTTGGATTATCCATTCTACATGCAAGAATTAGAATCTTTGAATTTCTCTTACATCTATCTTACAAGATAAAGGCAGAAGTACACCAAGGTCACGTTGCATTGAAAAATGATAAGGAAAAAATTCAATCAGCAAAAGGAAAAATTCAAAAAGAATTTAGGGAAAAAATGGGATTGTTGGTTGGCATACGTAAAGCTTGTTATGGTAATACCAATGACGGCAATACATCTGGCAAATTTTTCAGTGACATCAATGCAGCGGCTGCTATCACAGGAATCGATATCGAGTTAATTTTCCGATTTAAAATAATATTAGAGGTGATATCTTCAGGCTTCGATATACTATAGACGTCGAAAAATTTGATACGTTCACCATGGACACTGCAAAGCATTATGTACAGTTGTATGCCTGGCAACCTATGTCGCCAACAGTCCATAAAATATTAATACATGCACCAAGTACTATATCGCCTGCTCTTTTGCAGATTGGTCAATTATCGGAAGAGGCGGCAGAAGCGAGAAACAATTTCATTTTCGTCAATATAAGGAAAGCTTCGCAAGAAAATTTTCAACAACTGAATGCAATGTGGACGTGTTAAATAGGCTCTTGCTTACTTCGGATCCATTTTTAAGTAGTATAAAACGAAATGTTTAGAGAAAGAGACTACCGATTTCAAAGGAAGTCCTAGAATTTTTGAAATCAACCGGATCTGAGCAGAGTGATGATGAATAATTAGGATTTTTTTTTGTCCCTTTTTTATTTTAAGATCTCGTATTAATACTTTTATATTTTATGATTTTCTACAAAATAAATACGTAAATATATTCATATAAATAGTTTTTCTTTATATATCCACTTGCAAGTAGTGCAATTTTATGGTTTTCGCCTGAGTAAAATGCTATTAGTATGTGTACAAATGTGTGTAAATATAAATATTATTGTTGGTACTAGCACAATATTGACAAAAAATACAGCTAGGCACATCAGAAACAAAAAAAAATATTTTTGTCCAGCTTTCTCGGCTCAAATACCAGTCTGTGGCCCAATAATTAACTACAATATTTTCCTTAAACGTGTGAGGTTCCAAGATAATTAACAGCGTCCAAACGGTATTAGAAATTATCGGTCAATCGTCAGAAATTCTGCCACACCATTCATATTCATCCAAATGCTTATTTATAATGAAACTCAAGCTGTCAACCTTTCGTAAAAGGCCAATCTGCTTGCTACGCACTTCGCTAGGTCAACTTCAAAATTGCGTCATATCTACACCTAGACCCAAGTGTGACGATTCCATGTTTGTTCTCGTGAGGTAGGAAAAGTACTAAAATTTTTAATATACATAAATCCTTTGATCTAGTTAGTATATGTCCACTTCTTCCACACTGTCAGTGAGAAAGCCGAATCTAAATAAATAAAATAAATTTTCACCACAGTAAAACGGCCACATCGACATCGCCCTCATCCAGGAACCTTGGATAACCTGAGGCAAAATTAGAGGGCTGAAATCAACCGAATTGTTCATCAACAAGGCCGAATCCGGTAATGAAAATAGAATTAGTTTCAAAATTTAATATCAGGTTATACATATATCTCCAGACTTCTAAGCAATGACAACCAGGCAGTAGTCAGCTATGAGCGGCCGAATAAACCGCTGCTCACTATGAATCGACTGACGGATGCCCTCCAGCAATACTTAACGGTAGAGTAAGTTCGAAGTGATTATTGGATGTGACGCTCACTACCATCACACACAATGGGGTAGCGGAGGGACACAGACTTTCAAGGTGAGCCCCTATACCAATACATAAGTGCCTATATTTTTTTAGTCGCTAACCGCGGTGTTAGATATCATTCTGCTGTGTAACTCTGACACACTTGCTCCTATCCTAGAATGCTCAAGCTCAATATCAAAGACATACATATACCCCCTTTACTGTACGAAAATTCCAAAAATACTAACTGGGAAAATTTTACAAGACAGATAGATCAAAAACTTTATGTCCTCAATGGATTCCGCCGAAATAGACTATGCAGAGAAAGAACTGGAGATGATCTTCACCCACGCTTTTAACCAAGCATACCCTACGACGATCAGGATATCCAAGAACGCCCCACATTGACGAGCTAAAAAACCACAATGATTTAAGAAAGAGGCAAGAAAACTTCAATGCAGCCAAAATCTCAAATCTATGCTCCGACTGGGACAAATATAAGGCCAGTCTGAGGAAATACAAGAGCGCAATCTGCTAAAAGAAAACCATGGAGAAAGTTGTGCTTCAACATTGAAAGCACAACAGGGTGCGCCAGGCTAAGGAAAGTCATATTTAAGGATCCTACTATACAGTAGTTGTAGATCTAAAACAACCATATGGTAGTTACACGATATCTAACCCTGAAGGTTTGGAACTCTTGCTAGAAACATATGGTATTTCCATGGATGCACTCCAAATCCAACACCGGCAGTAAATAAAGATGGATTTTTCCCCCAGCAACATGAAATCCCAGAGGGGATACTAGAAGAAAACAAAATAAGCTTGGTCATAGATTCTTTTTCTGCTTACAAACACCTGAACTGAATGGAGTCATACCAATCAAGCCCCAAAAAACGAAGCAGGCCGTTTCTAAAAATACTATTTAGCAATTGCATCCAGGATATAAGAGTATGCCAAAATGTTGGAGGCAACAAAGGTAAGCCCAGCCATAACATCATTCATTTTAAAAAAATTGGGAAAGCTGCTTGACACTCATATTCGAAGTAATCTGTACCCAGAAGACTTAGCCTCAAACCAGCATGCCTATAAAAGCACGGAAACGGCCCTACATAAAATTGTTAGCACGATTGAAAAAAGAGCACACATTTGCAGACTTTCTTGATATCTAAGGAGCCTTCAAAAATCTCAACATTCCCGGTATAAGTAGAAACCTAGGAAATACTGGAGTTCATCCTGCACTAACGAACCTAGCTCCGCAATACTCGTAGGAACATAAATGCTACACTAGGTAACACAGTATTGAGTGTCACAACTCAAGGAGTGATATCACCTCTTCTGTGGACCTTAGCTGTTAATAAAATATATTACTTCTGAACCTAAAATGGAGGGAATAAGATCCACTGCACACGCGGATGATGTGATTCTTCTGGCCACCGAAAAGTTCACTCCCACGACCAGTGAATCTCTAAGCTATGCTCTTAGGATCCTCGGGGAATGGGCAAAAAAACAGATCTTGCTCTATGCACACGTAAGAGGATAGTACTATAAATTGACTCCATAGATAGCATAACGCTCCGTCTATCCAACGCTGATAAATATCTAAGTTTCCTTGGAAGTTCAATATCGAAGAACGTACCAAGAAAGCAACAATCGTCCTCTACACTTCCAACCATATATTTAAGAGACAATGGGGACCCAGCCCCAAGGCTATCCTATGGATCTACATGGCTATCGTCAGACTCATCTTCGTCTACCGTGGCAATCCACAAATAAAACTAGCAACCTTAGGTTAATGACAAAAGTGCAGAGGATTGAATGTATTGAATCACGACTTATGCCATGAGAACGACACCAACGACGGGACTGGGAATTATACCATATTCGGTCTCTTGTCCCTGAATCTATATATTAATCGGTGGAAACCAATCCTTGCAAGTGAACTGGGTTTATATTCCAATACGGACTACAGAAGCCGTGGGATGGGGCAGGAGCCAACTGGTACATGTTCCTATGCACATATTAATCACAGAAGGAGATTGGATCAGGCGCAGAGATTTTTTTCCAATCAATTCAACTTACAATGTTCACGAAGCGTTCCGAACTACAGCAGTGTTTTTCAGGCTGAGATATTAGCTGTAGCAGGAGCAGCCAATCTTTTGGCAATGAAGGCAATATCCCACTAGGACAGTACTAGATTTATTGACAGTCAGGCAGCGTAGCTTAATATTGGTACGGTTCATAAGATTCGCGTTTGGACCCTTTTTTTCTTTCGTCTTCTGGTCATACAGAATCTGATGTGTGAAGCACCTCAACTTTTCTTCGAAGAGCCCTCATTAGATTCGCCTTTCTCCTCGATGCATATCTTGTTTACCGATTTTAGCACTATAATTTACAATTACGATTTTGGAATAGCACTCTCTAAACTAAATTTTCACTTGATTTATAAATTAGACTTACGTACGAGGATAGTCCCAGAAGTACCCGACCAAACAAAGAAACATAGTCACCTTTTAGCTCGATTCACTTTTTACAGCGATGTTCAATAGCTTCGATACCCTGTTTATAGTCAGAACCCTTGAAGCTCTTCAAAATAGCCAACAACCGCAGATTTCATTGTTGGTAAATGCTTTCCCACCGAACCATTCGAGGGGGCTAAATCTGACGAATAGGGCGCCAGAAGAAGTATCTCGAAGTTTTAGTTTTATTTTAGCCACGAAGACAACTGATGATGGGTGAATTGGTGTATGGTCTTGATGAAACAACACTTTCTTTTTAACGCCAAATGTGGCCGTTGTTTCTTGATTGCATCACTTTGTAATAAGTTCGCATAATACTCGCCATTTGTTGTTGGTTTCTTTTTGAAGATAATCAACAAAAATTATTCCACGCGCATTCCAAAAAACTGACCCCATCACCTTGTCAGCCGATGAAACTGTCTTCGCCTTCTTTGGAGCCGATTCTCCTCTTTCAATCGATTGTTTTGACTGTTTTTTCATCCCAGATGTGAAGTGATGGACCTACATTTCATCAACTTGGTTTTTTCTTTTAACACATCGCCAAATACTCGAATGAAACATCCTCACGACACTATTTCTGTTCCATTGCGCTTTCTCATGTCAAAATGTTCAGTTAATATGCGATGTACATTACTTTTTGAAATCCTTACCATTGTCGCTAGTTCATGGACTTTCAGTCGACGGTCATAGATTTCCATTACCATTTCTGTCGAGGTCACCTACAGTGTTCATCTTGGCGCTCGTACAACTACTAGTCTGCAATCAAATATTTTTTTGTTGTAAACGAAGGAGCAGACTCCTCCAGAGTAGAATCTGGCTTGGCTTTGATATTGGTTGAACTCAAATGAAAGTTTTGTTGGGTGTAGTCCGGATTAAAGCATGGCGATCACTAACATACTAGTACGATGGACCAATAGACCTTGACTTCATTCAATGGATGAATGAAGAGTACGAACGCCTCAGCCTCCCTTGTTTACTGCAACTAATGATTTCGCTCTTAATTACTTACCTATGTTCTGTATCAGTATCTGTTCCAAAGCCCTGTTATATCATATTCGAGCAAAAAATACACTTTCTAGAAATTTACACCAACCCTCCTTAGCTCTATTTAAATTTCAGTAAATTTTCTTCAACATTTCTGGCAATATATGTTACATACAATACTCGTACGCATGTCGGTTGACAAGACCCTATCCAACTGTAGGCTAATAGCTCCAGCTGAAAATCGGCCTCCAATTAGCAAAACTGTAGATGGTTACGTGAGTTTTTGGTCCATAACTGAACTCGCTATTCATGATGTGGTAGAGTAACTTCGTACCACGTGGCGCAAAGGCAACAACGCGTCAACGTACTATGCGTACAAAGAAGCCGCTGAGTGAAAGCGGAAGATCCAGAATCCGTAAGCCAGCACCGATCGCAACGGTTTGGCCTCGATCGACCACTATAGGGTAAGTGGACTTCCACCAAGTGAAGCAACTAAAGCTATTGCTTATTGAAGAGTTCGCAGATTCGGTTGTTGAGCAGTTTGAAATGTTTGCCCAAAAATCATATTTTGTCACTTTTGGCTCAATCGGTATGCGAACGAGCAAAATTTCGGTTTCTAGAGAGAGGAAAGTTGAGGAGAGACTTAATTTTACCCATAAAAGTGGGTGACATTAGCGGTCCTTATTTTTTCAAAAATACCATCTAAGCTATAGTCAATGGCCAATGTTATCGGACTATAAACAGTGATTATTTCCTCAAAAATATGGACGAAATTGATATAGACGATATGTGCTTCCAGCAGTATGGCAATATTCCATTCTAAAATGAATCCTACGAGTATAACTTACTGATTATTCGATTTTTTTTTATGTTAGCGTGCTCTTTTAAAATGTTTGCCCACAGCGCGGGCGAAGGAAATTTAGAGAGATAATAATGTACGTTGGTGTTGAATGTTTGCTGGCTATAATGACTAGGAAATAAAGATCTCGGCAGGTCATCCCATAAGCGAGTTGTACGGCTTTGGAAAGACGTGAGTCCGTGAACGAATATGAAAAGCAGAGAATACTGTTATCACTAAAGGAATATATTGGATTATAAGTAGCAGACAAGAGATCATTAATGAAGATTAAAACTAGTGTGGGAGACAGAACGGAGCCCTGGGGCACACCAGAATTTATTTTGGGAATATCAGATTTGGAACCATGTAAGGCAACTTGAATTGAACGTTCCGAAAGGTAGTTTCTAATCCATTGGAGGAGAGATTCATCGATCCCAAATGCACGCATGATGCCACACTCTGTCAAATGCTTAGAAATATCAAATGCAACTATCTTGTTTTCACCAGATTGATGTAAGCTTTGGTTCCACCCCTCGCTGAGACATGCAATCAAATTACCATTGGACCTGTTGCTATGAAAACCATATTGTCGGTCATTGAGAATTTTTCCTGATTTGGGATATAGTCTCTGGTTTTTTTTTACGTAAAGCACCTATCATGTAGACTTATGTTTACGGGATGCCCATACATCCATGGGAGCAAACCTTTTAATCCTTTGATACCAATTCGGAACCGTGTTGGAGGTACAAGTTCCACCCTTGGTATGAGTCGAGACCGATCTAAAACCTCTTATTGCTCTTAGGGTCACAGCACCCAGTACTTATTTGCAACTCTACAATGGATCTACAAGACCCTTCCCGCGATTTTGGTTTAAACCACAGCCACCATGACGCTCCCACAAGGGGGCCTACCTCAACAAGTCAGGCTCGGACCGAAATCCGGGGGGCTCCTGACTCCCATGGTACCGTGATTTAAGTCCTGGTAGGGACTAGCGGTGGTCTTGCAGCCAACAATTCGTAGCAAACTTCTGTGGCGTCATCTGAAGATGTTTACGATAAGACCAGTAATATGCTTTGCCCCCGCTTTTTATTTGACAACGTAATTGATGGGCGAAGCCTTAGTAATTGGGAGGGTGCCCAATTTGGGATATATCAGAGCTACCTTGGAAAGAAGGGACATAAGTGCAGTGGGTCTGTAGGAGAAGGGAGAAGAAGATTAGCTTTTTTTTAGGGACAGGCTGGACAAATGCTGTTTCTATCTGCTCGGATAGAGTCCCAAAGAGTATGATTGATGAATAAGCTTCCGCTATTGTTTTGTCAGTGAGGAAGAACACCTCCTCAAACAGCGAATAAAGCACAAGCAGAATCGGTTTGTCTAAAGCGTTAATAGCTGAAATGTCATTGTAAATGAGCGTTGGAATGAAGAGTAAGGCAAAATGTTTAATGTTTTTGACGACCACCCAAAAGTTTTACTAGGTTTTGGACATTGTAGTATTTTTTGTCTCAGTTTTTAGTCGTGTTCAAATTTCAAAGGCTTAGGAAACGCGTTGTAGTCATTTTTGGATCGGCTAGATATACTTCATCTGATGATGGATAATGGCTCTCATTCCAAAGAGAATAGTGATTGTGATTATATCACCAGCGGCGTCCAGGTCGCCATCGAGGAAACATAACCACCAGTTATAATTCCGAAAAAAGCTCTGAAGTCATCTCCAATTGGCTGTCTCGTACTGTCCTGCTGTTCTTTTAGAAATCTTTTCTCTGACTCTGTGATGAATTTATAAGAAATTAGCTGATATGGCACAATGATACAAGCCTAGAGTGGAGAGCACATCAAAGGTAAGATGTTAAAAACAAGTAGTTCATGGTATTGGCTGCATCTATTATTCGCTTGGGTTCATTCACAATCTGGGTCAAGTTGTTTCCACAGCGAAGATTTCAACACACCGTCCTTCAGGTGTTGTCGCTCCAGAATGTCGAATCCATCCAGAATTCTGTATATTGAAATGGCCCGCCACAACGAAGTCAGCGTGAGAATACAGGAATACAATTCTTTGTATACATAGAGTTAGACTGCGCATCGAACTCGTTAAAGGTTTATCCAGTTTGGGGCTTCTGGAAATAAAGCAGTAGTAGATAATTTGCTAACAGACATGTAATTTTAATCAAATGAAATTGAAACCCGGAATGGAACAGGGACTACATTGTGGCTGGGTTTGATAAGCTATATCACATGTAAATGGCAAAACCGCGATGAATTAAGCAAAATGGCACTAGTTCATAGTCAGGTACGAGTAGCTTGAGATTAGGGTGATCTGAGAGATGTGAGCTGGGATTTATCTGTGTTTCGCTAAGTGCCAAAATAGCTGACCTGTATTTACAGGCGTGGACGTACACCGAAAAGTGTTTACTTCTTAGCACGAGTATATTCGCTACCTTCACTCTGAATTCCCGGGTCATTATTTCAGTAGGCGATGGGCTATGCGATACGGCTGGAGATTGTTTAAGAGCTGTGTGGGCATGTTGTCAAGGCCAGCTAGCTTTATATTTTTTAATGCTTGGATAGTGGTACTGATACTGTCTTGCCTGAAAATTCAGTACAACTTTATATTGGCTGTCTTTTCAGAATTAACTGAAAGTGTCTCTTTCAACCGCCAAGATCGCCCCTAGTTGGATATTGCCTTTGGATGTAACCAGCTATTGACAATTTATCTTTTTATTTCGGTGGTTAATATTTTGGAGTAATAAGTCGTATCACTCTTATTGAACGTACTGCACTTTATACCAAATCTCATTATCGTTCAATAATGTATTCCACTTCAGTGAACAAGATATTTTCACATCTATTTAGTGTTCGTATATGGTCTAGAATAATATTATCAAACTTTAAGATGATTTTCAATGGATTGATATTGTGTCAAAATATTCTGATGTAACCGTTGAGCTGATTCGATACCAAGTATTTTGCTGGCATCTCTTTGGGCCCGTGCTTGTCGATGCCTATCTAGGCATTTATTTTTTTTGTCTTCACAACGAAGCGATCTACATATACCCGGTCAGTACTTCATTATTAACAGTGCACAAATGTGAATAAACATTTTCACTTTCGTCCACCCACAGTCGAAATGTATCACCGTATTTTCCTGATGTTTCCTGGTCGTCTGGTCCCGAATCTGACAGAAAGAATTCTCTCGACTAGGGAACCCCGAAGGCAGTATTTAGTTCAAATTCGTTGATGGCTACATAGGAGTTTCTCCCGACTAAAGTCACATCCTAATTGGGGCTATACAAATAGAATTATTAAGGAAGAAGCCTGCCCACATTCCACAAGCTTATCTACCAATAGAGCCTTTCATTTTTGAACTGCTTCTTTCAGTCATCTGAATAGGTGGGAAGAAGTTTATTTTTTCATCAAAGGTTTCACTCCAAACTTTTATTTTGCATTTAAAATGTGCCTCACGTAGCTCACAGTCCCTCCTCACGAGTCGTACATCATGTCCATCATAAATTTTCGTACTTTTTTCGTAAAGTTTTTTTTTTCCCCCCTTCAATATGAAAGAAAAATGGCAGCAATAAAAATGATATACAACTTTATTCAAAAAAGGAGCAAAAGGAACAAGAAAAAGGGAAATGCATCCATGGACTATGCTGGCTTTCAAGATCGCCCATGTTTGCATGCCCTCCGGGTCCGGTATGGATGAATCATTTTTGCAGCGTTGTAGGCCACGGTGATGTACTTGATTCTTGATTACATTCTCTAGATGAAGATTTGGTTTTTGCTTTTATATTTTTCCTTCCCTTGTTTTATTTATGCTGAACGCTTGGTCTTTCAAAAGAGTCCGACGATCTTAAATGGATGGTCGTTAAGGTCAACGCTGGATAACGAAAATAAATGTTTTTTTTTTATTTTATGATTCTTTGCTGCAAGTTAATCTATAAATGATGTACCTAGTTCTGAGGAATTGATTATAAAAAACCGCTCCAAAAGTCTGCATAGATTTTAAGGTGTAAGTAAAAATGGGTAAGACAAATCGAAAGTGTCAAGGAGAGCACTGCTGTCTATATGAAATTTGTAACCAATTGTATTTCCTAAACATTATTACCACCTGTATTTCCATCCATTAATATGCACATATGCTGGACATCTTTTAAGGTGATGGAATTCAACCGGTCCCACGGTAGCCGTTCCAAATCATAACAAGATATTTGCGCTCTGCAGGCTCCTTAAATAATAGTATTCAATTCAATGCGGACAGCACCGATGATTTAATTACAAAATCGCGATTGACACTCTTCTGTTTGATGGTCCGAAGGACTTCTTGAAAGTCTTCAGGAGACTCTATCGGCTAGAACTGTATTAGTTACAATCACAAATGCAAAAACTTTTAGTGATCCAACTCAATGTAGCCCCTTCTTAATACTTAGACCACGAGATTACCGAAGATATGTCTTGTATACGTCGCATTTCTATTAATCTGTTGGATGACGATGAAAACCTTTAAATACCTTCTCCGATTTAATTGGGTATAATACAATGGGTAGCTACTCCAGATTTAGTCTTATCTATATTTCGTGATCATAGTTGCCTTTCAACTTACTTACTTATTAAGGTGGCGCTACAATTCCGGGTGATCCTGGGCCTCAACTAACAAACCTCTCTAGTTACTCCGATCTTTAACTATCTCCCTCCAGTTGCGCACTCCAAGTCGGCTTAGCTTGTCTTCTAAGGTGTGATCTTGCTCTACTGCATTGTTCCTCCGGGTTAGATTCGAAGATTCTGCGAGTCCGAGCATTTGAGACCATTCGCCCTACATGTCTTAGCCATTTCAGGCGACTGATGCGCAGTGCTCTGACGTACAGTTCGTATAATTCGTCATTGAATCTTGTCCCGTGAACGCTGTCACATGACAGCGAGTCACCTTGTCTAAAAGGTTTCATGACATCAAATACTTCTTGCTGACGGAGCAACGTGCGTTCTCAATCATCATCCTGCACAGACGGGCGAGTTTGGCATGGATGCCAAAGTTAGGCATGGCTCTACGTAGCTTGTCTCTATAAATGCTGTCGCATGTGGCTTCTTGAGTTCCTTTCCACGATTTATCGGGGTGTGAAGACTTGGTCGATTGTAGACTTTCCTGGTCTGAAACCAAATTGATAGGCACCAATCAAGTTTTCAGACGATCATACAATATTGCAAGTAAGATCTGGTATGCGATGTTGAGAAGACTTATACCTTTATAGTTGACGCAGTTGAGCGGGTCTCCATCTAAACACATCTGAGAAATGAGTTGATGCATGCTCTCCACAAAGTAATATCCAGCAGCTTCGAATACCTCGGCCGGTAAGCTGTCCAGTCCAGCTAATTTGTTTTATTTTAGCTTAAATTGAATTGCCTATTCTGCCTGACAGCGGGATGTTGGACTTCTTCGCCGAGAAAGTTTTTCCATATTCTCAACAGTATGACTCTGCTACAAGTTTACCTTCTTCATCTCTACAGACACCTTCCTTGGCTTGCCACGTTCTTTTTACGTATTGGTAAGACTTCCATACGTTATTCCTGGAGTACAACCTTTCAATATTGTTCTTTCCGTCTCTTCTGCTCGTAGAGCTCACGAGCAGCTCTCGTCCTTCGTTGCAGCGACTCCTTGTAGGCTTCTTTTAAAGTTACATATACATTCCGGCGTTCTTCACCAAACCTGGGATTTCTTGATGCTGCGGCGTTTTTGATGGCACGTTGGCAGCGATACTTGATGCAGGCGCCATACGGATCGTTAAGATATTCCGGGACACGCATCCAGCGAAGATTCTGGCGCCCTCTTGCGATTGAAACTTTTCTACGTTATACCTTCTTACAGTAGTTTTTTGGTATACGCCTGAACAACATTGAGAAATATTGCAAGCTTATTTCAAAAGTGAGTGTTGCGTTGCCCAAACAGTGCATTTATTGAAAAGAAGTTTTGGCCGAAATTAACCATCCTGCTGCAAAAAGTTCGTGAGATTGGCTAACTCACGAATAACACTCACAGTTCCCGTCGTCATACGGTACATACCGATGAGAATGTGACTGCTGTGGCTGAGAGTGTTCGACCCAATCCAGCCATCGATCTCAATAACTCAGCATTTCACGCACCAGCGAGAGAATTATGCAGAAAGATCTCGGGTTATTCCCTTACAATTGAAGGCCAACGACCAGCGGCCTCATTATCGCTTCTGAATTTGGGCCTTTCAGCAAGCGTGGACGTCGAATTTGGCCCATAAATTATTTTTTTCTGACTAGGCGCATTTCCATCTCGGTGACTATATCCGCATCTGGGGATCGGAAAACCCACAAGTGATTGTCGAGAAGCTAATGCATCCTCAGAGAATGACGGTTTGGTGCGGAATTTTAAGTGGTTGCATCTTTGGCCCATTTTGTTTTGAAAATGCTGCTGGAAACCTCATTTCGGTCAACGGTGAGCGCTACAGAGCCATGATTACTGAATTTTGGCAGTGTCAATTGGCTGCCTCGGAGGTGTGATTTGACCCCGTTAGACTTTTTTTTGTGGTGTGCCCTTAAGGATCGATAATATATAGACAATCCAGAAACGATGCAAGTCCTTAAAGCAATTATCGTCTGAGCCATTAGTGAGACAGGTCCAGAAACCATCAACAAGATGTTTAAAAAATGGGTTGACAGGTTGCGCTACCGCGAGCCAGCCACATGAGTAAGGTCGTCTTCCGGAACTTATGGAAGTGTTCGTTCTTTGTTATTACCGAAAGGAATTAATTTTTGTTCATTTTATTTTATTAAAAAAAAATAAATCTAGAGGTTCTCTCTGTAGTGATATTTCATCCCGCCGCAAAGTCAATAAGCCTGAGTCCGTTTCCAAATGTGTTATCCTGAAGGCTTTGCTTACTGACTGAGCCATCCTAGATTGGCATTCAAATAGTCTAGTACGATTTTAACCTTGCAAATTAATCAGCCTATCGGGAGATTGTATAATTTTTGCAAATGGCGTCGTACATCAATCATATTTGACATTTGTGAACCAGACAGCTGCAGTATACAAACAGATAGGCAATGGAGCGCAAGAGCGTGGAATAATTGTGTCGATGTTTTTGACCAATAATCGGTCGGTGGTGTTAGCGCAGCGACATCGATTTCCTAATCGTGTCGCACCAAGTGGGCAAACATTCCGAGGCACAGCTATTCGACTCGAACAGAGTGGAACCACGGATACCATGCTGCTCGTTCGGCCGCGAATATCGCCATTGTTATCCGAGGCCATTAGTTGGAAATTTTGCGGAAAGTCGTGGAAACTGCGATAAGACGGGCACAAATGTGTATCAACACTGGCGGCAGCCATTTGGCTTTGAGCCATTGCTATCCGAGGCCATTAGTTGGTTCGTCATATCTTTTTAATTTCTTCCGTGTACGGTTGCGAGCCCTAAAAACTCATAGGCCAGTTACATACCGCTTTATGCTACTTTATACTACTGGCCTAGCATGCTCTTGCCATTTCAACCTGCATAAGTAAGGGTTTACTAGTGCACTTACCGGGATCAACCACTGGGATGTAAGGCAAGCACTTCCTATAAACTTGATTGTTGTGTTGCTGCCCCAATCCAAATTATATGATACATAGCAGTTTCACTTTCTTACGGTGTGAGAACAAAAAATAGGCTAACACAAGTCGGATTTAGAAAATGTCTGGAAGAGTTTACCCTCTGGTGCATTACCGACGTTCATTGGCAATTTAAAATATTCTTGCTATACACACCCTGTAATTTGGAAATTCCTTACGCATCGCTTATTAATGCATTCAATGTTAATAAGCAGTTGTGATTTAAATAAAATATTTCGTCCATTCAGAGAGATTTTATTCCCGAAGGAGATATCCATTGCTCAGATATACATACTCGTACACCGAAGGTATCCCAAACATCGGCCATTTTTGAAGCTGATCGATGGAAAAGCCTGCCAGAGACCTTAGACAGAGATATATATTTTAGCTTGAGTAAATCATGTGCCCAACAATGGTGGATATATCACGATTGCAGACAACTTTAGACATCCCAATACGAGCGAAAACAAAAAAGCATCACCAACGAACCCACTTTTAATTGTATCCCTGATCTGTCTGTCTGTTCCGAGAGATACAATATATATTCCAGTGTCTTATATGTCTTGTGGATGGGAGAGATCGTGTTGGATTATTGGTTGTTGCTGATCCTGATGTAGTTGTACCTCTTCATTTCATATACCAACCCGACAACTTTAAACTCAGGTAAAACGCGTTTAAGGTTCTTTGGTACAAAGGAACTAACAACGTCGATGTCCGTCTTAGTCAATCCAACGTTGCAATCCAATGAGGTGTCTTGGTGCACTATCGTTTGTTGGAATCTTGAATCACGTTCTGCGAGTAGGTTCATACATGAATCGCGGCACATAAAATGCCGCCCGAGCCCAGAGGTGATTCAGACCAAAAAGTCGTTGTTTTGGTTTCTCTGGGGTTTCTCTGTGTTTCTTTGTTTCTTTCGTGCTTGTTATTCAGACAGTTTTGAAGGCGTGGGAGCATGTTTCGCCATTTTCTTCTTCCCATCTCAATATACGTTGGATTCTGGGTATAAGAGTATATCTGTCAAGCTTATAACTGACACCTCAGCTTAGTTTCCAATTCATGGGTCTCTTGTCTATTACTAGCTGGAGCAGTTGAAATACTAAGATGGAACATACATGTGAGTATGTATGTATAATATGTATGAATGTACTTATGTTTGAAGAAAACCGCAACATGCAATAGCAATGGCGTGACATGACAATTTGACTATGGGGGAACATTTTCACCCCTTGTTAGACATGATTGCCCAAGAGAAACCACAATCTAACAACCAATATAGTCAGCACATACGAGTATGGAGGAGTCAGGGGAGTGTATTTTTCAAGGACGAATTGTTGGTTACTGGACTTTCACCCTACATTTTATCCCAGTAAATACAATGTATGTTACAAGGCATTCACATTATTGTAAATTTATTTTACATGGAACTTAGCAATGTAAAATGTATGTTACGACATTAAATTAATCTGAAATCTTCTATCTATATAAGTAGATAGGTATACACAATCTAAGCAATTAGAAGCTAAATTAAATATGTACGAGTACATGCATATGTCTTAAACGTGTTTATCGAAATGTGAGAATCATAAAGAAGGCATTTATTTCATTAAACTCTGATGGCATTGTCGACCCTTCTTTTACAATTCGGTGGTATGATATAAACTCACTGAGTTGGCAAGGCGACATACAAGACCATCACGTATTGCCGTCTGGTTTATTTTTTTTTTAAAGAGGTAAAAATCATATTGGAAACGTAGGTACTGCTCTAAAAGGTTGTATCAGTGATTAGCCTAAGTTTGTAAAAATGCAGTGCACCGAAAATGAGAAACTTAGTTAAGACATGTGGTTTTGAGTGAATATATCTGATGGAACAGCATGGGCCCATGTTTTTTCATGTCTCGGATTTTCTAATCTAACTTTGGTTGAGAAAAGCAGTTGCGTGTATTATTCTATCTATTTTATTAAAAAAAAAAATACTTAATATTAAAAATATTTTAAACTAAAAATATTAAAAACTTAAAAATTTATCCATTTTACAATGCCTTATTCCTTTCACCACAACTACGCCAAGGATTGCAATAGCTGCTACACACCCTCTAGCGTAGAAGATGTTGCACATGAGTTGCTTCATGAACGATGGTTGTTTTCTAATCAGCTGATTTCCACTCTTGTGATTGTTGTCATAGGCGAGGAATAAAAACTGATACACGAAATGAATACAAAATCAGGAACTACATCCTTAAAGTAATCTTAAATAAAGGGTGTCCAGCGGATAATTTTCAAGTTTAATATTACATAAGAAAAAGACCACAGGGTTATTATAATATTTTGTTAATATAAAATGGAGTTTGATGCGGATTTTTTGTGTACTAAAAACAATATCGTGGAAATGCCGTCCATTCCTCTCAACACAATCTTGTAATCGGACTCTTAAATTTGTGACAAGCGAGAGCAAAGAATTGGTTCAATGGCAATAACTTCGTGGCTGGTATTTTCTTGTAGGGCCTGAATTGTTGCTATAAACCCTTGAATTAAGGTATTCCCATACAAAAAATTCGCACGGTGTAAGGTCAGGTAACCGAGTACGTGCTGATAATTTATTGGCAAAAATTACCCTCATCTCTCTATTGAAACTCTAACTGTGCGTGGAATAGCCCATCTTGTTGAAATTGTGTTCTATTGCTGAACATGGGAAACAGCTGCAGTTGCAGTATCAAAAATTCGTCGATCATTCGGCAATACACGTTAGCAGTGACTGTCTCTCACTGGTTAAAAAAAATAAAGGCTAATAGTACTTCGAGCAGAAATTATACACCACACTGTCGTTTTTGGACAATATAAACGTTTTCGATGGCGTTCCCAACAGTGTCGTCAATATATTCGTCAAAAACATTAGAAATTCTGCAGCCCAACGCTTATTTGCAATGACATTCCAGCTGGCAGCTTTTTGGACAAGGCCAATCTGCTTGCTGCATACTTTGGGGACAGATCAACACTCCCAGATTGTGTTTTTGCCTCCGCCTACACACGACTGCGTCGAATCTTCAATGGAAAAATCCACTTTGATATTCGTGTAATAGCAAGAGTTCTTAAAGATCTAAACATTCACAAATCCGCTGTTATATCTCCCCTTCTTCTGAAGAGATGATCTTCCTCGCTGAGTAAGCTTTTTCATCAATCCTACCCCTTAGGACTCTTTCCGAGAAGATGAAAAACAGCATTTGTCCAGCCCGTTCCTAAAAAAGGCGAATCTTCCTCTCTCTCCTCCTACAGACACATTGCACTTACGACCCTTTTTCCAAGGTCATAGAAACGCTGATAAACCGTCAGCTAATGAAATATCTCGAAACACGAAAACTGAACGGCAGTGCGGTCCACTAGTGCATGTCTCACGGAAAGTTGGAACCAAAGCGTACAGAGTTTGGGATCAGGCTTTTTTGGATTTGGATTTGGATGGATTAGAAATTGCCTTTCGGAATGTTCAATTCAAGTTGTCTTGGATGGTTTCAAGTACGATATTCACAAAATAAATGTTGGTATGCCCCAGGGCTCCGTTCTGTCTCCGACATTCTTTTTAAATTCCATTAATGATCTCTTGTCTGCTTGTCTTGTCTTCTAATCCAATATACTCCTCTGCTGATGACAGTACTATCGGCTTTTCATATTCGTTCTTGGGCTCGCGCCCCTGTTCTTCGGCTGTAGAACGAGAACGGCAGCGTATGTTAAGCTCTTTAAATTCCAATATTCAGAGCATAACCAATTGGGAAACTATCAACCGAGTGGAATTTAATGCTTCCAAAGCTCAATGCTGTCTGCTGTCGTTAAAGAAGAATTTAAATTCCCAGCCATTATCCATGAATGTCACTTACATCGTCGAAACCGAAAACCTTTCCATCTCGGTATGTGTGTCAGTGACAACTTACGTTGGAATGACCACATATTTGGGCCCCTGCCCAATTACTAAGGCTTCGCCCATCAATGACGTTGTCCAATAAAAAACGGGAGAAGAGAATACTACTGGTCTTATCGTAAACATCTTCAGATGACGCCACCGAAGGTTGCTACAATTTGAACACAAGTTCTGCTTTGGTATTATACTATTAATGTATAATGGATGTATGGGAATCCCGTAAACATAAGTCTACACTACAGGTGGTTTACGTTAAAAAAAAACCAGAGACTACGACCACATATTCGATGTCGTCGATAATGCTTCGAAATGTCTAGGTTTCCTCAAGCGATGTAAGAAATAATTTACCCCCTCTGATCTGGCCTCAATATATAAGACATTCATCCGTCCAAAATTGGAGTACAATGCCCACATCTTGACAGGTGCTCATAAAATTTCTCTGCACCTGCAGAGGTGCACTAATAGGTGATACTAATATCAGATACCCTCGAACACCGACGTAATGCCTCCTGTCTCACTGTGTTTTTCGCTATTTCCACCACCAGTACTTCATTGAAATCGCCAGTAACATTCCGCCCATTCAAACATTCAACCGCAATACCCGTCTCGCTATGAATCCTCATCAGTATACCCTCAAACCCATTTTCGAATGTACTCTAAAATATCGTGATTCGTTCCTAAGCCGTACAACTCACTTATGGAATGCCCTGCCTAGCTCTTTATTTCCTAGTCATTATAACCTTCAAACATTTAAGACCAACGTTCACCGGTACCTCTCTTTCCATCCTCCGTGATTTTCCTTCGCCCGCGCTGTGTGCAAACATTTTAAGGATACTTAAATCCCTTGAGAGCGCGCAAATTATACAAAAAAAAAGAACAGTGTCTCATGTTCTCATTTTCTAGTAATTAACACAGCCATCGATATAAAGATGTGCTTCGTCAGTAAACAATATCTGTGGCAGTATCACAGAGTAGCTTAAATTGAAAAAGATCGTTTCGAAAAATTTACATTTTCATTTAAAATGTTTATTTGTTGTTGAATTTTTTTAAGCCCAGTGGTGTAATAAGGTGTATACTTAAAGTTTTATGTTAATTTATTAAAAAAAAATAAGTAAGGGAAGCACCATAATTGAGTTTTTAAACTTTTATGTGGAAATCAATTTGACAACAATTAATATCATATCTAATATGTGATTTTATGACGAACCTACAACAATAAAATGGAAAACTCTAAGTTGAGTTAAGATTTTATGTCGAATTCCAAATTTCAAAATAAAGAAACATAAAACATTTATTTATGGTAAGTCCTCGCTTAATGCCGACAATGCTTAGAGCATAACCGATTGAATAACACTGTCAAATTGGGCACTAATCGCCTGCATGCATTCTGCCGTTTTTCATCTTTTGTACTTAATCTCATTGTACAGATTTATGTTACATATATCAACGTCACTATATTGAATTGAATTATATTAATTTAGTATATGTATAATGTGTTTTAATTGAGTCTTATGAATAGATAGATAGATAGATAGATTTATTTAAAAATAAAAATAATAATATAAAATCAGTTAGCATGGCATTGCCATCTGCCAGATTGACAATAGAACTATTAATAAGTTTTGCATTTATTTATATTTACTTAGATACGTTTACAAACATTTTAGAAGATCCCTGTTAGTATATTCTCTCTTTATTTCAAAGCAATTTTGCAGTATCCATATAGTTTAGTAACGTTTACTTCATTGAATATTGATATCATTTCTTGTTCCGATAAGAAGTCTTTTCCAAAGAAACTTCTGCTTGTTTCCCTTAGAATTGGGCACTTGCTAGAAAATGCATGATATCTTCTTTTTCTTCCAAATTGCAAATATTACAGAATATAGGAAGATCTTCCCTATGGGGGATATAATTGAGTTTTAGCAGTTCTCCGCAAAGTTTAAGCATTGTTGATGTTTCGGGAATGGTATGGATGTCTTTGAAGTAGTTTTTATGTAATTTAGTCGGCTATACGTACTACGATGTAGTGATCCCGTCGCTTCTTCTACAAATTTTATTCTGGCCTGTTCTTCAACTCTCGTTATGAGCTGGTATAGTGAGTTCTCCTATGAGTGAAGCTGAATGGCTTCCGCATTCAGCTCTACACCATACCCGCGAGCTAACTCTAGCCATTCTTCGAACCATGCTATTTTGTTCCGAATCGCGTGTAAGGCCACTATCTTTGGAAGTCTGTTATCTGACATGTTTATAACCCTTAGAATGTAGTTTACCTGCAATTTCAGTGTTTTAAGGAACAACGGAGGTAGGACAGTTTCCAGCATGAGAATATAGTATCAAAAAGTTCCCGGAATGTATTCAGATAATTGGAATTACAAGTTTATTCATCTAAATTTATATTTTCCCCTTCAAAACAATCCCCATCGACTACAACACACTTATGCCAGCACTTAATCCAATCCTCGAAACATTTTTTATATTCGGTTTTCGGTATTTCCATCAGTGCTTCCTGCGATTTTTCCATTACTTCCTCTCGGCTGCTGAAACGCGTTCCCCATAGTGGTTTCTTAACTCGATTGAACAGAAAGAAGTCACAGGGAGCCAAATCTGGTGAATTCGGTGGCTGTTGGATGGTATTTGTTGCATTTTTCATCAAACAATTACGAATAATGATGGAACTGTGCGACGGTGCGTTATCATGGTGCAAAATCCACGAGTTTTCTGCCCACAATTTTGATCTCTTTCGGCGAATTGGCGAAGAATACTCTTTGTTTACTGTCTGGCCTCCTGGCAAAAATTCATGATGCACTACACCGTTGTAATCCATGAAAACCGTGAGCATTGCCTTCTTTTTTGATTGAAAACGACGTGTGTTTTTTTGGTCTCGGCTCATTTGGTGAACGCCATTCACTTGCCTGATATCTGGATTGCGTGTCGTACTCATAAACCTACGTACGTCAACACGGTCTTTTTTTTGCATGAAATTGAGGTCCTTTGGCACCAACACACCAACTTTGCTGCTACACGACGGAAACCCAAATCGTTAACCAAAATGTCTGGGATGGATCCATAGGCAATATTCAAGTCCCCCGCTATCTCTCGGATGGTTAATTTGCGGGTATTGACCATCATTTCTTTTACTTCATCAATGTTTTCGTCGGTTTTCGATGTCGATGGTCTGCCATTGCGTTCATGATCTTCGATTGACTCACGACCACTTTTGAACCGCTCGTGTCAATGGTAAACGACCGTTTTCTTTAGAGAATCGTTGCCGAAACACTTTTCCAACATTTCCAACGTTCGCGCTCCATTAAATCCGTTTTTTACGCAAAATTTAATACAAGTTCGTTGTTGCAAATTGAAATCCATTTCTAAAATTGTTAAAAATCGCCAAGACACACAGAATTAGATGTACTCTTGGCTACGTAATTTTTGCAAATGTCAAGCTACTACGCTAAGATTTAGAGGGAATGTCAAAAACAGATTTACCAACTTAACAAAGAAAAACAGAACTCAAATCGGAACAATGGGAGCGCCACTCGGTGGTGTGGTACGGGAAATTTTTGATCAAAACGTTGTAGTTTTTTAACTTCCTCATAAGGCTTATAACACCATACTGGCGCCGCGTAGAGCATTACTGCCTCTGATGCAGCTTCAAATACTTTGAGTTTACTGCTGTGCGTAATCTGTGGGTTGCTGAAACAGTTTTTTCACACTACATTGATGACGGTTTTAGATTTCGTGAGTTGCTCCTTCAGATGTCTTTTTATACTAAATCTACTTGTTAAAAGGATTCCAAGATACCTGTATTAATTTACAACTTCTATACTTTCTTCGTTAAAGTGCCATTTTTGATTGTAAGCAAGTCTACCACCTCTCATTTTAAATATCAATATCTTGGACTTATCCAAATTCACGACCAATTTATTAATCATCAATTGCAAGGATTCCGGTGAGTTTGCCAATAGTACAATGTCGTCTGCGAACAGGAGGGCTTTAATGAGAATTCCTGCAATTTTTAATCCTCCTGGGAGAAAGTCCACTATATCGTCTATAAAGAGGGCGAATAGAGTAGGGCTCAGTGAATATCCCTGTTTTACACTTGACTCCGTCTGAAACCATTCTGAAAGCTTCCCGCCATTCCAAACAGCTGCCTTGGTATCTTCATTAAGGTTTTGTAAAACCCTTCCGAATTTTGATTACATTCCCATACTATGTATATAACTTATAAAATAAGGCATTTCGGTTCACAGAATCGGAGGTCGCTTTGAAGTCCACAAAGAAAGCGTAGAGTTTCTTATTTAGGCTTATAAATGTATCTACTAAGCTTTTCAATACGAAAATGTGGTCGACGGTTGAATAGCCAGACCTAAAACCCGCCTGGAATTCCTTTAGCAAATTATTGGCCTCTATCCATATGACTAGCCGCCTCTGCAATATTGCTGCAAAGCTTTTGTAGGACGCATATAAGAACGATATTCCCCGATAGTTAGCAGGATCCGATGTATCGCCTTTTTTGTGGATGGGAAAAATCAGAGTTTCTTTAAACCGTTGGGGCACTATTCCATGATGTAATATGCTGTTGTATAAGCCAATGAGGTTGTCTTTCAGCTCGTTTGTACTATATTTAAAAAATTCAGTTGGTTACGGATGGTAACCCTGCAGTCTTCCTATCTTTCAGACCAAGCAGCGCACCCGTGAGCTCCTGATGAGATATAGGGTTGTTTCGTATATCTGGCACAGCATATAGAAAACTAGGACCACCCACCGATGGATTCAGTAACCTCTTGAAATGATCTAAGCAGATATAAGGGTTAAGACCTCTGTTGATCACATATCTTCCTCCATTAAGTGACTTTGCTAGTTTCCAAAACTGGGATGCGTTATTACAACATCCTAATCTGCGCGCCTCTCTTTCAAAGTAGTTTCGCTTACTTTGTCTGCAAACAACTTTATACTCCTTATTCGTTCTTAGGTAAGCCTTTTTAAGAATATCAGTGTTGAAGGCACGTACTAATTTAAGCCACGCAAATGACACCCATCTTATTGTACTTTCTGACAATTTTTATCGAACCACGGCTCTTTATTCTGCTTGCGGGGTTTGGGTTTACGGTAGGATAGGACTCCATAATAATTTGCTCCATATCCTCCATGGTCATAATATTTCTTCCTTGCAACTTCTCATCAATTTTCGTTCTATATTGAACGGCTTTGTTCTCGTTCCATACCATTTTTGGGAGCATCCTAATATCTCTTATTTGCTCGTTTGTCAGCGTGGAGTGAATAGCCGTAACAATGACAGGTAAATGATCAGCGTATATGACTTATTTGACTTCTAAATCAGTAATATGGTAGTTCCAGGCTCCCCTTGCCAAATAGTAGTCAATAATTGACGTCCCAGTAGCTCCAATGTACGTCAACTCACCCCATTCAACACTCGCACTGGTTCCATTCAGGATCCGAAAACCAAAAGAATCACAGAACTCTATAAGCTTCCTTCCTCTCTCGTTACACAACGAATCCTTGGATCGTCGTTCTACGTCGGCTTCATAATTTTCCACACCACAGTTCTCTCCTACTGACGCATTCAAATCTCCAATTATAAGCACGTTCTGTTCATCACAGCATATCATTGCTTCTTGAAGATTCCCAAAATCGCGTTCCCAATAATTATAGTTTAGATATGCTGAGATTATATAAAATTCCTCGCTGTCCAATCGCAGACTCACATATGTGAGTTTTTCGAACATTCTATACTCACAGCAAATGTCCAGATCTCTCCTAAAACCAAAATACTTAACATCCTCCGCTGGCTCTTCCTCTTATATATCTTCTTGTAGCGGGTATACACTTATACTCGTAGTTTTTAATTATTTTCAAAAAGCTTGTAATTATTTTCTGTTGTATATGTTTCTAATAGGAATATAAATTCAAATTTATTAACAAAATTATAGAATTCTGTAAATAGGGACATATGACCTAAACCTGGCTATATTATAAGACAATATTTTAAATTCATTAAACTTGACTATTTTTGTTTACTTTAGCATTATGAATAAATATACAGCAAAGTGGGGACGAGGACTGGAGTTCCCAACAACGAAATTCTGAGTATTGAACAAGAGTGCACGAGGTAGGTGACATATATTATACATACATTACGAATATGCATACATATTACAAAGGAGTAGAACACCGCAAAAAAAAAAGAAATTGATCAATTGTCTTTCAAATTAATTATAAATAAAATGCACTTATACAAGGTGGCGCAAAAGTTGTCCCCGAAGTCCTTTGGAATTAATTTTTGTTACGAATGAAAAACTTTGGTTCTGCTTTTGGATTATGTTTACTTGATGTCTTGCATTTTTTTTTATTTAGTCGAGAAAATGATATCGGCTAAGCGGCCGCCGCCAGAATTGATGACCTTTCGGCCCGATTTGTGGCATTTTCCATCACTTTTGGCAGAACTTCCAGCAATAGGTCCTCGCATTCTTGATAGATATTCTCTTTGAGGGCTTCAAGAGTCTGAGGCTTGTTGGCATAGATTAAAAAAACACTCCCAAAAAGAAGTTTGGAATGGTTAAATCAGACGATCTTGCCGGCAAGTGCAAATCGCCAAAACGAGAGATTAGCCGACCCAGAAATGCAGCCCTCAGAATTTCGGTTGTGGCTAGCGACAACGCGACATTTTCGAAGAAATAAAGCCCGAGGACGCTTCCAGCGTAAACTCCACACAATGCAAGAGCGGGTGTAATAGCCATTGAAGTTCCAAAAAGCACAAGATCTTATACCGCGCAACAGAAAAAAATTAGAGTCGAAAGAGCGAAGGAGTTGCTACGTTTGCACCAAAGTGGAGAGTTGCCGAATTAGGTTTTTTCCGATGAGTCGCCATTTATTATCGAGCAATATGTCAACAAACAAAATGACCGAGTTTACTTGCCAGAGAGGTCCTTCGAAAATTTACACCTTCGGACGGCCACCAGAAAGCAGGCAGTGATGGTTTGGGCCGCCATAACCGCCGATGGTCGCTCTCCGCTCGTATTTTTGGACTGTGGCGTCATAATTAATTCGATCGTATACCGTGAAACTGTCTTAGACCGTGGATATTTCAACAAGACTCGGCACCATCTCACAAAGCGCGCGTCAACCAAGATTGGTTAAATGTTCACTCTTCATTTCTTCGACACAATGGATTACAAATTCTCCGGATGCAAATCCGTTGGATTTCTCTGTCTGGAATATTTTGAAGGCGAAGGTTGGCACTAAAAAATACCAAAGTTTTGACCACCTCAGACAAGCACTTCGCCGGGAATGGCTCTGCGGTCTCAAGGCCATTATTCGCACCAAAGGTCGATATATTGAAAACTATAGTACTGATACAATTTGAAAATTGATGTATTTTAAAATATTTTTTCCTTTGGCACAATAAAATTTATCAAAAAATAAAAAAAATTATAACATTTTAAAAAGTTGGAGCTCGAGTCATTCACCGGTATGGTGGAAGAACAAAGACAAGGAAATTGAGCATCTCTGCAGGAGATATGTCAACTGTGCTTAGGTTAAACCTAAAGTTAAAAAGGGTGGAGCCTCATCCATGGAACTATCCAAAGGCTCCTTGAAAGCGCTTACATTTAGATTACGCAGGTCCTTTTATAGACAAATCATTCTTCATTGTCGTCGATACACATACTAAGTGAGTGGAAGCGATACCACAAAGTACTACTACTACCATCTCTACCATTGAAGCCTTACGAGACATATTTTCGAGGTTTTGGCTTCCTTTGAAAATTTTGACTGCTAATGGGCCACAATTCCGACCCTTTGAATTTGCTGAATTTTTAAAATTAAATGGAATACCTCAATATTTCTCTGTCCCTTATCAACAGGAGACTAACAGACGGGCTGAAAGGTTTGTTTATACAATAAAGCAAGGGCTACGCGCTATGCAACCCGGGAATCCGCAGGCGAATCTGTGTACCTTTTCGATAAAGCAGAAGAAATTCCCAAATAGTACTACGGGAATCAATCCAGCCGAATTGACTAAAAGAATCACCACCCAAAGTTGAAAATACCAAAGGTCCTAGGAAGATACAGTAATATGACGTTGGATACTTGGTTCAAGTTCGAATTTATACTAACAAATGTAAATTTGGAGTTATTTGGGTCAAAAGGAAAAGTCTGCATTACGATAGGATGATGTACAACGAAAAGTATATCCGACATATTGACCAAATACGCCGAATGGAATGTAAGCCTATCAATGAAAAACCAATGTGGGATAGTGAAACAGAAGCCATAGATACTATCAGAATTGACCGACGTGACTTGGCATTGACAACGACAAACTGACCTACCCTACCAAGTGTTCAAGACCTGAACCCTCAAGAATTCAAGGTTACTGATTATAAAGATGCCCGACATAAAATGATCGATGTGGAAATACCAGACGATGTAACACCATCAAATACCGGCTTACCCGATCCTGTTTGTGGACGTTCAACACGACTCCTAACAGGTTGCAGCACACAAGTTTTCTTCACGAGGGGAAAGGTGTTAAGTCCTTACTAAAAGCTGGAAATGCTGAGTAAATATACAACAATTTATGTTTTTGATTTATTTATGACAAATATATATTTCTTGCTTTTAAAAATGTATGAAAAGGAACACAAAGCGTACAAAATGCAATCAAAGTTTGTACTAGAACATAAGACAGGTATAACCAGTGTGAGATATACACAAAATCCAGGCTTACGGACCTTTTTCTCCACCTTCGATCAAATCTGGATTAAAGTCTTCCAATTCTTAACATTTGATAAAAAGTGTGGAGTCAATTAATGGAAGAATATCCGATAAATCTTGTTTTTTCCTTTCATCAATTCCGAGAGGTGTACAACAACATTTCTGCAAATCCGTGATTTTACTAGAATTACACCATCGGCGTCTCATATTTGCATAGCATCATGAGGTCTTCGGTTTCACTATGCAATGTTGTGAAGTATGTACAATAGTACCATACTCCTTCATGAACCTCATCTACTTTACATTTTGAAAAATAAATTACTCCCCGCGGTTATCCATCTTGCGCCACGTAAATTTCTCATTGACACGGTTGAGAAACAAAATATCTGACCTTAATATCAAAACCCACTGTTCTTACAAATTGGTAGTAGTTACGGTTATGGTGTATTTAAACAATTGTTAGCTTCCTCTCTTATTCAATAAGGACGTGATCAACGTCACATTCCATGTGAGTATGCCCACGAAGAAGAAATATATGGTCAATGTAGTCTGAATCGTGTTTTCCAATTGTAAAAAAGTCTCAAACATTGAAGCAATCAAAATGCTTTTATTCTGTCCAGGACAACAATCACTGTATAGAACAAAGTGCCTACATAGTATCAGTTGGTAAATTTTAAAGGTGGTCAAATGTGCATTAGGCGATCTCGTTTCCACTAAGATTTTCTACCATTTCATACCACATATAACATACTGGCTGGCCTGTCTCACAGTCATGAACAGTCAAATTGTCTGTCCTCAATGAGCGTTTATAGAACTGAAGATCTTAAAAATAGTGTTTGGAGACAGTGTTGCCAAAGAGCCTTTGATTTGTCTTTTGCTTTCGATTTATACCCGTACTCTGCTTCAAGGTGGTGATGCCGTTTTTTTTTATAATATTGTCACATTCGTCCTCAGTAGCAATGTCAATTTTAATTTTTAAAACTTCACACGTATGACAAGTGTTTATTTTAAGCTTTTTTTAATCTTAAATTGAGAGTGTTGAAAATCTGGGAAAACTTGGAGAGGGATACGACTGAACCATATTTTTTGAAATAGAGCCGAAAAAGTTGCGCAACTTATAAATCGCTCAACAAGTCTCTTTTAGAGGTATCCCTTGTAGTGTAGTGGGATTTTTAATATGGGAACTTGTTTATTAGCTCGATAATCTCATTTTCTTTTTAAGTTAATTTTCGGTTTAGGGCCACGACGTTTCCCTTGCATATCACTATTTATATATGAACCATAACCTTTCCTTACCACAGTTTTTATGAATTACTTTGACTCACATAGGGTGTATCTAAAATATTTCTGGCATACTGAAACTTTTTCTCCATTTATTTCCAAAAAATATTTATTGATGTGCTTCCTTTTTCTATGATTAGTAAGACTCTTTTCTTTTCTTTAAAATTTGATATCCTCAACAACAATAAAGCCGGAAGCAAGGGCCTGCCGTAGCTCATAAGTTGAACCAGGACTACAACTGTTGTTTTTCAAATGTAACCTTGTCTTTGCATTTGTTGCGACAGTTCTCTAATTGACGTAAGGTTAGTTTTTGTACAACTTTGCCAGATGTTTCACGTTTTTTACGCTGTTTTCTTTGACATTTACCGAATATACGTAAAGATAGTGGCACTCGTCAATAAAAGCTACTGAATGCTAATTGTGCATCCTTTGACAGTTACTTACCGAAGTTTCAGTCATTTTGGAATCGCAGTTTTTAGTTGACAGTAGTTTGAGTGAGTCGATGTGAGTTTTTTTTTTTTGAAAATGGAAAAAATTGAGTATCGAGCTATTATTAAATTCTTTTTTTTGAAAGGTAGTACGCCTACGCGAATCAAAAATGAATTGGACTCTGTGTATGGGGACTCTGCACCATCATTTACCACAGTGAAATTTTGGGCAGCTGAATTTAAACTTATTTATAATGGCTTACCACGTATTAAGTAACTCAATTTGTTGATGATCTTGGTTTCGAAACAATGCCACAAAACTGGCTCTGTTTTTTTTTTAACGCCATAACATTACATAATGCCAGCATCTTTGGCGTATGATAAAATAAATAAAAGAAAGTATCGTAAAGAACTTACTTACGCACTGACTATTCACTTTGGAAGACCACCAAACACCTAAACAGACCGATAGGGCTAAGGCATTCCATCAGAAAAAATGATAGACAGTGGGCTTAAACGAATGTAGAGAAAGCTGCCAAATTCACTGAACATCTAACCACTACTTTTCAACCACTTGCAAGCCAATGTGATATGACGTGAAATACGGCACTGCTTTTGCCGTCGATAATAATCAACCTAGATTAATCTCGATGCCGTCCCATTGCTTTGCAGTATCCCACTAGTTGTTCGCCTGCACGTCGTATCGCCTATTAAGGCACCTGACATTCACGTAAAAATCCGAAGTTGGTTATCTGTATTTGGTTGGCAGGGGTTGTCAAGAGTAGATCCGTCCGTATCTAATACCTGTTGTTGTTTCGTGGCGGTGGATTTTTTTCCTGGCCGGACAGTTACAACGACGACACAACCCCCAACTTGGTGGGCTAGATGTCGGTTAGGCTGAATCCAGTATCGCTTTAAGGAATGTGAGCGCTGCCGTTGGTCCATTGAAAGCCCATCCAACACCACCTCTTTTCCAAGACACTGATTTGGTGTGGGAAATCCTTACCGGCTTGAGCTTCAAATATGTCGAATCAGACCGGAGAAAGTCTTATTTGTTTTATTCTGGGATTTTATAATCATTCACCATTGATTTCATGTTCACAAATTCATCCGCTCCCCCGTTTATAGTGCTTATAAATTTATAAGTTTGGCAAGTCAAGTCTAGATAGACATCGACAGTACCCGATGGTTACCCTTTGGGCGTAAAATAAGCACAATTAATGCGCAGAAATAGTTGCAAGATCTGGCATCGCCAAATTGAGACTACTTAGTGTCTGCCCTATTTCAACAGCACCCTGCTAATAACGCCGCCGACCAAAATACTGTGCTAATATTTTATATTTTATAATGACAATCAAACTATTGAAGCAGCAAAAATTACGTCGTATGAACCATATTTTCCCAGTTCCGAAAAAACGATACCCTATAATTTGTCCTTCAGTCTTCTTTATGTCGCATCGATCTTCTCTTTAACCGTCACAAGTATATAGTAGTGGTGCCGAGTACTGAACGCTTAAAGAAGCAATTGAAAGCGCAATCTGCTATTGTAACAGTTATTTTCGGTCCGAAGTAAGAGATACAAAAACGAATAGTAACATGGATCAGAGCTCAACAATTAACAAGGTTTGAACCTTTGAACCACTGCAGTCCGAAAAATCATCAACCCGTGCGAGCAAACTACGCGATTAAGTAAGGCGACAAATGCAGATAAATGAGGGCCTCACATAACCCACTGACAATGTACGAGTACAACTAGTAATGACTAGCTAAAAGGCCAAGAATCAAGAATTTCAAAGACCGGAATAATCTAAATGGTAAATATTAATGCTCCTGCCCGTTGCGTAATACTCAAGTAAAAGGAAATCTCAAGTGGCTGCGAAGTACATCAAAGAGCAGACTAACTGAGAGCTCATAGTCATTTCGTTCCTGTATCCCTTTGTGGGTCGTAGGGCCTCTACTACACCTCCGTTCCATCGAATGCGGTTTCTGGAAATGTGGCTCAGCTCTCCCCAACTTTTTCCCAGTTGCCGTGCTTCCTTCTCAACTCTTCTGCGCCACGTACTCCTAGGACCGCCGCGCATCCTTCCGTCCTGAGTAAGTGGGTTCCATTGCATCGCTTGGTTAGCTATGGACATGTCACCCTTTCGGAGAGTGTGACCAATCCACTGCCACTTTCGTCGTCGTATGGATTCATAGTCCGTTCTCTGATAAAGCTGTTCGTTAGAGATACGGCTCGGCCAGAATATCCTTAAGATGTAGCGTAGGCACCTATTGACAAACGTTTGCAACTTCCTTGTGATAGTGGTGGTCACCCTCCAGGTACCACTTCCATATAGTAACACGGATTCAGCGTTGGAACGGAACAGTCGTAGCTTGGTGTTTAAGCTAATTGCATTACTTCGCCAAACTGTGGATAACATCCCAAACGCAGATTTTGCTTTGCCTATGCGGTTGGCTATATCCAGTTCGGTTCCGCCATCGGTTGAGACAATACTTCCAAGGTATTGGAAACTCTCTACTCTCTCAACCGTCTGTCCAGCAATACATATATGAATTGATGAGTTTGGTCTTAGGCTGATCATTTTTGTTTTTGTCGAGTTAATTTTCAGCCCAACGACGTCTGCTTCCCTCTCCACATTCGTTGTCATTTGGTGAAAGTCCATTATTCTGTGAAACAGAAGGCATACATCGTCGGCGTAGTCAAGGTGTTTGAGTTCAGATGTAAGAGTCCATCGAATTCCTCCATTTCCTGTTAACAAGGCCACATTCAGAACATCGCTAAACACTGATAGAAACAGTATTGACGAAAGTATGCAGCTTTGCCTAACCCCGCTTTGGACATCGAATTCCTCAGACAGTCTTCCTCTGTGTAATAGGCGACATGTGGACCCATCATATGTAGCCTTGATAATTGCTATTAATTTATCAGAAATGCCTCTCCTGCTCAAGGCACACCAGATAAATTCTCGATTGACACTATCAAACGCCTTTTCAAAATCGACATACTGCTCGATGATGATGAGCAAGATGTTGATATGGTCGACACAGGAGTGTCCAGAGCGGAAACCCGCTTGTTCGGCGTCGAGTGTGTCTTCGAGGTGTTCTTTGATTCGTTCCAGGATGATTTTAGCTATTATCTTGGCCACAGCAGGCAGCATGCAGATACCTCTTCAGTTTTCGCATTGCATTAGATTGCATTAGATTGGGTGGCCGTGGCTCAAGTGGTAGTGTGTTGGCTTCCCAATCGGACGGTTCGGGGTTCAATACCAGCCGTGACCGAAAGACTTTTTTTCAGGCAACTAAAATCTTGTGAGATGAATGGTTGCCTAAATATAACATCAAGTCCAATTTACACTAGTAATTTAGTCTCCCCATTAAATGTTGGATGCCACCCATGGAGCGAAATAACCACTGAGCTCAAAAATCTTTCTCTCTCTCTCTATCCAATTTTCCGAAAAACTTAACACGTGCTCCGGCATTTTAAGAGTAGTAATACCCTCTTGAGTGTTAAGTTCTTTAAAAAAAAAAAAAAAAGGGAGCCTGACGATCATTCCCTTCTTCCACTCGTCCGGAAAACTCTCGGCTTCCCATGTTCTCCCGGCAAGTGGGAACAGTAGCTCAGCTGATGCCGTTGGCTCAGCTAGAAATAGCTCCGTAGGTATGCCGACAAATCCTACCGCCTTATAGGTTTTCAGTGCTTTGATCGCGACAATAATCTCTTCCTTACTGGGGGTTGTGGTGCGAATTCGGGAATTTCTTTCTACGGACACTTCACTCTAACTTGGGTGCATATTGCTGACGAATACTCGGTTTAGAACCGAAGCAAAATGCTCCTTCCATCTCTTCAATTGATCCTCATCTGATATTAGCAACGAACCCTCTAAGCCTTTCACTGGGTATTGAGTGGAGCTTCGGCCACCTATAAGCTCTTTGGTGATCCTGTAAACGGTTCTGCTATCGCACCTCGCTGCTGCTTCTTCTGCTTGCGTGGCCAGCGCATTGATATAATTGCGCTTGTCGCTTCTTACGCTACACTGCACTTTTCTCATCTTCATGCGATATACGGACTCTAGCTCGATCCTCCCTGCTGCTGGAACTGCTGCAATTTGAGCTCTTAGTTGCTTTCGTTCGTTGATCCTTCTCCAGGTATCCTCGGAAGGCCACGCCCTATGGCTGCCCTGCGACCGACCGACAATCCTTTCAGCACCTGATGTGAAAACAGTTTTCACAGCACATCAATGGTCTTCGATGGTGGCGGGCAGTGAACTGCTGATTGTTTCCACTCCTCACGAGAGATGGTGACTTAGTTCTTGGCGCACTGTGGGAACTCTCAGTCGGTCTACGTTGAACCTAGGTATTCTTGTGTCGTTAGATCTTCGAACGGCAGCAGTGCGTAATAGGACAGTAGCTATCATAAGATGATGATCTCGCACCAACACCATATCCGCTTCTCGTCTATTTCGGACGTCTAGAAGACTACTTCTAAAGCGGCGACTGATGGCACCCAACTGATTTTATAGCAGGCCTTGTGCTCAGACATGGTGCCACCTAAGGCAAGACGATTTGCGTTGCAAAATTCAACAAATCTTTCGCCATTGTTATTGCGGCTGCCTAATCCGTGCCGTCCCATAACATGTTTGAGCAATTCGTTGTCGCTGCCTACCTTGGCATTAAGGTGCCCCAACGCAATGACAATGTTTCCGTTGGGTGTTGCATTATGAACAGCTCCCAACTTGTTGAAGAAGGTCTCCTTTTCCTCCTCAGATGAACCATCCGTGGGGGCTTAACACTGTATAATGGTAACACGACGTACTCTCGTCCGGAATCTGGCCGTTAAAATCCTATCACCGTGCGGCTGCCAGTAAATTAAGCCTCTGCGAGATGTAGGTGTTAACAGCAGTCCAACTCCATATCCACAGGGGCTTCCGGCTGGTCTTCCAGAGTAAAGTAATGCATCTAACCATCTTATCTCGCTTACTACCAATATGTTCAGCTTATGTCGGATAAGCTCATACTCTAATTGAATGAATCTGGCGTTCTGAGGTCCTGCACTCTGAGAGTCAAGGAGCGTCTTCATATTCCAGAAACCAATCTTAGTCCGATAGTACGATAGCCAAAGGTCGTCAACGTGTTATCAGCCCTTATCCGAGGCATTAAGTCGGTTTCCGTAGCGGGCTGGTTTCGAAAACGCGGATTGCTGGCCCAGGTTACCTAGTCTAGGCATAAGACCCTAGACAATCTCGCACTTGCAATTTTGGCCTACCTGTATAAGGATTTATGCATGTAGTTGCCCGGGGACCACCTCGAGGAAGTAAAGCAAGCACTACATTACGAACTTGATTGTTGCGCTACTGGTCCAATCCATGTTTTGAACAATCAGTAGTTTCCCGATTAATCGCCATGCAGGTCCCAGTGGCGACAACTATGTAAGTGCATAAGAAAATAAAAGCCCAGGACGTCTACAGGCTGTTCTGCTTTGACCAAAAGCATTATTTTGATATAGTTCTTAGGTAAGACGATAATTTATTGTAAAATTTAACATTTAAATTTCATTTTTAGACTATTGTACAAAATATATGCAAAGGTTAACAGAAGCGGTAATTGCGAACTGCGGGTACATCTAAAACCATTATAAGGGAATACAAAACAGATGACTGATTTCTGTTTCAAGGTAACCTCTCAGCCCCGTTGTGGTCTGTACGTGTGCGCATTTTAAAAAAAAGCAAACATTTTACCATCTCAGTCAAGAGAGCAAATAAAAAGACTTCTCGAATTTGCTGTCTATGCATAACTGACAAACCTCTCACATAAATCACTCTATTATGCTGAAAGAACAAGAAAACGATTTCGTGACACCGAACGTTACCAATATTCACTCACAAGCTAAGGAGTGCTTTTTCAAACGTGACACGATTCATTTTCCTTTTTTTTTTGGTTCGAAAGTGCCAGCAAGACTGCACAAAAGAGCAAAAACCCTCATCCTCAACGATGTATTTTAACAATGCAATCTATAACTACCCCCTTAAGGGATTGACTGACATTAAAAAATCACTTACCCGCTCAAAGATCATTGATCACCTTACTCGCAAAAACAAAGCAAAGTTACTGGTAGACAATGCGGAGGTTTTGACAACAAACCAGCTAGCAGCTAGACAACTGAATCTGTAAAGACCAACAAGTACCTCAGCTCAACCAGTTAACCATGTCATGGAGTATACTATAATTATTGGGGCCGGATTCAAAACATACACATCTACACATACACGCACACGTAGGCTAGGTAACATGAGCCGATCTAACAAAGATCGTGAGCTGGCAATTATAACCTCAAGCCACACGGCGAGACAGTTGATTGGTAGCTTATTGTAAATTTTCGACAGCTTTCATGGTGCCCCAAAGTCGTGTGGGAAATGTCCTTGTGTTGATGAATTCTTGTATATTGCACTCGCATTCACTCCCTCTAGGGTTGTTTATTTTTTGATTTAGAACAAGGGATGTAAAAACGTAAACTAAATTCATACTTTGAGTATCTGAACAGAAACGATTTTCGAATAGGCATTCTACAATATCCTTAAAATATACCACAACAGAATGGACACAAGAAAATTAAAAGACAAAATATACTTATGAGACATTTTCGAAATTCTGTAAACAATATACGAGTAGTATGCAGAAGAAATAAATCCAGGGAGACTTGAATTCCACGGGAAGACTTCTGGAACTCGATATGAATTAGGAGCTGCATTTTTTCTTGTTTTCTAATAAATTTATTATTATTGTTAATAATTTATTTTCTAATAATTTTGAAAGAGAATAGTAGTGAGGAAAGGATAATAGGTCGTATGAATAAAAATTGAGTACTTGCCCAATATTGCTAATACTTGAGTTATACTAAGTATTAGTTAGTAGTTATTATTAAATATCATCAAGTATGATCAAGTATTATTAAGTATATCGCAGTGCGAATGCTTACAACAATTAAGTATTATTAAATGTACAAATAATAACTCGATTGTACTTTGAAATATTGCGGCTGATTAATCAGTAGCTTGATAATGCTTGAGAGCTCAACAATTGAATCAAGATGTTCTGCTAAAGTTGCCGCCAAAATAATAGTAGTGCTTCGAGTGATTGGTTCCAAATTCAAATATTCTTATATTACTATATAGCATCGAAAAGTTAAAAGTTCTACAAAGGTTAGTATCGTGTTCTTTTATTAATTTTTCATAACATTTACTTAAAAATTCCTTGGATTTTCATCAGCAATGGGTAGAAGTAAGCATTGCACACCTGAAAAGCGCGAGGATATAAAAAAGTTAATTTCCGAGGGTAGAACCTATTTAGAAATTCATAACCTAATTGGCTGCTCACCAACAACAACTAGGGATGCTAAGTGGAGAAGTGGAGAAAAATTTTGTGGTCAGACGAGTTTAAAATCGCTTTACTATTGTAGATGGAGTGAAAAGTGACCTCCTTGACCGCCAGAATGCGCTGCTACTGCCTTGAAGTCCGTTTATATTTAGGCAGACATGCCAAATTTCAGTACGATACTGTCTTTAGTTTTGTTTTGACAACGTGTTTGGTATCGTGTTGAGTATGGACAAAAACGTTTTTCGTTCTCTCATAAAACATCACTTTTTGAGATGCAAAACGGCGCGAAGGAAACAAAAGAAAAGTTGGATAAATATTATGGGGCTAATGCGCCGTCAGATTACACCGCCAAATATTGGTTTCGAGAGTTTCGTGGTGGCCGCAACTCCACTACCGATCAAGTCCGCAGCGGCAGGCCCTCCGATGTGGTTACAGAGGACAATGTCATAAAAATACATGAAATGGTGTTGGCTGACCGGAAAGTGAAGGTGTGCGAGCTAGCAGATACCACAAAGAGTAGTACTGAGCGCACACGCCATATTTTGGACAATATTCCGCATATAAAAAAGTTATAATGCCGCTGGGTGCCACGAATGCTCACTCCTGACCAAAAACACGAATGCGAGAGCACTTCGAAACAGTGTTTGGACTTGCTGATGCGGAATCGGGCGGACTTTTGGCGTCGATTGGTAACTGGATTTGGATCCCTCGGACTATTATCCCTCCCAAACCTCAAAAGATGGCTCATCAATAAAAAATTCAGCTCACGCGAGGAAATCATCGATGAGACGGAGGAGTATTTTGCAGACCTTCCGGAAAATTACTTTTCGGACGGGATCAAGAAATTGGAAAATCGCTGGAATGAGTGTATCAAACTAAAAGGGGACTATATTGAATAATATAAAAAAAAAAACATTTAAAAAAAACTATTTTTTAATTCCCAAGGGGGTCACTTTTCACTCCATCTGGTATATGGTGAAACGAAATCTCGTCTTTATATCAAAAGGTCTCTAAAAACAGAATTTAATTCTCAGTATACAACAAAAACCATAAAATAGGGGGATCCAGCATAATGGTTTGGGCATGTTTTTCTTTTTATGGTGTTGGTCCCATCTACCGTATTAAACAACATCGATACGTATAAATATTAGAGGAAGTCATGCTGCCGTATGCTGAGGAGATAATACGACTTATAGGGGTCTCTCAACAAGACAATAACCCAAAGCACACTAGGAAACTTGCTAGGCAGTGGTTTTTTGCGAACTGGGTCAATGTACTTAAATTAGAATGGCCCGCACAGTCTCCAGACCTCAAGTCGATTGAGAACTTCTGATGCGACGTTAAGAAGGCTGTTGCTACTTGTAGACTAACTAATAACAATGACCTTTGGGCAACACTCCAACAGTGGTGGATGTCGATATCGGTGGAAAGGTGTCAAAGCTTGCTAAACTCCATACAACGACCTTGCTCTGCAGTCATCTCAAATAAATGTCATGCACTTAAATATTAATTTGAAGTAAAAAAACACGATCTTTTTTTCCTGATTAAAATGTTAAACAGCATTTTTGTTATGTTATGTTCCAAGATCGATGTTTAGCGCGCTACTATTCTTTTGGCCGCCCGTTTTTTTTTCTTTTTTTTGCGTGTAGCAAGTTGAAAATCGTTGAAAGACTTCGCTTACGAGCTTTGCGATAGTATGGACTTGAATCACCCACTAAAAACATCCAGGGAAGGCATGATGTTACCATCCTTCTAGCAATCGCATCTAGTCGTCGGACTAATCAGCAATTTTGTTCTAGTATATACTTATGTACTTATGTACTGTTTTAAGGAATAACTTTGGTTTGTCACCTTTTGTTTTTTAATTCATTATCACTTTATTAGTGTTATTATATTGTCACATATATGATTCTTTTCTTTTTACCTAGTTAATTAGTTCAAAAGGTTTTACTCTACGTAATCGTCTAACTAAATTGTTATTATTAAGTAGTTGGTTGCGAAGCATAACTTCATGTCTTCTTGCGACATTCCGAACCTCATCCTCTACCATTTCAGTTTTTAGATCCCTATGTAGATCAGCATTACGTATGTACCACGGCGCATTAACAATATTGCGTAATACTATGTTTTGAAAGCATTGTATGCTTTGAAGATTTGTCTTACTTGTGCACCCCCATAACTGGAGGCCATATGTCCAAATTTGTTTTAATATTTGCTGTAGAGAAGCAGTTTATTGTAAATTGAGAGGTATGAATACCTCCCTATGAGCCAATACATTTTATTATATCGTATATTTAGTTTAACACATTTTTTCTTGACATGAGTTTTCCAGCGCATCTTTGCGTCCAATGTCAAGCCTGAGTATTTAGCTGAGTTCGAATGCAGAACTACTTTATTATTTATATACACAGGTAAGTGTTGTACGTTTTTATTTGTAAAGTTAACATGAACCGACTTCAGTTCATTTAATTTTATTTGCCATTTTTTGGTCCAATGAGATGTATCATTTACTGTCCTTTGCAGTTTTTTTCTAACTTCCTGCTCAGTAAGACTGATAAACATTAACTCAGTTTTACCACTGACAACAAGTCTGCGATTGGCAGACCAAAATCTCAGTAGGAAAACGTCACGGTTTATGTCAGCGATTAGATCTAACGAACTGGCTGAACAATATGCTACTAAAAGGTCGTTGGCAAAAGCTGTCGTTTTACCCAAAAATGGGAGAGAAAATAAGGAATTTATATGGACATATAAGAAATAAAATTGAGCCAAGTACAGAATGTTGGAGTACCTCCAAGTTATTGGTTTTTGAACTGCTTATATTGCTTTCAATTTTTACATATTGCATTCTATCTTTAAGGCTCAAACCATTTGTATATGAATCCTCTGAATCCGGCCTTATACAATTTATCTTAGCTATATCCACAAAAGTGCCAGCACAAAAGTGTTTTCTATCTAACCTCTTTTGTAAGATAGAGCAAAAGCCTAATAGAGCATCCTCAGTGGAGACGCCAGTCCTGAGACCAAACTGCATGGGACTAAAAAACATTATTTGATGAAGTTACGCTAAAATTCTTGTTTGTGTTATTTTTTCAAAAACTTCTGAGATTGAAGACAGTAAAGAAATTGGTATATAATTTGATTTGTCTGTCATGTTACCCGGTCATGTTACACCGGAACAGAGGGTTAGTTCCCGGACCTATGAATTTTTTTCAGATACCCGTATTCGCAATTTAAAAAAAATTATTTGATAAACAACTTATTTTGTCATTTACACAAGGTTTAACATCACAGCAAGAGCAGGACCACCCTGTCCGATGAGGCTCAGATTGTGTACTGCAATGCGCACATCGCCCCGATGTTCCATGTATCAGCATATGAGCGCACATGTCGAACCTTTTTTTGTAAGGCACTTTGATCTCTTCGTTTTATTGTCTTGCTCCCCATAAGACCTGGACAAACAAATAGTCTGAACATTTTACGGGGAAAATTATGTTGAATCTGCTTTTTCATTGAATAATATATACGAATTCAAAAGAGCACGACATAATCCGATGCCACCATTTTTTTGATTTGTGGTCTATTTCATAAATGGATTTGAGAATATCGCACTTGTCAACATAGCCCATGTGTTTGTTATAATCACTGACTAGCTCTGCACAAGCAATCTGCTTTTTGCGTCCATCTTTTTGCATGTGCATTGGTGTTCCAGTAACTGCTGGGTCATGGAAGTTGCTAAAAAAAATGGACTGATTTTCTGTCCTTCCATTTTACAAAAGCGTCCTTACTTATTCGCCAATCAGATTGTCCTTGCTGTAACTCCTTATCATCAAGTAGATCGGTGGGTGCATTTTTCTTTCCTCTTCGAAAAGTTCCACAAGAGTAAATTATATCAGCTTGTAAGTCCTTTTGTAGCTGGATCGAATTGAAAAAATTCTCAAGGTACATAGATTCTTTTCCGACTAATGTTCTTGAAACGTATCTAACCACACGTGAACCAACTACCAAGTACTTGCTGCGGTTTTTCTGGTATAAATTTGAAACTGGGATCCACGTTTTATGGGTTTCAGGGGCATATATTGACGAAAACAGCTGAATCCTTTAAATGTAATCATAGATTCATCTTTTGATTGAAATTTAGACGGATTGAATGAAGATAAAAATGTTGCCGAATGAGAGGACGCAACTTATACAGCTTATCAAAATCTTGAGATGCTTTCCCTGGCTGTCGAAAATTATCATTCAAACGAATATGCCCAAGAAGCCACGCAAAACGAACTCACGGCGTAAGTGAACATAAATCGCAATAACTGGGCAGCTTTTTGATGTCCATTGCTAAGTTTATTGCCGGGAACACTTTCATTTTGACTGAAGCAGAGCGTATAATTTGGTTTGGAATGATATATGTTCAATTAAGTCTTTCGAAAATATATGAAGGAACACATCAATTGGTGCCTCTAACTTATCCGGAATATCAGGACCTATTAGTGAGCACATATAGTATTGTGTGAATCCCATCATTTGTCATATTCTTCCTGAGGTTCGTCAACAAAAAATATATCCATCGCATATATGTTTACTTCAGGATCAGGTAGCTTTTCCTCACTACTCCCAGATTCCACATCTGAAGGTATTCCCTCAAAAAAGACTTGGAAATGCTCCGAATCCATCGCTGCCAGCTCAGCAAATGAAATATGTTCTTGCCACATTGAAAAAGCTTGCCAAATGTTATAGATTTCATAGATTGCAACAAGTCATATATTTTTTCTTTAATTATTCACTGAACAAATAAAGCACTCCGAATGACACGAACAATCAAACTAAAAGCACAAATTATCACTTTTACCGCATTTACATCCTACCCAGCTGTTTTTTTTTTCGTTTTAAAACGCATTTAAGTTTTTAGAAGCAACTTGATTTCACCACAAAACCACCAGAAAAATAGAGAAAAATTATTTAGTAAATAAGGAAATCAGTGCAGCGTATTTAAGTTCAGAGGGAAAGGTTCCAGACATAACGCTAAAAATAAAGAGGTAAGACAAAATATATACTAAATTGGGTCCAATGTTCTTTAGTACCAAATTTCAGATTTTATCATTTTCATGTGAATTGGAATTAGGAAGATAATAAATAGTTTTTAGCAATTCAAATCCCGTAATATACTGAAACACTTAGCCGTTTCTATAATCGTTGCTTTGAGTGCCAACCTTAGCGCAATTCTCGAACTATCTGGAAAAGAAGTTTGCCCATGGAAGCAAAGTAATTTCCGAAATCGTTAGCTATTTCCACAGGATTTGAAATGTTAATACTAACATTTTTAAGTATTGCGCAATGCGAACTGCGTCTTCGACCAACAATACTGTCACTTGCCACTCTTTCTTAAGATTCCCACTTGTTGCCTGTATTTTAGAACGATAATATCTATCCCTTATTCACTTTTGTGCAAAGGTTATTAAGACGATTTTTTTTAAGTTTCTATTCAAATCAATGTTTCCAACATTCTTTTCTTAATTTGTTTTTAAGATTTATTTTTTTGATAAGGAAACGAGCTATCCAAGGTTTAAGGCGATACTCCGATTTTTTGAGTGCCAAAATGCAAGTAGATGAACTTATTTAATTTTTCAAGATCCTAAGAAATATATTATACATATATATATTATAAAGAAGCATTTTTTTTCAACACAAACACTGTCCTAATATTCATACCTTAGCCTATTGTTCAATTCATAAATTTTCACAATTTTATCAAAAGTAGCCTGAGATGATTTGGTTTAGTACATTTTATGTTTTCAAAAAAGATTCCCGTCATACAATGATAAGTTATAAGCAGATCCAAGTTAATACCATCAATAAGATCCACAGCAGTATTCTCCAAACGACCAAAAACTTGGTCGAAACAGGTGCCCGAAATTGGCTTGGTAGGTTCAATAACAAAGGATAAAAATCCATGTTCCATGAAATCTATTGTATTGTATATACACATATAAAATTGAAAAATTCTTTGTGAATATTACAACAAACTTTGATGACATCCGTGCTTCTTAAATTAAAAACTTTTACATCACGCTCATACTCGTACAAGTTCAATTCAAGTACTCTCACTCCACCGACAGAGTACGTGTCATTAGTATTTGGAAAGAAATTGTAAATAAGAATGTCTTGACTCTCGCAAGAATAAATCCAAATTTCAGATACAAATATTTTGTCTGGCAGGTTAACAAGAGCTTCAAGAGTCATAATCAGTAAATCGAAGTTTTGGCGTAAACTACGTATATTTTTGATGTAAAACGTAGTGGCATGTACTCAAAGTGCAATTTCAAAAACAATCAGAAAAGTTATGAGCTCCTTTAAGGCGAAAAGAAGTATTTGGATTAAGTTTCCATTCCAACAGCACGCATGTGCGTATACAGAAACCGTCTTTAGTTTTCCATCCCAATGAGTACATAAATCGGAAATGACATTTTTTTTTATAAATATGCCAGCTACTCGTACGTGCGGTGCACGTGAAAAGTTTTCCAGCGTTGGCTGAGGCTTGCTGACATAGACTCGTGATTTTAAAAAAAACCTACAAAAAGAAGTCTGGAACGGTTAAATCAGGCGATCTGGCCGGCCAATGCAAATCGCCAAAACAGGAGATTAAGCGAGCCAGAAATGCAGCCCTCAAAATTTCGGTTGTGGCTAGTGCAGTGTGCGCTGTTGCTCCATCCCGTTGGAACCACATGTTCTCCACTCCCAATTCATCCAATTGAGGAAGGAGAAAGTCGTTGATCATACCTCTGTAGCGCTCACCGTCCGCAGTAGTCGATTGGGCCGCGGCGTTTTCGAAAAAATAATGCCCGAGACCCAGCACAAACAGCACACCATACAGTAACTTTGAGCGAGTGTAATGGCTCTTCGTGGGTTATACGCGAATTTTTGAAGCCCCAGAAGCGATAATTTTTCTAATTCACATATCCACAGAGATGGAAATGGGCTTCGTCGCTCATTATGATTTTCGATGAAAAGTTGTCTCCCTCGCGGTCGATATTCAGGAGTCTGCGTTCTTTAGGGGTATAGCGATTCATGTCTTATTGACGTGCATTTTGTATCTATTTACTTCAAAAATATCAAAGTAGAACTGACATAAGCCCCCATTTTCGAAAATTCTAGCACCTTCCGATAGGGCGATAATTTATGCGCAACATTGTACACCCTGAATGACTCGAACTGCAACCAACTTCAGACTGCTATAATTTCCAAACCGTTCATTACAGTGAGCTCAAATTTTGACACATGACAGATAATTTTATTATTTACAAGCCTTTTAAACGATTTGCATCTCAGTTGTGTTGAAAAATTTTTATCCGCGATGGAATTCAAACGTGATAGTGTGATTGCTTTATATTTGGCTGGAAAACCACAAGTAGCTATCGTTAGAGCCCTCCAGCACCTCAACGTAAATAAATCATTTGTATCTCGAACCATAGCTCGTTACCGTGGTCATAAAAAAAACAGCAACATCGGCAGAAATGGTTCGGAATGTGAAGGCTCGAATTGAGCGAAATCCGCGTCGAAGTGGAAGAAAAATGGCTCGTGAGCTCAACATATCGTTGGAACGGATTCAACACATACTGAAAAATGAGCTTGGGATCAAGCCATTGACGTTCCAAAAAGCACACGATCTTACACCGCGCAGCAGAAAACAGTTAGAGTCGAAAGAGCGAAGGAATTGCTACACTTGCACGAAAGTGGTGAGTTGCCGAATTGGGTTTTTCCGATGAGTCGCCATTTATTATCGACCAATATGCCGACAAACAAAATGACCGAGTTTACTTGCCAGTGAGGTGCTTCGCAAATTTACACCTTCGGACGGCCACCAGAAAGCAGGCAGCACCGACGGTGATGGTTTGGGCCGCCATAACCGCCGATGGTCGCCCTCCGCTTGTATTTTTGGACTGTGGCGTAAAAAATAAATCCGATCGTATACAGTGAAACTGTCTTAGAGGCAGTATTGAAGCCTTGGGCAAACAATCATTTCGGTCGGAGACCGTGGACATTTCAACAAGACTCGGCACCGTCTCACAAAGTGCGCGTCAACCAAGATTGGTTAAAAAGCAACACAATGGATTGCAAATTCTCCGGATGCAAATCCGTAGGCTTTCTCTGTCTGGGGTATTTTGAAGGCGAAGGTTGGCTTTAAAAAATACCAAAGTTTGGACCACCTCAAACAAGCACTTCGCCGGGAATGGGCCAAAATACTGCAGAGCCACTTGCGTGCAGCGTGCGATGCTTTCTTCGGCCGTCTCAAGGCCATTGTTCGCGCCAAAGGTGGACATATTGAAAACTATAGTACTGATACAATTTGAAAATTGATGTATTTTCCAATATTTTTTCCTTTGGCACAATAAAATTTATCAAAAAATAAAAAAATTATAGCATTTTACGAAGTTACTCGTATAGTTCGAGTAAGTCACCCTGTATATTTCATTATGACAAGAAGTGATGCACTCGTACATGGTATTTTACTCCCTGACGCAAGCTATGGTATCATGCCGTGCCTTGACACCATATATGTACGTATAAATGCAAATATTAATGTTAGAAAAAAATTATAATACATGAGCTAAAATGCAGATTTGCAAGGCTTCGTTATGAAATTCCAAAATTTCAGCTTTTATAATGTCTGCATTTGTCTTGCATAATATGGCGAAGCATCTACAAGATCCTTTATAATCAAGATGAACTTGATGATGATTCCTCAGGCGAGGAAATAAACGCACTGGACGCGATCAAATCGCAAACCTGTTGTATTTGAGATAAGTTCGGCTTTAATTTCGAATACATGGAGCTAAAAATTCACTACAAATCAAAATATATCGACAATTATAAAACTTAATATATATTTGTTTACATTTGAAAATTATTTAATGTAGTATATTAATTTTGTAATATTTCTTCCAGGGACTCCGACCATTTTTCAGGTGCACTCATCTGTTGTAATAAAAGATTTTGGTTTTTAAATTGCAAGTTTATTCTGGGCTAAATCAGCCATTTCCTGGGCTATTGTTGCTTTTTGTTGTGCTTCTTCAAGTTCTTGAAAACATCATCTTGTTCCATGTGTAAAGTTAAAGACCTGATTCGGACTTCTTGGATTTTCCAAATTCTGCACCGATATGGGCCAATGAGGTTGTTAAGGAACATTCACACATTGTGGCAGATGACGGTAGGATGTTGTGCTTTTATGCAGTTATACTCGTACAGTGTGTAGAAAAAGTTTTTCCATATTCTCAGCACCTATTGTAAGTCTACTACAAGGTTTCCTTCTTCATGTCTACTAAGTACGGGTCTTCTTGCTTTGACACCTTTTAACCTGTGGGTAAAACTTCAATTCGTTATTTCTGGAGTACAACCTCTCAATATCTGTAATCGCGGGCATATCGTTCTCATCTCTTCTGCTCCTAGAGCTAACGAACGGCTCTCGTCCTTTGTTGCAACGCCAAAGGATTAAGCCAATTAAGGATTGGATTAAGTAAATACTGGGTAATAGAATTTTGGTTGCAAATGCTGACTGTAGGCGTCGTAGATTAAGTCAGTTTAACGCTTGAGAGCATTGAAATAGTTCTAAGGTTTACGTCCAGGCATTTGCAGGTAATGCAAATTATCCCAGACTAGTTACTTCTTGCCTTAAAACACAGACAGACCTATATATGTACATATGTTGTTATTTATTACTAGGCTTTGGTTTTTATAAAAAGGAATTAGGTTAGACATTCAATGACACTTGCAATACATTAAGGGCTTTTGATTCAATTTTGTCTTTATTATTTTAGTACTGAGCATTAAGATATTAACGGAGAGTGGTGCGTCATATCAAATAGATAAGCTCGATGACGTTACGTCGAAAATTCACACAAGGTCGGTGATGAAACAATGATTTGTGCGAGCATGTGACAAGCGAGAAACCTCAGAGGATGACTCCGTAGCACATACTAAACATGAAGAGGCATTAGAATCGTTCATACCAGGTGTAAAATCTTCTCAGCTGCTCCATTTGAAAAAACTGCAAGGCTCAACTGAAGTCATCGAATCAAACCGTCAAAACAATAAAAAAAACGATGTACGTTCGTTTTGAATGTCTGAAGGTTGTAATGGTCAGGAAATAAAGAGCTCAGCAGGACAATCCATAAGCGAGATTTACGGCTTACGAACGAATCACGATATTTCAAAGTACGTCCGAAAGTGGCCTTGAGGCTAAATTGATGAGCACTCATAGCGGGACGGGTGTCACGGTTGAAAGTTTGAAGGGAGCAAGGTGAGACAGGAGACATTTCGTCGTCTTATCGCACGTTTTTGAATCCTGTCTAGCAGGTGCAGAGTTATTTTTGGAGCACCTCACCAGATATGGGCATTGTACTTCAATTTTGGGCGGATGAATATCTTATACATTGAGGCCTGATCAGAAGAGGAAGAGTATTTCTTACATCGTTTGAGCAAACCTAAGCATTTCGCAGCATTTTTGTCGACTTCAAATATGTGGTCATTCTAACGTAGGTTGTCATTGTCCCAAATTCCGAGAATGGAAAGTTTTTCGGTTTTAATGATGCAAGTGTCATTCATGGACAATGGCTGTGTGTTTGAATCTCGCTTTAACGACAGCAGACAACACTGTGTTTTGTTTCCACGCTGTTGATTGTTTCCCAATTGGTGTTGCTGTTTATATCGGAATTTAATGTGCTTAACATACGCCGAAGAACAGGGACGTGAGTCCGGAAATGAGTATGAGAAGCAGGTTGACAGTCGTCAGCAAAGGCATATATTGGATTAGAAGTAGCCGACAAGAGATAATTCATGAGGATTAAGAAGAGACAGAACCTAGTCCTGGGGCACAATTTATTTTGCATATATCAGACTTGAAACTATCCAAGACAACTTGAGTTGAACACTCCGAAAGGTACTCGTAGTTTCTGGTCCATTGAAGGAGATCGCAAATGCACGCGTTTTCGACAAAGGGCATATTGCTAAACTATGTCAATTGACTTGGATATATCAAGTGCAACTATCTTGCCTTCGATAGGTCGATGTACGCTTTGGTTGCATTTTTCGGTGAAACATACCATCAAATCTATGGCATGAAAACCGTATTGCCAGACATTGAAAAGTTTTCGTATTTCGAGATATTTCATGAGCTGACGGTTTATCAGGGTTTCCATGACCTTGGAAAGAAGGGACGTAAGTGTAATGGGTCTGTAGGAGGAGAGAGAATAACATTCATCTTTTTTGGGGATGGGCTGGACAAATGCTGTTTTCCATCTGCTCGGAAACCGTCCTAAAGAGTAGGATTGATGGAAAAGTTTACGCAGTGGTTTTGCCATCGTGGAAGAACACCTCTTCAGAATGGGAAATATACAGTAAGATCTTTAAGTACATTCAAGTGTAGGCGGAGACAGAGCACAATCTGGAAGTGTTAAGTTGACGCAAAGTGTGCAGCAAGCAGATTGTCCTTGCCTGAAGAGCTAACAGCTGGAATGTCATTGTAAATGAGCGTTTGGATGGAGGATGAGGGAGAACTTTGATGCTTTTACTACCTTTGGGACATTGTATTGTAGGATTTTCTTTCTCAGTTTTTGGTCATATTGGAACTTCGCTTGCAAAATTTGTTAGAACGACACCTTTAGAAATTCAGTTAGTGTAGAAGAGCCAATTAATGACAAAAATGGAGAGGGGCTACATGTATTTGTCTAAAGAGTTTAATTTTTAAATTAAAAATTAATCTTCGGAGCCTACGAATTTACCTCACAATCGACAGTGTAACCTATAAGTTGAAAGTGAGTATTGCACATAAGAAGCGGTACGATTGATAGTGTTTCAAATTACAAAGAACTTGTGGAACTTGCACAAGGATGTAGTCAACAGTATGTTTGGAATAAAAAATACTTTTACACCGGTCGTTCGGTATTTGTCAACATGGCTGGTTATAGCATTGCCTGCAATCTACAACTTAATTATTCAGCAGCTAGATGTGACCTGGCTATGCCTAATTGGGGAGTTGCATGAATTGTAGAAGTTATTGTGGTTTAAACCAAATGCTTTATTAATCAAAAAAATGGGAATAGAATACTTAAGAAAATTAAAAAAGGTGCTAAGTAGATACTGTAATCTGTAAATGAGTGAATGATTCGTGAGTTAGATCATTCTTTCCGAAGATTAGATGCAAACGTGTGCGTATAGCTTTTGAAGGAAAACTGTTAACCAGAATTTACTGAAAAAATTAAAACACTACATTGATCTAAAACTCGATGTTTTGGACACAAAAACAACAATCCATGTTATTTCTATTGACTTTTTAGGGGAAGAAAGTACGATTAAATTCAAATTTCTAAAAATCTGTTCTTTCAATATCTGTTAAAAGATCTTAGGATGATAGAATGTAGACCCTGTGCAACACCATTAGATCCAGACGGTAGATTTACAACCGGTAATTATTGTACAAAATGTTTACTGCTTTAAACCAATGCTAATATTTTATTCGGTAATCTGTGGATTTATGGGCCAGACTGGATAGTTACTCCGGCACCCATTAGGCAGTGAACTGACCAGAATGTCGATTGTGCTGTGGGCTAAAGACCCACTCACATTAGAAAAAAAAACAAATGTCATGAATGAATACAATCCAGCCGCGGATACACAGAGACCCCCTAATCAAAGACAGCACGGCGCGACGCGAAGAAGAATTACGATTTGAGAGTATGCTCCTGGAACGCAAGAACGCTTTACACCCCAGAAGCAACTCAAAACTGGAAAATATCTTCAAGCAGGAAGTACGCTGTATAGGATCAGGAATAATAAAAAGAACAGATTGCGAGATTATTACTGCTGTCACAAAAGGTTACACATATCGGGATGCGGATTCGTTAAAACGTTCAGAGGTGTACACGTCGACTCTGACTATTACCTGGGAACAAGCCGATTCAGAGCTCGACTGTTAAATGAAAGAAAGCTGCAACAACTTCCAAAAAGGAGGTTCAACATTGGACGCCTACGCACCGGAAATAGCCAGAGGCTACAGGGCACTCCTGGATGAAAAACTCTCCAATATGCCATTGTCTACCACAGACGTCAACAACATGTGGTCATATTGCTGCTGCTCCATCAAGGAGATGGCAGAAAACACCTCAGGCACCAACCACTCGAGAAAATAAATCGGTGGTATGATGATGAATGTGAGCAAAAAAAAAGGCAATACATGGGCATACAGGAAAATGGTGCAACGCGTCACCAGAGCAGCGTGAGATGAGTATAGGTCCAGAAGAAGGGAGGAGAAAAGACTACTGCGGAAAAAGAAAGGAGCCTTTGCAGTTCCCCAGCTCATGGATATCGAAGATTGCTGGAAGGAAAGACACTAGGAGCTTTTCAAAAAGGTCAAAAACCTAGCCAATAGCTTTAAAATGGGTCTCCAAGCACTTTCAAATTGGGAAGGTAATCTCGCCACTGACCAACAGGGAATTGTGAATGTATTTAAGCAACATTTCCAATAGTTGGTTAATGGTCATAACCAGGAGATAGTGATAGGGCAAGAACAGAACGCATCTCCAGTCGAAGAATTAGTTCCCCCGCCGAGCTTAGAAGAAGTCGGTACACCTATACAAAAGCTGAAGAACAACAAAGCCACTGGCTCGGATGGCCTGCTATCTGAGCTCTTCAAATCCGGGGGCAATGTTTTGACAAGGAGCCTGCACCAGATCATTTGCATAGTATGGGAGGACGAAAGCATGCCCGACAATTGGAATATCAGCTCTATCTGTCCCATCTTCAATAAGGGCGATTCTATGTCATATAACAACTATCGTATCCCTACATAACGACGCCTATAAGATCCTATCCAGTGTACTGTGAGAACATCTGAAACCATACTGCACCGCACAAGACCAAAAAACATCAGAACACATTTTCACAATTAGGCCAATGAGTTCCAAGTCGACACATACCACCTCTACATCGACTTCAAAGTAGCATATGACAGCAACCATATGCTCCCAACGTGCCAGAATTGGAGCCTTTAGGGCAATTGAAGAAGAGACTAAAGGAGTTGGTCCGAAAGTCAATAAGGAAAAGACGAAATATATGCAGTCGACTAAAAACCCTTCCGTCGCACATCACCTAAGACAAAATGTCACTATCGACAGCTACAACTTTGAGGTAGTCAAGGAGTTCACCTACCTCGGGGCAAATGTTAACTCCATAAACGACATTATGGTGGAGATTCGACGAAGAGTAACCGAAGCAACCGCTGTCGTCAAAACAACTTGGGTCAAGACTCCTAATGCAAAGAGTCAAAATCAAGGTCAACAAAGGTTAATATTGCCAGTGCTGCTTTACGGAGCCGAAAGTTGGACGATAAGTAGGACAGTGGAACAAGTTTTAGGCTATTTTGAAAGAAAAATCCTTGGTCGAATATTTGATCCTGTCTGTGAGGAGGACGTATGGAGAAGAAGACACAACCACGAACTCTATGAGCTGTACAAACACGTGGACATACGACGGTAGGCAAAAATCAGTCGACTTCATTGGCTCGGCCACATCTTAGCTCCAGAAAAGAGGGTCTTCGAATCCAAGCCACAAGGTTCGAAAAGAAAAGCAAGACCGAACCTCCGGTTTAAAGATCAAGCGATTACGGATTTAACACAGCTTGGTCTTTTCAACTGGAAGCAGCACGCCCGGGACCGTAATGGATGGAAGGCTACAATTATTCAGGCTTTGGCCCTCTATGCCAACCTACTGATTTCGCTTTAAGCAGGTGCTAGGTAGGTCTTACAATTCTCCGCCCAAATTCAGAATGAAAGACAAGGCGAAAGGAGTTGTTCAGAACCTAAACTTTGCCCTCACCAAATGTGGAATGCAGATTTTCAGCGACTGCGTAATTCACTAATTAAGATTTAGACTGCAATTCCAACAAATTGAACGAAAAAGTATATAAGAAGCTAATTGGGATTTCGAAGAATGTATCCTATAAAGATTTTTGTGAAAAGATCGAAGCACTCGGTCAAACCATCAGATTGGTTAAAAAGCAAATCAGCCAGACTGGTAACAATAAGAAAGTATCACTGCGGTTAATCCGAGTTAAAAGCAGAGACTTTCTTTCTTTCGACTTAACTCATTTCCCAGATAAATTGATCAAAACCAGGTAAAAACTAACATTACAACCCTCCACAGCTGAAGCCACTTTATGACTTCAAATCGCGGAGCGCCGGTGGCATGTATATACTTACACCACGTCAAGGTATAGTCTACTGGGAAGTCTTAAGTCTCACTATCAACCTGGCCCTGATATATACACCGAACCCCTGGCGAACAGTTATAGTCCACTTTGTACCGAAAACCGCAAAAGATGAGTATATGCTTGCCAATGAGTCAGATTTCCTTTCAATTTAAAAAAAAACATTTAGAGAATGGTTAGGCTTCAAACATGGAAAACCCCCTTGCAAATGCACCCTCTGTTCACGGTACAACATTATTACCAAGGCGAAAGATCATGGGTATAAGTGACACAACATCATGCTACGCTTGCTATAAGATTGATAATGAAACCGTGAAAAGCCTGCGAGTATTCGTCGCTAATGTGTTGGTACTGTTAGATTAGGTTAGGTAACAGTAGCCGTTGGAAAAACCAACCCACTTAGGCCTATTTGATCTCTGGGACCACTCTGAGCTTCCGACAAAGCGTAGGAGGTTGTTAATGTCTATATTATTTAGATCTCTTAAGTTATTTTAGAAGAAAACTTATAAGTGGAGTTTTCTTCTTCGAGAGAGATCTGGGCATGTGCTGATTGTCCGCTCCTCCTTCCCATTCGCGGCAACGACAAGCCTTTTTGCATGCTTGCCTATAAGACAGTGTCAAGTGATGGTCACCATGTTTGCGCTGAGATGCTTCCTATATAGAAATATCAAACTCTTAGAGCGACTCAAATCCAGTTTTGGCAATATTTGTTTGGTCGCTAGACATGGTTTGTTTCTCTAATAGCATCATCTAACTTTGCGCGTAGCGATTGCTATACCAATGATAGCTTTTCATGTAGAATAAGTAGAGTTGTTTCAATCTTTACGAGTTCGTCGGCCCTAAAATTCCCTGGAAGATCCCTGTGGCCCGATACCCAACGAAGGTGGATGTTGAATTGCTCCGCCATATCGCTGAAAGATAATCGGCAGTAACAGGCGGCTTTAGAAATTTGGAGATATCACGTTTTTCTTTAAGCCAGGATAGGACTTCTTTAATCGCCAAAATTTCCGCCTGGAACACGCTACAGTGAATTGGAAGGCGGAAGAATGTCAATCTTATCTGCGAACCCATCGTCATTAATCCCTCTATCAGTCTTTAATCAATCTGTATAGAAATGGATTGACTAGTCCTCCATGAAAGCATCTTCCTCACAGAAAGATCATGAAATTCTTTGTTAAACCATGGTGGGGCATAATGTATTGTAGTCGATATTCTCTAGAAGTATTCCCAAAGTATTAAGAACAGTAGCGTGGCCTAATAGTTTATTTGTCCACTGTGTAGTCGCCTTAAGGCAAATAGCTGCGTTAGGAGCCACTTGCCTGCTGATAATATCGAGGGGTGTCAAATGAAAGGGAATACCCTATGCTGCGGAGGGAATATCGGGAAAGGCTCCACTTATGTGCAGACATGGAGTCCTTTAGACTTTGCTTAGTTTGTTACAGGTGATTGCACTGTCTAGCGCCCAGAGAACCATTCCGTAAGTGAATATCGGCCTTATAACCGAGGCGTGGGTAATGCGAGGTTGAAGCCCCCAGGGGCGTTTTTGTTACTGTGCCTATATTTGCTCTTCCTTGAATATTAGGTTTTCAGTTTAGTCTAGTCTAATCAAAAATAATACCAAGATATTTCACTGCGTACAAAAAGACTAACCTTTTACCGTTGATTGAGGGAGGGTCTTTGATTAGAATTTTATATTTCCTGAAAAAGAGGACCAGGTCAGTTTGATGAGGGTGTACTCCCAATCCACAGCGATCCGCCCAAAGAGTTAATCTGTTAAGATTTTGCTGTAAGACTAAGACTGGTGGTACTGTAGGTATTTTGTCGCTGGAGCGTTAACTCATTTTTCTACGAAAAGCTATCAAATTTGAAAGTCTTTTTAAAAAATCTTAAATAAAATTTCAACTCAAATACTCCAAGTTAAAAACCACATAGCTCCGATGACATTTGCTCCTCGCAAGTACTTGTGGTCTACATATATATTGGCGTACTATATCATGCTCCCACACTACAGCTTTGCAGAGCCGCAATTGAAAATTGTTATTCCTGTGGCAAAAATTGCAACAACCTCGCAGAAATATTGGATGTCAAAAACAAAATTTTTGATATGGCATTTCACTTCTGTGTAACCTTACCAATTTTTGAATTGAAAGAATTGTGGAAAAACAGCAGCTCGACTCTATGTACTTTTATACTTATCGTACCCTTCTCTGCTTAGAATATTTTGTGCTATTTGGAATTGGAAGATTGTTGTCGGATAGTCACACAAACGATGAGAAGGGATGATTTCTCGTCCCCGTCCGGGGGGTTTTCCCACAGATGATTTGTAAAATAATTTGTTCTTTTACCGTGTATTTCTTTTAAATAGTTTGCTCAGAATCTTAGCTCTTACCCGATGAGTCTTGATATTAAGCATGCATCAGAAAGGTTCCATTCCGCTTAAAAACTGATGATGTGAACGGGATGTTTACCAGTTTCGGAGAGATCTCGCAATTTTCCTCTTCTTACGTGAATAAAGAATATACATATTCAAAGCCTTTTAATATAAGATATCCCCGATCCATCGATTTGCAATTCTATTATGATTTAGTTAATTTTGAATGTTACAAGCTTTAATAGCAAACCAGGTCGGACCCTCTTAACAAGCTCCTTTCCCGTAATCAGATTAAGGGGATATACCAGCAAGTTGTGGGCCAATAAATTTCCTATGCTTGAGAAGGAAATGGGTAAAGTCCTCGAAGTAACGATTAAATAAATTCTAACTTTGTCTTAAATTACACGCATGTGGAAATACACCTTGTACTTTTCAATTGAGGGAAAACGCATTTGCATTGAAAAGAATCTTCAAAGTGAACGTCTTTGTCAAGCTAATGCAAGTTATTACATAAGGAATACTGCGAGAATAGGAAAATTGATTTTGATCATGTCTCCTATTACTTCCTTAGAACTTCTTAAGCTACCCTAAACTTTGAAGTGATTTAGGCGCCACCTACCTATCTGTAGACATTTTACTGTATTACTCCCGATAAAATAACTGCATCGATGGGCATAAAGTGTCAAAGAGGCCCACACACCAATATTTTCTGGAAACGATTTTGGTTCGCTTAGATTACTACAACAGTTACTTACATATATTGCAAATACACATACATAGATGTGCTTTAAGCTTATACAACAACCTCCGGACTACATATATAAAGCATCTACCTCATTGTGACTAAACATGTCCTTTCTGGCAACAATTTGCCAACTAGATTACAACGATATTTTGATGCTGATCTGCTGAGGTCACTAATATCTTATAGCATTATACGACAACCATACGACACTTTCTGCGCGTTATTTTGAAAACTTTTCGAAGCATTTATAGGTGATAAGTCACAATAGGTTCGAAGACGATGCTACTTCCTTTTTAACCCTTTTCATGAGATAGGATCTGTTAGCAAACAACAGAGATTAATACTAGTTACATCTGGATTCTCCTAGTCAAAATTGCTGTGTATATTCCAGAAGTTATAACTTGTAGCTCTGCATTATTTAACTATTTTTTAATAAATTGCACGCTCAAATCAATTCAAGCAGTTCATCATCCTTGTAAAACTCAACCCGAAATACAAACATGTCATTTTCATTCTCATTCCCCACAAACAAACCAGCTGTCATTTGTCAGTGCTTTTGCGTTGCTCACACAAGGGTTTCATTTCCATCATTTGTCAAGAAATAAAGTCACTCACCCAAAGACAACTTCCTTTCTATCACTGTTTGACAGTCTGTCATGTCATCTTTCTCTTGGGTTCTCTCTACATAACACAAAAACCTCTGACAACATGCACGCACGCAATCTAAACCACCCGACTCGTCCAACATCCGCCAATTTGTACCTCTCGTGCGCACAACTGCTGTTGGCCTTCTGACATGTCCGTGGCTTGGAAAAATACACATGAGTAAAAACGACGCCAGAATCCTCTAGCGCTTGGCCTCCTGGCTAACATGCCTTCTCGTCGCCAAATAGACGAAGTCGTTCGTACGTTCGTTCAATGCTTTGAGGTTTGAAATTTCCCTCTGCTTGACGACGCGTAAGACATGTGAGTTACAATCTCTTGGTAGAACGCAATGCCACAGAAATCATACATTGTGTACCGGCCACAGATACAACTACAGATACAGATACGAGTATACCGGTACAGGTGTAATTATAGTTTGTCCGGGTCTTGCCAAAGAGGCAGACACTCAAATACCGATAACAAAGAAATTTCCGTGCGGTTTTCCTTGCATGGTGGCTGGTGAGTTGAAGATGCGCCCAAGTCCGGAATGGCTCAACTACAAATCTGGATATTCGTGATACAAAATGATACTGAATGATAGAAAATGGAAATAAAAATAAAAATACGAAAACAGAATAAGAATTCAAGCAGAAACCTATTCAGCAAGTACCTACGAGAGAAGGAAACATCCTCATCCGAAGACAAAAATCGAAGAACCTGAGTGCTATTGCTATTACTGTGCTGTGGAGCAGTGGTTTTGCGAGAGCGCTCTGTAATTATGGGCGCATCTCTTTCTTCCACGTACTTCTAAGAAGTTACACCTAACCACTGCCGACATCAGATACACGCAGGTAGATAAGTCATTTTTCGTTTGTTAGATGACACAAATAGGAAGTATCTATCAGAATGCTCAATATTTTCGGCGGATTGCCGACAAATTTTCTTGAATGAAACACCGGACATTCGAAGGAAACGCCCTTCATGCGAGGGTTTCTTACCTCCTTAGATCCTCAACTCTGCATCTCCTCGTCGATTCGGGTCTTCTATGTATTCTATTTACAGAGCAATGAGCCGGGTTTGACTCTCTAATTGCTGTCGGATGAATTATTGAAATTAATTGCCAGACAATTATAGGCTTAAGGGATAATTACAATTTGTGCATTCGATTCGGTTTCTGTGTGCGTTAGGCTGTCTGGTTCATTTTTACTCGTACCGTCACTGTTCATTCATAAAATTTTCAAAAATTTTTTTGGGGAAAGACGTCGTTTTTGTGTGCAAGGTGAACAAATCCAACAGGGTGGTCTTAGTAATTGAGGGAAACAATCAAAAGTACGAATGTGATACAGATGTGTACTCAGTGTTATGACTGTAGCACTGCAGCAACAGCTGCACGACAATTGCAAAATTTTACCAATATAACTTTTGATAGAATACTCGTATGTAGGTACATGAATTGTAAGTAGGAATTGTGAGTAGTGATGCCCTTGAAAGGACATCTGTGAATTAAAAGCGCTAAGTTTGTTAGTTAGTAAGTTTCCATAAAGCAGAAATATATGTATGATGAGGATGGAAGCAAATATGATGTTGGTGTATAAGATTCAGTATGAGCTGTTGATGAAGCCTTGTTTCCTTAAAGGTATAATCGGAGAGGATACATATAAAACGAAACAAATGCAAATAGTTATACGATTTCTAAGAAAGAGAAAATTAAATTGTCCTTTACTTTTACAATATGCAAAGCGAGACTTAATATAATTCAGTGGACTTATAGTACCATTGTCATGGACATATTGCGCGGAAGTTAAACTACTCTACTAACTAAGAAAACTTATTTACTGGGATTGAAGAGTCATTTGTAACTCTTGTTGTAACTTTTGTTACTATTGCAAGGCTGAGAGTACCATAAAATGTGTCTAGTGAACAAAACCTATCTGACCAAAGTATATTTCAGTTTGGCTTCTATGATGACACATGTGCTCGTAGCATTAGAAATTCGGTAAAAGCCAGACCAAACGAACTGGGGAATGGAAGTATTGGAACAGCTCGAACATGAGAGGCATTCAAAAGAAATCGAACGTCGACAACTGTTCAACATTACAAAGCATCGCGGTGACTTGCAAATCTATAAAATGTCATATTTAAAATATAACAGAATACTGGAAAAGGAATCTTCAGAAAGTTCTACTAAGCAATATCAACAAGATAAGATTAAAATACTCAAAATTGTCTGTGGGCCTTAAAATATGTACTACAGGTATTGAAGCTGTAGTGCTCAATGATCACCTTTGAAACAATATTAAAATATATGTTCAAACTGTCCAACCCATTCTGACTGACTTCTGTCTGACTGACTGTTACTGGGAACAGACAAAATTATCCCAAGGATTGTGAATATGTATGTAAATTGGAAGGGGTCTGAGATTGGATTCAAAGAATGCGATATGTTTGCTAAAAATGTCTCAATCTTAGCATCACTAGGCTAGTGAACAGCAGTAGTTAATTCAATTTAGTACCCAAACGTTAAATTGAAATGCTTAGTGTAAATTGACTTGATGTTGTATCTAGGCAACCATTCATACCACTTGAGCCGCAGCCACCCACAACAGTTTAGATCCCTGCAGAAGGAGATAAGTGGATTATCAACATCGCAGTACAATTCCACAGCTTTTATGTTTTCTATTCCGGTGAGTGAAAATAAATATCGGGTCGCTTTCTAGTTTTTGTATAGAAGACAAACTGAAAAACATATCTTTACTTTTCGAACTAATAACCAATTTATGTTCATTAAGCTAGATTCGTAGTAAAGGAAGATCCCAATTTAAGCCAGACTGCAGATTCAATGGACTATGACGGCCGCAAGAAAAGCCTACATCATGAGCGAAGGCAGTTAGTTGGTGCACCTCTAAAATTGACTTCAAAAAGGGAATTTATGTAAATTAGAAACAAAGTTGGTTCCAAAACAGAGCCTTGGGGAACACTCAAATTGAATAAAATTATTGCACTTCTTACTTAATCTATTTTCACTCGTTGTGACCTGTTTTTTAGACACGATCTAAGCTAATCCAGAAAGAATCCGAGAAACCCTGCTTTTCCCAGTCTTTAATAAAATTGATGTAATCTCGCAGCACATCTCAGACGGCCACGCTTACCAATAGATGACAGCTGTCAACAACATCTCCGAAATAACTCTCTGCTTATATGTATATAAAAGAGTTCGACTTTTAATTCACTTGCTCGCACACAACAACATTTGGCGACGACAATTTAGACAATGGACCTAGAAGCAATGAAGCAGGTCAAAGCTCAGCAACAGGTTTGGATGGAATGAATTCTGAAATCTAACATCGAGTATATGGAGCGATTGATACGACGACAACTAGCGGCAGCCAGCACAATAATACTCCCTTTGCAATGGAGAAGGAATCATGGGATAACTATTTGTTCCGGCTGAAGCAGAATTTTTCGGCAAAATACACTCCAGGAAGACACATTTTCTGTCAACCGGTGAGAACTACAGATGCTTCGGAAACTGTTCGAGGCTAACGATGTGAGTATCCATACTTTTAAAGAATTGACTGCAAAGCTCACACGACACGACATTGCATGTACTAAAAATGGACTCAGGTCAATCTTACGCGGACTGGATAGCGGATTTGAGAAGTCTCGCTAGGGATTACAATTTTATCTGTACGAAGGAGGGCTGTAAAACGTCATACGCCGACATCCAGCCCTGGCAGAAGTTGAGCAACTGGTTACGAGCTACGAGTCAACAGAGATAGCTTCGGAAATACAGGGAATCTGTGTGTGCGGAATACTAGCATCGGGGACACATAAGTAGTGTTTACTTGTCATCACCACGATCTGAGAGGGCGCTTCGAACAAAACCGCACGAAACACCAAAGACCCGCGGACGAAGGTCATCTAACAGGCAGACAAAACATGAAAGAAGATCGAGCGTGAGTTTTCGCCAGATGCATTACCACGCTGCACACTCCATCAGTCTCATAGAGGAGTCAGAGAACTGGAACGCCCAGATGAAGGAAGTGTCATCTGCTGAATGGAATCCTAAAAATTAATTGAATACGGGAGCCACCTGTTCACTAGTAGGACTGAAAGGATATCAAAGTTTAGGAAAACCTTATTATAAGCCGACAAGCCGGGTCCTTAAAGCGTACGGTGAAGTAAGGATTCCGGTGAAGTTAGTGACATGGGCAACAGTAGCATGGAGAGAGAAGTCCTGTAGTTTACCCTTATTGGTAACCGACAATGTTCGCGGTGCTGATACTGGTTTGACGACTTCGACGCCTTCGACTGTAATCTAAATTTGAGGAATGAGGAATGAGGCGGCAGATCACCACCGATACGAAGGAGCAGTTAGTAACCGAAGCAAGGTCCCTATGCGAGGAACACCAGAAAGGCTTCAGCCCAGTACTGGGTTGTAGTACCCTGTTTATGGCATAAACAGTCAGACAGCCAGCCAAGGTACTTCAAACATCACTCGGTACATTTCGCTCATAAGGCGGACGTGCCTACGGAGACTGAGCGCTTACGAACATTCTTCGACCTGTGGAGATGAGCCTATGGGCAGCACCCATAGTCGTGGTTAAGAAGGCCAACGCCAGTCTGCGGATTTTTGGCGATTTCAAGGTAACTATTAATCCTCAGCTGGAGGTGGAGGAGCTATTCCATAAGTTGCAAGGAGGCTGTTATTTCACTAAGGTTGATTTGTCCGATTACCTCCAAATCCCGCTTAATGCAGAGTCAAATGAATTATTTGTGATCACCACGGAATTCGGGCTCTTCGAGTACCATCGCTTGCGGTCTGGAATATATAGTTCCCCAGGAATGTTCCAGCAATATATGGAACAATTGATGGTCGACTTGGACCGTTGTGCTACATATCTGGATGACCTACTCATATTTGGCCGTAACTACAAGGAGCACCTGAATAACCTCAAAACACTTATGGGGCGATTAGAATGACACGAAGGACTATGCCGACTGGAAAAGTGCTAATTTGCAAAGCACGAAATTGAGTTTGTAGGGCATATAATTGACTGCCATCAGATTCGCGAGTCGCTGCCATACGCGACTTACCAAGGCCTACAAACATGAAAGAACTAGAACCCTTTATTGGTAAGTTAAATTATTATATGTAATTAATTGCAGCCCCACTAAGCAAACTGCGATCGGCAAGTGAGCCCTTCATGTGGGCAGAAGACCAGCAAAAGGTTTTCGAACACTTCAAGGAGAAGATTATGAACGTGTCCCATCTGGTTCATTTTCGCGATGATTTACCACAAACTTTGACCACTAGTGCACCCTCCCATGGTATTGGAGCGATTATTTCGCATGTGTACCTAGATATGAACGAAAAACTTCGAAGACACTTGGTGAAGCGCAAATAGAACAGCGATATAGAGAAAGAGGCTCTTTCAATCATGGGGTATGAAAATTTCACCAATATCTGTTTGGGAGGCAATTCGAGCTGATCAGGGATCACCGACCACTGGTCACCATTTTCAGCCCCAATGAAAAGCTACCCCAACGTTTACAACGGTGGGCCATCACCCTCATGGGGTATATGTACACTATACGTTGCAAGCCAAGCAAGCCAAGCAAGCCAAATAAACAACATGGGAACGCCGGCTGCCTATCATGTTTAACAATAGGACCTGACGCAGATTTCGGCCATTTAAAAGAATAGTGTTATCAACTGCGCTCAGCACTTTCAGTAGTCGTGGAAGACTTTCCTATTAACGTTCCTGCCATACAGGAAGTATCGCGAAAGGGTCCAATAATCAACAAGGTCATCCCTAACATTCAGAAAGGGTGGTCAAAGCAGTTGCCAGCAGCGGAGAATAGTCTGCAACCTTTTTTTTGTAGGAGACTTGCGATTGAGATTCTTACTAATTTCTTCTCTTCCACAGAGGAAGTGCCAGGGCAGTGATACCCTCTCAACTGTAGAAGAAGGTTTTAGCGTTGCTGCATCAGGTCAAGACTCTACTGTTGGTGGCTGAGCATAGATGACAACATCAGCCAAGTAGTGGGGCTGTCCAGCGCTTGCCAACTCCATGCCAACCTGTCGCCGAAGGAGTATACCAGCTGGCCGGCAACCGAAGAGGTATGCGAACGGGTCCGCATAGACTTCGCTGGGCCATTCCAATGGCATATTTGGCTCATAGTGGTGAACACGAAATCTAAATTCCTATTCGTGGTTCGGATGGGTTCAACTACTCTGGAGTCGGATAATGGCACACAGTTTACGTCGAACGACTTCCAAGAGTTTTGTCGTAATAGCTCCATACGACACATAAGTTCCGCTCCATTTAGCCCAGAATCAAACGGTTTGGTGGAGAGGATGGTGCGGGAATTCAAGACTGCACTACTCCAAACTTTAGAGGACGGATCGCAAGATAATGAAACACTGGCAGTTTTCCTCCATCTTCAGCACAGAAGTTACATGGACGGCACCGCACGTTTTCGATGATTTCAGGAACACATAAGCAGGAAAAGGATTCACAGTTCAAAGTCAGTTTTGCAGGAACTCAATCCGTTTTCATTCGAGAATACTTACAGAAGCCAAAGTGGATTTCAGCAGTAGTGAAGAAGACCTTAGGAAGACGGATGTGTTTAGTCGAGACCAGCTGGGTTAAGCTCCGACATCATTAGAAATAGATGCGAGGACCACACAGAGGATGGTCCGGCCCATTCACTGATGACGTTTCCAGAGGCCCTTGGATCGACGACTTCATGAAAGTCCAGAGAAGCATCAACGACTTATAAGCGCTACCACCTAGAAGACTCCGATTTGCGCATACTTCCAGAGACCAGTACTCTGAAGGTCGACTTAACCGCAACTATGCCAAGGACATGCTGAAATTCGCCCACAGACGACAACCATCAGGTGATACGCCGGAGATACGGCAATCAGAGCGAGTTCGTAAAAAGCAGGTAAAACTCGCCCAAAAATAAGTGCAGGGTGATGTACATAGTCTGACAGCACATCTCAGACGGCCACGGTTAATAATAGGTAACACCTGTCAACAACATCTGTCAAATTAATCTCCCGCCTTCGCTACGAATTTGCCGCGTAAATCTCTCCATAACTGAATGTACATACATATTATTCTTTGAATATATTGTACTTAACCTTGAGCAGAGTTCGGCTTGTAATTCACTTGCTCCCACACAACAATAAAAATAATGTGATTGACCATGTCAAATGCTTTGGTGATGTCCATAAATAACCCAGCCGCGTGCTTCTTTCTGTCGAAGTTTGTCATAATTTGGGAACTAAACTGTAGAAGAGCATCTTCAGATGATTTCCTTTTCTGAAAACCAAATCGGATAGGGTTAAAGAATTGAGTTTGGTTTTAAAAAAAAACTTGCCATCCAATTTTGTATAAGTTTTTCGTAGATTTTCCTTATAACCGGAAGAAAATATATGGGCCTATAGTTTCACATTTTGGCATTAGAAACTTTTTTAAATAATCTCAGCGCACTTAAGCCTGCCTGGAAATACACCTTCAAAAATACAGCGAGTAAAAATATTATCTAGGACATCCAGAACCAAGTATGTGATTTTTTTAAGAATCAGATTTGAAATTTCTTCAGCTGCACAGGAAAAGGAACTTTTTAAGCCACCTATGGCTCTTAACACTTCCAAAGAAGTACTCATAATTGGCTCGCACTCAGAATTGTTTCAACGACGATTATTACAAACTGTTTGGACAGGACATGGTTACAACAGTCGTTCATTGACCTCCGCAGAGAGGAGAGGTATTTCGTGTGCGGCTTTACAAGTGTTAAAAGTGAATTAGTTTACTTTTAAGTAATAAGTCTTAGAAGTGTTCGGCGGCCAAAGTGGTAGAGACTCGGTCAACAAATCTCGGGGTAGTGGGTTCGCTTCCCAACCTCTGATAAAGTTTTTTTTTTTTTTTTTTTGATTTTTTTTTAATATCACAAAAAAAAAGACAATTAGTGTTAATAAGAAAGTGATAAAGCAAAGTTCGATGAGTGGAACTAAGCGGTCCGCTATCCCAGTAGCGGGGTCAGCAGATGGCATGATGTCGTCTGACGATCAAACCGTTAAGCCAGTCCACTTAAAGACAACAACAACAACAACAATAACAGACACTGGCACAAAGAGGAGGAGGAAGCTGGATCCGACTCCGAATATCATTACGCGCGCGCATTCAGCTTCGCTGGAAATGCTGCATGGAAGAGTGCGGGGGAGGGCTGAGAGGATAGCAGCAAGCGCAGCAGACAACAGCTTTGCATCCCTCGCTGCATCGGAGTCAGATGACGAAGAGGAGGAGGTCGAGGCTCTGCACAGTAGCATTAAGCAGCTACAACAAAAAGTGCTAGCCTTAAAAGCAAAGCAAGCGGCAAGGAGGGAGATGGAGAAGCAGCAACTACTCCGGAGAGCTCAGGGACAACCAAACATAAATTTGGAGCTCCCACAACAACAACAACAACAACAACAACAACAGAAACAACCAATGCAAAAACATAAACAACAAAAAGTACAAAAGAATATGCTGCAACAACAACAGCAGCAACATCAACAACAAAAGCAAAAGCAACAGCAGCAGAGACAACAACAACAGCAAGAGCAGAAAGCCACCAAACAAAAAGTGCCACCAATTAACACTTTTAAATAGGAGTTAAAGGACACTATCGAACTCTGTAAGTCGGCCATAGGCTGTAATTTTTTTATTAAAAGACTAAGTGAAGATAGGCATGCGATCCACTGTAACACAGCGGAGCGCTACCACAAAATCAAAAGTTTATTGAAGGATTCGACGACGGAGTTCTTCTCCTACACCCCTAAGGGTGAAAAGCTGCAAACAATGCTGCTGAGGGGACTAGAGCCGTCGACTGATCCGGAGGAGCTCCTTGCACTGCTGAAAGAGAAGGAGTGCGAAGGGCTCAAATTCGTAGGGGTTAAGCCGTTTGTCACGGCTAGAGCTAAAAGGGAGAAGCGGAAACTACCGTTCTTCCTGGTTCAGCTAAGTCCCAACAGCAAACTGGATGGTCTAAGGAGTATCAAAGTCCTAGACTACCAGGTTGTACACTGGGAAAAATTAAAGAGGAGCGAAAACATTTTACAATGTGTTCGCTGCCAAAGGTTCCGGCGCCGCCGCGTCGAACTGCGAAATGCAGCCTCGATGCGTGAAGTGTGGAAAGAACCACAAGTCAGAGGAATGCGCTCTAGGTAAGGACGGAGCGTCCGAAAAAAGCCAACTCTCTTGTGCTTTATGTAGGAACACGGGACACACCGCAAATTATCGGGGTTGTCCCACATTCCAATACATCAAAAGAGTAAATCTGGCTCGGCAGCAGAAAGTGGAAGTTAAACGTCCACTCGTGCAGGCTCAAACACCAGCCGTTACTCCCCAAGTTACCTACGCCCAAATGGCGGCAGGTAGGGGAACTACGGTACAACAAGCAAAGGTAGCTTTTCAGGCCCCAGTGCCTAGAGCACCTGAACCTGTACCTGACATGCTGGCTATCTTGCTCTCTATTCAGGGGCAGGTGGCTCAGCTTCAGCGTCAAATACAGGAACAGGCTAAGCGGGTAGATCAAATATACGCGCTGCTGCCGGCCCTAACGCACCTCCAGTCGTAATGGGTACGTACATGGCGGAGCAAACCCTGAAGGTCCTTGCAGTGAATGTTAATTCACTGATTAGGTGCGAACGAAGAGCCGCACTGTTTAAGTTGCTTAAAGACCAAGCCCCTGATGTGCTTTTGGTTAGCGAAACTAAGCTTACCAAAAGGCACAAAATGAGACACAGAAGATATGAAATATTAAGAAGAAACCGACCCAATTCTATTCAAGGAGGTGGTGTTGCGATCTTTGTAAGAAAGGGACTGCGTTTCAAAAGAGTATATTGTCGTGTAGTACGTAGGTTTCAGGTGCTGGAAGCATGCATCATGTACATCCCTCTCCGTAGTGGAAAGCGGTTATACATGGTGTCTGTTTATGCATCTAAGGCTACTCAATCCACTTTATTCATCTCAGAGCTCGAGACACTGTTTCGATTCCTGAGGCTGGAATTGGAAGACAACTATTTTATTATCGGCGGAGATTTTAAGGCCAAACATAGTGATTGGGGAAATAATACACCAAATACTAGAGGGAATCTACTATTCAATTGGTGGAGTCGGCACAGTGTGATGTATAGACTCGGCCTCAAAGCTACGGATAGTCCGTCGTTTCCCAGACACGGGTCCTATCTGGATCTCCTGCTGTTCGATTCACGAATACAACTGACGTGCACTAACCAACAAACTACAAACTGTCTACGCACTTTCGTGTATGACAGTGACCATTGCGGTCTCAGCACCGAAATAACTGTTCCCAACGAAATTGCGGAATTGGATGAGTTTGTGCAAAGGCATTCCTACAATTATAGTAGGGTGCGCTGGACACACTTCACCAGAACACTGACTAGAGCACTCTCCTCGAATTCGCTCTACCCACCGTCCAACAGAAATCTGTCAAACGAGGAGATTGACAGGTATCTTACACTAATGGACGAGACAATTAAACGAACAATGGACAAAACGATACCTCGGTATCAACACACTGACGACGAAGACTTATTCCGCAATGCCACTATTGACGCACTGCACCGACAAAAAAGTAGGCTGCTGTCAAGACTAAAAACCTTGTATAGACAGTTCACTGACAGACATAACCCGGAGATCATGACATTGAAATCGTCGATTAAAAACCTCCAAACATTAATAAAGGAAAATTACAGAAACTCTGTAAGTTTGTATTGGAACAACAAAATTCGGGCTGTAAACACCAGCAACCCGAATATGTTCCCGCAAATAAATAAAATATTTCGGAGAAATAATCAAAACGACCTTCCATGTCTCAAAATCGCCCGAACGACGAACAACGAACAAATACTTGTAGCAGCAGGTATCGATCCAAATGAGGCAGTTGATGATGACAACTTCTTTGTGATCGAGGATCCGCAGGAGAAGGTAGAGGCTGTAGGAGCGACTTTCCAGGAAGTGTACAAGGCGAATGACATCATTGGCCCGAACCATGACCTGGAGAGTCGAGTCCTTGTGCACAATTTCTGCCTTCGAAATGAAATTGTGAATTGGCGATTCGAGAACTCGGGTTTCACCCAGTTCAGTGACGAGAATATGGCAAATAATGTCATCACCAACGAAAGGGTATTACCACCGTTCATTTCGAAGGAAGAGCTCCAAACGATCTTCGAATCGCTTAGAAGTAAGAAATCAGTGGGAACCGATGAAATACCGAACATTGTGCTTCGACATCTCCCACTAGAAGCGGTGGACATTTATACCACCCTGTTTAATAATGCAATGAATAATGCACATTATCCAGCGCATTGGAAAACTGCGGTGATACATCCCATTCCCAAAAGGAATAAAGATACTTCCAATCCGGCGAATCTCCGCTCGATCAGTCTTCTTCCAAACATCAGTAAGGTTTTCGAGAAGGTGATCAATAGAGTCCTGACTAAGTGGATTGAGGATAAACATATAGTTCCGGATAATCAATTCGGGTTCAAGGCGGGGCATGATATCATTCATGCTGTGTCTAAACTGGTTTCTGATATCCAGTGGAACAAAGGCAAGAAACAGTGCACTGGTGCCTGCCTGATTGACTTGGAAAAGGCCTTCGACACCGTATGGTTAGAGGGACTCTTCTTCAAGCTGGACAGGTTGGGCATTAGTAAACCACTGCTGTATATTCTCTTTGATATGCTCTCCAGTAGACAGTTCATCGTGAAGAATGGCGATGTGACTTCTGCTGGAACATTTAACATTAAAAACGGTCTGCAACAAGGTGCGGTAAATTCGCCGATCCTATTCAACATTTACACAAGTGATCTGATAGGTTCACTTCACCATGCCATAGCGTACGCAGACGACTTAATTGCGTACAGATCAGGTCCAAAGATTGAGGTCATTAATACACTTTTGCAACGTAACATCGACAAAATTAAGCGATATTGCGATGACTGGAAGTTGAAAATCAACTTTCAGAAGTCGGAAACCATTCTGTTTAGGACGCCTTTGTCTGGGGCCTCTAGGGATACCAGAAAGAATTGGCGAAAGTTCTCTATCGTCGGACAACATGGACAGCCACTTGCTTGTCGAAATGTAGTCAGATACCTTGGGATCTGGCTAGATCAATATCTGTATTTTAACAAACATATAGATGTTGCTCTGGCCAGAGCCAGAGGTGCTTTTGCCCTTACAAGGAGACTGTTTTATAACAGCCAACTCGATGCGAGGGTGAAGGTGATCTGCTACATGGCCCTTATCCGGCCTATGCTTGTATTTGGATGTCCCGTGTGGTTCAACGTGAGAGCAAGTTTATTGGAAAAGATTCGGGTGTTTGAGAGGGCTTGCCTTAGGGCTTGTCTTCGCTTATACAGAACACCAGAGTCTGAGTACATAAAATTCTATCGCAATGAGGTCTTGTACAATAGGGCGAACCTAATAAGAGTGGACAAATTTGTTATTAAGTTGACTCGAAGGCACATTGCAAGAGCAATGACATCGTCGAATAACCTGATCTCTGGTTCTTACTACCCTAATTATATGTATCATGAGAGAGTTCGCTTTGACGGCTATGTTCCTCCAGAAGCGTTCCTCTACCTTGATAGCAAAGGTTTGATCCAGGACAGATTGGCTGTGCCGCTAATCTTCCACGTTGCTCGAACAGCTGCGGACAGGCGACTCAACTACGACAGAGACGTCGCACACGGCAGTGCGGAGCGTCTCCGGTTCAGTAGGGCGGTAGGGAGTCGCGACATGAGGGATGTTGCTCATCAGCACCAGCAATTTTGGTGGCTTGTTGAAGAAGAGGATGCGTCGTCGTCGAATTCCTTCAGCAATTGATAGCTTCTTGCGAAGCAAAGTGGGTCAGCCTAAATTTTTTTTTGGTTTAGCGTTGGCCGGCTTACATAGTTTTAGGTAGAATTAAGTTAGATTTAAGCGAAAAAAAAAAAAAAAATATATATATATATATGTATATATGTATGTACATGTATTTATATACTACGTATATATATATAATGTATATATATTATATATGTATATATTATGTATTAGATGTAAGTAGGTTAAGTAAATTAAGATTTATTCTTAGGTAGTTTGTAAGTTTTAGTTTTAAGTTTTATAATAAGTTAAAAAAAAATATAAGTCATGATACTAAGTTTTTCTTAAAAAATGTTTTCTTAGTTCTAATTATAATAAATAGACATAGTATAAACATGTAATGTAAGATACGTCGAAAGACATAATTTAAGTATTAGGTTTAACTTAGAGTGCCCGCTTGGGGCCAGTAAGTTAGAATAAGATTATTTTAAGTTAATTAAGCTAATTTTTAAGCGTTTTTTTGTATAGCATTTAAGTGTAAATTAAGTAATATAAATAAAAATGCATAAAAAACTGAAAACTGGACATGGTTACAAGACTGCATCATCTTAAAAAATGGAAACACAATTTTTTCAGATCCTGAAGAAGTAGCCAACAAATTTAGCAGCTGCTTTGCATCTACTGGATAGAATTCTAATTTTACTGTCACAGCGTAACAAATATTAAAGAAAATTATAGCAATAGCTACTTTTTTGAGCCAATTACTGGCCTTGAGTTGTTGAAAACCATAAAATCTCTTAAAAGCTTAAACTCAAAGGGAGTTGATGGAATTTCAAATTCGTTACTTAAGGGCATTGTTCCCACAATAGTTGATGTCCTGAGCTTTCTTTTCAACTCCAGTATTCTGACTGGTACCTTCCCAGTATACTTGAAGTGTGCTTTAGTTATCCCCCTACATAAAAAGATCATTGTTTGATCTTGGGAAATTCCAAAGATGGTTTCTTATTTACCATTTAATTTTGTGACTTCCTGTTGAGAAAGTATATACCTCTTCTCAGGCAGTAAAAGTTTGCGGGTACAAAATTTCAAACAGGTATAAAGAGTGAAAACCGATTGCAAAATCATCCTAGTGGGCGATCACTGTACAAACAAATATGGTATTTCAAGAATTCATTAAATTTTTAAAAGTAACGAAAAATAAATGACATCCTGTACTTTAAGATATAAAAATATATATAAAAAAAAAATTGAATTGAATGCAACTGCAATGGTCATATTCAATTCAAATGTACAGCATATTTTGGGTGGGGTGTAAGGTAAATACAAATTCAGTAGTACATTGTAAAAAATGCAAATTACCAAAAAGAAACAAAAATTAAGATTAAGTTTTTAGCTTTGTTAGCGCTCAAGGGATTTAAGTACCCTTAAAATGCTAGCACACAGCGCTGACGAAGGTCAGTTAGCTTGTGTTGTTATACATAACATAACTATTGTGTAATTTATATGTATACATTATAATCTATAATAAATAAGATAAAATTAAAGGTAAACCAATATATCAGAAATAAGAGTTTCTAAGCTGTCGTACTTAAGTTGGAGGGGTCAATGGTTTAAATGCTTGATGAACATTCCAGATATTGAAATTGTTCTAATCGACTGAGGCAGTTTATTAAACAAATGGTAAGTTAAGACTGATAAAAAATTTTGATATGCAGTAGTACGGAAGGCTGGGTAGTTTGAAATTAAACGAAAGTTATGATTACCATACTTCATAAAGAACGTTTTGGGCACCTTAAAACAATACAAGTGACGAACTGGGAAAGTTTTTACGTCATGGTTACGAGGTTTCCGGCAAATTTTTTTTTTTTTTAAATAAATTTCTGCAAGACAAAAAGGGGTCGTATATTGTTGAAATATACGCCGCTCCAACAAGCAATTCCATACTGAAGCTTGGAATGAAAAATTCCGTTATAAATAATTTTTAAAAATTTTGTAGGCATACATTACGCAAATAAAAAAAATGTCTAAGTGTGCATCGGAAATACTTGCGTAATGTATCAATATGATGTATGAAACACATTTTAAAGTCAAGGGTAAGTCTCAAGTTTTTAAAATGCTCTACGCACTCTATCAAAAAACATTTAACACTGCAACATAAACTACTATAATAAGTGGAAGAGGAAAAACCAGAATTACACATACAATTAGAAAATTTGTATTTTTGACACTCAGGTGCATGACAGTACAGATTTGCTTCAAATTTGTATAATGAAGATAAGCCGAAGAAAATTAATTTAGTTTTAGAGCTTATCACTAAATGATGTTCGGCAAACCAATGTCTCAATAAGTTTCAGTCCCAATTGATATCGGAAACCTGGTCTAGACGACTATTTAAACCGCAAATTGAAACCTATATCATTCGTAAAAGTAGTAAGTTAATCTTTGTAATTGTGGTTGGACATATCGAACGCCTTGGTTATATCAATAAATAGGCCGGCTGTACATTTTTTGCCATCAAGGTTACACATTATTTGAGAAAAAACTGCAAGAGTGCATTTTCCGTTAATTTTCCTTTTTGAAACCCAAATTGAACCGGATTGAAGAACTTCGTTTTATTTAAGAAGCTCCCTATCCTGCTCTTCATGAGTTTTCAAATATTTTGCTGGAAGCAGGAAGAAATGAGATGGGCCGATAATTACCAACTTTAGTAAGAAAACCCTTACTAATGCGATAATATCTGCACATTTAAGACCATTATTTTTTTTTCTTTTTTTTTTTTTGGTGGGTAGGTGTGAAAATCTTCATAGGCACTATGAACCCGTTGTTCATAGTACGAGTAGTGTGAGATTCTTACTCACTAAAAACACGCCTCCCTTCTTATCGACTACAACTAAGTTACCTTATCAAGTAGTTTCCGTTTCAAATAACGTTCGCGTGGGGCAGGTAGCTTTCCAGTAAAAGCACCTGCTAGTACCGCTATTATATGCGGATAGTCCTTATCGCGCCAGATCGAATGGTCTCATTCTTTGTAATCGACGCACTAAGTTTGTCTCGTCCAGAATTTGGAGTATTTTATTATTACAATGACCATGAAGACGAATACGGAGTTTGCGAGCAAAATTCATTATTTCGTCCTCGACGGTAACTATTCCTAAGTCTCTGGGGATATCACTGTTTCTGATATACCATGGGGCGTTCACGATTTGTCTTAGAGCTTTGTTTTGATAGCTTTGGAGAATATTTCGGTTGCTTGGTTTAGTATAGCCCCAAAGTTATAGATGAGCAGTTTGTTATGTATGCTTAACTTAGAATGTTTTCCTAGTAGCCAGTACATTTGTCTGAATTTATTTTCAAGTTCATCACGTTTCTTCTTAACATGCGGCTTCCATTTCAGTTTTACATCTAGTGTCATACCTAGATACTTTGCTTCATTTGCATATGGTATTTGTACCGAGTTAATGAAAATGGGAAGATTGTTTATTTTCCGGTAAGTAAAATTAACATGAGTAGGTTTGGTCTCATTGAGAACAATTCGCCATATCTTTGTCCATTCGTAGATTTTATCCAAAGCCGTTTGTAGCTTTCCAGTAGCTAACTCGACTGAAGTATATGTAGCTAGTATCGCCGTGTCGTCCGCGAACGTGGCTACTATGGTACCTGATTCTTCCGGTATGTCTCGAGTATAGAGTAAAAACAATACCGGTCCAAGTACTCTTCCTTGCGGAGCTCCAACACGAAAAATTCTGTTTTCCAGGTACGATTTCAGAATCTTATGCAGCTCTCTCGGAAAAACCTGGCTTAGCTTAAAATTTAAGCCTTCGTGCCATACCTTATTGAAGGCTTAAGACACGTCAAGAAACACGCTAGAACATATCTTTTTCCCCTCTAAGGCTTTCTCAATTTCATTCGTAATTCTAAAAACCTGGTCAATTGTGGAGTGCTTAGTTCTAAAACCGAATTGATGTTCAGGAATTAGACGTCTCTCTTCAATGATCGGTTGCAAGCGTTTCAATAGGAGTTTTTCAAATATTTTAGATATTATCGGCAGAAGCGATATGGGTCTGTAGGACTTTTTTTATTTAGAGATTTGCCTGGTTTCGGGACTATTATAACTTCGGCAACTTTCCATTGGCTTGGAACGTTTAATAGTCTTAGCGCGGCATTTATAAGTTGGAGCAATGGGTTTTGTTATTTTTCAATTTTTTAATTGCTAGGTTAAGTTCTCGTATTGACACTGTTTTTATTCTAAAATTGTCCGGAGCCGTAATTATATAATTAGAACCTCCTGTTAACGCCTGTCCATCAAAAGGCTTAAACGTTTCTTCTAGGTGCTCGGCAAATAGATCCGCCTCCTCTTTATCTCCTTTTGCCCATTCGCCATTATTTTTTCTTATGGGAGGAAATTGCATTTGAGGCTTTTTGATTCCCTTCATGGCTTTCCAGAGGGAGTAATTTGAACTTCTTTCGGCAGTCAGACCTTCGAGATATGTAGAAATATTCCGATTTTTGTAATCTCGTATTGCTTCTTTCAATTTGTTGCATAAGTGGTTTAAGTATGTTTTATGCTGGGGAGCACGGGATTGTTGCCATCTTTTTCGCGCTCTCCTCTTTTCTCTTACCAGTTCTATTATTTCCGGCAGATATTTTATTTCACTACTTGCTTTCTCTTTTCTTGTTGGAGTTGGAGTGTTATTCCATCCAGCGTTCTGCAGGACTTTGATGAATCTGTTGACTTCGTCTTCTATTTCGTTTTGTGTTTTTAGCGACACGTTTAGAACAATATGTTCATTGCAGTAGTTTCTAAAACCGCCCCAGTTAGTCTTGTTATTAGTTAATCTAGGCGCCACTTCTTTCTTAATTAAGAGTATGCTTAGTGTTAAAATGACTAGTGAGTGATCTGAAGAGAGATCATAACTTTCCTCGATGTTTATAGAAATTTTGGCTGCTCTTTTTGTGACAAAGAAGTCTACAAAATCGGGGGTCTTTGTTATATCCAAAGGCCAATATGTTGGTTTTCCTGTCGAGAAAAAGTCAACTTTACATTGCATACCGGCTTCATAGAGTTGTCTGCCTTTCGTTGTATTACATCTTGAGCCCCAGAAGGTATGTTTCGAATTAAAGTCACCACCAATTATAAAATTCGGTCCAAGTGAATCAAAGATACCTTTAAAGTCATTCTTTTCTAGCTTGCATCGCGGAGGACAATAAATGGATGCAATGTTGTAGTGCAGGTGGTTATATTTTACGCGAACAGAACTTAACTGCATTGCATTGCATCGCATTCAATCTTCATATTTATAGAGTGCTCAATACAATTTTTAATGAACAATGAGGATCCGCCTCTGGCATTGTTTGATGGGTGGTATGCATGATAAGCACAGTATCCCTTTAGTTCCACACGAGGTCCTTTCCTCAAATGAGTTTCAGAAATCAAGCAAATGTCAATATTGGCTTTTTGTAAGAACACTTCCAGTTCGTCGAGTTTCTTTAATGAGGCCGTTTGCGTTCCACGTCAATATTTTAAGCACTTGTTTCATATTCGAATCGAGTTTTACGTATTTCTTTCTAGAGATTGCTCAATTTTTCAACGAAAAGATTATTTGTTCTCCTTTGCTCCTCAAGAGTCGTGAGAATTAGAGAGAAAACGTGAGCCACTGGATCTAGCGTAACACCGCTTTTTTTATTTCCTAGCGACGCAGCTTGAACATACGTTAGTGCGTCAATCGGTGGCGGCTTTTCCTTTGCGTTCTTTTTTTGTATATCCTTCGACTTTACCACGACGGATTTTCTTTCTTTCACTGCCTGTTCTTTAGCAATATTAGGTATATTTGTAGTTGCGTTTGGGTTTGGACGTAAGGTTTTTTTAAGCGTATCGCGCCTTTTTTGGAGTTCTTTCGTCACTTCACATCCGCGATAATTTGCTGGGTGCTTTCCTTGGCAATTTATGCAAGACGGTGGAAGTTCTTTATTTAAGTAGCACTCTTCTGAGAGATGTTTACCGGCACATTTTACGCAACATGGCTCTTTTTGGCAGTAAGTCTGCGTATGATTGGAGCCTTGGCAACGCTTACATTGCGGGATCGCTCTCGTGTTCTTTTGCACAGGTTCGATTTTGACTACGATATTTAGAATAGTTTTGATACTATAGATATCTTATCGAAACTAAGCATAAACAGTGGAAGTCCCCGCTTAGCCTAGATTTCCTAGTCTTCCTCTCTTTTTCTCTTTTCCTTTTTAATAATATTTACGACGTCTAGAACTTTAAAGCCCTTTGCATGGAAGTCGCTTACAATATCGTTTTTAGTACACGAAGGGTGAAGTCCTCTCGCTACTACACGTAATGGTCTTTCTGACTTGTTTTCGAAAGTGTACCATTGGATCTTCTCGGTGTTTAATTTTTCGGACAATGCTTGGTAGTCATCGGAGTTGTCGACGTTAACTTTCCACACATTGTTGCGCAGTGTTGTAACCTTATACTTAAATTTAAGCGTATCTTTGAGAAAGCAATGCAACTTGCTATGGTCTGAAACCCCAACAACGTTGATTAGAGGTGGAAGACGTAATTTTGTTGGGAGTTGCTTTTTTTGTGAATCCTGGCTCTTATCTGGAACGACTTCAGGTGAAGAACCAGCTTACCGTTTCTTAGATGGTCTTTTCTTTACGGTCCAATTTGTTTCGCGAGTAAGCTCTTCTTCGTCCGTATGGACTGCTTTCTTGGGCTTCGTTTATATGCTTTGTTTTCAGAGTTCTCTGAAAACCTCCTCTCGGAGTATGTCTACTTCTTGAAAAAGTAGCTCCATTTGCTTAAGGTTCGTACGGAGTGTGTTGTTTTCGTCCTCCAAGCTTTTATTTGTCACTGAGTCCGTTTCTTTGCGCGTAGGCGCTTTGGGCACACTTCTTTTCCCGGAGAAATTTGATCTTGGTGGTGGAGATCGTGATACCCTTGAACTTTTAGAGAAGGGATCAAATGACTGCGGTAAATTCGTTGAATTTACTGCGTTATTTGCGTTGTTTGTATTATTTGTTTTATTTCTTTTGTTTTTGTCTAGATTCATATTTAGATCCCACGAGTATGGGGGAAGGGAGGTCCACCGCATCAGAGACTCCTGTAATGCGGTAAGGCTACGTTACAACCAGAGGACGCCTGGTATCCGGAGGGCTCCGTTCGCGGTGCTCTATTGATTTTACATCCCGAGCACCATTCAGGCCTTGGCACAGGTCGCATAACACCTTACCTTGAGGATGGGATACTTATTTGAGTGGTGGCGCCCCCTCACGGATCTGGGAATCCGGCCTAGGTGGATTTTAGTCGCCTCTTACGACAGGCATTCCTACCTCGGGTATATTCTAGCCCCTACCCGCAGGGGTGAAGATGTTCTTGTTAAGTGAGGATTAGACACTGCCCATTAGTGGGAATTTCGTTGGTTGGTAATGCTCATTCTCGTAAACTGGGCTTCGTCAGTTCATAAAATTTTTTGAATAAACTGCTCATTCTCATCTTATTGATACAGCAGCCGTTGACAAAATTCAATCCTTTTTTGGAAGTCCCCTGGCAAAAGTTTCTGTACTGGCGTATAATGAAAGGGGTAAACGCGGTTGGCTTGAAGAACTCTATGGATTGTTGTTCTTGGAGTTTACAACTGTGCTGCAAGTCTTCTGGTGCTAATAGACGGCTGCATTCTTACAGCACTTAAAATTCTTTGTTCCTCTTCTGTTGCTGTTATGTTAGACAATCTTACTCTTCTTAATCCATATCCTGAGCCAACAGTTGAAAGGCGGTGAAAAGCATTGATAAAAGTTGGCCTAGAAGGGATCCTCCGTCTAGGATATCGCCGTTGGTACTCTAATCAAGCTGGTTAGCATCCCTATTACAGAAACCGTAAACGTAAATTATATCGGCGTATTCGCGAATCGAAAACATTTTTTCTTAAACATTTGCTAAACACTTTAATCGTTCACTCGTTCACTCTTAATCAGTACTCGTAAATAAAGTAACATCGACACATTTCAAAAGTTGTCACCGAATTAAACAAAAACATTCCACAAAATAGCGGAAAATTTACGGTTGGCTTAATTCTCCAACTTTGTTTTACTTGTTAACTGACAGCTTTTAGTCAATTTTTTTTTATTTGAACACACTAAATAAATGTGACCCGTTTTTGCCTGCATAAAATAGTGGTTTGCAATAACTTCCGTTATTCGTAGGTGGAAAAGTTAAACATTAAAATCGTAGATAATGAAGAGAAGACAAAAGTTGACAATTTCGAGATAAACGCATTTTTCTGATGAAATTCTGATGATTTTTCAAAATGTTAGACTTAAAATGCCATAATTTTGGCTGGCGTTCATCGAACTCGACGAAATTTTAGTATTTTATGCACACTCAAATTCTCTTTCAAAAATATGAACAATGGTTTCCTAAGCTGAACCCTTTAGGAATCTACGGCCTTTTAAGGAATTTTACCTCGAAATCGGAGGTTCCTCGCTTTAACAGCTAACTTGGAGGGTGATGAAAATAGATCCCCCCCCCCCCCCCCCGCAATATAATTGTTTGTTTGCCATAACTACGAGTAACTTAAGGAATCTTTAGCTATCAGGAAGAAAACCTAAACTGGGACAACCTGTATATTGAGTTAGCAACAAAGTAATTGGCCATAATAATAAATTAAAATTTCATTTAACGATGCGCATCAACACTTGCGATTTGCATCTTAGACGCAATGGATTCGACTTTTTTTTTGAAACGAATCATCACTAGTGATGAAAAATTGATTGCTTATAGTAACGTCAAATGAAAACGATCATGGTCCAGACTTAATGAGCCAGCACAAAGCTGATATCCACCAAAAAAAGATTGGAAAGTTGTGGTATATTTTGAGCTGCGTCCAAGGAATCAAACGCTCAATTCGGATATTTACTGTCAACAACTGGACAGATCAAATACAGCGATCAACGAAAAACGGCTAGAATTGATGCATCACCAGGACAACGCTAGGCCGCATGCATTTTGGTTACTCGCCAAAAATTATTGGAGCTTAGTTGGGAATTGATCTTACATCCACCATAGAGCCCTGACCTTGCTCCATCAGATTACCATTTATTTCGATCTTTGCAAAACTCTTTAGATGGTGAAACTTTCAATAATGATGAGGCTGTACTTGATTCAGTAGATCAGAAGTTCTACGAACGTGGAATTATGAAGTTGCTGTGCACCCTACCATATTCTGTTCTTTATATCTTTACGGACTATGATGGAATACAATTCTACATAACAAGGCACCATTTTCAGAGATAGCAATATCAAAATTGCTCTATCCGTGCATGGCTCTATTATTTGCGGCCCCAAAAACTGTGTCGATCTGAAATTGATTATCAAGCATTTGATTTATGCTGAACTTGTTTGGCCTATACAAGTGTCGACCATGTCAACCATGTCAACCATGTCAACCATGCCAACCAAGTCAACAGTAGAGCAAATAGGACCTTTTAGGTTTGAGGGACTGAAGATACATATAGGCGTAGTCTTACGTTTGTGAAGTTTAACACATTAACTTTGATAGCCAGTAATGTTTCCGTGGGTGGCATGCATATCAAACGTGAGAGTCAGGTGTGTATTCAAATAATGATCTGGCATTCGAAATTGTTAGCCGCATGGAACAGAATTCAATACAAATTATAAGTCCTCGGACCCAACGTTGTTCTACGTGAACTTGGTTTGAGCAGTTTCGTGATTGTTCACAATTTATAGCCTGTTTCTTTGAGGATAAAAAAACATCAAATTTTGAACACAAACATTTTTATTATTTGAAATTTTTATTATTTGAAAGAAAGAATACAAATTAAACAAAATTCAATGCTGTTAATAGAAAAAATATATAAAAATTTATTATAGCAAACACTCCACTTTCTGCAGACTTCGTTTCCTGAATCGTTCAACCTACATATTTTTCAAGTGATAAATTTTTTGTTGGATTTATTCTGGTCGAAATGAAACTCAACCACTAGCTTTTCTCTAAACTTGCGAATGCATATTTTTCTGTGGGTTGCATTTTTGTAAGCTACCCAAGCGTTTACAACTGAAACTCCTAGTAACAGCTCAATTCCGAATTTCCGATACCACTTTACTCTCTTTCTAAGTGCTGTGGCATATGAACCCATTTGATCTAACAAATCAATTTCAGATTTGCTTTTGTTGTAAGCAAGAATTACTTCAAGTTTTGTTGACAATCGATGTGTATTTCCTCTTGGTTTTGGGGCTTCAGGTGGATGGGAGTTTGTGGAGGCATGTACCTCTTCATGGTACTAGGCTAAGCAAAACAGGGCTTTGAAATTTATCTAGAGGATGCCAGTAAGTTTTTAAATTGTTCGGAGTCGATTGTTTTGATTTGTTGTTTCATTATTTTCAAAATGTAACATAGACAGTAAAGCTTAAAAACGATTTCTTGACCGACCTACCTACCGACCTGGATAGCGCCAGCTTGTATACACCTTTTGTTTCCCAATAGTCCCCCATACGGTCAAGAGGTATAGAAGCCATCCAAATCATCAATCCAAAGAAGTTTTTTTATTTCTTTTGGATCTATTGCTATCCATTGATTCATCCGATCATGTTTTGATATACGTTTAGCTGTAATGGTCTGCTTAGCAATAAAGTCCATCGTCAACAATATGTGAGTAAATTTCATTAGGTAAAGCTTGATTCGAAATTACAACTTGGAGAACGTATTATCCAACAAATTCTAAAATTCCGTGTCTACCCACGTAATCTCTGCACTGTTATCTATTTTTGACCTCATCGTAGATAAATAATTTTTGCTGATCATCATTCTCTTCTTCCAGGCGCATGTCTTCAATCAAGGCTGAAATGTTTTCGTCTTCATTGCATGAACTTTCAGGATGCCACGCAGGATCTATAATAGAATTATCGGTCGTCATTGGAGCCTACAGCTTTGCACACTTGACATCTGATAGTACTCTTTTTATCCCTTGATCGAATATTCGAACATTATTTAAATAACACCCTCGCTTCCCCGATCGCGCGCTTTTCATGTTCCTGCTTTTCTATCTGAGAAGCCGTGATATATCCTGTCTCTAGATGCTCATAGTATCACGCGCAGCTCTTATTTTTCGAGGCAACACCGATGTACATACATATGTATACGTTTCTTATTTCGCCGGTCAGCGTTCATTTTGATATTACTACCAGCAACACTCAATCACCAAACGCTCTGGGGATCTCTTGCGTTTTTGGTCGTTTGATATCAATCTCCATTTAATATATTCACTTAGCTTTGGAATGTTCTGGATATCCTTTACTGTATCCTAATTAAAATAAGATTGTGATCCGTGTCAGGCATTCATCATAATAGTGAAGGCATTGTCAATCTTTTTTGGAGGCTTTGGGTCTTCCAAAGCCCCCTGTGAATATTGAGGTGAGGGAAATACGTACTACCCACGATAATATGGTCTGACTGGCTTGTACTAAAAAATCCTTATCAACCTTAAATCCAAATACGTAGAAAATTGTATAAAATTACTGCCACACGGACCATTATCCCATGAACTGTTAAACTGGATGAATTGACCTCCCGTATGTTCATTTTTTGAACCTCAGTCATTGAGGCCACTTTCGTCTTTTTCAACAAAAACTCTAATAAGTTTGGACAAGCCAGTAACTAGTGGCTACCAAATAGAGGAGATATAGGCACAACTGATGTGTAGCCATAAGCCGTGTTTTTTTCATCACTATATATAGTGAAGTGAAGTAACATTGAAAATTATATGTCAATGTTGGTGGTACTCATACTTCACAAATTTGAATTAAAAAAAAAGGGCAAACGTCAGTGTGAAAATTATATTTGAATGAATGTTTGAAATCAAATTAATAATCATAATGAATAATTTTCAAGCAATGGTAAGCTAATTTTATGATTGTGTTGATATCTTTGAAGGATTACATTAATTATAATTGCAGCTACAATTTCAAGATTTAATTAACGAAGACCATATAGCTATGGACGAAAATTAAATAATTTACAAAGAGTTTTTTGAGGACAGCTCAAGCTCTGAAGAATCCTCCGAAGAAACAAATCATTTTAATATTAAGAACTTCATGCAAATTATTGACCTTTACAGCCATGAAGATTTCAAGTCGCATTTCAGATTGCAACGATCAACTATAGAATATTTGATATGTAAGTATTTAACATTTTTATAATATTTTATTAATGATTATGCATTTTATTGCAGCATCTTATTCTCAATCTTCTTTTGTTGCAAATTTAAAAAGAGCAGGTAGGACCAAACTCGGACAAAAGAAAGAAATGTACATATTTATATGGTACATTAGCAACAGCATAACTTTTCGACAGCTGGGAAATTTGTTTGGTGTTCCAAAATCTTCTGCTTGGATCGCAGTTAATCGTGTGTGTCGGTATTTGGTTTCAGTTGCGAATCAGCATATTAAATGGCCTCAAGGCAGCGTTGTGAGGGAAAATTGTCGCAAATTCGAGCAGAAGAAAAGGATTCCTCGAGTTATCGGTGCAATAGACTGTGCTCACATATCCATCGCAGAACCAAAAACCAACAAACATTGCTACTATAATAGGAAACATCAGTTCACCATAAACTTTCAAGCAACAGTGGATGAAGATAAAAAATTCATTGATATCTGCTGTGGTAAGCCTGGATCTTTGCATGATAGCAGAGTTCTCCGGCGATCTGAATTATTTAGAAAAGCTCAAGAAAACCCTGATTGACTTTTTCCGTATAACACGTTTATACTTGGTGATTCGGCATATTCATCTACCAACTGGTTAGTTACACCGTACAGAGACAACGGAAGACTTACGGCACAACAACATTCATTTAATTATCTGCATTCCGGTACAAGAATTGTAGTGGAGCATGCCTTTGGCTTGTTAATCTGGATTCAGGAGATTGCTTAATTTCACAGAACAAAGAAATTTGCGTTCAGTGACAAATTTAGTTATTAGTGCATGTATTTTGCATAATATATGTATAACAATAGACGACGAGTTTGTTGATGTGAATCAGGGAACGGAAAATGGACATGAAGAAATTCCTTTTAGAAACCATGAAGGAAATGCACTTCCAAATTAACGCGAAGATTTATTTAATTACTTAGCTGAAAGAAATTTTATATAGGTTTAATCTTTGGGCCAATAAATAAATACAAATTGGTTCCTTAAAATTTGTCATTTTTATTTATTTATTTAATGTATTGGGTCTACAAGTAAGTTTCCAGGGTTTTTTTTTCCAAAATTTGAAGTTTTATTACGAATACATAGCTGCAATGCTTTATTCAAAGTATCATCCATCGGAAGGTACAACTTTCCCCCATCTTTCTGGCAATTTATGAATTCCGGACCAAACAAATTTCTAGTCTTTCGAGCCCAAGAACGTATCGAGCCAATTTTTGATTTCCTCTACTGAGCTGAAGCGTATTCCCGTAAGAGCGTTCTGCATCGAACGAAACAAGTGGTAGTCAGATGGTGCCAAGTCTGGACTGTAAGGCGGGTGAGGCAGAATTTCCCATCCACTATTTTCCAAATAGTTTTTCACCGAAACCGAAACCGCAACATGTGGCCGAGCGTTGTCGTGATGAAAAATGACGGACTCATGCTTGGTCTCATATTCTGGCCGTTTTTCTTTTAATGCCCGCTTCAAACGAATTAGTTGGGTTCGATATAATGGTCCTTTGATGGTTTCACCACTCGGAAGCAGTTCGTAGTATACCACACCCTTATGATCCCACCATATGCAGAGCATGACCTTATTCACGTGAATATTTCGTTTCGGCGTCGATTGGGCGGGCTCGCCGGGCTTTGTATACGATTTTCTGCGTTTAGGATTATCATAATAAATCCATTTCTCATCACCAGTGACAATACGATGCAAAAATGATTTATTTTTATACCGCTGCAGTAACATTTCGGACATGCAAAATCGCCGTTCGACGTCTCTTGGCTTCCATTCGTACGGCACCCAGTTTCCAACCTTTTGAATGAATCCCAGTGCTTTTAGGCGCAGGGAAACGGCTTGTTGCGTGACGCCCAATGATGCAGCAAGTTCGTCTTGAATCTGACACGGATCCTCATCCAGTAAAGCGTCCACTTCCTCGTCTTCAAAACTTTTCGGCTTTCCGGGGCGATCTTTGTCTTCAACTCCAAAATCACCACTTTTGAACCGTTTGAACCACTCGCGGCGCGTCGATTCACCAAGACATTCCGCCCCATAAGTCTCCGAAAGCAAACGATAGGCCTCACCCGCACTTTTCTTCATATTAAAGAATAAAAGCAGAGCTTCCCGCAAATGACGTTTATTTGGCTGGAAACTTGCCATGATTTTGCTCGATAAAATGTACGACACCGATAGAACTGCTCAAATATAACGCTGCAAAGTTGTTGACAGATACAAAACCTACAAATAAAACACATGGGGTCTGACATTTCTGCCCGGGATCCATTGGTGGCGCCATCTCTGACGAACGATGGAAACTTACTTGTAGACCCAATATATAAAATATCTTTTAGCACTTCTAAATTTTTTTCAAGCATTGCCGATCTTCGATTCTGGCATTCAATGAATTGCTTCCACTGGACTTCTTTCTTCTCATTATCGGCTTTATTTTGGTGAAGCCTATCCCTATAATAGGCCGATCTCGACATCTTCTGATTTCTGCCGGATATAGCACTTGATGTCGATGGTGTCACTGTTGACAGGGGAGTTTGTGGCGCTGTTGCAGCTGTCGGCGGACTTTGTGGTGGTATTTCTGCTGCCGGCGGACTTTTTGGTGATGGTGTTGGTGCAGAGGTGGAATCCTATTAAAGAAAAATATATAAGGAAACTTGTTGATTATTATATCTACGAGTACTTACTGTTTGCGAAATTTCACTTGCACCTATGCAGACGGTATTTGTCATTGCAACGAAGGCCATGTTTCCAAAAATTTAGTCCATTTTGCTCATTAACGGAGCCACACATGGCGCTGCACCTGTCCTTCTATTATTGTCCTTTGCAGCCTTATAAGCTCTAATGAGCGTTTGCATTTTTGTAACCAGATGCGAGGTTGTAGTGTTTGAATCCTAAAATTGAAATAGTTTATTATAATCTATAAATAATTATATAAACAAATAAACTTTACCGCATATCCAGCAGAAATCAAATCTTCCAACACATTATCGTATGCATATCTTTTTTTCCGACAGTGCTGGAACTCTTCGCTTCTAGATGCATAAAAGTCTACAAACGCATCAGTCTCCTCTTTTGTCCAGTTTTTTTTTAATCTAAAATACAAATGTACATTAATACCCGTTTGAATGTAAAAAGTTTTCATTTCTTTAATACTCACTTTTTGTTTTTATCTTCCATCACAAAATACAATAAAAAATTAAAATCACAAATTACGTGGCTTTGTTTAAAAATATCAAAATTTACAATAGTAATCATTTGAATTCACTTGACAGCCAAACGGAAAAAATTTCCAATACGAGTATTTCAACCCTTAAATACGAAAATGCTTTCGAACTAGAGTTCGAATTCGAATTTTTATTGGTAGTCACTTCACTGTATGGGCAGTGAAAGGCAGTAGGTTTTTGTATGTGTTTTACGTGCAAAATCCTACTTCACTATTTACAGATTCTTGAAAAACACACTGTTATAGTTATAGCACGAATCGTTGCCATATGAACACCGGTCACTACCTGTCTTAATATGTGTTACAACACATATTAATGATTTGGATTGATTTTGGAAATACGATACTCAAACTGCTGCTGCTTCCAAAAAAGATCTTCATTGTGGGATAGTGAGAAAGCTCTGAGACATCATTGATTACGAAACTTTATATGGATCAGATCAAATAGGCGTAAGTAGTGCAACTAATTGAATTAACGTTCAAATAATTAAACTTTATTCTGGAAAAGGCAATTCGAATTTATATGTATAGATCCTATGGACAGGGATAATGTTGCAGGCATTCATATAAATGACCTGTTTCTAGGTCAAGCTGACTAAATGAATTAACTTTTTTTCAATTTTCCTTAAAGCAAAATCATCTGGTATGTTCCTTTTATAATAAGAAAAGTTCTCATCTACGTATCTCATTTTAAAGAAAAATAATGAATGTAAACAAGTTTACATTGTGTTCATAGCATACCCCATTAGTAGATCTCTACCCTGCTCTACATCTTTTTAAAATTGTTTTTCTTTCTTCAGATTCACTTCCCCACCCCAATGCTGCTGTCGATACATTAATTAATTACCATGCAACAACCCACCAACACACTGTCTTATCACAACAGAAGCAAACCTCAGCTTTATGACTTAGAAATGCAAAACTAGCCCACATGGCGTGCATCGATTAAAAAAAAAAAAAACTAATAGAACCAGTTGCCGTAATAGTTCTCCTCCAGATGCCGTTGGCACATGTGAACAAATTAAAAAAATAAAAAAAATTCATATTCAACGATCGGTAGCTCAAATTACCTCATTTGCATTCGATTTACAAACTGCACTGCAAAATAGCAAAAAAAAACTTGACGTCATTTTCACGACAGCTACCATTCGCATTTCTATACGTCACGCTAATCACCACTTCTCACAAACTTGCTGGCCACGGCTCACACCTTCAAAGCCCCTACGGGCTCCACCTTCGGGTTTAGTGCTCGAACAATTAAACGCGGAGAAGGAGCCTTTGGCAGAAAAAATAAACAACTCTCATACTGCCTTTGCTATGTACTAGTAGAGTTGTTCTAAAGAGGAGGATAAAAACGCGTGCAAGTCCCGAGAAAAGTGAATCTAATAAACTAATTAAGGGACAAAGTACAAACCCGCAACAAATCGTTTTTTTATGAAAATATGTACATCCGAACGAACGAGCTCTCCATTCGTGATCGCCAAGTGAAGAGCTTGTAATTATTGTTTTTTTTTTTGCAAAAACGCCACTTCAAGAAAGATGAGGTGATGAAACGCTGAGTCAATGTTCATGCTCAGCCAGAAACGGTGATTCACTACTCAAACACATACAAAATGGATAGAAAAAAAGCCAACCTCATAAGAAAGTCCCCTCTACATGGAACCTTGCTTGATAGGTATACACAGTTTTGTAAAGTCATATTTTTACAAGTTATTACCTGTTGCCCGGCTTTTATTGAATTTTCTCTTATATGCGGTGAGTACGTTCCATTGAAGAACTAATTGAATTATTCCTAAAAGGAAACAGTTCCATTTTAATGGTGACACTTGTACACTAGCAGTATAATTATTTACTCAATAGGTGACACTAAAGATATAATTTTACAATTACCGACAATTACAATAATATGTGAATATAATTTGTCATACTCGTACAATTTTCTTCAGAGCTTCCTTAGTTTCAGTAGAAATGTTAAACAGTATACCACTGTTTGTAAACTTTGGAAAGACGACATTATTTATTATTTGTGTTTTTGCAGTTGTAAGTCAGATTTTGGTGGAGAGCGCTGGTGTTTTCATAATTCATCAAAGAAATATACAATGAAGAAGTCACACTTACAACATATCGTATTGTAAGTAACTAACAAAATTGTTAACACATACTTTTTTTATGAAATAAATAGTCATTTGCTACCACTTCTACTACTGCTATCGTATTGATAATGAACCCTTCCATTAGACTTTAAGCAAATGTGTGAACTTTCAGTACGACACAATAACTGAGGAAAATAATACTAGGTAGTAACAATCTTTGGTCATATGGTATGTGAAAAACATCAGGAGTTCTGCCTCATGCTCCATCACAACGCTCATTTCTAATGACATTCCATCTGTCAGTTCTTTGAACAAAATCTACTTCCAGATTCTGCTTTGACCCCGCCTGCATTTGAGTACGTCGAAAGACGACATTTGAAAGGCGACCCCAGGGTCATCAAAATTTCGATTTTCAAACATATCTCACTCGCCCGAAAAACGGCTCTCTACACCAAAGTAAAGGTCTTTCATCAACAAATTAAACATGTACCTAATCTGTATGACTCTCTGTAATAATCCAGAAATGTTCAAATCCTGCAATGTTCTGGTGTTGAAAGATAATTGTCCAAGACACTTATAAAAAAATGAAAGACACTATTTCAACGTGGATACTTTTATGCAACCAATTCAATTTCATCTCCTCACTCAATGCACTCTCGGCTCCAGCAATCGGCGAATCCACATCTCTTGCCAGAATACCCAGAATTGCCAGCTCCTTTTCCTACACCGATGATATGAATTTCCACACTATCAAAATAAGATAGCTACCCTTTTAGCACAGCAAAAAGTTTCTCATTTTTCGGCCAGAAGGACGACCCCAGGGTCATCAAAATTTCGAATTTCAAGCAGATCTCACTAGCCCCGAAAACGGCCCTCTACACCAAAGTAAAGGTCTTTCATCAACAAATTAAACATGTACGTAATGTGTATGAATAGCTAAAAAAGGCAAATCTTCTTCTCTTACCACCTACATACCCATTACACTTACGTCCCTTCTTTCCAACGTTATGGAAACGCTGCTAAACCCTCAGCTCATGGAATGTCTCGAAACACAAAAACTACCCAATGACCGGCAGTACAGTTATCGTAGCAACAGGTCTACTGGTGATTTAATGGCATGTCGTAACGGAAACTGAAACCAAAGCGTACACTAATCTGGCGAAACCAAGATAGCTACGCTTGATATTTCTAAGACATTTGACCAGGCTCCTTTGCCTCTTCTTGAGTGGATTAGAAACTACTTTTCGGAGCGTTCACTTCAAGTTGTCTTGGATGGTTTCAAGCCTGATATCCACAAAATAAATACTGGTGTAACTCAGGGCTCCGTTCTGTTTCCGACACTCTTTTTAATCTTTCTAATCTAATTTATTTTTTGTTCGTTCCCGGACTCATGTCCCTGCTCTTCGGCTATAGAACGAGAACGGCAGTGAGTGCCAAGCTCATTAAATTCTGATATTAACAGAATAACTAATTGGAGAACGATTAAGAAGTAATATGTAATGCTTCCAAAACAGAATGCTGTCTTCTGTTGTTAAAGCGTAATCTAAACACAAAGCCATTATCCATGGATGGTGCTCCCATCATTGAAACCGAAAAACTTTCCAACCTTAACCAATGTAAGAAATATTTCACTCCCTCTGAACAGACCGCAATATATGTACAAGGCATTTATCTGCCCAAAATTGGAGTAAAACGCCCACATCTGGTCAGGTGCCCCCATGACCTCTTTGCACTTGCTAGATTGCATTCAAAAGCATACAATAAAACCCATAGATGTTTATATGTATTACACAGTCAATTGATATCCTGGAACACCGACATAATGTCTCCTGCCTCACTTTATTCAATCGCTATTTTCACCACCAGTGCTCCGCCGAAATTGTCAAAAAATTGCCTCTTCAAACCTTCAACCTTAACAGCTGTCTTGCTATGAATGCTCATAGCATACAAAGCGTAATTCAACCTACAAAATACCATCCTTACCTGCACGTACACCACCACTGTTTCAGACTAACGACGCTCTGGTGGGCAGTATAACCCCCAACCTGTCCGGATTAACCAAGTTCGGAGATAGAAGCCGTACTCCGGAAGATTAGCGGCTCAAATATTTGAACCTGCCTTAGGCACCAATGCCCTAGGCATTAAGACCGAGCCCAGTAACATCTTAATTATGGCATACTGGAATCGACGATTTGGATTTTGGAAGCTATGAGAGCTGACGTTTGTAGTATTCTGTCACCCGAGTAAGCTGAAGTGAAATCCGGTTGAATCGGCTTTCAGGCTAATGCTACACATGCCCCCGTTCCGTTAAAACCTTGGCAGGACTCAAAGAACTCTCAACGTTACGTCACCATTAAGTTGATGGTGTAGGTACAGATGTAATATTCCTGTTTATCACCGATCTGTCTCTGGCACAGGACCCAATAAGAGCCTGTGTCAACCCTCGCATGGCCTCACTGCTCGCATAGATAACCATGGGGTCGCTGGTGACTACACATCCGAACGTTGATAACAGCTTTGAGTGGGGACTCTAAAGAAATGAACAAAAACAACAACATCAACACCAAACATCCAGAAAACGAATAAGGAGACAGGAAACGGGGACAACTATGAAAATCCGTTCCAAAGAAGCGCGATAATGCGAAGATCTCCTGCCGCACCGACAATATCCCATACTCCAGTAAGTGTCGGTCCACCGGAGGCGTATCGAGCAACAATGGAAGGAACCCCGGGCCAACCAGCTTTCCTTAAACTAGGAGAGCAAGTAAGGGAGTTGGTCGGAATGCTGGATGACGCCAAAAGGCATTCTATACACCAACCGATGAGGGACACAATTGAAAGCATACGCGCTTTCTATGAGCTCTCAGCTATGCAGGATGGGAAGGCGAAAGAGGTTATTAGAAAGAGCATCGCCTCACAAACATTCCCATGGCTTCGACCAACCACTGAGCCAAAACGAAAGTCGACTGCTAAAAAAAAAACAATGGAGCCGTCGCGTAAGTAACGGAAAACGGAAAATGCGAACAAAAAAGAATTTTCAAAAGATACGCGACCGGAAACGGACAAAACAAAAAAAGGAGAAGGCGCAAAGAAACGTGCCGAGCAGGCTCACGGATATGAAGCAGCCATCATCGAGGAACCAGCCTGGACTAAAGTAACCAAAAATATCACCAGGAAGAAAATAGTCGCCGAGAAAGCCAAACCTGACGCAATTGTAATTGAGTCCAAAGGAGAAGGCGCATACACGGAAATACTCCGTAACATAAAAGCAGATCCCAAACTAGAACAAGCTTGTAAATCAGTGGCGAGGATCAGAAGGACACACAAGGGAGAACTGCTAATACAGCTCAGGAATACCGTCAGTAAGGCCGAGGACGTAAAGGCCGCAATAAGCGAAGCTCTAGGATAAAAGGCAGAGGTCAGAGCCCTAACAAAACGCATTACTATTGAATGTAAAGACATGGATGAAGTTACCCCAAACGAGAAAATCTGTGAAGCAATCAGAAAGCGCTTCTGATCGAAAACAGACAACGATAGCCGACATCGGATCGCTACGACATGGACACACACAGAGCGCACTAATTAGCCTCCCTGTAGGAATCAGAAAAAAGATGCTAGAAGAAGGAAGACTAAATGGAGGCTGGGTAAACTGCCGGGTCCACCAAAAAAAGATGCTAAAGAAGTGTTTAAAATGCCTAGAATTTGGAGACGTACCAAACAGATGTGAATGCCTAGAAGACCGCTCCAAACTATGCAGAAGGCCACATAGCAAAAAATTGCAGCAAGGAGCCGTCATGCATGTTCTGCAGGGAAAATGATCCGAAGAACGCAAGACACGTAGCGGGCAGTGGAAAGTTCCCAGTCTTCAAGAAAGCCATGACTAACATACAGTGATGAAGGTCATCCAAATAAATCTTAATCACTGTGAGATAGCTCAGGATATCCTGAAACAAACAGCAAGAGATGAGAAAGCGGATGTGGTCCTGATAGGCGAACCATATAAAACTCTCGACAGCAGAATCTGGGTATGCGACAAGACAAAGCATGCCGCAATATGGATATGCGGGAACGACGCCTTTGAAGATATCGATGGTGTACGAGCAAAAATAAATGCCATCAACTTCTACAGCTGCTACGCGCGACCTAGTTGGACACTCAGCCAATACCAAGCAATGCTGGACAGGTTGATGAACAATGAACAACACAAAACTGATGTGATTGTGGAGGAGACTTCAATGCTTGGGCTACGGAATGGGGCAGTAGGCTCAACAACGAAAGGGGGCGTACACTCCTTGAAGCATTTGCATCTCTAAACATATGCTTAGCAAATAGAGGAAGAAGTAACACATTTCGCAAAGCAGGAACGGGATCAATCATCGACCTAACCTTTGCGAGTCACTCTATCTTACGCAACATGAGCTGGCGCGTCAGCGAGGAGTAGAGCTATAGCGACCACAAGGCGATTATATTCAAGATCAAAAAAACCAAAAGAACCCCGCAGCAACAAAAAATTAGGGGCCCACAATGGAACGACATCATTTTCGACAAAGATACATTCGAGGAGATGCTGAATAGCTCTACCACAGATACCAGCGGATCAGCCAAAAACTTGTCGCATCAACTTACAGAAAATATCGCAGCGGCTTGTGATGCGGCAATGCCCAGGAAAACAGCAAATCGAAGAAAAACACTCGGGGCAAAGTGTTTAAAAGCTAAACGCAAACTCCAAAAGTCTAGAGGGAGAGATAACTTCCAACAACACCTAGAAAGCTTTAAACAGGCAAGACGGAAGTTTACAAAGGCGATCAAAGAGAGCAAATCAAGATGCTTCAAACGTATATGTGACGAAGCGGATATCAACCCATGGTGCACGGCCTACAGAATGGTTATGACCAAACTGAAATCCTGCAGGTATCCACAAATAACGTGTCCAAAACTGCTGATAACCATAATGGAGCACTTGTTCCCCAAAAGGTTGCACAACATGGTCACAATCGTCCGGGAAACAGAAGTAGGACATCTCCCAGCCGTTACGCTGGAAGAACTGCAGAGAGTTCTTAATGGAATAGGAGACAAAAAGGCTCCTGGACCCGATGGTATTCTGAACACAGCATTAGAGGCTGCTGCCGGAATGAAATTAGGTCTTTTCATCGCAACATTGTAAAAGTGTCTAGAGGAGGGCGTGTTCCCAGAACCGTGAAAGTTGCAACACTTAGTGCTATTACCCAAAGGAGAACCATCGCCATATCGCCCAATATGTCTTCCAGAGACAATGGGAAAGATCCTTCAGCGTATAAAGTACGACTACAGCAGAGGAGAAGGGAGCCCTCTCAAACCACCAATTTGGATTTCGAAAGTCACGCTCCACGGTCTATGCTATTCACACAGTAGTCGACATTGCGTCTGCAGCCATAGAAGGGCATCTTTGGAGGTGGGGCTCAAAAAAGTACTATGCGGTGGTGACACTAGACGCAAAAACGCGTTCAACACTGCCAACTGGACCCAAATAAGGCGATCACTTGTAAGGATGAAAACACCCTACTACTTGCTAAAGATAATCGCCAAATATTTAACGAACAGGAAGTTACGGTATGACACGGATGAAGGGGCTAAATACTACACCATCTCCGCTGGGGTACCGCAAGGGTCAGCGTTAGACTCACTCCTGTGGAACCTAATGTACGACGGAGTGTGCGACTAAGGCTGCCCGAAGGAGTCAGTATCATCGGACTCGCAGACGATATAGCTATCGTGGTCGTCGCAAAACACACGCATGAAGTCGAGTCAACCACAAACGCAGCCATTATTCAAATACTTAAAGCAGTGGCTCGAATCTGCGGGTCTCGAACTGGCGGAACAAAAAACAGAAGCCGCTCTTATTACGAGCAGGAAAACCGTGGAATATTCAAGTCGGTAACCAGAACATCCGATCGAAGGAAGCGGTAAAGTACCTAGGAGTGATGTTAGACAACCGGCTACGGTTCAAACAACATGTGGACTATGTTAGGAAAAAAGCGTCAGCGCTACAAGAGGCACTCTCCAGAATACTGCCGAATGTTGGCGGACCTGGATACGCACAAAGGATCCTCCTAGCTAAAGTGGTCAGCTGGGTTATTCTGTACGCGGCACCAGTCTGGACAGATATGCTGAGAACGAAAGAAACAGGCTGGAAACTGTCAGCAGTATACTGACTCGTTGCACTAAGGACAATAAGCGGCTATAGGACGTTCCCGGACGAAGCCGCATTTGTCGTAGCTGGAATGATTTGCATCGACATCCTCGCGGACGAGATGAGGAGAATTTACCAAAAATTACAGAAAAACCTCAATGCCCCAAAAATCGATGTATGGATGAACAGAACCCAAGGAACTGCAACTATCATCTTACGCAGTTCATCTCTGGTCATGGCGGATACCGAAAGTATCCATACAGATTTGGCCATAACAACTCCTCCTTTTGTTCCTAGTGTCCAAATCAGGAGGAAGACGTGAAGCACGTAATTTTCCTTTGCGGACGCTTCGCGGAATGGAGAGAAGATCTACCAGACCTCCCAGAGGTAATTAAGAGAATGGTGGAACCGGAAAAATACTGGCTAAATATCTGCGGATTTGTAAAAACTTTGCAAACTGAGCTACGGGAATAGAAGCCGAAAGAAGAGCGGCAGAACCAGCCGAACAAATAGAAACACCGGAGTAGCATGAATTGTTTGCCAGCCCCGCGAAGTAATACCTAGCGGCAGTTTCGCGGGGAGAGTATTAGAAGTGTGTAGGGTGTGGTTTAGGACGAAGGCGCGAGGAAAAAGGAGAATAATATCCCGTGAATCGTTCATGCTGGTATATTAAAGAAGATTCCACATCCATTGGCGCAAACCATAAAAAAAAAACACAAAAAAAAGTATACCTTCAAGCCCACTTTCAGACGTATTCTGAAATATCGTGATTCTGTTCTAAGCCGTATAACTCGCTTATGGAATGCCCTGCCGAGTTCTCTATTTCCTAGTCATTACAGATTGCAAACATTTAAGACCAACGTACATGAGTATCTCTCTTTTTTCCCCCTCCTAATTTTTCTTCGCTTGCGCTGTGTGCAAACATTTTACAGATACTAACAACTGCTTAAGCGTGCGCTAATTATAAAAAAAAAAAATAAAGAATTAACCAGTCAGCAGTAATTGGCACAAGGCGGTTGTTTATAATTTTAATTCAGTACTTTTTGGGTAAGCTCGGGCATTCATTTCAAAAATGGCATATTCCAAGCCTACCTCACCATTTTTTGTCGGTTAAACTTTGCCTGACAATCATGGTATTCACCTATGTTCCTACCCTGCAGAAAAGGCTGATACTCGTACATTTTTTAATCATTTCGAAAGTTTACTTGGAAATATTTTCATGATCGCATAACAAATTAGTGCACTGTCACAACTGGTTGATTTATGTAGGATTGAAAAAAGTAAAAAAGAATCAAAACCAAGCCCTATCCTTGGTTTGACGAAACCTAGATAGCGTATTCGTATGTGAGCTCTATGCACAGCAGTCGAAGCGATAATCACAATACCGATCCTTTGGGGCAATTCCATCGAATCAATATCAATCAATCAAAAGCATTTTGTATGTTTTTTTTTGTTTTCTTCTCCCTTACAAGAGGGCGGTAGGCGTGCTATGGACGCTTACTGAATACATTAGACAGGGTGTCTTGCTGCTGCTGTTGTTGCAGCTTTGTATTGCTTCATCACGACAGACGCGAAGCCCAGGACAAGCCCCATCGTATTCATACTTCGTGATCTGATCCCGACCGATTCGATGATTTATTACAAATTGAAGTCTTCAGTTTTTTTTTCATGTTGAGGGACGACAACGGCAAGGAGGGCGCCCTGATCAATTGATCGATGGCCATCTACAGACAGTTTCTGGCGCGTAATTTATGAGTGACAGCTAGGGTGGCGGGTATTTTGAATATTGATTAGGCGCGCAAACGAAAGATACTATCCCTGTATCTCTCGAGCACGATTTCCATTTAAATTAGAACAAAGCTGGCGTAGATTGGATTTGGATGCCTTCGATGCACTACATAGAATATCAGCTGGCTATCTGAAGGACGATTAAGGAATTATGGTTCATTATTTTATTACAAAGTGATTACTTATTCAGTTGGTAAATGGTGAGTCGTATGTATGGAACGGAACCATCGAACTACTTCTCATGACCCAAAAGAAGCCTCTACCACACATGGTCTTCATGGTCTTCATGGTATTCGGATTGAATTAAAGTTCTATGGGAGCTTCTTGATGATGACCATGTCGATGTTGATGCTGATGAGAATGATGATGATAATGATAATGACGCTGGTGGTGATGATAGCGATGATGGTGCTGGCCATGACGATGATGAATCTCTCTCCTATGCAGAGCGAATTGATTTCACGGCTAAATTATAGTCATTTTCACAATTTTCTAATTATTTAATCGATTTAATCGACTATTATTGATTTTGATGAGTGCTAAAGAGCATCTTTAGGGTGCATGAGAAACTGCCGAGGTAGGATCCAGTGAGATAATCATGCAGCGCGTGCCTCACATTTGGTTTGGGGAAATCCCTAGAATGAAGACATCCGACATCCATGGCTAGTGTCTCTTTAAACCTGGACATTGATTGGTGGAATGATGACGATGTGATAATCCTTGAGCGAGTACGAGTATGTGTTGCACCTTAAATTCGATTGTAGATCACATTATGTCAATTAAGTTGTTGGTGATGTGTACGATTACGATTACGTTGTCAGGAAAGTGCGTACTCTGGCAATCAAGTGTAATCGAGTGATGATTATTTGGCCAACAAACGTGTTGGTATTTTTCATTCGTATTTGTGGCAGGGGAACTTCCTTTGGAGCTAATGGTTTATTCAAAGGTAATTGGACAAGTTCGGCGTAAGTTGGACCAGGTTTCTTACTTTCGTATGTCGTACAAGGGATTATGGTCGTGGTAATTTGGATAAGTGTCGCAATGTTGCCTCACAGTAATAAAGTGTTTTTATAACATACTCGTATGTACCGGAGTTATTCCAACTATAAAGGATAATTCAATTAAACGGCAATTACGAAGACATAATAAATAAATGATTAGGTTGGCAATGATTCATCAAGGTTGTGATAATTTACCATTAAAACCTTGTCAGCATATTACTGAAAGGTTAAACAACCTATTAAAAGTCTTGGACATAGTGTGAGATGTTGTCGTTTGTCAAATATATAAGCCAATTTTAGGTCAGGTGTTCAACTATGATAAGAGATTCAAAACCACAAAAAATGTTTTTTTAAATCTGTTCATAGGACTGTGAACAGGACAATCTCTATCTACAAGAACCTAAACAGAAAATTGTAAAGTCTGATGGATTGTCTGAAAGTTATCAGTTCTTGTAAGAGTTGAGTGTATGTTTTAGTTAAATAAATTATAGCCAAATCATCAAAATGAAAATACCCCAACTAGCGTCGCAATAATGTGGTGACACTAATTCTCAACACCTAAGAGTGGCCTACCTTTTATTCTGATAGACAACAAAAGAGGACTGCTAGAGGTAGCTCTGTTTTTCTGTTTGTATATAAGAGAGACATATCGCTTTCGCCTGTTTCCATACGGAAGTCTGCAGCCTGTGATTGTAGGATATGCTCCTCTTACCATCTATCACCAACTTCTTTTCAGATCTTATTTTCACTGATGGCACTATAACTTGGGATTCAACCAAGTAGCAGAGCACTTCAAATTGTGCCATGCCATAGTATTCAGGTTCGTTAAATACTAGGCCAGAAGGTCGTATTCCATGCTCAGGTCACACACCGAAAAAGGTAACGTATAATGCCGTGGTCCAGACAGTTTCGCCAACTATGATATAAATTTCTATAACCAAACCTGTCTTCTTCTATTTCCCTAATTAATCGATTAAATATATGTATAACGATACATCATCACCATTCTACAGGACTCTTTATTTAGGATACTCTCGTTAATAAGAGCATGAATTTTCTAATGCCTTTGGATATGAGTCAAATCACGGCTGGGACTTAAGCATATAAGATATTGTTTTCCGAACGGGTTTTAGCGGCCTTCGCTGAACAAGGCAATATCAGTTGATTTAGCCTCATCCTCAGTTTCTTAACATGAAAACTTCCGACAATTTACGTATTTCTTTTTAGAATACATTTTGTAACATTGCCATTTGTAACATTTTGATTTTCGCGGCTATCATTTGTATGTCATGTTTCTCGTACTCCATCCAACACTGCAATGTGTATGTTAAACAATGATACATGACTATCGTGTATAGAAGTTTATAAAATATTTTCGCGTTATAAAAAAACTGCGGAGGTTTCGCGGAATTTAATCCACTCCATGCTTACTCTATTGGCAATTTACCTGATTGTTTAAGTAAATAAATTCTATACTCCGAGGTGGATGAATGCCTAGTTTTTACCACTTGCTAAACTTTTTGCATTGTACGAGTATTTTTGCGACCGTGAGAGGAGACCTACTTGTACGATTCCGAACGGTAGCAGAGTGAGAGACATTTTTATAGACAAAGTTTTCACATGCGTAGGTTTGCCATCTGCTGCTGAAAGGATGGTGACATCAGAAAAAATGGATTCTTTTTTCTGCTTTTCAGAACCCTCTTCCCTACTATTCGACGAATTTCATGGCTGCCCCTGTGTTTCAGTTTTTCTAGATTTAAAAGACAATTATATGTAGAGGCAAACTCTCGGCCTTAGTTACGAGGTGATCTGAAGTAGGGCGGCATGCATAATGATATTAAAGTGGTGGATTTTCCTATGTGTGGGCTTTAATGTATGACCTTTTAGACCCTTTGCATTAGAATGTTGTTATTGTGACTCGTGAAGTTTGTCTTGCTGGAACGACGTGTCCTCCAGTCCCAATTCATTCAGTTGAGGAATGAAATATACATAGATAGGGACCATACACAGGAACCGTTTAGCATTCGCCGTACTCAAAAAAGACCAAGCCCCTCCAGCGTAAACAGCACAACATGTAGATACCTTGAGTATATGTAATGTCTCTTCGTGCATTATTTGCGGATTTTTAGTGCCTTAGAACCACAAATTTCGTTTGTTCATGTATTCACACGGCGAATTGTTCATCAAAAACACCGTGAAAATCATTCTGCTTTTCTCAGGAACGTAGGGTTCTAATTCTGTTTGCTTCACAAATGTCAAAACCGAATTGGCATTTGACGCCATTTGTAAGATCCATGACCTTATGGCCCACCCTGTACATGCAATGAATATGTACTATTAGATTTATTTATATGCTATACAGAAACATTTCAGTGCTTACTAAAGAAGGAGCAACAATTCAAAAAGTACATTTTCGAATAATCGGTTAAGAAATTTAACCTCCTTGACGGCCAGAATGCGCTGCTACTGCAAAAAAGGTTATGGTGTCTTGAAGTCCGTTCATATTTAGGCAGACATGCCAAATTTCAGTGCGATACTGTCTTTAGTTTTGTTTGGACAACGTGTTTGGCATCATGTTGAGTATGGACAAAAAGGATTTTCGTTCTCTCATAAAACATCACTTTTTGAGAGGCAAAATGGTGAAGGAAACAAAAGAAAAGTTGGTGTAATGCTCCGTCAGATTACACCGTCAAATATTGGTTTCGAGAGTTTCGTGGTGGCCGCAACTCCACTACCGATCAAGTCCGCAGCTGCAGGCCCTCCGATGCGGTTACAGAGGACAATGTCAAAAAAATACATGAAATGGTGTTGGCTGACCGGAAAGTGAACGTGCGCCAGCTAGCAGATACCACAAAGATTAGTACTGAGGGCACACGCAATATTTTGGGCAATATTCTGCATATGAAAAAGTTATCCTGCAGCTCCTGACCAAAAACACGAACGCGAGAGCACTTCGAAAGAGTGTTTGGACTTGCTGATGCGGAATCGGGCGGACTTTTGGCGTCGATTGGTAACTGGATTTGGATCCCCCAGACTATTATCTCTTCCCAAACCTCAAAAGATGGCTCATCAATAAAAAATTCAGCTCACGCGAAGAAATCATCGACGCCACGGAGGAGTATTCTGCAGACCTTCCGGAAAATTACTTTTCGGACGGGATCAAGAAGTTGGAAAATCCCTGGAATAAGTGTATCAAACTAAAAGGGGACTATATTGAATAATATAAAAAAAACATTTAAAAAAAAAATTTTCATTCCCAAGGAGGTTACTTTTCACCCCACCTAGTACAGATCATATTTCCATAATCGTAGACAATCTGTATACTACGAAATTAAATCGAACCAAGTACACTTCCGGTGTTAACAGGTATTTCCAGGTGCTTTTTATAAATAACATCTCAAGGTAAAGCCCAAAGTTAGACGAATTTAAGCATCTAAGAGGGGATGTAATGTTCACCCACTTTGTTGGGAAATTGATTCGATACAGGTGTGTCGAATGCAATCTATGGGAGAAAGGAAGAAGGACTTTGAAATTTTTCGAGGTGACAGGCTCATACGAATCGTACGTACGTACGACCTGTAATTGTCGTGATCAACCCACGACTAACTTGAGCCCATTAAAATGCGCCAGGACAACAGATCGCCAAAACTTTACATTCAAACAAATAGCGGTCAATGCAAGTGCAGGCGCCCAAGTGTTTTGGAGTAAACAATTCGTTTATTCCAAACTGCAAGCAGACAAACTAGCGGTCACTATAGACGCAGGTGGCCAAGTAAACAAATTTGTTTACCTTAAATTGCGATCGCATTTACCGCAAGGTAATAATTGGTTCTTCGTATAGGTCCAACAACTCCATTAGTCCGACCCGGTTTTACACTGTATTAGAACAGCATTGCTGCTCCACGCCGAATATTTTCATTTGTGGTGACATAAATTGCAACTTGTCGTATGAAACCGAGTCCAGACCACTACATCTGTGTGCTATAAATCTGTTTACTCCCACCCACTTCACCAACAAATAGTCTTATTGACCTCTTCCTTATTAGCAGTATTTTTCTGTAATCAGCTTTCTGTCCCATGCTTTTTAAAATATGAGGTTAGGTATGTAACCTTTGAGTTTAGAATCTGTTTTGTATTTCAGGGATTTCAAAAATATAAAACACCTAGCCTTTTGGAAAAGAATTTATCTGATGCCTTCTCTTAATGTCCATTCGAAAAACGTGTTCCGTTAAGGAAAAAGACAATTAGATCTGCCCCGCCAATCTGGTTAACGTTTGAAATACTCCAGGGCATGCAAGAACGCAAAGCCGCTTACAAGAAGTGGAAAATGTTTAAGATTGATGAATTCAACAAAACCAATACTACTTTATAAAATTCGTTCGTTCCAAAAATAAGAGGGGTACTATAGCCGAGCACGGGCTAAAGCCTCGACGAATAAAAATTCATAATATCGACATCAATAAGCAGCATTCTAAAACTCCGGCAGGTATGAACTGTGATCGATTCAACGCAAAGCAAACTTTATAAAATCCGCTTAGCAACAATGAAGATCCTTCGGATCCCTTTGAGACAATAGGAAGGGATGAAAACAATAACACTCTAAATTGTTGTTGCCAGCGTAATGAACAAGTTCTCTAAGCCGTACTGTCTATAAAATCAATTGCAATCTAGATGTAATCAATCCAAGGTTTATAAAATTAATTTTCCCAAATATTTTGGCATTTATACGTTCAACGTTCGCAAAAGTTTGGAAAAGCGCAAAAATAATACTAGTACCTAAAAAAAATACATCTAAATAGGGACGAGGTGACTTTTTTTGACTCCTTTAGCCTTCGACACAGTTAATCTTGGAATTCTACGCAGAAAGCTTAGAAAACGCTTTAAATTCAATTAGGAGTCGACAAAACTAGTTTCCTCCTATTTAAGTAAAAGACATCAGAGCGTGGTGGCTAACAACAAATGGCCGGCCTTTTTTCCTGTCACTAGCAGCGTACCACAGGATTTCATAAGGAGAATAAAAAATTGTGATATATGGTATACCTATACCTGTACTATTGTAATTGCTATAGGGAAAAGAAACCTACTATATGCGGTAGACTTAGGAAAGAAGTCTTGAGCTTCCGACATGTGTACAAAGGTCTTACGACAATCCGCATCAAGGCTAAATTTGCTACCATAAACCTTATATGGGCCCATGGCCCAATGGAAGACAAAGACGACCACACCAAAGAATGTTTCTGCGAGCTCTCCGACAAGACTCATAAGTAAAGAAAAGGATAGGAAAGGAGGACATCTTTAGACAGTTGGTAAGCATAGCATACCCGACACCACATCTGCCAACGACTTAGACTTATTGACTTTTCGTAGGGACGAAATATTACTACAGCAAGCGCTACAATATACAGAAGGAGGCATTTAACGATGAATCAATTTAATCATTTTGCGATAGAAGCAGTACCAGAATGAAGTAAGGATAGCAATTGCTAAGCTAAAATCCAACAAATCTACTAGACCTGACGGCTTACCGGCCGACGTACTCAAAGCTGCTGGGACCGACTGTCAGCACTGTATGCCCGATCAACTAAAAAGATGACACCCTCAACTACGCCAACTATAGATGTATAAATGTCCTCAACCTCGGCTACATGACCTTATCTGTCATATTGTGTGAACGTCTAATACCCCTCGGCAACTATATACCTGATTGGTCCCTATCAGTGCGGTTTCACATCAGGAAAGTCCACAATCGACCAAATCTTCATACTTCGACAGATCCTATAAAAAACTTAAGAAGTCAAAATCGATATCCACCATATGGCAGCATTCATCTACAAAAGATGTACTCTATAGAGCCATGTCTAGTTTTGGCACCACTGCTAAACTCGTCGGTCTGTGCAGAATGACGATTGAGAATGCTCGCTGTTTCGTCTAAACCAGTAACAACTTAACCGAAACCTTTGATGTTACAAAAGGATTTAGACAAGAACACCCGCTGTCATGTGAATTCCTTAACATAATACTTGAAAGAATTGTGCGGAACCCACAAGCCAACACTGGAGGCACAATCTTTCAAAAGTTTTTGCATCTACTAGCGTACCACGATGATATCGGCATAATTGGTAGAACTCAGTGGCTATCACCGGTGCTTTCGCTAGTATTGAAAGAGAAGCTGCCAGAATGGGTTTAGCGCTAGGGCAAAATCGAGTGTATCGTACAATATGTCCCCAATTTCGACAAATTGGACAGAACGTCACAGTCGACAGCTATAATTTCGGGGTAGTAAGGGACTTTGTCTATCTTAGGTAGGTAGGTAGGTAAGATTGGCTGTTGGATAAAAACCAACCCACTTAGGCCTAATGGCCCATTGTGATGTCACGTGGATCTATGATCCTCTTACTGATGGAACCAGTTTGAGCTTCTGACGAAGCGAAGGAGACTGTTTACGTCTGTATTTTTCAGATCGTTTAGGTCGTTGTAGAAGAAGGCTCCTAAGTGAAGTTTTCTTCTCTGGGAGAGAGCTGGACATGTACAGAGTAGGTGAAGGGTTGTCTCCTCCTCCTCCTCGTCCATGCAGCTTCTGCAGAAATCATTTGTAAAGGCGCCAAGCCTACTTGCGTGCTTGCCTATAAGGCAGTGTCCAGTGATGACACCTATGATAGCGCTGAGATGTTCCTTATTTAGAATGATCAGACACTTAGAGCGATACAGATCCAGTTTTGGCCGGATTTGTTTGGTCGCTAGACACACTATCTTGGATCTGCTATGACTTCCGGCACCAATACTCAAGCAGAAATAAAGCAAAGAATCACTCTTGCCAAACGCTGATTCGTTTGGCTAACAAGGCAATTGAGAATTCCAAAAAACTAAGAAGACTCTACAGACATAAGACCTTGATCATGCCGGTCGTACTTCATTTACCCTATCGCTAAGCGGATGATGACATCCTCAGTCGTTTGTGTTGACAGGCTTTGGTGGAGTAAATTCAACAACGAACTATACGAGCTGTACAGTCACATCGACCAAGTCAAAAAACTGTGCACCAGTCGCTTGAGATGGCTAGGATATATAAAGCGAAAGAGTACCAATGCTCTGGCCCTCAGAGTCTTCGAATCTAGCCCGAATAGACAACGTAGTAGAGGAAGACCTCACATTATGGTAAGTGGAGCGCATATGTAGAAGGGACTTCAAACGACTTGGAGTTCACAACTGGAGGCAGTAAGCTTAGGATCGGGTTAACTGGAAAGGAATGTTAGTTAAAGCTCAGGCCCATGCCGAACTATAACTCTACCTAAGTAGGTAAGTAACACGTAATTACCATTAAAGATTATTCTTAGTTTTAGTTTTTTTTTAAATTAGCGCACGCTAAAGGGGTTAAAATACCCTTAAAATGTTTGCATGAATTTTTGAGATTATAGTGATCAGGAGATAAAGAGGTCTTCAGCGCATTCCATGAGCGAGTTGCATGGCTTAGGAAAGAATCACGATATTTCAATGTAAGTCCGAAAGTGGGCTTGAGGGCGCAAACTGATGAGCATTCATAGGGAGACGAGTGTTACGGTGTTACGGTTAAAGCTTTGAAAGGGCGGAATACTACTGGCAATTTCAATGGAGCACTAGAGCGAAAGAGAAAGGTGAAACAGGAGACATTTCGCCGGTGTTCGAGGTTGTCAATTGACTGTTTGATATTAGCATCATCTATGAGTCTTATTGCGACGGTTTTGAGTGCTTCAAGCAGGTGCAGATAGATTTTAATAACACCTGACACCTACTTCCCCCTTCACCCGTCGCTGCCATCAGAGCGTCGTCATTGATCAGCTGCGGAAGAATTGATATTCCACATTCACCTTCGCACGGCAAGTTGTTTGTGCTATCGTAATAGAATTCCATGCCACCATGGCAAACTTTCAATGTGTGCCTACTACACCAATTTGCGATGGCATCTGCACAACAGCATTCCTTTTATTCGTTTTTTCTCCAGTTTTCGTTTTAGAATGGTGCATCGGGTTTCCATTGGAGGAACTTAATTGAAATGCCGAATTACAATACTTCTTTGCAGTGCCAGGATTTTGGAGATGATTCCTTCTAAGTCCTTTCTAGTTGGTAAATTTTTAAATTTCATTCAGTAAAGTTATCATTGAACCTTCGATTAATGCCTTTAGATTATCAAGAGAGATATGTATTTCCAAAAGCAGAGTTTGCGGGGTGTTGGAGAGCGAAGAGATAGGTAGAGGTGTATTGGGGAAAAGTTTTTAATATATCGGTTGAGGCCCTGAAATTCGTGCCTTGGCTGGGGTCTTAAAATGCTCTGCTATTACAAATACCATCTTGACTATATGAGCCTTGACTTTTCCCCCACCAAATTTTTTCTGTTGGGCAGTAAAAAAAAAACAACCAACATTTGAACAAGTGATATTCTTGTTACTAAATACAGTCACGTCCGCTTACAAATGCGCCCATCAGTTATTAATTTATAACATTCCTATAGCCATTATTGAAGCTCCTATAACTGCGTATCATCCCTTTCAAGTTATTCCCACCAATAAGTTTTCAAAATAGGAAACATCTCTGTTATGTGTTAAGTCCTTGAACAGCAGTGGCTTCTAAGTGTCTCTAAAACTACCTTGATGTCATTCTTACATTCTTACAGTCGCAAATATGTACTCGTGAAGATGAATCCTACATTATCTGGAGTTTTGACCTTTTAAAAACCCATAACGACCTCTGTTGAGACCTTAAGTTTATTAGATACACTCTCTGAGGCTTTGATACGAGTATGTAGGTACATGATGAATATCTCATATCTATTCACTTTCCCCGCCTCAAGTATGTAAACACTTTAATTAATTATGGTTGAGTTAATTATCTAAAATTGATACATTTGCTTTAAATTGACTAACTGACAATATGTAATGTCTATAATCAATAAGTGTCCATTCTAGCCGTTAAAATTATATCTCCAAAGTTTCTGTTTGTAATTCATTTGAACACCACTGTCTTGAAAAAAAAAACAAACACCTGTATTAATAAATTTAATTATGTTCATTTAACTGGGCGTCAGCAAGTGTTCTCAGCTTTTATTTATTGGATTTTAATTACTTTATGCGGTAACCGCACCTTCGTAGTCATGTATCGTGCAATTGGGAGAATTATACATAATTACCAATTGCCGGGGCAAGGCAAAGATTACAGTAGCCACGAAGCTTAAGTAATTACATCAATCTCAGAATCTATGTTGGCACAATAGATACCAAGACCTAGCATCTCGCAGACATGACCTCCCAGGGGCTTTTATCAGCCTCCGTTACCTCATGAGAGTTTCAGAAACCTATCCACCACTTGTACCTTTCTATATTGACAGCTGTTTATTAAGATATCAAAATAGAATGTGTACGAGTACAAATATTTTGGCTCGTGCTTACCACGGCTCGATATAATTTTTGAAAAAATCCAGTCAGAGTTCCGTTTGTCGGGGTGTATTTCCAACTAAAGTCTTGGAACCAAATTATCAGACCGTGATATAATGGTGATTGATTGTTTAGCCTCGGCTCCGTGTGTTTTAATTGCCATCTCATGAGCGCCAAACATCATCTCTCCGATACGGATACGAGTGGCTTGAGAGATGGCCAAAAGTGGACACAGAAAGATTGAAGGTATCTTCGGATTCATTGCTTTTTTTTTCATTAATAATTTGCCGGTTCTGATCCGTTTTTTTGACTTTGTGGTCAGTTATTCATACTGATGTCTCAACGAAATCCTGAAAATGGTAAAATTCCACAAACCAAAGGGGGAGATATTCATAAGAGAATTTTGCCCTAAGGGGTAGTTTTCAGCACATCCGCGGCGAGTTTGGTTTTTTTTTTTTTGCAGGTTATTGTGGTTGCGCTCTGTGGGTTCGCCGTCTTTATTGTGGCCAAAGGATACGAGTATCTGTGTATAGTATGGTGAGTCGACTGACGCAAAGTTCTGAAGTAAAAAAAAACAATTCACTGGCGTCCCTGCCTGTTTAGTTTTGTTCATGTGAACGTGTGTATAGGTATATTTGAATTCGGTGGCCTTAAGGGCAAAACCCACCTCGTATAATTGGTAGCTGACGGCGTTGTAAATAGAGAAGCACACAAGTCTTGCGTGAGGTTTGATATTGTGCCCGTCAAAGGGTTATGTGGTGAAAGGAACGAAAAAGGGTTTGGTTATTCCATTTTTGGTTCTTAGTCGACCGCCATTCGAATGTTGTATTTGTGCAAAACTAAAACAAAACCAAACATGACATAAGACTTTTGTTATTTGGCGATTTTCCTGGAATTTGCAAGAACTGTAGTAACAAGTAGCAGAGAAGAACACAAGTGGAATAGAATTTTAACTCTAAATCCATAACCAACGAATTTTAATAATAATGTAAGTCTTTAACGACAATCGTGAGAATAAATTAAAAGATTCAATGTTAAATTAAGAAGAGAAATAGTAGTAGTTAGCCTATTGGGAATAGCAGTTTACCAGAGACACGATTTCCTCACCTCAATATTCGTATAGAACATGGCGGTCACCTGACTGAATAAGCCCATTACAAAATCGACGATATTGCCGTCGATTGGTCAAACATTAATAGCGGCCGGAATAGGTTTGATAGAGTGTGAGGATACATACTTAACGTTGAACCGCTGCCTATTGCAATAAACTGCCCAAACGTTTGCGAATCGCGAATTCCTCAGTCTTCCGACAAATCCTATGAAACCTGCATCAAGAGATGTCACAACTGATGAGCCGGATTTCACCATTTCCACCAAATTCTGGTGTAAGGTGAAATTAACCACTCAATGTGTGTGATGAAACCCAAGATTTTGGTCCACATGCCCAAACTAAAGTAAAAATAATAATATCTATGGTTAAGTCCAAAAAGGCAACTGAACTTGGCGTACTTGCCAATATATTCAGAGCAGAGTTAGAGTTTTTAGAGAGCACTAACTCGTTTCCATGATTTTAGCCCCTATGAGCTCAGTCTTATGCTCAGTAACAAATTCAAATTCAGATTATGGAGAATGACAATGCAGCACTTTTTCTGCTCGAAAAAAGTCTTAGGAGACTTTGTAACGACCGGGACTAGAAGTCGTAGTCCCTTGAAATAGAGTGAGTTTCAGCACGTTATCGACGTCTAACTAGAACTCGTCGGATTAGGGGAGATCTTTCACTCCATATGACTACGCAAAGAAATAAATAAAACGGGATTTACTATCTTACCGCACTTTATAAATAATGGCAGAATGAGATGTTACCACTACCTTGGATAGTCCCGCTAGCATCTCATTAAAAGAGCTCTTCACCATGGTTATTCCCTTGTCCAGGTTCCATAGGAATAATATCTAGTACTCGTAGACCACTTCTTAAAAGATCTTAAAAGAGTTTATAGGATATATGCAGAATTAATTCTATACATCTAATCCAAGCGTATAGTGTAGAAAGACCATACGTGTATGCACTTTCGTTTCCTGGTTTAGATTTTACATTCATTAAGTCATTCATCTTTGGTTTGGCTCCACATACTGTGCCCACAGCACTCGACCTAGGTTCAGTTAATGATTGACCAACTTCCCCATCACTTGGCCATTTTTATTCAACTGAGTAACTTGTAATTGACTGGTCTAATGTTGTATGTTATTAACAACCGCCCTTGTCTTGTCAGGAGTTTCTTTTGATAATTCTATTAAGATTGGGTGAGAATAACAGAAGAACAAGTTTGATTTTGCCTTAAAACCAAGTAAGTATCCATTTTATAATAAGTTTGATCGGAACAAATGACGCTATAAATAAGTTGGCGTCAGATATTACGTCATTTGCTCCTAACAATATTTGTTTGTATCCGCTCAGTCTAGAAAAGCCCCATTTAGTAAATAGCTTCAAATTCTGAGATCCAGGCTTATAGATAGAATCAATTTGCAAGATGCGTCTAGCAATATTGTCTAACAAATCTTTTAGCTGAACTTTAGCTCCAATATTAGTTATGTACTATAATGCTTGACTCTGGTGCGTAGCATACTTAGTTGTTTTGCTTTTGCTAAAATCTGATAAGACGGAGATATTGAATAGTTTTTTTTCAGCCAAACAAAACCTAAAATATTTATAAGGATATTTCGATAGGTCTAAATCGATGAAAGTACTCATAGCTTCGTGAGTAGAATATGAAGTATTAGTTGTTGCCTCGTCTTACAATTCCTTTAAAAGTTATCTTTTTTCGTTCTTTGTTGAATTCCGCATCATGGCCACAAGAGAAGCTTCATCTGATTCTCCTATAGACCTTAGTCCTTCTTAGTCATTGAATATATACATCTAATCCATACTCTTGAAATAACTCCATATTTTTGCATTTTTTTTGGTTTTTCTGAAGATTCATCTTAAAGGGTGGGCCAACGTATAGTGTGAAAATTTTCATTAGATTAAATACACATTTATTATGAAATCAATGTAAAATTTCATTGATTAATAAAGTCCGGTCTATGGCAATTATGAGTAGAATACAATATCATTCATGTGACCACCATGGTTTCTGTTACAAGCGACCCTCCGAAGGTCAAAATTATCGACGACTTTTTAAAAAATATGTGGGTCAATAGCCGCAATTTCAGTTTGGATGTTATGTTTGCGATCCTGAATTCTCACTGGGTTATTAGCGTAGACCTTACTCTTCAAGTAACCCCACAGGAAGAAGTATAAAAGTGTCAAATCGCATGACCTAAGATTGCGATCAATTCCTCCTCTAACAGAAATAATCGCACGTAATAAATTGATTGATGGATTGATAGTTTGCGTGGATTGATAGTTGCGTAGCACCATCCTGTTGAAACCAGACACCGTCCAAACCCAATTCTTTCAATTTTGGAATAAAATGTTGCGGTAACTTCGGCGACGGATTGAGTTGCACCTGGCTTTTTACTGGCTTCGATGTAACCGACCCCTCGTCCTAGGGGTAGTATAATGGAATTGGTCCTCCACGTTCGGGGCTGTGCAGCCGAGGTAACTGGCCGGCCATGGAAAAAAAAATATGTAGTTACGAGGAAACAACAAGCTTTGGATGCGGACGGATCTACTGTTGACTCCAGACGAAACAATGACAACGGCCTTCGGTCCCTTAATAGGCCACGTGCAGCCAAGCAACTAGCGGAAGCCCTGGACTGCTGCAAAGCAGATATTACCGCCATCCAAGAAATGGTATTGGATGGGCCGGACAATAAGGGGATGAAAAACTGCGGCATCTTACTACAGCGATTGTTATCAACGGTAAAAACAGCGCCAATTTGGATGCGGATTGGTTGTTAGAGGCAGACTTAGTCAAGATGTTTGGAGTTTTCGGCATGTGAACGAGAGCCTCGTAATAATGTACCCCATAAAATCTGATACATCATCTATTTCTTTTTCTTTTTCCAAATCACTTCTATATAAAGTATTTTCCCACACTTTCCGCGATCACGGCAATCTAATATCAGCAACAATGCTGCAAAGAAAGTGACCAATGTCGCAAAAGTTCATACGCGCTGCATCGAAGATAGCTGAGATAGCAATGTGAGAATTGATATAAGGGAGTAGTGAACGGTCACCACTTAGTTAGTAAGAAAATTTTGTAAGAGCTAATCGGTTTGGAATAAATAAAAATATTTTTTTTAAGCAAACCCCTGTACGAGTAGCATAAATTATGCGCCCACGCCCCCACAGAGGAGAAAGACGACGACACCAAAAATGGCTTCTACGAGCTCTTGGACAAGATAAGACAAGAGCAGTGCCCTAGCTATGACATTAAAATTGTCCTCTGCGACTTTAATGCAAAACTAGCAAGGCAGGGTATTTTTGGTAGTACTGTCGGAAGGCATAGCCAGCACGACACCATCGCCGTTAACGGATTCCGGCTAATCGACTTTGCGGTGGGGCGAAACATTGTCATGGCTAGGACGCAGTTCACGCATCCGGATACTCATAAGGGACTTGGATGTCTCCTAATCAACTAACCGTCAACCTGATTGATCACATTGCGATCGACGCAAGGCACTCCTCCTGTATAATAGATGTCCGAGCGTTCCGAGGCGCCAACATCAACTCGCATCATTACCTTGTTATAGCCAAGGTACTATTACGGATATTCCGAACATCGCAAAGGTAAGCTAATACTGTGCGGAATACAGACGGCTACAATCACAAGCGATTGCCAAATTCTTTTCCTAAATCAGTGGTCCTATGCCACCAGCATCAAGTATCGAAGACCACTGGCAACATTGCCAAAAAGCCATCAAAGGTGTCGCCTCTGATGTATTGCGCTTCACTCGCCCTGGTTTGACGACGAGTGCTGGCAAGCACATGCAAGGCAAGATGCACACAAAGCGGCGCTGTATACATAGAAGGACTAAAGCTACTCACGAGCTCTACGAGCAGAAGAGAAGAGACGAATACCGGCTTCTCAAGAGGAAAACTAAGCAGTATTGGAAACACTCTGTCGAGGAAATTGAGAGATGCTACTCCAGAAATGAGATTCGAATATTTTACCAAAAGGTAAAAACAACATGCCTTGGACACAAACCCCGAACCGAAGCCTGTAGAGACAAACAAGGGAACATCGTAGAAATTCACAGTCGATGCTGAGGATTTGGAAAAAGTATTTCTGTATTCTGTGTGGAGAATGCACGCTGCTCCATTTAGGTCGGTAAAGAATTCACCGAGACCTTTGATGTCAAAAACGGATAGACAAGGCGATGCGCTGCCAAACAATCTTCTTAACATTATTCTTGACAGAATAGTGCAAAACGTACGCGGCAATCCAAGAGGCACAATCTTTCAAAAGTCAGTCCAACTACTAGCATATGCCGATGATATTGACATAATCGAAAGAAAGCAGCGTGTTGTTCTCAGTCGCTTTTTTACGAGTATTGAAATAGAAGCGGCGAAGATTAACGGTCAACGAGTGCAAAACCAAAACCAAAACTGTTAACCAGAAAAGACACCCAATACCAATGTTTCGGACAGAATGTCGCCCTCGACAGATATAATTTTGAGGTAGTTAAGGATTTTGTCTACTTAGGTTCCGCTATCAAATCAGACAACGACGCCGGCGCTGAGATCAAAAAAAAGAATAACTCTTCCCAATCGCTACGCCTGGTCTCGAACAACAAAAGTGACCCTATATATGACCTTAATAATCACAGTCTATACCCCAGAGGCATTGACTTTATCAGAAATGGATGAGGGTACTCTTGGCCGCTTTGAGAGGAAAATTCTTCGGGTGATTTTCGGTCCCGTCTGCAAAGACGGAGGAGGAGATACTCGTACAACGACGAACTGTATGGGATGTACAGCGACATCGACTTATCCAGGCGAGTGAAGGTACAACGACTGAGGTGGATGGACTTCAATGCCCCGGCCGAAAGGTCTTCGAATCCGCTCCCGAGGGACTGTGCTGTAGAAGAACACCGCCACTCAGATGGCGCACTCAATAAATTATATAGATACATTCCTTTCGTGTCAAAAAATTCATGAAAATCACTATAAAATCGTTGACCTAAACCTATTTTCCCCCGGACTGAAAATAAAGTTGTCACAATGCGATTTCCTGTGTCGATCCATTTAATATCTTGGGTTTAATATTGCGAATGGTTCAGTAGCACCTTCAAGTCATGAAGCGTGTGCTATAAGACACTTTCCAGAACCAAACTCCGTCAAAACCGTTCAAAGTCATCTTGGTCTTTCCGGATATTTCCAGAAATTTGTTCAAAATTATTCGGTAATAGCTCGCCCACTCTCTCAGTTCCTAAGAAAAGAGCAACCAGTCTTGAAAGTCTACTTGCAAGAGGTAAAGACAGAATTAATACAGATCCCACAAGATGCGGTTTTACTACAACGTGTACTTTTATAGTAAAAAAAAAATAAACCAGCTGAAAAACGTTACTGTACCCACCAACTTGAAGTCCTCACCATTGCCAATTTCCTTAGGAAACTAAGAGTATATTTGTTTGGAATAAATGATCGTCACCGACTGTGCTGCCTTCATGCAAAAATGGAAAGGAAGGAAGTTTTACCAAGAATTGCCGTATGGACATTAGCTTTGCAGAACAATGACTACACGATACAAAACCGACCAGGAATTCGCTTGAAGCACGTTTACACTTTTAGTTCACTACTAACTTCTTCAACTAATTACAATGCACAACAGAGAGCCGACCATATAAAAGCCATAGACCAGATCCTGCGAAGTTCTGTTCGTATGAGAGCTTTTTTGTCGAACATGATCTTCGCTCAAAGATCATGGAAAAAGGAATAAACTGCTGAACATTCCAAACAATAAGTCGAGAGAAATTATACGACAGCCCCATGAAAAAGGTCATTTTGATACAACAAAGTTTGAGGAATTTTTGAATAGGGGTTACTTTATCCCGAAAATGAGGACTAAAATCGACAAAGTAAGGATGGGTTATATTCACTGAATCTTAAGCGAAAGAAACGCTAGAAGACAAGAAGGCCTCCTCAATCCAATTTCAAAAAATGAGTTACCCTTGGAGACCTATCATGCTGACCACTTAGGGAATATTGTGGGAGAGGTATTATTGAACACCTTCTCATTAAAACTGACGGCCCTCGCGTTAATGAGAAAGTGGAACACATTAGTAGAGTTATTATCTCCGTACTCACCAAACCTTAAATCGACAACCCAAGTAAATGGTTTCGCTATAAAACCAGGCTACAGATGTTGTTAAATTAAACATATCAACGAAGTCCTTTTTAGGTTTTGGTAGAGTTAAAAATGAAAACTAAAGAGCATATAACAATAGCTGAAAGTATAGGTGAGGAAATAAGATAATCGTTTGAGGCCTAATTCGAGAGGAATCGCGACAGAAATCGATTGGGTTCAAAGAGAAAACTGGAACGTAGTTGACAAAAATAGAAAAGAATTTAAGAACTATTGTGTTGATGATTTAGTAGCGAGAAAGCGTACCCAATTTACGACTAATAGTAATCTTCTCCCTAAGATTGTAGTTTCCTACAGAATTACCAAGACTTCTCAAAATAAGAGATACAAGGTGCGTAACTTTGGATTTAGAGACGGTCCGTGTACAACGACGGCTGGTGGCGAATACATGAAACCGTGGACAACTAAGGAAACTGAAGACGATACCGTTGAAAATAAAAATAAAGAGACTTCCCAAGACGAAGAAACCAGCTAAGACGAAAATCTGCTACGATACGACGATGAAAACTGTTCAACTTAAGATGAAAGAACCCTAAGAACATGTTGATATAAGCATGCTAAAACGACTATATTATCATGTTAAGACGATGAAATTTACGATGATACCGAAGACGATTACGTCCGCTAAAACGAAGAACCTGCTACGACGACGAACCCGGTTTAGCGGGTGATACCTGCCAAAGAGCGTATCCCACTCCCGAGGGCGTTTAAATGTACCAGGGCGGTCGAATTTATAGCAACACCCTGCACTCGCTTTCCGATCGCCCAACAAGAATAACCTAATCATTAATCTGAGAATAAATCTCTCTGTTTGTTGAAATAAATTATATTTATTAATCTTAAGGATTTATTTTAATTAATCATTAAAAATCCTATATGTTTGCAAGTCAGATCAGCCAGCTTTATTCTTTTTGTGAACACAACAACCATGGTTGTCCATTTGTGGTGACGATTTTCGGAAATATATAAATGCAGTAGTACGATTATTGAAAGTAACCCTATTCAAAATGAACTACTTTTTTGAAAAAAAAAAAACACACTTTTTCATTTTCTACTAAGTCTTCCGTGAGACATGAATGCACGTTTAATTTTGCACACATTAGATATACAGCTGTTATTAAGAAAATGTTGTCCGCAGATACTCGCAGGCTCTAGATCGACACTGTCTGATGATATAAAGGTTTTGTTTCAATATTCTCCTTTGTTATATGTTATATGGTTCCTCGGCTGTTTTCACGAAGAGCATCCTGTCGGTCCATTTAAGTACCTAGATAATAATCAATAGCGCACTGAATGTTATCTTTCAAAACCTGCAAAGTTTACGGTTTATCAGCATAGAGCAAAGCCATTACTTAACCCAACAAGTAGTAAACAAATGCCGTCAAATCGCACAATATTGGTTGCCAGTGAACTTTGAGATATAATGCAATAAGCTAATGGTCTCATTGGCAGTATGCTACGTAACACCATCTTGCTGGAACCACATATCGTCCAGGTCAGTGTTGTCCATAATTCGAAAAAAAACAAAAAATTTAAATTGACTGTTATGCGAGCGACGGCCTCATAGTTGGAAAAATGAGGATCGATGATGCCACTAGCAATACACTTTTGTGGATTTAGTTTAGTCTCGTGGGTTTCTTCTGGATGACCGTCAACCCAGAAACATTAATTCTGCTTATTCACAATTTCACTCTTGTCACTAAACATGGTATTTGCATAAAAATAAGGTAATAAGGCAGCTCAAGAGCGCAAATCTCGAACTCCCTTCGCAAGCCATGGTCTACGAATGTATGCCGCGATCTTCAGCCACACTTCCATTCGCAGCGGCTACAAGTTCCCTATACGCACATTAGTCCACAACATCATATCATGGGCTGCACTCTCAAAACAATCTTCCGTTTAAAGATAAGCGCGCAACGCTGTCTTTTAGTTCTGGTCGTATGGACATGTCATCTGTCGCAATGACACCAGAACTCCTATTGATACCTCAGTACGAAATCTACATGCACTGTCTTCAGTACTGCTATTGATTAGGCTTTGAAAAAAAGGTATATTGTCGGATGTACGTGATTAGTTCCAAAATGAATGCAATACTGCGGACGATGAAATTTGATTTCACGCCTTGTTAGGAAAATATTCTTCTATTTTAGAAGCAGAGATATACACAAATCTAACGGCAGTGAGCTATAATGCGAAAAATCGGTGAAGGAACCGAAGAATCTTCGAACTAGGCTTACACCTTGCTGAGCGCCCTCAGCGCTTCCAAGCCAGATCACGGAAAATAACAACTTCCTAGTTTCTCAATGCTTCCAATGAGCTTTTCTTTTAAGTGTTACTACAAAATACTGAAAGACCAAACGGATACTGCCTCGTGTCCATAAAAGATCCCCAACTTTGCTGTTGTCCCTCAGTAGAAAAGACTGCACCTCGTAATGGAGCACTACGTCTGGTCTAAGCACTTGTACTGTAAGTGTCACCTTTGTCCTTCTGGCTACATCTGATAACCGAAGCAATTACTAATTTTTGTACGAAAGGCTGAGAAATTTTAGTAAAACGAATACAATGGACTTTTTTGTGATCTTATTCCTTTTTACGAATCATAGTCCACAGACGCAAAAGTCAAATTAATAGGACCCAAAAGTCACTCCATACCCTGTGGGGCAATTCATTTAATGCGGCAACCGCAACGAAACTGACAACTAAAACTAAAAATAAAAATCACTCACTCTCAGGCTCATATGTTAGTACGAATATGTGCAAATTGCAATCCATTATCTAAGCCATTTAAACGGCTTTTGTTTTTGCCGCATAAATCCTTGCACCACCGAGTGCCCAGCTGTGTGCTGTTTGAGGAAATGTGTTTGCCACCTACAACCCATAATTCGCTCGATTTTCCGCCAAAAATGGTAAAAATCGAAAACAAAAGCCTTCTAGGCAGACATGTTTTTTTTTTTGTTGTTTCTTTTTTCTTTCGACGTGTTTTTCCTTTAATTTTTGCAATGTTTTGTGCAATTTTCGAGGAAAACGTGTTATTAGGAGGCATTTCGGTTTATACGGCCAAAAAGCACGCAATCAACAAACGTTTTTCTAACAACGTGGCGCACAAGAAGTTTTGTTAGTTTATGCCTCCTCCACACTTCCGTGGGAAGTGCTAAAACGGCAAAAATAAAAAAAATGTCTGCAGTTGCCGTTACCACTTTGTATTTGTAAGAGGATTTAGGGGGTGGAAGTGAAGATGAGAATTACTGTGAGGGTGAGGGTTTGAGTGATGTTGGGTGATTTTGTTGGCGGTTGTTGTTAATTAAATCTCGGCGCAAACAAATTTTATTGGAAAATTGTTGGCATAAATTCAGTGGCAAGTAAAATACATTTAAAGGCAAACATTTGTGCCGGTGCGGTGCTATTATTTAGCAATTTTCCATTCAATAATTAATTGCGTTGATGCTCTCGACTAGTGAATATAGTTGTACTCTATGAAGTTCGAGTGCTTGCGATAATTGGCCTTCGTTGAGAAATGCTCGGTTATCAGATGAAAATGGGGCTTTTAAATTATGTTGATCAGTTGCCTTTAGTTGAGGGCGTGATAAGAGCTACTTTGAAATTAAAATTATTGCGTTTGTAGTTAAATAAGGTTGTTTTTGTGATTGAACCATTTGTAGGGATTCAGCCAATTCATGCAATTTTAAAAATGAAGTATCGTTAAGCTTTTGCTAACTACAACTTAGTACAGCTAAAATCTAGATCGACAAACTGGGAAAGAAAACCCTTCCGAATGATCTCTTCTGCTGCATTGCAAACTGCTAAGACAGAGTCGTCTTTTCTGACTAACTCATGGAACAGCAATATAGAGGCCATAACTATCAGGATAGGTTACTTAAAATGGAAAAAGACTTACTGAAGACATTAAAGCTCAAAAGGGATTATGAACACCCCTAAAATGCTGTGTGTGAGAGCGAAAATCTTTCTTAAGTTGGGGACACATTTCTCAATACCAGCTTCAATCAATTGGTCTAGAAATGAGCTGAGCAATACATTCCGTCGATGGCATCTATCATCAATCATGATGAAAATGATGATTTCAAGTTGTCCCACAATAAAAGAGGCCATCCGCTGACAATTTTAGAGATTTTGCATGATCTTGCATTCAAGAAACAAAAAGAAAAACGAACAAAGGCATTTGGGTCCACTAATAGAATATTTGGTCCTTAAATAGGCCTCATTTATGGCCCAATAGTTTTATAAAGCAAATATCATCAGCATCCGCGATGTGCAGTGAGATAGAAGGAGGATGAAAGGTTGTGCCATCCACTGTAATTGCTCAAGATAAAAAAAGCACCTTAAATTTGATTGCGGATTTATTGTAAGTGGCAGACTATGGCAAGAAAGCTTAAGCTTCCGGCACGCTGATGAACGTCTCGTAATATTTCGATAAAATGGCTAAATTGGCCAATATCATCCTGATGTACACGCTGTCATAGAAATAAACAATGATTTCTATAAGTTCCTCGATAAAATTAACAAGCAATGTCCTAAGCATGACGTCAAAATTATTTAAGGAAAATTTAACACCAAAATATGCCGGAAAGCATACTTTACATAGCACCATGTTCAAATAGAAACAAACTTAGGGTAATTGGGGGAATATCATTATGTTTATCATATGGTTTCCTTATCTCAACACTCACATTCTTGATCATAAAACAGTCAACCAAATGTGTCATTCTGCGATTAACGCAAGATACAATACATATTCAGGATTACATTCCGAGTGCCCGAAAATGTACTATGACCACTATTTAGTTACAGCCAAGATATTTCTATGGACATCAAATTATTTGCACGCTTCGGTACCTGATGAATAAAATTTAGGATCATCTGCCCGATAAGAAAGAAGACCCTCCAACTAGACCTTCTAGTCCTTTTCGAATCGAATTTAAAACGATACTCTGCATCACTTTCGAAGGATGAAAAATACTCCAGCTTTCCAACTTTCGAAAATTCTAAGAGATAATTCAAATATAATGGAAATAAGTGATAAAAGCAAAAGCGACTGCATAATAATTTATATTGTGTTTATAATTCCTGTTTGTTTGTTTCAGATTTATAAAAAATTATCGATTATCAAAAGATGCGTTCATGTATCCATTACGAATGGAGTAAGGTCAACGGCGATTTCAAAAATAAGTACACTCGGGGCAACTTTAAAGTTTTCCATAAAAGGTTGATACCAGCAACAAGTAAGCCTAGACCGGTTCAACCATCGATGTCTAGTGATATTTTGGAAGCGTGTGGTGCAATTAAAGAAATGTTATGCCCAATACTTATAAATATCACCATGGGCGATGCCTTTTTGAAATCAGGAAACTCAGGTGAATTTGGTGTCATTGATCCAAATAATCCGACCGATCAAGAACAAGCATTTGTTTTTCAGTAGGAAGCTAAAGCATAGTATTAATGCTGTGATGGTAAGTTTTGAAAAAAAGGAGATCCAAACTTTGCGCTTATTCTATTTTCTATTTAAATTGTTAGATATGCGACAATGAATTGCGCATAAGAGCTGTAAATATGAGTTAAGGAGGGGTGTGTTCATCACATATTCGGAAAATATCTCCATAGTGTCAGCACTTAAAACAAAATTTTGAAAACGAAGACAGGTCATCTTGGATACTTGGTGAGCTACTATTTTTTAATAACACAACATATTAGATATTTACTATATGTATTATTTTATGGGATTCTGGTTATCCTCTTGAACTATGGTTGTTGACACCATTTAGAAATGCTTCCAAAAACTTATTAAACTGCGTTTAAGGGGAACTTTTCAAAGGCAGGATTAACAATAGAACGCGTTTTTGGTAATTTGAAAGTACGATGTCTTTTAGCTGCTAAGGGACTGCACTACGACCCAGAAAAAGTACTGTAAATATTAAATGCATGTTGTGCATTTCACAACGTTTAATATACAATGTTAAGTTCGTTCCGGACAAGTAAGTCGAGATACATGATGACCCCTCTTATATGTACAATTGAGGTAAATTAAAGAAAAAATAAAATATAATTTAATGCGTTAAACTGTTATTTTATTTAAAAAAAAAAATAAAATATATGTTAACAAATAACACATAAGTAAACATTAGTAAAATAAAACAAAATTAGGATTCGTTTTTAAGGAAGCTATGTACACAATAAATTTAAAAATATCACATAATAATATTAACACGACAGAATGGAAGAAAAGAATAAATTTTTAGGAAAATATTCGCAAAATAAAAATTCAATATTCATGATCAGCAATGTACATAATGACTATACTAAAAATCACATTATTAGATGAAGTAATCAAGAAATCATAATTAAAAATTATGAGTTAACTTTCTCATGTGCTCTTATAGGACTTGGATTGAAGAGATTACTTATCTGTTTTTTCATTTCAAGTTCCGCTACCAAAATTTTGTTTTTTTTTTTAAGGCATTTTTTATTGAAAATTTAAATTGTTCTTTGGCCAATTTGTGTGTTTCTTCTTTCAGTTCCAGTTCTCTTTTTTTATATTCAGCAGTTGTTTTTAGATTATGTCCTTCAATATCTTATATTTATTTTTTTAGTACTCTATCTGATCAGCAATCTGTGTTTGAAATAATTGCCATGATAACTATTTGCTTTTTTTTCTGATCACATGTTAAAGGTCCTTATTCCACATATTTAGGATGAAGAAGGCATCCATTAGCAATGTAGTTATTATATTATTGGTTTCTTCATTTACGCACGTTTCCTCTTATGTGCATATGTTTTGGGTTTTGGTAACTCCTGCTACAAATTGCAACGCGTTACTTATTTCATTGACGAATTCGTCAATTTGGAGTAACTGTAAAACATTTTTCTCTAAGGGAATGAATGAGTAATATTTTGATGGTCCACCACCTATTCCAGAAACTTTATTTCGTCGAAGTTTTGCCTTTCGGTAATTTTTATGTTCAGCCAAACCTTGAAATGGAAATACTGTACTGTGCAAAACCTAAGCAACCATCTAGACTCAGCAATTCATAGTAAATCGTTTCAACACTCTACTCCACCAAATAAAAAGAAATGGATACATGATGACGTGAAATAGAGTGTATTTTGAAATTCACAACTTTTTATAAAATTAATAATACTTCAGATAAAAAAAAAACGTAGCTAACAGTACTTTTCCAGTCAGGTTACACATGAAATGTTGCAAGCAAGATCAAATCTTGAGTGATTGTCTTTAATCAGTTGTCTTTTAAGTCAGTCAGTAATTGATATTTTTTAATAATGTTGCGACAAAGTTACTCTTCTTCTCTTAAACTAAAGATTATTGATGAATTTAAGTCTGGAGATACTCAGGCAACATTAGCTGAACGTTTCAATATTAATAAATCGATTATTTCACGTTTAATAAAAAAAACATAATGCAACAGGAATCGTTGGAAGTCAAAATGTCGGTGGTAGGCCGCGTAAGACAACATGTCGAACGGATAGAAACATGTGGTGTAATTAAAAAACAACCGTTCATAAGTTCGAATGAAGTCGTAAAATTACTTGATTTAAAATTGATGCTAGCACGTGCAATTGAAAATAATCTTCGAAGTTACAGGCCGTGGAAAAAACCACTGCTCACAAAAAGACATTTAAGGAACAAGTAGTGCAAATTAATTGCTTAAACATAATTCAAACTAAAATCTTTTTTCATATTAGTCTCCTGAAAAATGGAAAACAGTTCTTTTCAGCGACGAGTCAAAATTTAATTTAATTAATTCGGGACGGGATATGTTATGTGAGATGTCGTATAGGTCAGCGACTCAATCCTAGATTCTGCAAAGCATGGTGGCGGTAATGTGATGGTGTGGACCTGTTTTTCGGAAGGAGGTGTAGGTCCATTCTACGAAATAGACGGAATCATGGACCGATTCAAATATAAATCCATTCTAGAATCGGTAATGCCACCACATGCGGAGTGGGAAATGCCACTTCGTTGGGTATTTCAACACACATCGAAGTTGGTAATGGAGTATTTAGCGGATAGCGCGATTCAAGTCCTTGATTGGCCGGCCCAATCATCCATCGAAAACCTGTTTGGTAACCTTAAAAGCCGTGTGACTGGACAACACTTTTCCAGCAGGTCTCACCTATTCAATGCTTTGAAAGTTGATTAAGAAAATATATCCAGGATACACTTTCAAAGTTAATTACTTCTATGCCTCTTCGTTGCGCCTCTGTTATTCAAAATAAAGGATATCACACAAAATATTAAAAAAGTTGCTTAGGTTGTGCACAGCTCAATTTTGCTACTTTGTTGGTTTTTGCGTTTTTTTCTTAAATCTGAACTATTATTATTTTTATAAAAAGTTGTGAATATCAAAATACACTCTATCACACATCATTGCAAATCCATTTCTTTTTATTTGGTGGAGTAGAAAGTTGAAAAGATATACTATGAAATGCTGGCTCCAGATAGTTGCTTAGGCTTTGCACAGTACTGCAGATGGTACTTTTTCTTGATTTATAAATATACAAAGAATCTTTTTACAAGAATTGGCATGTCAAATTGGTGGACCCTTTACAATTATATCGGAAGCCAATCGCTTCCACAGATCTGGAGATGAAGATTTAGCTTACTCGGTTTGCAAATAACACCTCAAAAACCCTGGATGCTGGTACATAAAACATAAAGCTAAAAAATACAAATATTTAATGCATATACCATAAAACTGCAAAAGGCGATAAGCCAATAATCTCAAATCCTCACACTATTCACCTTGAACGTTTCCCAACTTCCCCTCTCCGTGTAAAACTGTCTTCACATTTCATAGAAGGAAGCCCTTTTTCCAGCTCAGCAAACCAACACTCACCTGGTAATTTCTCGAGCAATCCCTTTAATTTTAGTATGGGGGCTAGCACATCCACCCCAAGAAATAATATCAAGAAAAGTAGTGCAAGGGCAAGCTTGATTTTGTTGAAAATAAACACAAAAAAAGAAGCTACCGTGGAAAGCAGTGTGCTGAAGTTTTAGCTATTCGAGAAAAGCCAAACAACATTGTTGAAACAGTTCCTTGGAAAAATAGAAAACAAATGTTAAACATAAACTGTATTCGTAATTTATTTTTCAGATATGCACATATTTCTTTACGTGGGTACCTTATACATAAGTCAGATTTTGTTCTACATAGAAAGTTTAATTACGAGTACCTATTTAATTATAGGGCGTCTCGTCGGTCATCGACTGCATCTGCTCTGAAAATTTCATCGGATGTTGTGAAATTTGTTGTTTCGAGGTTGACAGTAAACAAATCGTCGCTTGAAACGCAAATGTTGCATCAAATACACAATGAGAATTGTAATTCCACACAAATTTGTTTGTTATGTGAATTTAGGTAATCTCCGAAATTGTCCTTTTAGCAGACGAAATATATTTTCAAATACAGTTCTTGTTGTCGAATGAGTCTTATTGAAGTAGTGTTGACATCCCGTCAGATTTGAATAGTCCTTAAAAGGTGGTATCAACCAATTTGTTGATGGATAAACGGAATCACCATAAATAAAAGATTCATTCGGAAACAAGTCTCCGTAGGTGGTCTGTGCTCTACTGCAGAGATTTGATCTGGGAGAAGTTCAAGTGGCGCAATGTAAGGGGTGAGTTGGACCAAGGCCTTAAAAATGTGCATTAAGGGCAAAAAAAGCAACCCTTTTAGCAGAGTTTATTGAAAACGAAAAAATAGATAAGAGGTTCAAAATTAAATAACGTTTAAATTAAGAATCAAAACTGCTATTGCAGTTAATGCAGATAAAAACAGCTCCAACCCAGGAGAGTATTTTGAATGAACACAATTTCGGCAAGCATGATATTGTACCCACTCTTTGCCTGGTACGCATTAGGCAATAACATTCCGGTTATTATTTCTGTTCGGAGCTTGACTTTTTCTTTGCTTTTGCTCCTCATCCAGAGCATTCTTTTCAGGGGTATTAGTTAAGATTGCAGCTTACCCCTTCCTTCGTTTTATCAGTGTTTTCTTCCATGGCCCTGCCTTTGGAAATAGCAAAACACCTTCCGGTAAAATTACTTGAAATTCTCGAGATGTACAAGGCACAAGGTTATCAACTGTATTATTAGCATCTTTCTCAACAACAATATGACGCACAGCATGGATAGAAATAGATTCTTCAAGTTCAGTGGACACAGCTGCGCATAAGAATGGACAAGGTTGCACTAGTTTGCATTCTTAATTTTTATGAACATATTGCGTCGTAAACAGAACAACATTCAAAATTGTCCAATACTCTAAATAAAATATTAAAATACAATAACTTGACTCATGAAAACCATTTCCCTTTTTGCTTTATATTGTATTTGCTTTTTTACCACCGGAAAAAAAAATATAATGGACGAAAATTGTTCACTTTTTCACTGAAAAAACATCGAATTAAGCGTCCCTCCGCATCGACTGGCACTATGCAACTGAAGCCGATTTGGCACATGCTTATAAGTTAGCAAGCATCTTTCGTGTATGAACTTGTTCATATAGCACTCGAGGTTGCTGAATTATTCGTGTGTCCCAGCTTGCCCCGTGGGCCAACTTGCTCCATGGGGTTGGCCCCACTCTATCCTATATCTAAAATGTTTTTTTTTTCGCATCCGTAACATTTTGCAAAATTAAACTGCACGTCTTTCATTAAACGCTTCCTATCTTTAAATTTAAATAAAATAAAGTGTGTGTAAGATATCATCGACATTTTTTATTCGTTTGAAAGGCCGACCGATGCCATTATGTACGGAGTATAATATAGTTCAAATGTACGCCGCGGCTTATCTGGGTATGTCGCATCCGAAATGTCCAATTTTCCATGACTCTGGAGCGAAAATCCGGCTGAAATTGACCGACGGCATGCGTTATGAGGGCCGCTGTGGTTTGTGACTTTTTCGCATAGACCTGCGACTTCAGATACCCCTCAAGAAAAAGTTTAACGGGATCAAAGCGCACGATCTCGGTGGCCGAACTGGCCATCACCTCCACGTGAAATGACAAATTTCCAATGTGACGTGAGCTGTGTGGCACGTATCGCCGTCCTGTTGAAATCACATGTCGTTGGTTTCCATATCATCCAATGCAGGCCAAAAGAAATTGGTAATCATCGACCTATAGCGCTCGCCGTTGGCGGTGATGCCCTGGCCAACGTCGTTCTCAAAGAAATATGGACCGATGACGCCGTCAGCACAAAATCCACACTAAACAGTGACTTTTTCGGTATGCATTGGATGCTTTGTGATCTCATGTGGATTGGTATCGTCCCAAATTCGATAATTTTGTTTGTTGACGTACCCATTCATCCAGAAATGGGCCTCATCGCTGAAGACGATTTTTTGATAAAAATTATGGTCAGTTTCCAACTGCTCCGAGTTGTGGTCTGCGAAAGGCCGAGTTCTTGTGAGCGAAATCAACTGCCTCGTATTCTCCTGCACACTCTCACGGACAGCGGCTATGTTTTCGGCAGATCTTGCGTTTCGTCGACGTACGGGTGTTTGTTTATCGTTTACTGAACCAGTGGACTCAAATTTATCCACCACAGTGCGAATGGTCCTCTCGGTAGGACAATTATGGCGACCGTAAAATGGGCAAAGCGCGCGGAACGTTACCCCAACAGAACACCCATTTTGATAAGAGAAATTTACCATTTGAACGTGTTGTTGAACGCTATGTCCGTCCATGGTGATTTGGCAAAACAAACTGAATAAATGACAGCCTATGTGACAATAGGGCCGTTGGGAAGTCCCTATTGGAAGACCCTGTACATCCTTGCTTAGTTTTGGAGCTCTTATAACGTATGAGTGCAATCTATAGCCCCAATAACCCAGAGTACTACTTTCTTTCACAACTTCATGTCCAATTTTAAGAAGACATGTAGTAACTCGCCTAACAGCAATCCATGCTGATGACGGGACACCCCAAATAAATTAATTAACCCTCTAAAGGTTACGGTGTTACTGATGGACCAGATATATGGTACATATAAGCAGTCGTCCTTGACTCAGTTCTGGTTCTTCCTTCATGAGAACCCGATTCATGTGATGCCACAGATACTAAAAAAGCAACAAAAAGAGTTGTTGTCTACTCAACAAAAAATATTAACATGCGTACATATGAGTATTATGTATTCCATTGTTTGACGCTACGTTCTCATGTATGACTGAAAATCATGTTCAACAAATGAATCAATTGTTTGCGCGAAATTGACACATTTGGGGTGTTCTTCTACTCCGGTTTCACCAGAAGCACTGCTGGAACTAGAGTCATACGTCGGAAATGATACCATTGCTTGTATTTGACTCCAGTTATTTGTATTATTCCAATTTTCGTAGATCAATAAAGAAAAAACAACTGAAATAAATAATTCAAAACTGCATATAAAAATAGATATAACTTAATTCGTGCGGTTTTTTTCAAAATTTGAATGTTTATTTAAGGAAAACATCTACAATAGTATTATTCAAAGTATTGCCCATCTGAAACTATGACTTCTTCCCATCTTTCTGGCAATTTGTGGATCCCATCCCAAAAGAACTGCGCCGTCTTGGCAGCCCAGAATGAATCAAGCCAATTTTTGATATTCTGCTCTGATGTGAACCGTATTTCAGTGAGGGCGTTCTGCATCGACCGGAACAAATGGTAGTCAGAAGGGGCAAGGTCTGGGCTATAAGGCGGGTGGGGTAAGACTTCCAATCCACTGTTTTCCAAATAGTTCTTAACCGGAATAGCAACGTGGGGCCGAGAGTTGTCATGATGGAAAATTATTGCCTCGTGTCTGGTCGTATATTCCGGGCGTTTTTCGGCCACTGCTCTCTTCAAACGGATTAATTGTGTTCGGTAGCGTTGTCCATTGATGGTTTCACCCGGTTTTAGCAGCTCATAATACAGCACACCCATCTGATCCCACCAAATACAGAGTATTACCTTCGCGCCATGGATATTCGGCTTTGCCGTTGATTTGGCTGGTTGGCCGGGTTTCAAATATGATTTTTTGCGCTTGGGGTTGTCGTAATGGATCCATTTTTCATCATCAGTAACAATCCGATGCAAAAATGAGTTCCTTTTGTGGCGTTCCAGCAGCATTTCGGACATGCAAAACCGCCTTTCGACGTCTCTCGGCTTGAGTTCATGTGGAACCCAATTTCCTTGCTTTTGAATATGTCCAGCTGCGTTTAAACGTTTTGAAATAGCTGCTTGAGTGACACCCAAAGATTCTGCGAGCTCTTCTTGTGTTTGGCAACAATCTTCATAGAGTAATGCTTCCAGTTCTTCATCTTCAAACTTTTTTCGCTGTCCAGGACGTTCATCGTCTTCCAAGCCAAAAACACCACTTTGAAATCGTGCAAACCACTTTTGGCACGTTCGCTCAGCTAGCGCATGACTTTCGGCAGCAGTTTTCTTCATATTAAAGTAATGAAGAAGAACTCCCCGCAAAAACACTTTTTCAGGCACAAAGTTCGACATATTTGAGTGAAAAAAAATTATTATTTTTTACGCTTCAAATGAATGACATATACTTAAATGACGTACAATGACAGTAGCTTCCAACGCATGTTCCAATGGAATAATAACAATGGAATAATACAAGTTACGCCATCTGTTAGCAAACCGCACGAATAGACCCAATACATTAGATGAAATGGCTTAGCCCCGATAGGTGTTTTGTTTATGCACAGCCTATATATGAGTAGAATACCAAAAAAACACGGCTATGGTACGAAAATTCCCACTTTCGTAATCAAAGTTATAGGGTGTTCGAAACTCGAAACATTACTTTCGGCTCTCGGATTACGTGGTGTCAATTGTCCCTTTTCGAATAATTTAACTTTCGAGATCAGTTACAGGGTAGGGCTGCAGAGTTATAATTTTCAAAAAGTCTGTTCAGCTCCTAGCACTTGCATACACTGGTGAATTGGCAGAACGCAGCGAGCTGTCACCGGTTCGATTGCAATTAGTATTGAAACAAAATAAGGGAAATGGGTATAGCTATAGTATTGCTGTTAAAAAGAAAAGACGTACGACATCAATGACATCAACGACAGAAAAGATAGCTATTAATATGATACAGTCTGCCTCGCTATTAATTCTGACACTGAAACCTCGTCAGAAATAAAACGAAAGGTTGCCCTTGCCAAATGCAGTTTCTTTAGCCTAAAAATGCAATTCAGTAAAACGGCATTGTCAAGAAAATCGCAAAGCAAAAGCATGGACGTTAACGAAGACAGATGAAAATATCGTTGGCGTTTTGAAAACAAAATGATAATACATATGTCACTGAGAAATTTCATAAACTCGTATATAAATTAATATATAGGTAAAAGCAGTGAGGGTGTCAAGTTGCTTTCAGAACAAAAAATTGATGAAATATTAATCAATGAACGAGTGAATATGGACCAATAAAGGCACAGGTCTCCATAAGTATTAGAAAAGTTTTGGGTGCTTTTACCGACATCTCAAGAATTTACCGCATAACCCAATATGTAAACATTTACTTAAGTTACAACTAATAACTAAAGAACAACTTCTTTTACTTTTTCTCATATAATAGGTAATAATATATGTAAGTTTAAACGTAAGTCAACCCGACCCTTACGACTCATGATTGGAAAGTCGCGAAACTGGAAGACCTAAGTGGCCCTTACAGATGCGCGTTAATTGTGAGCAATAAGGAATCCCTTAACCTTCTAGCACAGACTAAAAGCATAATCCGGTTCGATTTCGAGTCAATCCACCTAAAGGTTTATAAGAAGGATGAGCTGGATGCTGATAAGCAACTGAAACTGCTCAAATTCAACCTTAGATCTTGGAGCGTCAATATCCTTTCCAGAAATGGATAGCGACAACTACAATTTATCAGAGCGACAACTAAGCCGTCGGTGTCCTCTTCTGGCACTCTGTCGGGAATGACCTATGACGAGCTAAAAAGAGATCCTTTACGATCAGAGGAAGATCAGAGGAAGAAGATACGCTCCAGGGCACATTTTCAGAATAGGAGGACTCGAACAGCTCCACCACGGTGCTACTCTGGTACCAGGAACCATGGATCGTAGAAGATGTGGTTCATTTACTTGGGACATCTGTATATGCTCCGCTCTATGTATACAAGAGATAAACGGTTGCCAAACTGGAGACTGGCAAAAGGCTAGCATCAACATATCTTGGCCATAATCATGTGGAACCTCTCCCTGATAATAACCTAGTAAGGGTGGTACTGGAAGCTGGGTGCGGGTGCAACGCTATCACCCATTACACGGTATGGGACAGTACCGACATTGCCGATAGAGGTGAGTCACGTTTTGAATATATTATAAGTACTAACCTCATTGTTTGCAACATTGGCCAAGGAGCCCAGTTTTATAACTGAAACTCTTGTCTCCGAAAACATCACTCGAATGCTAACGAACTGGATGGTATCGTCTGAACACTCATTTTAAGACCACAGATTTATACATCCAATTCAGCTTGAGTGATACCAAGCCAAACAGCATACCGGAATTATCGGACAACTGATTGGCCAAAATACAGAGAAATACTGTCAGAAACACTATCCTCTGAACTCTCAAGTCCCCAGCGTGATACCGACGAGCTTGACATGAAAGTCAATGAATTCACTTATCTTATTCAACCTAGAAGCAAGAAAAAGCTGCACGGGCGGACATCAGCACTGGGACCACTTAGAAACGTTAGCAGAAAACTTTTCAACCTAGCAAATAGCACAACAACAAAAGTGACTGACTGGGACTCATATAAAGAATCGCTCAAAATATATAAAATAGAACTGAGGGAGGCAAAGCGACAATCCTGGGGATCATTCTGTGAGAAAATTACAGAAATCTCTGAGACATCGCAGCTATCAGCTTGAAAAAAACCGATGGCCTGAGTGATGAATCACTCAACCTGCTACTGGACACCCACTTTCCAGGTAGCTCTCAATTCGCGGCCAGTATCAACCCCAACAGGACTACTGAAACCGTGACCAAAATTCATGGTCTGTTTACAAGAGACAAACTGCTCTGGGTGCTGCATAGCTTCAGACCATATAAGTCTGCAGGCGCAGTCGGTATAATACGTGCCGAACTACAAAATTCCTCGGATATTATCCTGAATATCTTGAGGAGCTGTGTAGAACTGGTCCACATTCCACTGCCATGGAGAGAAGTCAATGTAATTTTCATTCCCAAAGCCGGAAAATGTTCTCATGTTGTCCCAAAGGACCTCAGACCTATAAGTTTATCATCTTTCCTTCTGAAAACTCTAGAACGACTGATTGATATCCATATACGAGCTAAAATTGATCCTAGGCTTCTGTCAACGGCTCAACATGCCTAAAGGAAAGTCGGTGGAAACGGCTCTGCATTCACTGACTAGCCACATCGAACGATCCCTACAATATAAAGAGTACACAATGGTTGCTTTCCTGGACATGGAGGGTGCATTTAACAACGTCAACACATCCACAACACGACTGCGCTGTCAACTCTCCAGGTAGACGACTCACTTGGGGAACTGATCAGTTTTATTTCGACGGAAAATGTTTTTACGGTACTCATGTTCGGCTTTGTTCTGGTAGTCAACTCCATGGGAAGCCTCGAAGCTTGCGAATTCCATTTCAGCATGATGATCTTTGGTTGGCATGAAGACCAGTGCCAGGATCAAGGAAACCAACGCAGACCATATTTGGATCGATTTCGAATACCTCATTTTGAATCTCATCATAATAGTAGCTATCATAGCCGAGATAAAAGTGATCGTAGTGAAAACCCTACAAAGTGTTGTATCCCTTCATCTGGTAACGAAGTGGAACAGAAGATGGATATTTTTGCGATTTCTTATATCGAACCCACAGATTGTAGATGTTCTTTTTCATGTCAATAAATTCTTTCAAAGGGAACTTATCACAAACCATTCCGAGTTTCGGTTCCAATTAGAGTGAAACTCTTTATATCGGGTACGATTGACTGAATTTCGACGACATTATCAGAGGTGCCGGTCACTTATAGGCAGTTATTTTTGTTTAAATCTTTCGGTGCGATCACAGGTTGTGGAATAGAGACGTTCCCTAATATCCATTGGTCGCTAGTTGATAGGTTCTACCCATGCCACCATAATAATCAATAGGAGAACGACTTGTGTACTTATCATGCCAGGCATAAAAAGGTTTAACTATTTTGGCACAAGGAATAGTTAATGTACCGCAAATAGTATAAACCGAATTCCATTTTGAGGGATTTGTTCCAAGGCTGTAGATGCCAGTCCCATCAACGTAACCAATGTCACACTAGAAATTCCCATATTTGAGTGTAAAATCGCCAAACAAAAAAATTAAAAACAATAAGTCAGTATAGAGAAAAAACAAAAAATAACAACCCCAACGAGAGCTCAAGAGCAGTAAGCCACATTTCTTACAGTCCAACGGTCTGATACTTCAGTCAACCTAACCAATTTGTCGACCCCAAACTTCTTTAGAGGCAAACCAGCACTCCTTTCTTCCAAAATTACAATACTAAGCCGTCGATAAAGATTGAAGCATACTGGTACACTTTTTATAATTATTCAACAGCACATACGCGTATGTACAGGGTGAATGACTCGAACTCCAGCTTTTTAAAATGCTAAATTTTTTTATTTTTTGATAAATTTTATTGTGCCAAAGCAAAAAATGTTGGAAAATACATCAATTTTCAGATTGTGTCAGTAGTTTTCAATATGTCCACCTTCGGCGCGAATAATGGCCTTGAGACAGCCGAAGAAAGCATCGCATGCTGCACGCAAGCGGCTCTGCGGTATTTTGGCCCATTCCCGGCGAAGTGCTTGTTTGAGGTGGTCCACACTTTGGTATTTTTTAGTGCGAACCTTCGCCTTCAAAATACCCAGACAGAGAAATCCAACGGATTTGCATCCGGAGAATTTGCAATCCATTGTGTCGAAGAAATGAGGTGTGGAACATTGTTTTTTAACCAATCTTTGTGAGACGGTGCCGATTCTGGTTGAAATGTCCACGGTCTCCGACCTAAATGATTGTTTGCCCAAGGCTTCAATACTGCCTCTAAGACAGTTTCACGGTATACGATCGCATTAATTTTTACTCCACGGTCCAAAAATACGAGCGGAGAGCGACCATCGGCGGTTATGGCGGCCCAAACCATCACCATCGGTGCTGCCTGCTTTCTGGTGGCCGTCCGAAGGTGTGCATTTTCGAAGGACCTCTCTGGCAAGTAAACTCGGTCATGTTGTTTGTTGACATATTGCTCGATAATAAATGGCGACTCATCGGAAAAAACCAAATTCGGCAACTCACCACTTTCGTGCAAGCGTAGCAACTCCTTCGCTCTTTCGACTCTAACTTTTTTCTGTTGCGGTATAAGATCGTGTGCTTTTTATAACTTCAATGGCTTGAGCCCAAGCTCATTTTTCAATATGTGTTGCATCCGTTCCAACAATATGTTGAGCTCACGAGCCATTTTTCTTCCACTTCGACGCGGATTTCGGTCAATTCGAGCCTTCACTTTCCGAACCATTTCCGCCGATGTTGCTGTTTTTTTATGACCACCACCATGACGTTTTGCAACGCTGCCAGTATCACGATAACGAGCTATGGTTCGAGACACAAATTATTTATTCACGTTGAGGTGCTGGAGAGCTCTAACTATAGCTACTTGTGGTTTTCCAGCCAAATATAAAGCAATCACACTATCACATTTGAATTCCATCGCGGGTAAAAATTTTTTTCAACACAACTGAGACGCAAATCGTTTAAAAGGCTTGTAAATAATAAAATTATCTGTCATGTGTCAAAATTTGAGCTCACTGTCATGAACGGTTTGGAAATTACCGTTCCCGCAGTTCGAGTCAGTCATATGTAGATGCTGCTGGAAAAAATATGGAAGTTACATGACGAGACTGGAGTATCCCGATTCTTTCTTTAGTCCATAAAAAAACGATTCATCAATGCTTTTGTATGGTCTGCAGCTCATGTTCAACTAAATAGACCTTACCAGTGTAGGTTTTTGGTGCTTCCTTTTAAGGAAGATGTTGTGTGATGGGTGTTAACTTCCGCTCTGAAGAAGATAACCAAATGGGGCATAGGATAAAATGTGATTCACTGTAAGCTGCAATGCTTTTAAAGTGCAGACCGGGTAGTAAAATTTACAGGAAATGCGACAAACGAAGTTAGCCATAGTCTTACTTCGATTCGCGACCGAGTTTAAAGAAATATGCAAGTGGGACACTTCAAACAGAGATAGATATGAGTGGCTTTAATAATATTCCGTCGTTTTATTTATGGGGTGGCTCATCTTAATAGAGTCAGAAACACCAAAACATGCAAAGAATTAAATGCCGAACAGCATGTCCCAAATTCTACTTTCAAAATATGCCGCAATCGCCTATATGTCAGATGTGCCTCTGTTGAGATAACTGACCATGACAGGATGTCTTAGACCTTTTGGTGAAACCAATGGAGAAACACGCGATCCACATAAAAAGTAAATAAGATATTCAAAGAATGGAGGAATACATGAAGACAATTATGACAGCTCAAATCGTTATACTCATATTATAAATTTTACTGTGACAGAATCAATAAAAAATATTAAGAGATCAATCAACTCAGACATCCTATTAGCTCCCTGAATTGTTAGTAAAATTGAAAAATGTTTTTCATCTTTTACATGCAAAACTTCCGTCGGAATAAACGTAGTTTCCTGCTTTTAATGCCAAGAAATTGAGCCCCATCTCCCATTATGTCCAACACTTTTTAAAGCAATTAAACTGCCAAATTCTAGCCACTGGTTTTACTACGTGACATGTATCTGAATGAACCCAGAATGAGATACCTACGCTCGAGGTGATTTTCTAAAATAAATTTGATTATAATACCTCAATTCATAACCCCCCTAAAGCAACAAACATCATGCATCAACCATTCAAACATCTTTTATAACTCGTCAAACTAAGTTCCGTCCCGAACTGTCGATTAGAGGGAGTCAGGTCCAAATGCGCTATTCGGTTGGGGTTTTCCATGGAACTACATCCAATAGCTTTACTGCAGACAACCTAACCTATAATTACGACAGTGCGCTAAAAAAAAAAAAACTTTCATTCAAAAAAACGATATAACGAACACGTGAAACATTCGAATCCAGGAAATTACTGCGAGTATCAGACGAAAATCCAAAACCAAAAAAGATAAGAAAAATTAAATTTTTGATTATACTTTGGCATTTGGTGGAGATGTCTTCTTGAATTTAGTAAACTTTGTCTGGTCAGCAATTCGCCCTGAGGGCAGGAAGTGAAAATTAGAAGCGGCCAATCGACCGTCGGCGGCAGGGCAAGACGTGGATTTCAACAAAAATCATGAGTTCTACTCGTAAAATGACTTCTTTCAGTTTGGATGGATTCTGTCTATCTTTACGTTCACGAGTAGATGCCAAACACTCATCACAGGTAGCCCAGCAAGTTGTCATGTTTCAACATTTAGCCCGGATCAAAACATGCAACCGCAACGGCCAACGTCGTCGTCAAGCGTTGCCCATCGGGAGTTAGTCTTCGCGAGTAACATGCAACATGGACGGAAAACCCCCGAAAATATCACAAAAAATTATTTTGAAGAAAAAAAATCAACATCATCACGAACATGTTAAGTTTTGAAATGATGTAAGCTGTTAGCAAGACAACTATCAAGGTTACATGCTTTTTTCGGTCGGGAAGGAGATGAGGTGAAAGGTTTAAAGTAATCAAAGTCGTAATTAGACTCCTCTGAACTTTGTTGTCTGCTTAAGTTTGTTTTTTATTAGAATAGTCCGCTTTGGAACTGATTGCGTGCATAAATACGAGTAATGAGTCTCTGATCTTATGGAGCCTTCATTTGGCCATTTGTTGTCAAATGTGATAGGGAATGAAAGATTGGTTACATGACAAGTATTAGTGCTTCTATTTATAAGATTGTAATTAATCGGCTTCACATGACACTCTAGGTCGTGCTGATATGACAACGCACATGGGCCTATTCGCTGAATAAGCTGAAGCTAAGACTTCGCATTGTTTTATCAATAGATTGCTTTAGACTTGTGCATATGTTACATATTCGAACCATCCTCATTGCCAAAGTATTGTGTCATTTCGAAAATCAGATCATAATCGCAACATATATGGGACATCATACACGAGTATAAAAGAGCTTAGATTTTGATTAACCGATATGAGGAAGTCATTCAAAAAATGTAAACAAAGATTGGCAAATTATATTGTACGATAGGTCCTGTTCCGGTTGCTTCTGCCAGATCTTGTATTGGGTGATAGACATTGACCTATTTGCATCCGTTCCATAATTGGAAAGATTTGGGTACTATCAGCAAAGAGAGTGCACCCTTTGATTTTTGTTCTTTGTAACAGGTATGTCATCAGCTTAATTATTTGCGTTTTGATGTTATATTTCGGGACAAATCTGAGCCTTAAGTAAGCCCGATCTTTAGATTACTATGATAGCTGCTTTTGTAGTAGTAGGAATGTGGCCGGTTTTTGGCTTTCCTTGTCTAAAATGGTGCTCAGGTTGTTGACGCCAAAAGGTTAACAGCTAAGCACATATTGTATGTAAATTAAATATAATAGTTGTTTTTTTAAGAGGAAAATTTCGTCGTTTAGTTACTGTGTGTGGTGGCTTGGTGTTGTAGCAATAGGGTGTTGCCCAACGTTGTAACTGTTTCTACATATCAATTGTGCTCATTTTACCTCCAATGGGTAACCAGGGCGGAGTCCCTGGACTGCTGCAAAGCAGATATTAGCGCCATCCACGAAATGCGATCAGATAGGCCGGACGGAAAGAAGATGAAAAACCGCGAAATTTACTACGACGACTGTTATTAGCGACAAAAGCAGTGCCTACTTGGATGTGGATTTGTTATTAGAGGCAGATTTAGGCAGAAAGTCATGAGTTTCCGGCAGGTTAACGACCGCCTCGTAACAGACCGTTTTAAGGCAAAATTTGCCAACATTAAAGTTATATGCGCGCACGCCCTCACAGAGGAGAAAATTGACGACATCAAAGAAAGTTTCTACGAGCTCTTGGGCAAGACTTACTATGTCTTTACAATGACATCACAGTAGTCCTCAGTTGGAAAGTACTATATAGCCTGCACGTTACCATCTCCAATAACGGCCTTCAGACTAATCGACTTTGTGGCGTGGCAGCACGCGATTCCTACATCTCGATATTCATAACTGAACTTTGAGATTTTCTGATCAATCAACCGTCAACCAGATTGACCACATCGCGATCGATGCAAGGCACTCCTCCAGTGTTATGGATGTCCGAACCTTCCGAGGGACCAACGTCGACTCTGAAAATTACCAAGGTACGCTTGCGGTTATACCGAACGTCGCAAAAGCAAGCTAATACTGTGACAGAGTTTGAAATTGGACGGCTATAATCGCAAGAAATCGTCAAATCCTTTTCCGATCGAGTCTCCTTTAATCTCTTAAAATGTTCGACGCCGCCAGCATTAATGTCAACATTGCCAAAAAGTCATCAGGAATGCCGCTTCTGATATGCTGGGTCTCACTCGGCCACCACAACGAAATCCCTGGTTTGACGACAAGTACCGGCAAACACATACAGAATGAACCTTTCAACCTGGACCATGGAGACCAGCAATTTCATCCACCCGTCCTGGATAGCCATATTTAAGCTTAAGTCTAAAAAAGCCGCTGGAGCGGACGGACTGACTGCCGAGCTCTTCAAAACGAGAGGTCATGACTTGGAAAAGAGCATACACATATTTATCTGTTAAATTTTATCTGTCGGAAGTATGTACGATGCAGCATGGTTTGTCCGATCCTCAAACTCATGGAAAGCCTCTGAACTGCGCCAACTACAGAGGCATCAGTCTTCTTAAGACCACCTACATTTTTATGCTGCCATCACACCCAACGCCGACGTCTCGGTCAGAACGTCACCCTCGACAGATATATCTTCAGGACTATGTATATCTAGGCTCCGCCATTAATTCAGCCAACGACACTAGCTCTGATATCAAACGAAGAATAACTCTTTCTAATAGCTGCTTTCCCGTGATTGGTAGGAAAGCTCTCCCTCGAACTACAAAAGTGACCCCATGTAAGGCCTTAATAATCCCAGTCCTGCTCTATGCCGCAGAGGCATGGATTTTATCGAAAGTAGATGGGGGTACTCTTGATTGCTTTGAGAGGAAAATTTTTCGAGTGATTTTCGGTCCCGTTTGCGTAGACGGTGAGTTTAGAAGAAGATAAAACGACGAACTGTATGGGCTGTACAGCGACATCGACTTAGTAAGAAGAGTGATGGTTTAATGATTGAGGTGGCTGTGTCATGCAGAGCGGATAGACACCAGTGCTCCGGCCGAAAAGTTTTCGAATCTGCTCCCGAGGGACAGCACTTTAGAGGAAGACCGCCAGTCAGGTGGTGCACGCAAGTGGAAGGGGACCTCAACCTATATAGCGTGCGAAACTGGAGGACAGCTAAAAATCCAGCTGCCTGGAGATGCTTGTTGGTTGAGGCCTAGTTCCACCCTGGACTGTAGCGCTGCTTATTTATCGTATGCAGAGCTATTTTCAGTTTTTCAACTCGGACTATGGTTTATTCTATTCTTTATTGATTTCTTCAGATATGTGCCGCTTTTATTTCCCGAACACTATATTTTGGTCTCAAACTTTCATACGTTGCCTTAGAATAAGGCATTTTATCTCCTTCGATTGTGACTAAATTTTATAATTTATAGTTCTTCGATCCTGTTGCTAAATAACTATTCAAGGTAATTGAAAAGGTGTTTATCGAAGGCGCTGACGCCGTGACTAGTCCTCGCTAGAGCCTGGCACTAGTACAGAAACTGAATAAGGGGTCTTTCTCACTTACACCCTTGCTGCTAAAACAGAAATGTGTGTAACACCTTCTGTGGTATATGATCCCCTATAGGCCAGTGGCCTGTGGTTATCGATATAACACCTGCAATATCTTATCTTGATTTGCTTAGTCTCTTGTTCTTACTTTGCTATAACTGGTTCACACTTTACTTGATACGGCGCAGTAGCCTATGCCAGCCTTGGTATGCCAACACTAGGAAGTGTTGCTAAATTTTGCCCTTAACTACTCTAGGCGTTTTATTACCTTCAACTTTACTATGTTCTGGAACACAGACGATGGTAACGCTTGATTGGAAGCCAAGGGGATTAAGTAAAGATTGACATTGTTTGACTAGTTTTGAGGATGTAGTAGCTGAATTAATTGCTTTATTTACAGCTGGGCTATCAGTGAAGATAGCAGTATTTTGAATTTGTGGTAGCGAGTTTCTCAGTAAAAGGCAAACCTCTCTAATTCCGAAAACCTCTGCCTGGTAGATTTCCAAGAAATTGCCTGTTTCGCCGCAGTTCATTTTTGAGCCATCTTTCCATTTTTCTATTCCTCTCTAGTTTTACTGAGATTTTTCGATTGAAGTTCAGAGACGGTGTGGTGCAGTCTGTGGAGTAAGATACCAATTCGCTTGATAGTCTCCAAGAGCATACTCTGCAACTACAAATGCGCTTTCAAATGCTTACACTTTAGCCTAAAAATCAGCAGTGGAGTGAATTGGCCGTGAAAGTATGTTATTAAGCTTAGACTTAGTTACCTGACTAAACTCTGTCTAATTTGTGTTTCTGGGATTTCTATAGGGCTTGGAAACCTCAATTCTGAAATCTAATTCGAAGAGAATCCAATTGTGGTCCGAGAAGGTTTTAAGATTGGACATTATTGGATCATCTGTCGTTGTTAGGGTCAAATCAACTTGCCGTACTCGGAAAGTTAAAGGTTGCTGGCGTCTTGTATTACAGATATTTAGATTGTTAGGGGTAACAAAATCAAAAACAGTTGTTGTCGTCGTTATCCCATAACGATCTTTGGCATTGGCGTCGCGGCCTATCAGTGGTGTGGTTTTTCTGAGACGATGAGGGTTAGAAGGTTGTAGATTTGTACTTGAACAAAAATTACTATCATACTGAGGATGTTTCCGCAACTAAATAAAATATTTTGCACAAATAATTAAAATCACCCGAATGATCAACAACAAACAAATATTCATTACAGCAGGGATAGATCCAAATGAGGGAACTATGATCTGGAAGATCAAGTCCTTGAGTACTAATTCTACCTTAAATATAAAATAGAAAACTGGCCACTCGAAAGTTCGTATTTCACCCAGTTCAGTTACGAAAATTTAGCAAATGATGTCGAAAGTCTCCCACGTTCATTTCGAAGGAATAGATCCAAGCGTATTTCAACACAATCGGAAGTAAGAAATTTTTCGGGACTGATGAAATTTTAATCATTACGCTTCGACATATCCCATTAGAAGCCGGGAGCCTTTACACTACCATCCCCGAAAGTTATAAAAATACTTCCAATCTGGCGAATAGTTATAGGGACTTTTCTACATTAACCACTACTGTACATTCAATTCATTATGCTCATCCGTAAATAGCTCACCATAAATCTATTTGAATATTTGACATTAAAAACTTTCTGCAACAAGATGTGTTTAGTTCGCCGATCCTTGTCGTCATATACCCAAGTGATATTGTGAGTTCACTTCATTATTCCAAAACGTCAACAGAAGCTTTGATCGTGGACATACTCGTATCAGGACGATTGAAAGAGATCAGTAATATACTCTTGCAATGTAACTTCGATAAGTTGAAGTGATATTTTGAGGATTGAAGTTGAAAGCCAACTTTCAGAAATCAGAAACCATTCTGATTAGGACGTGCTTCGTTCCACTGGTTAGATCAGTATCTACGTATATTTTATCAAACTGAAGATACTCTGGCCAGAACCCAATGTTGGTTTTTCCTTCACAAGGCAACTATTTTACAACAGCCAATTCGACGCAAGGGCGGAGATAATCTGCTAAATGGGTTTGATCCGGCTCATCCTTGTAATAAAATGCCCGAGTGGTTTATCGTTGAGCAACTTTATTGGAATAGATTCCAGTGTTTGAGTAGACTTGTTTGTCTTCACTTGTATAGAACACCATAGCCATAGTAAACAAATTTTTTTCCTGATACGGATAAGGTCCCGTACAATAGGCCGAACGTAATAAGACTGGACGATTTCGTTATTAAGCTAATTTGAAGGCATATTGCTAAAGCAATGGCCTTAACGAACAATTTAACTCTTTCATTCCAAGATCCAAGATCAATTTCTGATGCTGCTAATCTTCCACGTTACTCGAACAGCTGCGCATAGATGACTCCACTCCAACAAAGCTATAGAACACGGCAATGCGGAGCATTGATGTTGCAATAGAGCAACTTGACTAAATTTAGTAGCATATATGTAGGTCGGAAAATTCCTTAAACCAGCGTTTGATGACACCGGAGTTGCCTTTTCTTAGTATAGAAGATACAGGAGTTCAGTTTGTTGTCAAATATAAAATCGACATATGTATAGTATATGTATTTGGTGTTCTTTAAGGCTATATAATTTTTTTTCAAACAACAACGCGAAAACGACTTCAGACATATGACTTACTCTTCTGTTTCTGACAAAGCATATACTGTCGGTCCAATTTCGGCCCACTCTTTAAGATTTGGGCTTTATCCCAGCAATAACGCGTTGAAGAGTTGGCGGTTCAGTATCCACTAAAATGTATTACTACAAGAAGCTATCGAGCGATGTCAAATCTCATGATCCCGGTGGCTTAAGTTAACATCATCAAACTACGAGTATGTTACGTGCTCTTGGATTTCAGTCTAATATTTCTACGAGGATTAATTCTTACTAAAAAGAAGGGCACTACAATGATTCCCTTACGTTCCAAATCTGAAAATATCTAAATCTAAAATACATAAACTGTATTATTGTTGATTCTTTTATATGTATATATGGCAACACCATGCTATCAGAGTCTTTAGGCACATTTCATGTCCTTTTTGACTGTTTTCCGCTACAAAAAAACTTAGGAGGTTTTCCACTTGGTCTCCGAAAAATTTTCTCAAACTTAACAGAAATGTAACTCACTTTACGGAGTGATAAAAAAAGCCAATTCAATTTCGTTTAAACAATCTTTATTAACTTTTATTATACTACTAACTACTACCAGTCGAAGAGAAAAGTTACCGCACGCTGAAATTCAAGATTAAAAAGACGCCCGTGTGATCCAATTCACCTTCATTTATGATTTTCAATATGCTGACCTGGTGTCTACATTGATTGTATGCTCTTGGAGCATTTGCACAGGTGCCATTCACCGGACATAGAGGAAATTGTGCGTTTTATTTATGTTACTAAGTTTCATAACCGGATGTGATGAATGCATGGGAAAGTGCATTTCACTTTGTTTTCTAAAAATATAGTTAATTGGGTCACACGGTGAATGTCCATGCACTCAACATGAGATTTTATATTATTCGCGCGTGCGGCAGTACTTTAACTCTTAACGTCAACAAAATGTCAAACTTTAACATACAGCCGAGAATATCTTGCAACTTCAACTCGAGCTAACGTTATTTTCAATGGCTCTGTTTCCGCAGTAAATGAAATGGGCCATATACTAGGTGGGGTGAAAAGTAACCTCCTTGGGAATGAAAAAATAATTTTTTTTAAAAAGTTTTTTTTTTTTATTTTATTCAATATAGTCCCCTTTTAGTTTGATACAATTTTCCAGCGGTTTTCCAACTTCTTGATCCCGTCCGAAAAGTAATTTTCCAGAAGGTCTGCAAAATACTCCTCCGTCTCGTCGATGATTTCCTCGCGTGAGCTGAATTTTTTATTGATGAGCCATCTTTTGAGGTTTGAGAAGAGATAATAGTCTGAGGGATCTAAATCCAGTTACCAATCGATGCCAAAAGTCCGCCCGATTCCGCATCAGCAAGTCCAAACACTCTTTCGAAGTGCTGTCACGTTCGTGTTTTTGGTCAGGAGCGGCACCCAGCGGCAGGATAACTTTTTCATATGCAGAATATTGCCCAAAATATGGCGCGTGCGCTCAGTACTAATCTTTGTGGTATCTGCTAGCTCGCGCACCTTCACTTTCCGGTCAGCCAACACCATTTCATGTATTTTTTTGACATTGTCCTCTGTAACCGCATCGGAGGGCCTGCAGCTGCGGACTTGATCGGTAGTGGAGTTGCGGCCACCACGAAACTCTCGAAACCAATATTTGACGGTGTAATCTGACGGCGCATTAGCCCCATAATATTTATCCAACTTTTCTTTTGTTTCCTTCGCATTTTTGCCTCTCAAAAACTAATGTTTTATGAGAGAACGAAAATCCGTTTTGTCCATACTCAACGTGCTGCCAAACACGTCAAAAACAATCAGCTGTCAAAATAAAACTAAAGACAGTATCGCACTGAAATTTGGCATGTCTGCCTAAATATGAACGGACTTCAAGGCACCATAACCTTTTTTGCAGTAGCAGCGCATTCTGGCGATCAAGGAGGTTACTTTACATATAAAAGAATCAACAATAATACAGTTTATGTATTTTAGATTTAGGAATCATTGTAGTGGCCTTCTTTTAAGTAAGAATTAATCCTCATAAAAATATTAGACTGAAATCCAGGAGCATGTAACATACTCGTAGTTTGAAGATGTTAACTTAAGCCACCGAGATCATGAGATTTAACATCGCTCGATAGTTTCTTGTAGTAATACACTTTAGTGGATACTGAACCGCCAACTCTTCAACGCGTTATTGCTGGGATAAAGCCCAAATCTTAAAGAGTGGGCCGAAATTGGACCGACAGTATATGCTTTGTCAGAAACAGAAGAGTAAGTCATATGTCTGAAGTCGTTTTCGTGTTATTGTTTGAAAAAAAGTTATATGTATGTATAGCCTTAAAGAACATCAAATACATACATATATATCAGTACTGAGTTAACCTGGAGGCAAATGAGGCAATTACCTCAGGCACCACGATCTCGGGGGCACCACAAATGATGAGGAAAAAAAATTTATTTTCTTCGCTTCCGCTCGCATTTACAATTTCAACTCTACGAGCATGTGTGAATATTTAAATACAAAAACAATTTGTTTACTGTTTATTTATTTATAAATTTTAAGGAATATAAACTTAAAATCTAGCCTAAAGATATGTATATCCATCTCTGTTTTCTTTGTATTTTTTTTATCCCTTAGCTACTTAATTGATTTTGCTACGATTTTTCAACAAAACAAATTCTTCAATTATTTTATCTATGTACGTACATATATGTTACATATTCAAGGAATTCAAAATTTCATTTTCAATTGACATCAAAACAAGTGCATTTAGTTTCTCGTCGTTCATTGAGCTACATAAGATGTAAATTTTAATTTTGAAAAAGAACGCCCATCTGATATATTTGTAATGAACAACGATAAAAAAAATTCGCAGCGCAATCTCCATATTTGGAAAAACAGTTTGCAATCGATCTTTAATGATTGTAGAATAAATTCGCACTCGGAAATCAATTCGTTTTCGTCGAGATCATTTACATAAAATGATGCGATTTTCTTACAAGTCGTTGAGATTTGATCGACGTCCATTTCATTCAATTTAGTTAGAAATCTGAATCTTTCTTCGGTTTGCAAGTAGCTTTTCATTCGAGTTTTGAGATTATCGATCAATGTTTCTACAACTCGCATAAAAATTTCATTATAACAGTTCGTTTTTCTGTGTTCAATGCCATCAAGCGTGATTGCTGTTCGAGTCTTCAAAGTGTGTTCCTCGGCATCTAATTTCAAATAAATGGATTTTGCATCATTGAAAAAATCATCGAATAGAGTTTACAAACTTTCACAGTGATTAATGAGGCTTTGGTGGAGGTGTACTGCAACCGAAAGATTTAAATCTGATTTTTGAAGCATTTTATTTACATTTTCGAATTTAACGAGAATATTACACCAAATTTTGAGCATTAGAATGTTTTCAAATTTGCACAATTTCTCAGTTGCCCGATCGCAATCGCTTTATTTTCAGGTGTCGTTTGCAGACTGTCGTCTTCAATTAATAGTAGCAATACTGCTTTGACTTCTTTTATATTGCCATTGAGCGCATTGACGGAATTGAATTTTGCGGACCATCTGGTTCGTTTCAGCACGAGTTGATCCGGTGCCAAAGCGTTGCAATAAGTCCTACCGAAAAGTTGATTTAACGAAAAAGGAATAAATATTTTCCATGAAACAAAAGAAAGAAACAGCAAAATGATTAGCCGAAACTGCTGCTGTTCTGAATAAATTTAATGGATGCGAAGCGCATGGCACAAATAATGGAAATTCGTTTAATTTGAGAATACATTGCTGAATTTCGGAATTTTCCTGCCATGTTATCATAAGACTATCCACGACAATTCGAAAAATTGATTGAATGTTTTGACATGAATTCGATCACAGTTTTAGTAAGATATTCTGACTGATTGGTGAACCATTCATTACGTAGCTGATGGAAAATACTAATTGATTGTGATGGCTAACGTCTACGGTTATTGCTTCTCTTATGTGTGTTAAAATTACGTGTCTAATACTTTTTTGCCAATCAAATTAATAAATTCATCACAAATCGTATCGGAAAAATATGCTCTTCCTGAAGTTAATTTTAATTAAAATGGTGTTAAGGAAAATTTACTTACATAACTAACACATCGGCTGAAAAGTCTGCGCCGTTTTATAGTAAAACACAAAATTTTTGCAAAATTCAACTTAAATCAAAGAAATACACACACGGCTTTAAGAAAACTATCGGCCTCGCTTAAACTATCTCACCACTGGATTGTTCAGAAGAAACTGAACTGGTGATACTACGATCTTGTCGAGTGAAAAGTAAAAAGTGTGCTTGTCATATGATCAAGTCATCAAAGTAGAGTCAATATGTATGCATAAGTCGCTGTTCAACCTAGAGTTTCTTGCTTGCGATCTTCACTCTTTCTTACGCTAGTCAGTCCTGTATCACAATGAAGGGATCACATTTCGATTGGTTGTATTCACGCTCTTCGCAAAATCTATCATATGACTTCTCTAAATCAATAAAACATATGTGTTGGTGGTTCCTTTGTTACCCCAATAATAGTCACCTCTACTGATATGATCAGAAAGACTATTCTCTTTGTAATAAAATCATGCATCCCGAACATATAAATTGTATCAAGTCAAGCAAAAGGCGTTGTGCGATTTGAGCGTAAAACGTTGTCAGGGTTAAAGAATAGTACTTTCGATCTTATAAGGCAAACTTGACTGCAAAAATCCGCGGAAAATTCAACAAGCCGAGACCAAAAATTTTATAAATTCTGCGTCATCCACCATCCCACCGCTTGTTTACAATAATATTCCTGCTTTCAGCTTTGTGTTTGAGGACAATATGCTTGCTTTGCACTTTGCGGGCAGCTTAATTCTTCCAGATTGTGACACTTCTCCTCATTTTTCGCACTCGTGTAATAGCAAGAATAGATTTTAGCATTGAAAAATAGCATTTGTCAATCCCGGAAAATTTTCTTCTTGGCTCTCCTATAGATTGATCCTTTTATGCTCATGTAAGCGCTTATAAATCGTCAGCTCATAAAACGCGAAAATTCAAAGGCATTGACAGAGTTTGGTACCAGGCTCTTTGGTGGACAAGGGATAAATGAATCCTCTCTTCCATGGATGAGAAAATACTCTAAGGAAATACTCTAGTGCTAGAAACTGTTTTTAATCTTCTTTTATGATCTCCTGTCTGCTGCTTTTAAGCCAGCAATACCTTTGCTGACGGCAGTATTTCTACTTTTTCTATTTGTTCAGGGACTCACGTCCCTGATCTTCGGTAGTTGAACTGGAATATCAGGGTCTGCTTATTTCACTTTTAAATTTCAAATTCAAACAGCATAATCAATTGGGGAACCAACACCCTCGTGGAACTTTTTGTTTCCAAAATTCAAAACTGTCTTTTGCTGTTAAGGCAATTGTCGATGAATATACGTAGCATATTCGTCGTCGAACTGAAAAACTTCCCAATCTCGATATGCGCGATAATGACAACCTACTTGAACGTTGAAATGGACACATTTTCAATAACGCCAGAAATAGTCTCACTCTCATGCGTCCTCTTACGCCAGTCATATGTGGAGCTGTGAGTTATCTTGAATAATATGTCTCATACACGATTATAAACGAGAGGTGATCAACCTCAGGAGAGGAGACATCCAAGAACACAATCACGAATTATTATAAATCACTCATAGCGATTGAGTATTCCTCACAACGATTTCTATAAAAGCAGCATAGATGAAAAGGAATCTCTGGCGCACTTCCTTTGCTATAGCCTTGCCTGGGCATGAATCAGAATGGAATTACTAGTTAATTACCACCACACAATTTTGACAAATCTATCCATAAATGCTTTTAGTTTCAAGACTAGCTAAGTCATCATCCTCCACCGCACATATTTTATTTTGAAATACCGTGATTTATTCCTAAATCGTATGACTCGTTTATGGAATACCCCGCTGGGCTCTTTATTTCCAAGTTGTTATTAACAGAAAATATTCCAAACTAAGTAGAATTGGTTACTTAGTTAAGCGCTCACTTTAAAAAAAAATAAAAAAAATAAAAAGTGTATACTAACTGTCCCTAACTTTTCATCTTAAACATTGAGGATTTTCACCTAATTTTATCCACACCATGTTACATGAGAGTATATAAAACTATTGTTCGCTCTTTTCGAAACCGCCAATTTGGCAACGTCCGTATCTTGACGATGTTTGGGATTTAGGACCACAGACCTCTACCCATATATGGAACGCAAACTGTAACTTCATCAATTTCAATCGATTTCTTTCCTTTGCGCCGGCAAAATCCTTTGTTAGTTAGAAACTGAAACTACTTTAAAGACTCAACCAATCTGCAATAACTTCCCGACACCGTGCCGTATAAGAGCCCGATTCAACTCTAAGCATTAAGAGCTTTCTAAAAAAGTGTCTTATTTAAATTCCATTTGAATATTTAATATATGTCTCAGTAAAATCAGTTGTAAGTAAATTTTCACCGTCGGCAAATTGATCTTTTTGCATACTCGTACAATGCTTCCTCACCATCTTCTTGCACTGCATTGGGTTGTTTTACTCGATTTTTCTTTTCTTAATTTCATCCACAAAAAATCACCAAGGACGCATTACTTTCCAAGGGACTCAAAAACCATGGAATTATCCTTTTAAATTTAATCAGACCAATACACGAAAGCGCAACGCATTTCCAAACATTTATAATCAGAGGGCCAATGAAAAATGTTAGACACAAAACATTGTAATTATCCTTGAACGAATTTTTGGGCCAACACAGAGGAAATCGGTTTAAAGACCCAAAAAAAAAAATATCCCATCACACGATTATCCTGAAACAGCAATCATGTTCATGTTCATGTTCAACCAAGTCGAACAAGATTCAGCAACGGCTAAAAGAAATCTAAAACAATCCAGAATCCACCCTTCACTTAATAACATGCAATTTTCATCTCACAAACATCCTTTTGAATGCAACACAGTTTTTTGGCGCGCGAGGAGCTTAAAGATGGCTATGACGACGACATTGGATCCGAACTAACTAACGTTCTCACTGATGAGGCTTTCTTTTACTGGTGGACCTATATATGAATACGAATACATCTAAATCTCTGTAATTCCTGCCCTCACTTTGGAGGTGGATGGAGCTCTTCGTGTCTTGTTCTTTGAAATTGGAAACAATTATCCTTTGATTATAATTTCATGGTTTCACTTAAGATCCTGAACTTGACCTATAGCTTGTGAGAAAATTCCTTCAATGGTGTACAGTAGATACTGTGGATTATTTTTGTTTCCAAGCGAAAGTGGTCCTTTGGGGAGTATTGGAGTATTTTACCTTGAATTATAACGAGGGGTATAATTAAACTTAGAGTTAAAAATATTTTTAAACACTCGCTTATCAAAACATACAAAGATATGCAATACATATATTTAATTAGTGCAAAAGTTGAAAATTAAATGGGAAACAGATAAAACTAAAGCATGTCAATTGCTTTTTTCTAAAGAACATTTTCAAGGATGATTAGAATAGATTGGAGAGTCTTGAATGTGACATCGAAATATCAAGCATCTCTATGTTTATTATACCATATTTGTTTTCTAAGACACTCGTAACTATGCTACAACTTAAAAATGACCGATATGAAATGATGATGAGAAATGCAAAAGAAAAAAAGAAAAATTGTAAGTCAACAATTTCAAAATTAATACGAGTAAATCATGACCAGCCGTCGGTATTTGCACTATGACTATGAATCTATGAATTTATGAATATGAAGGTGCATATTTTTCTAACTAACCCACTTCCGCTGAATCGATTGCTAATGTTAACGAGAATGAACACTTATAAATCATATTCAGCACTTAATCAGGGATCAGGTGGTTAGAAAAGTCCAGAGGCAAATATATAAAAACACAAATTTTGACAAGATTCGACTTTATTCATCAACGTAGAGTGATACAAGCATCCCGGTACCACTGTAACATTTCTATGCCTTTCTTGTAGAACGATTTGTCAACCCTTTGAGATAAGCTTCAGTTTCGGTGATCACCTCTTCTTGAAGCCAGATTTCTTTCCGGCGAGCATTAGTTTGAGGTTTGCGAACAGGTAATAGGATCCATGCTTTATCCATTGTCACATACCGCATAAAAAAATTATTTCTGTTTCGCTCAAACAGCTCCAAACAGTACCCTGAATCATCAACACGATGTTATTTTTGGTCAACTTTGAGCAAATACTTTACCCACTGTTCTGCAAGATATGTTGTACACGGTCTATCCATATCTTTACAATGTCAACTATCTCACGGACGTAAAGCGGCCGCTAGACGATCAATATTATTGTGCATATTGATATTGATATATGTAGACGATCGTCCGTAGGCAATACTGCTGGTTGTGCAATATATTGTGTTCAACCAAAATAGATTTGATATTTGTTGCACAATACAGAAATATCAAAATGTCTATAAAACAAAAGAGGATAACAGAAAATTTATTTTAGAGTGCATCGGAGTGTATGAAACTCTTCTGGATTTGTGGAATGTATGGAGCAAAGACTTCAGTAACAAGATTTAAAAAAAAATAATAATATAGACGATGCTCTCAAAATACAATTCTTTACACACTAAATTCAGAAAAGATTTGAAAATAATTTCTTACTCTGAAAAGCGCTTGTAAACTATACATTCTCGAAGTATTTCCAGTAGCAAGGTATCGTAGTGTAATTGACAAACGCTCGCATAACAATAATACTTTTATTAATTGCAGGCTTAATAATTTCGAACAGTTAATTAAATAATGTACCGTCTAGTCGCAGAAAATTTGGAAAATTCTTGGGTTCGCTCACAACTAGGGGTAGGCTAGGCTGTTGGAAATACCAACCCACTTAGGCCTATTGGATCATTGTGATGCCACGTGGATCTATGATCCTCTTACTGATGGAACCAGTTTGAGCTTCTGACGAAGCGTAGGAGACTGCTTACGTCTAAATTTTGTAGCTCCTAAGTGAAGTTTTCTTCTCTGGGAGAGAGCTGGACACGTACAGACTGGGTGGAGGATTAGCTCCTCCTCCTCTTCGTCCAAGCAGCTTCTGCAGAAATCGTTTGTAAAGGCGCCAAGCCTTCTTGAGTGCTTGCCTATGAGGCAGTGTCCAGTGATGACACCTATGATGGCGCTGAGGTATTCCTTATTTAGAATCAGATCAGGATTTGTTTTAGGATCAGACACTTAGAGCGATTCAGATCCAGTTTTGGCCAGATCTGTTTGATCGCTAGACATGTTAGTCCAACAGTCCACCTAAGGTCTGTTCTTTTATTGGCATCCAGCTTTAATGTTAGTTTGCACGCAGCGATTGGTATACCTATGCTACCCTTTTCCGGTAGTTTGTGTGTGTGCTATTTGTCTGCTGAAAATATCGAGGGGTGTCAAATGAAACAGAGTGTCTAATGCCGCCGAAGGGGGGGTAGACCGCAATGCTCCGCTTATGCATAGACATGCTGTTAACCGCACTTTCTAAGGCCGTCCACCTGACTACCACCCCGTAAGTGAGTATCGGTCTTATTACCGAGATGTACAGCCAGTGGGCTATCCGTGGTTGAAAGCCCCATTTATTCCTAATACCTTTTTTTCAAGAGAATAAAGCTATTGTAGCTTTATTGACTCTTTCTTGAATGTTAGGTTTCCAGTTTAGTTTTCTGTCTAAAATGAGACCCAGATATTTTGATGTATCGGAAAACACTAAACTGCCACCGTTTATTCCAAGGTCTATAGTTGGAACTTTGTATTTCCTGGAAAAGAGGGCAAGATCAGTTTTATGGGGGTTTATTCCCAATCTACAGCGATCTGCCCAACGGGCTAATTTATTGAGATTTACTTGAAGGAGCTCATTAATGGTATTAAGATGCTTACCTGAGACGCATAGGCAATCACCCTGCTACCACCCGCTTCCAGGTATATCAGCAGTTCATTTACTACTAAGTTCCAGAGAAAGGGAGAGAGGACACCGCCTTGCGACGTACCTCTGCTGACACATCTTTTAGCAGAAGCCTCACCCAGTTTGTACTTGATTATCCTGCTTTTTAGCATAAGACTGATCAGTTCCCCAAGTGAGTCGTCTACCTGCAGAGTTGACAGCGCAGTCGTGATTGTGGATGTGTTGACGTTGTTAAAGGCACCCTCTATGTCCAGGAAAGCAACCATTGTGTACATTGTAGTGATCGTTCGATCTGGCTTGTCGGTGAATGCAGAGCCGTTTCCACCGACTTTCCTTTACAGTAGGCATGTTGAGCCGTTGACAGAAGTCTAGGATCAATTTTAGCTCGTACAGTCGTTCTAGAGCTTTCGCAAGGAAAGATGATAGACTTATAGGTCTGAGGTCCTTTGGGACAACATGAGACAATTTTTCGGCTTTGGGAATGGCAACTATATTGACTTCTCTCCATGACAGTGGAATGTGGATAAGTTCTACACAGCTTCTCATAATATTTTCTAGCTCAGGCAGAATAATAGCTGAGGACCTCTGTAGCTCGGCAGGTATTATAACGTCCGGACCAGCAGACTTGTATGGTTTGAAGCTATGCAGCGCCCAGAGCAGTTTGTCTCTTGTGATCAGAGCATGAATTTTGGTCCCGGTTGCAGTAGACCTGTTTGGGTGGCTACTGGCCGCGAATTGAGAGCTACCTGGAAAGTGCGTGTCCAGTAGCAGGTTGAGTGATTCATCACTTGAGGTTGTCCAAGAGCCATCGGTTTTTTTGAACAGCTAGGCATCATAGGATTTGTAGAGAGGATTTTTCTTAGCCGTGATGCCTCAGAGGTTTCCGTAATTTTGTCACAGAAGGACCTCCAGGATTGTCGCTTTGCCTTCCTCAGTTCTTTTTTGTATAATTTGAGGGATTCTTTGTATGAGTCCCAGTCAGTCACTTTTCTTGTGCTCTTTGCTAAGTTGAAAAGTTTTCTGCAAGTGTTTCTGAGCAGTCCCAGTGCTGATGTCCATCAATGTGACTTTTTCTTGCCTCTAGGTTGAATAAGAGGGCAGGAAGCGGCCATAGCCTGATTGAGAGCCAGAGTGAATTCTCTGACTTTCATGTCTAACTTGTTGGTGTCACGTGGGAGACTTGATAGTTCTGAGTATAGCGTTTCTGACAGTATTCCTCTGTATTTTGGCCAATTAGTTTTCCGGTAGTTCCGGAATGCTGGTTGGCTGGGGGGAGCATCACTCAGGCTGAATTGGATGTATCTGTGGTCTGAAAAAGAGTGTTCAGACGATACCATCCAGTTCAAAAAGTGACTCACCTCTATTATTGATGTCGGTACTGCCCCATACCGTGTGATGAGCGTTAGCGTTGCATCCGGTGATGAGGTCAGTTTTATGCCCTCCAGCCTCCAGTATCACCCTTTCTAGATTATCACCAAGGAGAGGGTCCACATTTTCGTGGCCAAGGTATGCTGATGCTAGCCAGTAGGAGCCTTTGTCTGGCAATGGTTAAGTCGGGGTCGCTGAGATTAGGAATTAGAAGTGCATTAAATCTACGTTTCACTAATATACAAGTTCTGATCTTACCTTTGTCTATTGTATAGAGCGGGACGTATACGGGTGTCGTAAGTCCACGAAACACACCTTCTACAAGCCATGGTTCCTGGATTAGGATAATGTCTTCTGCGTTTTTTGAAAGACGCGGAATGAGTGCGGCCGAAGCCTTTTTGAGTGATGGAGATTAATCTGGAGAATCCGTTTCATTGCTACAGTTTTCTAGAGTAGCCTCCACCACGGTGCTGTTGAGATCCTCCGATTCTGAAGATGTGCCCAAGAGCTCATCTTCTTCCTCAGATCGTATGGGACCTCGTTTTGCTTCGTCATCGGTTTCCTTTTCCGATGGGGTATCAGAAGAGGAGACCGACGGCTTGATTTTCACCTCGGATAGTTTGGAGTCGTCGCTATCCATTTCTAGAAATGATATCGACGCTCCAGGATCTGAGGGTGTTTTTGGTGGTGTATCCGTTAAAGGAGGAGGAGGTTGCTTATCAGCGTTCAGCTCATCCTTTTTGTAGACCCTTAGGTGAATTGACTTGAATCCGAACCGAATCGTGCCTTTTATCTGCGCTAGCGGGTTATGGGGCTCCTTATTGATCACGATCAATGCGTATCTATAAGAACCCCTCAGTTCCTCCAGTTTCCGACCTTCCAGTCATGAGTCGGAAAGGTCGGGTTACTGAGCCTGATGATCTCCAGAATGCTTTCTGAGGAGGAATGTTCTGCTGGGATCTAGGTACGAGTTCGATGTCTGCTAGGGATGTCCTCCTTAGATACGACCCCGAGTTTTGCACCTGGCCAAATCTCTCCTAAACCACCTATGGCCTTAGTGAAGATATCGAAAGATCTCTGATTTGCACATGCGATGAGCTTGACGTGGCCTTGGTCCCAGCCAGCGTCGCTTGTAATAGGAGGTGGTCCGGGTTTCCCCGCATGATGGCCAAGAATTTGCTCGAAAGCTTCACTTGGCCAGCTGACACCGTTCAGGTGTTATAGAATCGTCAGTATCATTCCTACCGATTGCCGCGATTATTATTGTGTCCTTTAGGACTTCACTGAAATACCTCAGAGATTGAAGCACTGATGACAATATACCTTAAAAGGCTCAATCATTATAATAGCTATCCATGTCGCTGTTAACCCGATATAAACCTTTGCTGTAGCTTCTCCTCCTGACTCAAAGCAAAGAGAATTTGCATCCATTCCGCAGAATTTTCATGCCTCTGGGACATATAACAGGCACCGGATAGGTTATTTCAAAGCAACGTGTTCGTTGACACGGAGGTAATCCTTAGTTTTTACTGGAGTTCACTGAAAAATAATTTTTTTTATGACCTAGGAACTATATCTACCTAAGGCGTGGGTTAGATTGCCTTTTTTTATTAACAGTATATGTTTTGTATTCATTTACCGAGAGACCCAATACACACAAAATTGTCACGCTGAATGTCATCCAAAAAATTGTACAGGTTTTTGAAAAATTGTGGATCTACTCGTAGTGTTGACTTGTAAGTTGGTACAATCTTGCAAAAGTTGCATAGTAAAGGATGATTTTTTTGGTGTTTGTGTTTTTTTAAAGTGTTCTACAAGTGTTTTCCAAATGCATACTACATCTCCAGCGAACACGGTCTAGTTTCAAAAACCACCATCGCTTCTAACCCACCACTCAATTCTTTGCCGAAGCCTCCCAAATATCTGTCCCTGTATTATCAAAATGTAAGAGGATTACGAACTAAGTTTTCTGCTATATATCTTAATTCGTAGATTCTGCCCTACAACATTTTTGCCCTCACAGAAAAGAATCTCACCCCTAATATTAAGAATAATGAATTATTTTCCCAAGATTTCGATTTACACCGTGACGATGGTCTTGATAAAGAGGAAAATTTATATGGCCGTGGTGTACTTCTAGCTATACACTCTCGACTCGAGTCTAAAGATTTTAAAAAATCGTCTACTGCATTCTTTGAATTTGTTTGCGCTAGAATTCCTATTTGCCAGCGCAACCTATATATTTGCTGCTGCAATATTCGCCCCTCTCAACCAATTCAAGTTTACCAGCTAACTGTTGATGCAATCGACAGCGTTTTTAATGCTGGTGATCCCAACGTAATAGTTATTACTGTATCAATTAAGTGGTGTCACCAATAACATTGGCAGACAACTCGACCTAGTCTTCGCCACTGATACAGATAACTGCATCGTTTTAGAAAGCAGACATCTTCTTTCTAAGTTGGATAGTTACCACCCTCCCCTTTCTCTTACGTTTGTCGTATGACTATGGTCTTAATCGCGTTTCCTATGAGTATTCTTACAGTTTTAATTTTCATAGGGCTAACTACGCCAAACTGAATAACCTCCTCAGTATGGCCAATTTTGACTTTCTTTACGATAATCCCAACCTCACGGTTAACGATGCCCTCACATCCTTTTATACCGAAATTTTCAAATGTCTCTCCCAATCTGTACCTTTTTTACCCAAAAAGAATCCCTCATCATCACCACCCTGGTATAATAAAGAGCTGCGATCTCTTCGTAATAAGGGCAATAAGCTCTGATATATATACTTACTTAAAATCGCGTTCCAACACCGATTTCTTTTACTACCAGTCTGCCCACATAAATTTTCTCTGTACTTTGCCAAACTCTATATGACAACTATTTAAACCAAATGGACCACACACTCATTTCCGACCCCAAACGATTCTTTCAGTTCATCAAAACTACAAGTACATCGGATAACTATCCATCATCTCTGAATTTTCTAGATAAGTCCTCGGACGATCCCCAAACTAAAGCAAATCTCTTCGCAATTTTTTTTAGCCAAGCGTTCGCCACCCATCCCCAAGAGCCAGACCACTCTTACTTTTCCTATTTAAATAGCTGACCACACACAACTTTGAAATCTGTGTCTATAACTTTAGAGCAGGTTAAAGATAAAATAATAAACCTCAAAAATGATTATTCTGCTGGCCCTGATGGTCTTCCCCCTATATTTTCAAAGAAATGTGAAATGCACCTAGCCCAACCTCTTACAGCCCTCTTTCAGCTTTTTATCATTTAGGGATTATTTCCCTCGACCTGGAAAAGGTCTCTTATTATTCCCCTACATAAAAAAGGCCGAAAATACGATATTTCCAACTATCGACCAATTGCTAAGCTGTCCTTCATACCTAAGCTTTTCGAGAGCATTATTTATGACATAATGCTTTTCCATTGTTTCCCAAAACCAGCACGGATTTCTCAAAGGTAGATCTACGGCCACCAACTTAACGGAATTCGTATCAAGCACTTTATGTGCACTGGAATCTGGAAATGAAGTTGATGTTATTGCCACCGATTTCAGCAAAGCCTTTGATAGGATTTCCCATGATATAATCCTTCTGAAATTAAAAGCTCTTGGTTTCCAAATGAACTTTATGACATGGGTTTAATCATATTTAAATGAAAGACATTACTATGTTCTATTTAGGTTCATGGTTTCTGACCCAATTAAGGCCCCTTCTGGTGTCTCTCAAGGCAGCCACCTTGGTCCCCTATTATTTATTCTGGCCGTTCATGATGTTGATTGCATCATTAAGAATTCATACATATCTGTTCACGCAGACGATATGCAAATCTTTAGATATACGAGTATATCTTCTTCCTCAGACAGCCTAGCACTGCAGGAAGATCTTGACAGATTTTGTACTTGGTGTCAGAAGAATTTTCTTGAGCTTAACGTCAATAAGTGTCAGGCTATAACGTATACCCGTAAGCGGCCCCCTACTTCACCTCGCTTCTATCTAATCTTTAATCTGCCTGTTCCCTTAGTGAATGTGTTGCGTGATTTGGGTGTTATCTGTGATAAGGAACTCAATTTCCGTTCTTATATTCACAATATAATAAAAAAAAGTTAACTCTGCCCTTGGCTTCATCACACGCTGGTCTAAATCTCTTTACATAACCTTTATTAGGCCTCTTCTTGAATGTGCTAGCCAAGTTTAGTCACCCTACTATAGAACATACATCCTCCGGATAAAAGCTGTTAAAAGCAGATTTTTAATTTGCTTTACGTGGTCTTCCTTGGGATGATAGCCAAAACTTACCACCTTATAGAGACCGGCTGAAACTTATAAATTTACAACCCCTTTCTATACGTCGAAAAGTTGCCGACATTCTCTTCATTCATCAAATTTTAGTTGGTAATATCGATTGCCCTGCTTTACTTCAACTTATTTCTTTTAACACCAACCCACGCAATCTTAGGTCTGTGACACAGAACGAATTACGGACACTTGGAGCCAATGCCTAGAATGCTTCGCGAAGTTAATGATATTCTGCCTCTCTTCGACTACCATCTCAGCAAACTCTCTCTTAAGAACATTCTTATTTCCACTTATGCCTCACGTCCTAACTTTTTTTTAATCGCTCCCACCCTTTAGTTTTTATCTTTAGTTTTAAGCAAAAATTGTTAGTTTTATGAATAAGCTTGTAATAAGCATTAATAAATCTGTCAGGGGTTGACCCGGGCCGCAAATAAAAAAAGAAATCAAATCAAAATTATTTTTGACAGCATGATTCGTGACATCTGTCGATGTTAAACATTCTCAGTTAGCATTACCATTTCATCATGGAAAGACTTACGACCAAACCATGCTTACAAATTATTGCATTTTGTAATCAAAATTTGTGCCCTATGAAAAATGTTTTTCGCGCACTTCATCATACGGTCATCATAGTCGACCTACCGAGCAAGCAATTCAATCCATAGTGACCAAATTTCGCACCAATTTCACGTTATTGGGCGTCAAGACACCTACCCGTATGCATAGAGTGCTTACAGAGGAAAATATTGCTGCTGCATTAGCGAGTGTTAATGAAGACTGTGATTTGCCACAGCGTCGAATTTTCGTTGAGTCCGCCTTAGAAAAGCTGGAGGAAGCTCATTTGTGGTTGAATGGGTATGTTAATAAACAAAACTGCCATATTTAGTCCGCTGATGATGAGCAACCTCAGACAATACAAGAGCTGTCAATGCACCCGGAATAATGCATTGTTTGGTGCATGATGATCGTGAGAATAACGTTACCGTCAATGGCGCCGGCTATCATTCAAAGATTTTGAACTTTTTTTTGCCTAAAATGCACGAGCTGAACCTGGTCGGCATGTGGTTCCAGCAAGACGGCGCTACACACCACATAGCACGCGAATCAGTGGACCAATTGAGAAATGAGTTCGGTGAGCGATTTATCTCTCGTTCTAAGCCGCTCAATTGTCTGGCTATATCGTGCGACTTGACGCCTTTAGACTATTATTTATGGGGATACGTCAAATCACTCGTCCATGCCGATAAGCCAGCCTCGATTGCAGCCTTGGAAGACAACATTACACGTCTTATTAGCGAGATACCAGCCAATATGCTCGAAAAGTGATTCAAAATTGGTCCATACGGACTACTTAAAACGTAGTCGTGGTCAACATTTACATGAAATAATAAACGCTTAAAAAATCACCCATTAGAATGTCATTCTTTTAAGACCATTTTTAACATCGATGATGTTGCATTCATTTTCGATAATGTATTGAAGATCGTTTCTATGGACCGTTTCATAAGCCTTGCAACCTTAAAATTGGTAAAGAAGTTGGTTATTGCAGACTGAAGCCGTTAAGCTGCAGAGTGGTTCTTTTATATTCTCAGCACTAAATGCGTCATATTCCCGTAGTCGTCCTTGTAGCATTTGGTTTCGTAGGCTAGCAAGTTCTTCTTGCCCTCTGGTAAAATTTGTCCCCTTTCGAATGGTCTTTTGCAAGTGAAATCATCTAACATCTAACGTTCTTATAGCATTTTTCCATCTCAATAGTGCCGCCGATATCTGTGCTTGTGCCTTGCTTCTACTAGTCAATGTAGACCCATCGGAATGTGAGGATGACTAGAATGCTGAATGCGTGTCTTTCCGCTGACCTGTAGCGTTTTAACCACAATGCCGACAGGAGAATGTTATTGATACACTCATACATATAAGCTACAAATACGAGTACATTATATGCAACACCCTCCGTTCCGAATCTTGCACTATGGTCATTAAGCACGATTTTTACGATTTCGTACTCTTCTGGAGTTCGAAGAAGCCCGCCTTGATAAAGTCCTGCTTCTCCTACGCTGACCGAGGCGTTCATATTAGAATGTCGATAGCGACAGTGAGTGACAGATTCACATCCAAGTATGCGCCCCACGCATTTGCAATATTACTCGTAAATGGTAGTGGATGTTACAGTTTTTAATCATCTTCTTGCCCATTCTATTCCATCCCATTTCTAAAATGGCCAATAGATCATCCTTTTGTACATCCTATACACCAATTGAATGTTCAAGGTTTCCACGAACGTCGTTGTCCCGTCATGTTCGTCAATAGTATATCAATCTCCTCCGAGGCTGTTCATTTTTTTCATCACTTAGACTTTTCTCGCATAGACTTGTGACGCCGAGGACTACAAAAGCGTTGTGAGTCAATACCAAAATTTATTGCTTAAGGTATGTTATGTATATATCCCAAATGGCACCTTGTTAAGACTTCTGGGACACATGCATATTTAAAAAGAACAGATCAACGAAAGGATCTGTACTCACATCCTCCGTAAATTTTCGTTTACGATTGCTAACGATACCAATGTTTTTAAAAAGTGCGCTTGACTTTGCCTGAAAAATTTTCGTTCACTCAATCTTCTAACCAACCCGTATTTTGCGCAAAGTACGAGTGTGTCACATTCCCTAGCATTGTAAGAGACCACATCATTCAATTTCATCGAAAATCCTTCAATGGTGTATTCATTTGTTATTTAGTCATACATTCTTTAGAACATAGAAAAGGTTTAACGCCTTGTAAGCAACTCAATTTAAAAATGTAATTCTAAGCTAAAGTACCTAGAAAAACGCCCATTTAAGTTCCCTTCCAAAAAAAAAAAAAACAAGTAACAAAACTAAACAACTTCCTGTGGGCCTCTAAACTGTTACATAATGCATCTGCAAACAAAGTCCTTTCGTTTCCTGTCCAGCCCTACCATACCCACCACATTTGTGTAAGCCCAAGTATACATAGTATGCCACTCTGACCAAATAGTATTCGTAGGAAGAGTAATTCTCCCCGATATTTGCGATAAGAATTATGAATGTAACTCAAAATTGTTCTTTGCTGCTTTTGCAAATATCCCGAAGGCATGCGAACCTTCTATGCAAACAAAATACAAAACCGAATACCAAATACTGAACCATAGAACCGAAACAGCAGAGAACTCATAAACATTTGGCCTCGGAACATTTTTTGGCACCTGCCTGACTACTTTGGGTGGAATCATGGAATTTATTAGCCCCGACTACAACAATGGCGGTGTGGTACACATAGCCATACAAACATATGTAAGTTTATATATCTTTTATTTATTCCGCGACCACCTCTTGTACTCGTATACTTGAAATGTCAAGTCTGCAATTTATTTCTGGTAAATCTTGGTAAGAGGTACTGGCTGACCCACCGATGGAAAAGGAGTCTCATAAAATGCACCATAGAAAAAAAAATTAAATAAAATAAAATTTCTTCCGCCCACATTTACTGTAGGTAGATACCCAGTTTTGGAATCATGGTGACTACCACCTTCAGGCCATAACGACTTCCTGATGATGCTGATGTGCTCCTGCTAATGTTCTGCTAACACACTCTGCAGCGATTGTGTAGATCTTAACAGTCGATATCTGCGGAGTTATTGTAATTAAAAAGAAAAAAACAAAAAAATTAATTGCTCCTGTGTCGCGATGCGCCACTTGGTCCGTCGTTTTACCTAAAAACGGGGGCAGTATTAATTTTTGTTTTTCTTTGTTTTTGGTCCCTGTGCCCTTTTTAAGTTTAAGGTGGATCATGATGATGATGACACCTAAGGGCTTCAGCAGTTGTTGTCGGGTTTTTTGATTTAATTTTCGCAGAAAGGATCCTTAAAGACGTCTGCAAAAAGTGAAGTTGTAGTGTATTCTTCGCCTTTTAGCTTGAGGATATTTTATGCTTGAATAAGTAGAAGGAATATCGAGGTGAAGCAGTCTACATAGAAGTGAACAATGGTGGTACTAACCATAATAACCATACATGCTCCAATGGCTTTATTGTAAGTGCGTATCTTGTCCATAAATGAATTCATTATTTTTGAATAAAATTTGATGGTATGATCCAAGGATGTGAGAACAAGTTAGACTGCATATTACATTTTGAATGCTTACCTTTGGAATGTATGACCACAAAGCTCTATAATTAAGGCAAGTGAACATTAGTTAGATCATGTAACCAACTAAGTAAATGAAGGGATAAAGCGCGTCTTGAGTTAGACTATAAACGTTGCAAACAAGAGGCGGAAAAAGCGGCGGTGCAGATGTTGTTCAACGCTTTACTTAACGAAGAATACGCGGGCAGTACGAGTACCAATCTCTTGGCTGTCGCGCACGAAGAGAAATTGATAGATTTGACGGAAAATGGATGGATGCTGCCGCAATAGGGTAGGCACTTAGAGGTGTCAATGTTATCGATGGCAAAAGCAGCGTCTATTTGGATGCGGATTCGTTGTTAGACGCAGATTTAGGAAAGAAATCTTGAGTTTTCGACATGTTAACGAGCGCCTCGGAACAATCGGTATAGCCAAATTTGCCAACATTAGCCTCCCACAGAGTAGAAAAATAACGACACCAAACATGGCTTCTACGAGCTCTTGAGCAAGACTGACGAGCAGTACCCTAGCTATGACAATAAAATTGTCCTCGGCGATTTTAATCCAAAGCTGGGAAGAGTGAGCATCTTTGGTAGTACTATCAGAAAGTATAGCCTGCAGGACACCACCTCCGATAACGGATTAACGCTAATAAACTTTTCGACGGTTCGAAATATTGACGTAGCTAGCACGCGGTTCCCGCATCTCGATATTCATAAGGCGCCTTGGAGATCTCCTGATCAGTCAACCGTCAGCCAGATTGATCACAATGCGACCTACGCATTATACATACACGACTCGAACCATTACCTTGTTGTACCCAAGGTACGATTGTGGACATCCCGAATATCGCAAAGGTAAGGCTAATACTGTGAGGAAGTTTCACGTCAGAAGACTACAGTCGCAAGAGATCGCCAAATCCGTTTCCGAACAAATCTCCCTTAACGTCTTAAGGGGTCCTATACCGTCAGCATCAAGTATCGAAGACCAGTGACAACATTGCCAAAAAGCCATCAGAGATGCTGCATCGGCCACCACAACGAAAAAAACTCCTGGTTTGGCGACGAGTTCCGGCAAGCACGTGCAGCTAAGCAGGATACATACAAAGCGGCGCTGCATAGAATGACTAGAGCTGCTCACGAGCTCTACCTGCAGAAGAGGAGAGACGAATACCCACTTCTCAGGAGGAAAACTAAGGAGCATGAGAAACGCTCCGTCGAGGAAATTGAGAAAAACATGCCACAGATACAAACCCCGATCCGAAGCATGTAGAGACGAACAAAGGAACATAGAAGTAGAGTCACAGTCAATGCTGAGGATTTGGAAAGAGCATTTCTGTAAGCTGTTTAACGGCGAAACGAACCAAATACCGGTGTCAGACAGAATAAGCCTTTCAACCTGGGCGATGTAGACCAACAATTCTGGAGTGAATGACCTGACTGCCGAGCTCTTTAAACCGACAGGCAATGACTTGGTAAGTAACATATACCAACACATCTGTAAAATATGGTCGAACGGAAGTATGCCGGATGAATGGAATGGCTTTACCCCAGGAAAGTCCACCATCGACCAAGTATTCACACTATAGCAGATCTTGGAGAAAACCCATGAGCTCCAAATCGATAGACACCACCTATTCATCGATTTTAAGGCCGCGTATGATAGCATCTATAGAGACGAGATCTGCAGAGCAATGTCTAGTTTTAGTATCCCTGACAAACTCGTCCATTTGTACAGGGTGACTATGTCTCCATCGTACGCTCCTCCATTGTTCTTGAATGAATAGTGCACAACTCACGCGCCAACAAAAGAGGCGCGATCTTACTCGCATACGTCGACTAAATATTGACATAATCGGAAGAAAGGAGCGTGCTGTCAGTGACGCTTTCGGGAGCATTGAGATGAAAGCGGTGAAGATGAGCTGACGTTGAGACGAAAGGACATCCAATACCGAAGTCACGGTCAGAACGTCGCCCTCGACAAATATAACTTTAAGGTTGTTAAGGACTTTTCGACCTAAGATCCGTTATCAATTCAGACAACTACACCAGCGCTGCGATCAAACGAAGAATAACTCTTGTTAATCACTACTTCTTTTGGCTAAGAAAGGAATTGACTGTCAAAGCCCCCTCTCGAACAACAAAAGTGGCCCTATATAAGATCCTAATAACCCTAGTTCTGTTTTATGGTACAGAGGAATGAACTTTATTAAAAATTGATGATTTTCGGTGCCGTCTTCATAGACGGTGAGTGGAGAAGGAGATACAACGAAGAACTGTATGGGCTGTACAGTGACATCGCCAGAACAATGAAGGTTCAAAGACTAAGGTCATGTAGAGCGGATGGGCACCAGTCTTTCCGTTGGAAAAGTCTTCGAATCCGATCCCGAAGAACAGTGCGGTACAGGAAGACAGCGACTCAGGTGGCGCCCGCAAATTGAAGGGGACCTCAACCTCAAACCGGAGGCAGCTAGCTAAAGATCGAGCGAGCTGGTGACGCTTATATGCCCCACAATTCAAAATTGTGTGCTTAATAGACTCGCAATTTGTTCAATAATATGATGAGAGGCGATTAAATGCCTAACCAGTGTAAGGTGAGCTTTGTTTTCATATCAGTGAGGCATATGTCGCATACAATGAACTTATATGGGAGAGTCTTTGCCAGTTAACAGCACGGTATTTTTAAACTCCATAGAAGCCAATGTCGCTTTGTGGCAGACAGTTTGCCATATACAATACCTTCGCGACGCTGCGAAAAATTTGCGTATTCAATTATTTGGACTTGGATTAAATCCCAAAATGTACCGCAGGCAAATATGAGATTAGTGTGCTACCCGTATATGTACGATGACGTTGAGACGAAAGTTAAATGCACAGCGGGAATAGCCGAAAATTTTGAGATAGATTTAGGGTACAGCAAGACAGTATACGAGGTTCATTGCTTTTTAGTGTGATGCATGTGACCGGAACAGAACGTTCCTGGATTTTTAACGTAAACCACCTGTCATTTAAGACCTTATGTTTACGAGATGCCCATACATCCATAGGGAGCAAGGATACGCCTTGCCATCGCTTACCTACATTAATAGTATAATACCAAAGCAGAACTTGTGTTAAACCAAGGAAAACCCGTACCCGCGATTTGGGTTTAAACCACAGCCACCATGACGCTCCCACAAGGGGGCCTACCTCTAACAAGTCAGGCCCGGATCGAAATCCGGGGGGCTCCTGACTCCCATGGTACCGTGATTTAAGTCCTGGTATGGACTACCGGTGGTCCAGCGGCCAACAAGACCTATGACCGGCAACTTGTAACTGGTCAAATCGTAGCAACCATTCAGAGGCTGTAATCTGAAGATGTTTACGATAATATGCTCTGCCCCCGCTTTTTATTAGACAACGTCATTGATGGGCGAAGCCTTGATAATTTGACGGGGGCCCATGTGACCGGAACAACGGAACTCTTCTCTCCGATGATAGCCCTGTTATAAGTAACGACGTGACAGCCTAACACTCAACTTTTAATAACTGAATAAAGACGCTGAAAGACAATTGGCTACGTATTGTCGTTTTTCCGAACCCGCAAATCCAACTTTAAGACAGAGCCTTGCGTGATTTTATTTTGTCTCTTATTGAACAAGAATTTATGCTTGTGTGGTAAGAGGTTCGTACTCTTGATTATGAGTACTGTAAATGCCTAAAAGTAACTTTTGCTCCAGCGTCATTTTTCAAGGGCAAAGGTAAACAATTTTTTTTAAAAAACCCAAAATTGTGGCATCCAGAAAAATATCTTCATCTTCTTTTTGTAACCAAACCGTCTGATATTTGCAAACAGAAATTTCATTTAGAAATTAAATTTAAGAAGATTCACAAAGTGGGTCCATCTTACTCTTCCATGAACTGATGTACCCGCGACACACACACACTCTAACTGCAGTACTATAGGGTGCTGGGTATAGTATCCTGTTGACTCACAATGGACCTCCTTAATTAAAGAGGTATTTGTACTTCACATCTGCGGTGAGTATCGTCGGTGTTTGTGTTTTTTGTGTTTGCCTTTCTTTACAATGACTCGGGAATTCAGAGTGGATATTGCCAATATACGCGGGCTAAAAAGTAATCACTTTTCTGCGTACGTCCACGTCTGTAAATATAGACCAGCTATTTTGGCACTTAGTGAAACACAGGTAAATCCCCGCCCACACCTCTCAGGTCACTCTGATCTGAAGCTACCTGGCTACGAACTAGTGCTATTAATCTTCTCTCACCGCGGTCTCCCAATTTACATGCTTAGTGATGTAGCTTACCAATCTCCACCACAATGTAGTCCCTGTTCCAATTCGGAATTCACTTTCATGTGGTTAAAATTCCATCTCCATAAGCAAATTATCCACTACTGCTTTATATACAGAAGCCCCAAACTGGACAGCAATTCGACTTTTAACGAATTCGATGCGCTGTCTGACGAATTGTATCCCTGTATCCCCATACTGAAATCGTTATTACGGGCGATTTCAATATACACAATTCTGGGAGGATTCGAAATTCTGAACAGACAACACCCGAAGGACGGTGTGTTGAGATCTTCGCTGTGGATAATAACTTAACCCAGCTTGTAAATAAGCCCACACGAATACCAGAAGTTCAAAGTCATACCGCCAACATCCTGGACTTGTTTTTAATTTCTCACCCTTATAAGTACACTATTGATGTGTTCTCTCCCCTCTAGGGTCGTCGGACCACTGTGTCATATTAGCTAATTTCTCGTGCACCGACAGTTAGAGAAATTCTTAAAAGAACCGTATGGCAATACTAGAAAGCCAACTTAACAGCTTCTTTAGGAATTTTAACTGGTCGTTATGTTTCCTCGATAACGACTTGGATGCCGCTACTGATATGATCACAGACACCATTCTCTTTGGAATGAGAAACTTTATCCCTCATCGGATGAAGAGTATCCAACCAAAAGAAAAGGCGTGGTACGAATCGAGCTGTAAAGAGGCTGTCAGGGTTAGAGAAATGTTTTTTTGGTCCTTCAAGATCAGCCCAGAGGAAAACCGAAAAAAGTTCAAACGAGCCAGAAATGACTGCAACGTTTTTCTCAAGCGTGTGAAATTGCAATACGACCAAAACCTGAGGCAAAAAATACTGCAATGTCCCAAGGGCAGTAAAAATTTTTGGTCATTTGTCAAAAACATTAGAAATTCTGCCTCATCCTCCATCCCAACGCTTATTTACAATGACTTACCAGATTATGCTTTGTCTCCGCCTACACTTGAGTGCGTCGAATCTTCAATGGAACAAATCCACTCGCACTCGTGTTGTAGCAAGAATTCTTAAAGATCTTAACAATCGCAAATCCGCTAGTCCAGATGGTATATCTCTTCTCCTTCTAAAAGGTATTCTTCCTCGCTGGCAAAAACACTGCGTAAGATTTTTCACCAATCCTACTCCTCAGAACTCTTTCCGAGAAGATGGAAAACAACATTTGTCCAGACTATCCCTAAAAAAGGCGAATCTTCTTCTCTCTCCTCCTACAGACCCATTGCACTTACGTCCCTTCTCCCAAGGTCATGGAAACGTTGATAAACCGTCAGCTCATGAAATATTTCGAAACACGAAAACTTCTTAATGACCGGTTTTCGTATCAACAGGTCCACTATTGATCTGATGACATGTCTCACCGAAAAGTGGGATCGACGACTCTTTTCTTCAATGGATTAAAAATTACCTTTCTGAAAGTTCAATTCAAGTTGTCTTAGGTGGTTTCAAGTCCGATATTCACAAAACAAATACTGGTGTGCCCCAGGGCTCCGTTCTGTCTCCGACACTCTATTTAATTTTCATCAATGATCTTTTGTCTGCTGCCTCTAATCCAATATACTCCTTTGCTGACGACAGTACTCTCTGCTTTTCATATTCGTTCCCGGACTCATGTCCCTGCTCTTCGGCTGTAGAACGGGAACGGCAGCGTATGTTAAGCTCATTAAATTCCGATATCAACAGCATAACCAATTGGGGAACTATCAGCAGAGTGGAATTTAATGCTTCCAAAACACAATGCTTTCTGCTGTCGTTAAATCGAAATTCAAACACCCACCCATTATGCATGGATGGCACTTGCATCGTCGAAACCGATAAACTTTCCATTCTCGGTATATGTGTCAATGACAACTTACGTTGGAGTGACTACATATTCGGTGTCGTCAAAAATGCTGCGAAATGTCTAGGTTTCCTCAAGCGATGTAAGAAACACTTTACCCCCTCTGATCTGGCCTCAATATATAAGGCATTTGTCCGCCCGAAATTGGAGTACAATGCCCACATCTGGTCAGTTGCGCCCAAAACATCTCTGCACCTGCTATATAGGATTCAAAACCGTGCGATAAAACTCATAGGTGATACTGATATCACTCAAACAATGGACGCCCTCGAACACCGCCGTAATGTCTCGTGTCTAACTCTGCTTTATCGCTATTTCCACCACCAGTGCTCCACAGAAACCCGCCCCTTCAAAGTTTTAACCCGTCTCGCTATGAATGCTCAACAGTATACACTCAAGCCCTCTTTCGGACGTACTCTAAAATATCGTGATTCATTCCTAAGCCGTACAACTCGCTTATGGAATACCCTGCCTAGCTCTTTATTTCCTAGTCATTATAACCTTCAATCATTTAAAACCAACGTTCACCGGTACCTCTCTTTCCATTCTCCCTGATTTTTCTTCTCCCGCGGTGTGTGCAAACATTTTAAGTGTACTTAATCCCTTGAGCGCGCGCAAATTATAAAAAAAAAACAAAAAACTTAGTTACTAGTTCCTGTGAAACTCCAGGTAAAGATCCGAATTAAGCCTGGAAAAAGGCCGATATAAACCGACTAGCATGTTATCCAATATGCTTCCCTTTATTAGCATTTAACTTCGCTTTATTTAGCTTAAAAACTGTCCATTTCATTGAAAGGGAGTTACTTTCTGCACAGGAGTGAATATTTTGAAATTAAGTATTTCCATCCTTGTATGATGTAAACGTTGTCATCGAAGTTCATGAATAATTTATGAGTGGAAAGCAGGCTGCTAAGTCGTCGTCTAAATTTACTGTCAAATCGGCAAGAATATGTCAAATTTCAAAGCTGATTCTTGCCTAATTTAAAATAAAACAGAGCTAATCCTGATTTATTTCAAAAAGAAGATAGCATATCAAATGTGTAAGAATAGATATTGTTTCTATTAAAGAAAACAACATCGATGGGAACCAATTACTTTAGTTCACCAACTTCAAAAATCTATGGCTAAGATCATGCCAAAAATATACGTCAGCCTCTGAATCTGGGGTATTATTGAAAAGTCATAGCTAAACTATTTCCTAAATATGGGCACTTGAAAACATAATGAGGCGACCTATAGGCATGACGTTAACTTCGGTTCTTCCCAACTAATTTCCAAAATAGAAACAACCTAATATCGCACCAAATTTATTTGAAATTTGTGTAAATCCAAAGCGCGCGATCAAACAATGTACCTACTCAAACACTTTAAAGATATTTATCTACGAGTATTGTGTACCGATTCTAAGAAATTCACAAACAAAATACAACAACTGGAAATTTAACGGACACAAATGAAACATATATTCAGAAATTCGAGGAAACCAAATATATCAGTGGCCTATTAGTAAGGTATGACTAATTAATTTCCACTTTCTGTGCACTGTAATTATTCTGACAGCGACCCTAAATGCGTCAAATGAACCCAGACAATTCATCAGCAGGTCTTGACAAATCTCTTTAGGCAATTTCAACGCACAAGTAATTAATCAGTTTTCGCGCTTGTCTAAATCTAGGAGTTCCCACAATGAATATTCTAAAACGAAAGAACGAAAATTTCACTCATATAACCGAACGTCAGATAACCAATCAATCGATTGATGTCGAACAACAATGAGGTTAATTATTGGACAAGAGAAGAGCATATTACTAAAGTGGGCTGGTCTGATAAATAGGTTTCTTGAAGATTTGAAGATACTCGTAGTTCACCTTTGGTTTTGTCTGCAAATATGGTTCATTGATGGGAAGCCTAATGAATAAATATCTAAATGTGGACGGCCAGTTAGTGCAATAACCTAAATAAAACCATTGATAATGGTCAATGATCCTTGACAGAAACTCATCAAAATTTATGATTCATTGTGAACAATGTCAACCATTTGCGCAAGGCTATTCTCTAAAATTTTTGGTTTGAATCTCAGACCATGTATTGAATAATTTGTTGACACCTGGCTGTGATTATTTGAGTCAAGATTGTAAATTGGGTTATTTTCTAGATGATTTTGAATTTTCCCACAACCCAGCTGTAAACTTTCAGATCAATTTGTAGTACCTTCAACATGGTGCTCATGGTTAAGCTCAATCCCTGACCTACGCATCCCTTTATTGCTTTGTCTTAAACAACTTACAACTCGAGTTCGATGGAGTACCGTCAGTGTCAAAGTTTGGGTCACGAGAACACAGATACGGTGCGCATTTAGTGCCTCACATAATCACCCTAATAGCTCTCTGTGCGTCTGGTGTCAGTGAATTGATTGCCATAATTTAGATCTCAGCTTGCAATCGATTACAAATTACCCCGATACGCTTGCATCTTTATGGGATGGGAAATGTACGTAATTCAAGATCTATGCAAAACGATAGTTCTCCATATCCTTATGGAGGTTCATTTGGAATACGGTTCATACTTAAATGGATCATGCAGACAAAGCACACGAAGATCCACGTGCAAAATGTACGAATCCGATAATTGAACGATTACGAACCGATTTACAAAAGATTATCCGAACCGGGGTTAAAGCGTGGACGTGTTGGTATGTATCTAGGTTACTCAATATGGTCGTTGATGCTTTGAGATCAAATATACATTTATTGTATTGTAAATTTTATTTGTACTTACAAATACATACTCATACATTTGCAATAACAAATGGCAGCTGCCTTTTACCACGACTCTTGTTTCACACATTTCTTTTACTTCTTATTATTTTCCGATCATTCTTTAGTCTACAGAAGATAAATACTTTGTTTTGTACACGTTAACTGAAATTTTAGGATTCTCTCACAAGTCATACCGAAAATCAGTCATATGACAAAGCGTTACCCTGCCGAAATCTTTCTCCATAATACGAGTAATCCCGCCATAATCATCATGCCCAGCACATGGGTAGTCCCTAGAAGTGCTGTCAAAAGCGCCTCTTAAATCTTTGTAAGGTGGTTGGGTCCTAGCGCAATAGTGACTTGATCTGCTCCTGCTGCTTATTGGTCTTTAGTTTAGACGTTGCCCTCCTAACCATGTTACCGAAGCTTGTTGCCTTCGCAGTTAGTATATGTACATTTTAAATTTTCTGAGCCAACCATGATTATTAAACCATTCTTACACATAGATTGGATTGGCAAGAAAGTAATTTCGGTTTTTTTAGTATCGAGTAAAACTCGACCACTGTTTTCCATTTCATCAGATGACCTTCTACCATGTTTCTGGCAGCTTCTTGGCTCCGTGTGTATAGAACTCATCATTGGCAACAGTTTTGCCATTCCAAGAGTTTCGCAAACCTCGAGACAAATTAAAATCTGAGAGTGCAAGGTCGGGGCTGTATCAACGTAAAGATAGCGGCACTTGTCAATAAAAGCTAGTGAATGCTAGTTGTGCATCTTTTTACAGTTACTTACCGAAGTTTCAGTCATTTCGGGAGCGCAGTTTTTAGTTGACAATCGTTTGAGTGAGTCAATGTGAGTGTTTTTTGTGAAAATGGAAAAAATTGAGTATCGAGCTGTTATTAAATTCTTGTTTTTGAAAGGTACTCGTAATACGCCTACGCAAATCAAAAATGAGTTGGACTCTGTGTATGGGGACTCTGCACCATCATTTACAACAGTGAAATTTTGGGCAACTGAATTTAAACGTGGCCGTAAGAGCTTGGGAGATGATGAACGTTCGGGACGTCCAAAAACTGCAACCACTGACGATAACATTGCTAAAGTTCACTAAATGGTGTTAGACGACCGCCGAATTAAAGTGAGAGAGATAGTAGAGGTTATGAAAATGGCCAAAGAACGTGTTTGTTACATATTAAATCAAGATTTAGGCATGAGAAAGCTGTCCGCGCGCTGGGTGCCGCGTTTGCTTACGTTAGACCAAAAACGTGTTCGAATGAACATTTCCAACGCTCTGTTGGCGCAGTTTAGGCGCAATAAATCCGAGTTTTGGCGCCGATTAATTACTGTAGATGAAACTTGGATATACCATTATACGCCTGAAATAAAAATTCAGTCAAAACAGTGGACTGCAAAGGGCGAGCCGGCTCCAAAAAAAAAGAAAAAACTGTTTTTTTCGGCTGGGAAAGTGATGGCGACCGTTTATTGGGATAGTAAAGGAGTTATCTTAATCGATTATTTTCAAAAAGGAGAAACCATTACAGGAGCATACTACGCATCATTACTTGCCAAGCTGAAGTCAGAAATTGCGGAAAAACGGCCACATTTGCAGAAAAAGAAAATCCTGTTTCACCAAGACAACGCGCCGTCTCACACCTCAGGGGTTGCCATGGCAAAAATCCATGAAATACGGTTTGAACTGCTTGACCATCCACCTTATTCACCAGATATGGCCCCAAGCGATTTCTTTTTGTTCTCTCATCTAAAAACTGCCTCGGAGGACAGTGATTTTCGTCAAATGAGGAGGCAATCACCTTCGTGAACAATGATTTTGCAGAGAACAACGCTAAGTACTATTTGGACGAGTTAGAGAGATAGGAGCATCGCTGGGAGAAGTGTGTAGAGTTACAAGGAGACTATGTAGAAAAATAAAAAAAAAATTTTAGAAAAAATGGTCGGAAACTTTTCAGACAACCCTCGTATTTGATCACCATCAACTTCAGTTGGTCTACAAGGACGTTGGTCATCTTTGAGTGAAAAATCTCCAGGACGAAATTTCTAAAATCAATTCTTCCACGTTCGTTCTGTTAAGCAGTGAACACCTATGTATTCCTTCACCTATCACTTTCTGAGCAACTGTCTTGCCTTTATGGAAACAAGAAAGTAAAATGTGGCAAAAATGTTCCATGATGAAACTGACACTGCACTAAGAAGTATCAACAATATTAAGCTCGATTTATTTCCAAAGTAAGCTTAAAGTTACAGCTATCAAATGTCAAAGGACAAACAAACATTAACAAACACGAGATCCAACAAACATAACGCAATCTAATTGTAAAAAACTAAATTACTTTCTTGCTGACCTAATATTTAGGCTTTGCGTCCTTGGTATGCCGTTTTAATTTCTGAAAATCTTTCTTACATTCTATGGGACAGCCCTGCTCCTAGAACGTCAGATCCATAAAATGATAGTGCTGGTAATCGATAACGTGTGTACTGCTGTTGTAATTGGGAATCCTTCCCTTGCAATATCCTAGCTAGGAGACAAAAAAAAAATAAAATGATCAGAGCTTCGAACATATCACCTAGAGATGTAAACTCTCGTGTCCCATAGTAGAAACTCTGGCAAAAAAAATAAATTACGGTATTCCCCCTTTTTTCTATTCTAAGACTTAAGGGTTATCAATAAGAAGTTTCATTTTGATTTATCAAGAAAATACGTATTTTTTTACGAAATATTAATCGATGGATAAATAATGATAAGCAATGTGAGTCAAATAGCCTCCAAATTCTTTGGTGCATATCCAGGCTCTTTTGTTTAAATTGTTCGTCGCATATTGAAAAGAGCCTCATTTCATCGGTGACAACACTGATGTTTGGCTTTGAGTGCTTTAATTGACTGGAGAGCATTCGCATAAACCTTTTTCCACACGACCGTAAAGAAAGTATTCGCACGGTGTAAAATCGCATGATTTCTTGCAAGAGAGCTATGTTTTTTGCAATTTGTAAGGCTTGTAGAGTCTTGTTGAATATAAACATAGTGAACCACACATTCCAGTGCCGACCATAAAAAATCATTGATAATGGTTCGATTCGAGTTGTCTACCTGAGCACCGAACTTTTCGAGTTGCATAGGCTGAGTGAGATCAAAGATTCCCGAAAGTTCTCCACAGGAATCCTGCAACTTAAGGATATTCACTCACCCTCTCTTTCCCCATTATCTTCTTCACTTGCCGCCTTTCTTCCCACTCCTTTCTCCTCTGTGCTGGATCAAAGTGTCATACGACCAATCAGGCTTGCTCAGTTGTGAACGAAGTATCCGGATATCTGCCGAGCTCCGGATTAGCTAGGATTAGGTTCATCTGTATACAGCGGATCTGTGTACAGATGAATCTACCTTTCTCCGCTACTCGTGGAATGTTCAACTTCTAAAAGAAAAACAATATTCGAAAGCGGTACTTTTCTATTACCGGGCGATAATACGGTGGCTACACCGACTACCGGCAAGGCTTTTACAACACCAAGTGAAGGCAAATGTATGGCAAGCCATGGTGCAGCTTCAAAGGCAAACGAGAAAACCGCAAACTCTCAAACCACTTCCTCCAACTCTAGTAACAGCAAGTTTGTGGCAGGCCAAGGTCTTCCTGCTGCTACTAAAATTACTCCCTCAAAGGGAGAATCAGACGCTTAGCCGGATCGACAAGCCCCATCCAAGGTGTTTTACTTAAAACGCCGAAATGCCTCATGCATTTCCAAAATCTTCAAATCCATTCCGGAGGTAGAGATGAGTGCCTACATGGGGAACAAAATATAGTGGGCTAACAACATCCTAGAAAACGGTTTACCCACCGTTCCCAAAACGTTGAAAAACTCCTCCAAGCACCAGAGATCGTTGGAGTAAACCGTAGCGGCTTCCCAAAGGCCCAAAATCAAAAATGCCAAAACCATGCCAGAGCCTTCCATCGTTACATCTGTGAGATCTTTTAGCGAAAGGCTAGAAGACGAAATAGCGATCGCGATGTTTGATAAAAGCGACACCGACGGATCAATTTTACCTGAACGGCAGCAGTTGATCAAGTTAAAGCTTTCGAGTGGCTTCTTGTCAATCATGCGGGAAAACCCCAGACCACCTCCCATTAGAAGTGATGCTAGCTAGTGCCAAGGCCACCAAGCATATCACTTGCGCCGATCAAAGATCTCTCGATTTTTATACAAAAGCCGTAGGTGGATAAGGAGAGGTTTGACCGGGTGCGAAACTCGAAGTTGTGGCTAAGCAGATATCCCTAGCAGACCACGAACTAGCACCTGGATCCCAGCTGAACCCTCCTCTACAGAGAACATTCTGGAGATCATTAGGCCCAGCAACCCGGCTCTTCCGACTCATGACTGGAAAGTTGCGAAACTGAAGCAATTAAGAGCCATTATAGATGCGCCTTAATTCTGATCAATAAGGAATCCCTCAACCCTTAATTCTTAACCCTAAGGGTATGATTCGGTTTGGATTCGAGTCTATAACCGTAAGGGTTTACCAAAATGATATCCTTTAAAATCAAAGCAAGAAGATGAGCTTTTGGTCACATTTTCAGAATTTGAGGACTCAAATGATACGTAATAAAGAAACCATGGATTGTAGAAGGCATGCTTCGTTGACTTGGGACACTTGAATACATTCGGGTCTATACAAAAGGTAAGATCAAAACTTGTATGTTAGCGAAACGTAGCCTTAATGTAATCTAGACTGGAGACTGTCAATGCCCTTACTGGCAGTCATCGGCTTATCTTGGCCATGACTATGTGGGCCCTCTCCCTAGTGACAACTTAGAAAGGGTGGCCTTGGAAGCTGGAAGGCGAAAAACTGGCCTCATCATCGGGTGCGACGCTAACCCCCATTACAAAATATGGAGCAGTACCGACATTAACAGAAGAGGTGAGTCACTTTTTGATTATAAATACTCGTATTATAAGTACCAACCCCATTATTTGCAATATTGGCTGGGCTTATTTCTTAACTAAAAACCGACAAGAAATGCTGGATATCACTCTTGTTCCCGACAAGATCAATCAAATGCTAACAAACTGAATAGTATCGTCTGAACACTATTTTTCGGATCACAAATATATCAAATTCAGTCTGAACGATGCTGATTGACCAAAATACAAGGGAACACTTTAAAAAATAATCTCCTTTGAGCTCTTAAGTCCCTCGTATAACCCTGGCATTCAATCAAGTAATGGCTGCTTCCTGCCCGCTTATTCAAACTGGAGGCAAGAAAAAGCCGCACTGGTGGGCATAAGTACTGGGACCTCTTAGCAACGACTCCTCCGTTAGCCTCTGGTCGTGTATCAGCCCCTACAGGGCATTCTTGGCAGATACTACGAGCCTCTCCTAGCTTCCGCCCATATGTGGTGCTGCAGAGCGATTAAAAATCATTTGGTATCGGAACTCTTAACCCATTCTTGGGTCTTCCCTGACTCATTTCGCGAAAGCTTCACGGAGCTCCCTCTCGCCTGCTTTAAAATTGGTCTGAATATCCCTCCCTTGGAATACCTCTTCGGGCTATGAAGCCTCAGAGGCACATGAGACAGGAATCCGCCTCTGGCAAAGATGACATCTCCGGAGTTACTGGTTTAGCTCGTAGGTATCATTGTTTGATCTCGTTCACAGTTGTTTCTTGATACTTATGAAGAAAACAGGTATTACACGTTCTCACTACAAGAATGATAGCTCGATGATCCTTGGGCATAATTAAACCGCACTAGGTTTCTCCTTCGACGCACTATGCGCTGTCAATTCTTTCTTTTCTCCGAAGAACTCCACTGTCGATATATTACGGTGACAGCTTGTACAGAGGGCTCGTCTTCGAAAGTACCTTTCTAATTGACAACATCTCCACGTCGTCTTTATCTGGTCCACCCGCTTAAGCCCTATCTACATATGTGAAACTGCTCTTTCTTTAGTCTGTAAATTTCCAACATACCTCAACACATATGCCACGGATTTCTACATCCTCCTCCAAGTCGAAAACCGCTCAACCTCAACTAATGGGGCATACTTGTGAAAGTGCGTTGTCCGCAGATACCTAGCGCACATCTCCTCTTCATTGGGTGCCACTGATTGCAACATCGTTGGCCACTGTTCTTTGTCGCTAGGCAAGAAATCTGATCCATTAAACCACTTTGAAACCTTACCAAATGTAAGAGACTTCTTCCAGTTTTAATAGACTTCTTCCATTTGGTTGCCTATTCAGCTATATTATGTCAAAAATATTGCAATGATGTGGTGTAATAGACAACCCCAACTCTGATGAAGAGTCAGGAACCTCGCCTACGAGTGTGAGTCGTGAGCTTTACGAGCGTAGTCTCAAGATATAAAAAATTGGTACAGAAATACGTTAAACATTAAGTAAAGTTAGCAATTTCTAAATTTAAGTATAACACAGACTAAATCCACATCACGGCTTTACCGTTTTTAAGACCACATATTACAGCATCTACAGAGCCGAGTCTCAGAAAAGCCATGTCTACTTTAGGCATGCTTGCCAAGTTCATTAGATTGTGGGAGGGAATGGGAATTCGTTTCACGTTGGTTGACATTTGCTCCTTCAGTGGGTCTATGAAACAGCAGATATCTCTGAGAGGTCATGGAAGAAGTAACTTCTTTTTCTCAAATTGCTGAGGCTGGGACATTGGCACAGAAAGTATAGATTATCCTGCCATGAGTCCACGTCGTCGCAGCCACTGCAGAGGTCATCGTCGTATTCCAATAAGCGTAGATAGCTCAGCTCTACCCTTCAATAGAATCTTATTTGTTCTGAATTTGCTGAGTTCCGCCCATAATTGTCTTGAAATTTCACAGGTTAGAAGGTTTTTACACCTTTCATTGACTTTGATTGGTATCGTTCGCTCCACTTGCATTCTTGGAGTGCAAAGTGGAGGTTTGATACTTTGTTAAGAAAGTTCTCAATTTAAGGAGGATCCTTTTCGAGTTAACTCGTCTGGATGCCTGCCGCTTGCCATTCTTTTGTGACCAGAACAGTGCTCAACCTTACACTAATCGCAAAGAGGCTTAAGCTCTTCAAGACAGCACCAGGAATACACTAGTGTACTCTGGCAAGCGACGTGAGCATCTTAAGTTCAATTGATCGGAAAGATCCCAGACCCGATTTCTAACTATCCCTGAAAATAAATTTTGAGTATTCTACCATTTAGTTCCAGTCCTAAGCCCCACTGCTTGGGAAAATACAGCCGAATTTTGTTTCAAAGTCATGATACGATATCATATTAGAGCATACTCGTAAGCCTAGTTCACTTGAAAAAATTCAGGTTTGGTTTCATCCATAGACCCCGCTATCTGGAGAAGCTTATTGAATCTTCCCGAATAGTAGTGTTATCAAAGTAAGTAAGTAAAGGGAATTTTTGAATTATTGAACTAATAAGACTGTAAAAAAAAAGCCCTCAAGTAGAATCGAACCTAAGAATCAAAGTTTGAAGTCAGTCCATGAAAGGGGTTGTTGATTAATCTTGAGGTTCATCCTCAGACACCCATCGCCAACCTAGGTAATGCAAGCCACCAACAGTCTATTCTAAGGCATACGAACATACTCGTACGTGTATATGAGGTGTTCTAATGAATTGTTTCTAAAATCACTAAATCTATTTCCCCCACGAAGTTAAGTCTTAAGATGTTGAAAATATGTATATTGAATGTAGGACTGCTGACTGGAACGTGCATCCGTTTCAAATGCTCTGCCTCGGTTCCAAATAAATATCTTAAGCAGACCCACTAGTGATTTATACACCGCCAACTATTGTATGTGAATCCCTTGGAAGAGTCACCACAACTCGCGCTCATTGATTTATTCGCCCAAATGAAGGGTTCTCTAAAAATGGTTTCCATACAGACGCCGACGTCACGCTGCTGGTGTGCTGGTGCAAATCAATGTTTTGCCCTAGGCGGAGTTAGGTATTTCGTCTTACTCGTGCATTCGCAAGGACTCCGTGCGATCAATTATTGATTTATGCGTTTGCAGATTGATACGTGATTCTGCACAGAATGGAATTTGTTTTGGAACCAGTCATACAGCCATATCGATACCATATACCTTGACTGACTTGGACTGCGGTTTCATTTCTCGTAAGGTATCTCTGTTGAATACATTGATTCTATCTTATGTCGAGGCACGTACATGTACGTACCTAACAGATGCTAATGATAGGTGTATGTTAACAGCAAAAAAATTCAAATATTTTTCCACGGAATTCTTTTGATTTGCTTTGGTGCTGCCATAGCGAATATTGAAGTATGTCCATGAAGATACGAGTATTCAGTAAGACTCTAAAGAAATCGTAGAACCTAGAATTCACTCGTACTAATATTTTTTTTATATGGGAATTCATAAATCTTTTGATGTTGATGATTTATTGGTGTAAATGATCGGTCTAATATACTTTTGTGATTTATGAGATTTGTATTTTTTGTGTGCTAAATTGTTTGATAGATAACTTTAGATTGTGGATGATCTGAGGAAGGCAAATTTTGAATATAAGACAGACAAGTTCTAAGACACATGAAATCGTTTGTCCTAAGCTTTAATTGTTGTAATTTATTAACGAGCGATCACATTAAAAAAAAATTCGACTGAATGAAGTAAAATCGAAAGTATATGAGCTTATTTTACATAAAGTTAAATGAAAATGCTAGCCCACCAATCAAAAGGGGAGCGAGGTGCAAAAGATTGAGCATAAGACTACGTATGCAGTCGGTCTTCGCTCCGAAAACGAAAGTCCTATACATAGGAAATGAGGCATTATTTCCGAGTTCCCCTGATTAATGGTAATACGATATATCTAACAGCAAATCACTTCCCTAAATCTGAGGCAACATTGAAGATAAACTATCGGAAAGGGGTGTTCGGCCATATCCTGGATAATCCTAATGGTCCAGTGTTCGGTTTCGGCTCTTAGAAAATTATCAGAGGTTTTTGTTTTTTTTCCTTTTTTTTATAATTGGCGCGCGCACAAGGGATTTTGTGTACCCTTAAGATATTTGCACATAGCGCGGGCGAGGGAATGTTAGGGAGGGAAAAGAGAGAGACACCGATGTGCGTTGGTCTTAAATGTTTGCAAGTTATAGTGGCTAGGGAATAAAGAGCTCGGCAGAGCATTCCATAAGCGAGTGAACGAATCACGACAAGTACGTCCGAAGGTGGGCTTGACGATATAACATACTGATGAACGTTCATAGCGAGACGGGTGTTATGGTTAAAAGTTAGAAGGGGTGGAATGCTACCTGCAATTTCGGAGGAGCACTGGTGGTGAAAATAGCGAAACAACAAGGTAAAACATTAGACATTACGTCTGTGTTAGAGGGTGCTGAATGACTGTGTGATATTGTCATCACCTATGAGTTTTACCGCACGATTTTGGATCCTATCTAGCAAGTCCAATGAGGTTGTAGGAGCACCTGACTAGATGTGAGCATTTTACTCCAATTTCGGGCATATAAACGCCTTATATATTGAGGCCAGATCAGAGGGTGTAAAATATTTCTTACATCGCTTGAGGAAACCTAGACATTTCACAGCATTTTTGGCTACATCGAATATGTGGTCATTCCAACGTAAGTTGTCATTGACACACATACCGGGAATGGAAAGTTTTTCGGTTTCTACGATGCAAGTGCCATTCATGGGTAATGACTGGGTATTCAAATTTCGCTTTGACGACAGTAGACAGCATTGTGTTTTGGAAGCATTAAATTCTACCCTGTTGATATTTCTCCAATTGGTTATGCTGCTAATATCGGAATTTAATGAGCTTAACATACGCTGAAGTTCCCGTTCTACATCTGAAGAGCAGGGACGTGAGTTCGGAAACGAATATGAAAAGCAGAGAGTACCGTCGTCAGCAAAGGAATATATTGGATTAGAGGTAGCAGACAAGAGATCATTGATGAAAATTAAAAAGAGTTTCGGTGACAGAACGGAGCCCTGGGGTACACCAGTATTTATTTTGTGAATAGCAGACTTAAACCGTTCAAGACAACTTGAATTGAACGTTCCAAAAGGTTGCCTTAGAAATATCAAGTGCAACTATCTTGCTTTCACCAGATTGATGTACGCTTTGGTTCCACTTTTCGGTGAGACATGCCATCAGATCACCAGTGGACCTGTTGCTACGAAAACCGTACTGCCGGTCATTAAGAAGTTTTCGTGTTTCGAAATATTTCATGAGCTGACGGTTATTCAGCGTTTCCATGACCTTGGAAAGAAGGGACGTAAGTGCAATGGGCCTGTAGGAGGAGAAAGAGGAAGATTCGCCTTTTTTATGGACGGGCTGGACAAATGCTGTTTTCCATCTGCTCGGAAAGACTCCTAAAGAGTAGGACCGATGAAAAAGCTTACGCAGTGGTTTTGCCAGTGTGGAAGAACACCTCTTCAGAAGAAGGGGAGATATACCATCTTGATCTGCGGATTTATGTATATTAAGATCTTTGAGTACTCTTGCTACTACACGATTGCGAAAGTAGATTCGTACCATTGAAGATTTGGCTCACTCAAGTGTAGGCGGATATAAAGCACAATCTGGAAGTGTTCAACTGGCCGCAAAGTGAGCATCAAGCAGATTGGCTTTTTCCAAAGAGCTGACAGCTGGAATGTCATTGTAAAAGAACGTTGGGATGGAGGATGAGGCAGAATTTCTAATGTTTATGGTGAACGACCAAGAGCTTGTACTACCTTTGGGGCATTTTAGTATTTTTTGCCTCAGCTTTTGGTCATATAGAAATTTCACGCTCTTGAGAAAGACGTTGCAGTCATTCCTGGCTCGTTTGGACTTTTTTCGGTTTTCCTCTGTCAGGTTGGTCTTAGAGGACCGAAAAAAATAGGACGAATCTTATTCCAAGGAGAATAGTGTCAGTGATCAGATCACCAGCGGCATCCACGTCGTTATCGAGGAAACATAACGACCAGTTAAAGTTCCTAAAAAATGTGTTAAGTCCGTTCCAATTGGCTTTCTCGTAATGCCATACGGCTCTTTTAGGAATTTTCTCTCTAATTGTGTGTTCAGTATACGAGAAATTAGCTGATATGACACAATGGTCTGACGAGCCTAGAGAGGAGAGCATATCGACGGTGTACTTATCAGGGTGAGAAGTTAAAAACAAGTCCAGGGTGTTGGCGGTATGACTATCAACGTCTGGTATCCGCGTGGGCTCATTTACAAGCTGCGTTAAGTTGTTCTCAGCAGCGAAGCCACCCAGAATTGTGTACCATATATTAAAATCGCCCGTAATAACGATTTCAGTATAGGGATACAGGGATACAATTCTTTGAATGGAGTCAGACAGCGCATCAAACTCGTTAAAGGTCGAGTTGCTGTTCAGTTTGGGGCTGCTGTAAATAAAGCAGTAATGGATAACTTGCTTACGGATATGGAATTTTAGCCACATGTAATTGAATTCCGGGTTGGAACAGGGACTACAAAGTGGTGGAACTTGATGATGTAGCTACGTACATAAATGGCGAGGCCGCGAAGAGAAAATAATAGTGGCACTAGTTCGTAGCCAGGTAGCTTCAGATCAGAGTGATCTGAGAGGCGTTTCACTAAGTGCCAAAACAGCTGGTTTGAATTTACAGACGTGGACGTACGCGGAAAAATGATTACTTTTTAGCCCTCGTATATTTGCTATATCGCCGTTGGGTAATGGGTATGAAGGGCGCCACTCCACTTGATAACCGTATATTGTAAAAAAATATAAAGAATCTCTCTATAAGAGTCCTGAAACCAAGGGCGCTGTACAGCCCTTTGCATCAGCAAATGAGTTCCTACTTACCCACATTGTCCTATTCCCTGTGCTGGATTCAATGTGTTATGCGACCCGTATAGAGGTAAACTTGACAAGAGGCCCAAATCCCTTTAGTTCTGAACCTCCTGTCTACGCTATTCGTGGGATTTATTATATGTATACATAATAATATTCTTAAACAAACAGTCAAAGCTGATTCTTCTTTAAAAGTGGTAGTATGACGATTGTGACAGAATCATCAGGCAATATAAACGTGCGTATAACGTGCTAATAAGGATATTCAGGACTAGTCATGGTCCTGAAATAGAGATGATACCTTATAGCCTCTTAATAAGTCAATGGGAACTCTTATAAGCTTAAGCGGGATACTGGCTATACGTATACATAATATCCTGATCCTTCTTACAGGGGAGCACAGGGCATGTGACGGATCCCTGAGGTTGGAAGTTGTGCGTGGAGTTAACTGCTCGGACCGAAGAAAATGAAAATTACGTTCCAAACTCTATATACATAGAATGTTCTATGTGCAGCCAAACAACTATAGGAGGCCATAGGCTTTTTTAAAGCAGATATCCCCGTCACCGAGGAAGTTTGGAAAGATGGGACGGATACACTACAGTGGTTGCTAGATAGAACATAAGCAGTGTCAATCTGGATGCTTATTTCTGCCAGCAACCTGAAGAGTAATGGCATATGCTGTTAAACTCATATCTGACCCAACTGTCAATGGAAGCCCCAATCAAGGGCACACGGTCTAGCTAACGAAAACTCTTCTCTGTGCAAATTAATTGGCGATTTCCAGTAATTCCACTGAGACCTGGGTTCCAAGCAAGACTCAGTGATTTCAGGCTTCTGACTGTGTTCAGAGAAGTCTTGTATTCTCAGCTAGCTTAAGGAACTCATCAGAGAGGTCAGTAAGGTTTTTAGTGCACTTTGACTGTGGTTACAGATGGAGGTACGAGTATTTCATCTTCTCCACCGATTCAGAATTGCGCATATCTCCGCTGGAAGTCAGACGCAAGTTTACCTAACGGTGTCATCCTCTAGAAAGATACAAGCATCTCATCCTAGATCAGTTTTGGAGCCATTCGTGAACGCCGACAACATTCTTTTCTAAAGCGCAAGGTCATCAAAACTCCAAAGGGTCCCACTTCTTTTGAACGGAAGGCGGGTTTAAGATCGCAGCCCATTATATGAACATCAAGAATAATTTATCAGTGCATTTAGGGCATAGCTTGATGTGCTAGGGAAGAACTCTACGCAGACGATACAGACTATTTTTCTGTATTTGTGGAAGCTTGTTCCACCAGACAACCGGCACATAGAACATAACTGGCCTTATTATAGCCGTGTACATCCAAAGGACTCCTCTCAGTGACAGATCTCATGTCAGCGACAGCTCATTTGCACTAACAGAAAGTCGAGTATGTTATCCAGGTTGACACCCAAATACTTAGCTTCTTTTGAGATTCAGATGGTGTTGCCTTTAAGCATTAGATGAGTCAGACTAGTCAGCTTCCTCCTTCTCCTGAAAACCCATTTCTAGTGCCCCAATCTTCGATCACGTCACAGCCCTTTACAGCAAACTGTCGCGTGTCAAGCGACACGCAAGGATATGGAAAATTCACTGCTGCAGAATATCAAGGGGATAGAGATAGCTTGTATTCCGAAAAAAGAAACAATGAAACTTGAGTAATGAAAGCCAAGATCACTTGACCAAAATGAAGTAAAGATAGCAGTATCTATACTCAGGGTGAACAAGACTATTGGACCAGACGGGCTACCAGTCTTGCTATTTAAGGCAGTAACATATAACTACATATTTTTAACATACGTTCGGAGGAAACACTGCCTTATGAATTGTCTGTGAGATCCATAAAAAAGGACAGCTCTCACGGCAAGCGTTCATCAATTGGCCGCGGCGATCATGCGATATGACACCATTCAAGTATTTTATCTGGGGTTATGTCAAGTCCTTATTCTACGTCGTCCAACCACTTTGGATGAGCTCGAGGCTAACATTCGACAAGCTATTGCCGGAATAACGCCACACATATTGGACCTAGTCATCAAAAATTGGACCGACGGCTTGAAGCACTGCCAACAAAGCTGAGGCCGCCGTTTGAATGATGAGCTATTCCATAGATAATGGCATGAACGTAGCTTCAAAATAAAGTCAGAATCAATTTTATATCTCACATCGTTGTTGTTTTATTGAAAATTTCTTTTCTTATCTTTCTTATCTGGTCACCCTTTAAAAGAAGACAAAACTATTAGCACGATTTGTTTATTAAATTCAATTTGAATTTCCACTTCACAAAGAAAATTTATAATTTGTGTAAGCTAACCTTCTGTCAGTGCTAGTTAAACTGCTGAGCTTAAAGCACAAACACACCAGAGACTCAAACCACAATAATCCAATAGATGGCGCTGAGATTATTTAACTTTTCTTCGTTAAGTAAATCCAACAACCATAACTTGTGACGCTGCTATTGTACATTTTAGAGTAAACATTTTTACCAATTAATTAATATTCGCATCCGATCTGACGCGATAAAATAAAACTTAAATACAAGGTATTCTTAAAAGATCCTGAGAATATTAGTCGTGATTTTAGGCAACGGCTATTTCAAAATGTCCATGTACTAATGAGCTACTTATTTTGAAGGTATGTATAGGGAAAAAAAAGATGGGATAAAACCAAAGGTTCGTTCGTGTACGTTTTGGAATAAATATTTAAGAACTGTCAAATCCGGTGGAGTGAGCATAGAATTCTTTTAGAGAGAAAATTTGTTAAAAAGTAAGTGAACAAATTTTAGACAGTTTGGACAGACAAATGTCAACTGTATGATGAAAAATAATGCTTGCCAAATGACTATGTCTAGCACTCTGTAATATCTATACTATACAGTGTGACAAAAGCGTGAGTCTAAAAAATCAATGAAAAATGCTAGATTTTTATTAAGTCATATCAAAACGAATTGCGCAATTATGTTAGTAGGGAGTCCAGTCACCAACTTGCTATCGATGTGATCGAGCAGTTTATTGATCTCTCTGACTCTATTGACGATATCCTTATTTTCGGCGACTTTAATCTTCCTCAGCTACAGTGGATTCCATTAGAAGATCAATCGTTTTTCATCCTCTACAAATGCTAACTCAGCTAAGGAATGCCTCTTCTTAGATTGTTTAACAGACTCAAGTCTATGCCAAGTCAGCGGTATATCCGATTACATGGGCAGGCAATTAGACCTTATTTTCACAACAGATTCAATTAACTCCTCAGTCTCACTTTGTCCCCTCTCTCTCTCAACAATCGATAACTACCACCCACCTCTTCTTCACTCGTTTTTTCATAACTCTTCTGTCCAGTCCACTCCCCCCACAACTCTCTCATCCTACGATTTTCATAAAGCAAACTTTAACATAATCAGTGACTATCTCAGCAGATTCCCCTTCAACTTTCACAACCTAAGCATAAATGATGCCTTAACCATTTTTTGTAGAGAAATATTTAATTCTTTTTCCCTTTGCGTTCCGTTTTCCCGCCTAAAATATCATTTGCTGGTCCTCCCTGGTATAGTCTCAATCTTCGTTCTTTACAACATAAGAGAAACGAGTTATGGGCTGTTTTCCTTCGCACCAGATCCTTTTCGGACTATCCAACTATCTTGGCGCTTATCTTAATTTCACCGAACCTTACGATCCCCTTTACCAGCGCTACCTTAACAATGCGCAAATCAACCTTATAAACGACCCTAAGTCCTTTTTCCAATTTTTTAACTACAAAAGAAGATCCGATGGCTACCCTGCTTCCCTCTCTTTCAACAACAAGTCATCAAGCGATCCACTCATCATTGCCAACCTATTTGCCACCTTTTTCAAACAATCCTTCACAAATGACTCCTTTGTATCCATCCTATTTTAATTACCTATTGAATTTCTCCAATGGCCCACTACTCTCTCACACCTTGGACCCGTCTTATATCGAATATAAGTTACACCTACTTAACAACGATTTCACACCCGGCCCAGATGGCCTGCCTGCCATATTCCATAAAAAATGTTCTTCCTCTCTTTCCCTTGCCCTTTCTAATCTCTTTCGTCTATCCCTGTCACAAGGAGAATTTTCTCAGGCTTGGAAAACCTCCTTCATAACCCCGATCTATAAAAAAAAAATCAAAGAACGAAATAACAAACTATCGCCAAACTCTTCCATATACCCAAACTCCTCGAAAGTATTTTGTATGAAGCTCTAAGCTTCCAATGCAAATCACTTATTTCCCCTAGACAACATGGCTTCCTAAAGGGTAGGTTAGCAAAGCCTTCGATAAAATCTCTCATCGATTAATACTCTTCAAATTGTGTGCCCTCGGCTTTGAACCCATACTGTTAAAATGGATATCCTCTTACCTCGGAAACCGTTTTTACAGTGTTCGTTTTAGGTCAGCCCACTCGGATCCATTTTTGGCCACCTCTGAAGTTCCACAAGGCAGCCATCTGGATTTATATTAACCGTAAACGATCTCGACAGGATCATCAGACACTTGTCTGTCTCCCTATACGCCGACGATACCAAATTTTTCAAAACCATTCCCTCACCTCATGACTCTTTCCTCCTTCAACAAGACCGTGATAGTTCTTCGATCTGGTGCCTCAAAAATTGTTTGGAATTTAATATATCCAAATGCCAATCCATGACCTTTTAACATAAGCGGCACCAACCTCTCCCCGACTCTATCTTCTCTACAGCCAACCTATCTCCTCCGTTCAATCTCTTCGCGACCTCGGCATTTTGTGTGATAGGGAGCTCAACTTCGGTTTACATATGGATGGGATAATTCTTAAAGCCAACTCCGCACTAGTTTTTGTAAAACGGTGTTCGTGGATTATCCGCGGATTTTCGGTACCCCAGAAGCGATAATTTTACTTATTCATATACACACAGATATGAAAATGGGCCTCTCATGATACGAGGGCGGGTCAATAAGTCCGTGACTTTTGGATTAAAACAGATTTTTTTGATAAAAAAATAATTTTATTTTTCAACGTAGTCTCCTTTGAGCTCTATACACTTTGTCCAACGCTTCTCCAATTTTTTTATCCCTTCCAAAAAAAATGATTTGTCGAGGTCCTCAAAATGACGAGATGACTTCATCATTGGAGTCAAATCTTTTTCCACCAAGCCATTTCTTCAGGTTTGGGAACAAGAAGTAGTCGCTCGGAGCCAAATCTGGAGAATAGGGTGGATGAGGGAGCAATTCATAGCCCAATTCATGGATTTTTGCCATGGCAACTGCACATGTGTGCACCCTTGCATTGTCTTGGTGGAAAAGAACTTTTTTCTTGGCCAAATGAGGTCGTTTTTTTTTCAAATCGTCATTTAATCGGTCATAATATTCCCCATTGATTGTTCTTCCCTTTTGAAGGTAGTCAATGTGGATTATCCCGCGTGCATCCCAAAAAACAGTCGCCATAACTTTATTGGCTGACAAACCCACCTTGGCCTTCTTTGGCGCCGATTCACCCTTAGAAACCCACTGTTTTGACTGTTGTTTGTTCTCTGGTGTGTTGTGATGGATCCATGTTTCGTCCACGGTTACAAAACCGCGCAAAAACTCCTCCATATTGCGATTAAACAACGCCAAACCTTCCTGTGAAGTTGTTACACGATTGCGTTTGTGGTCGACTGTGAGCAAACGCGGCACCCATCTTGCGGAAAGCTTTCTCATGCCCAAGTGATCATTCGAAATTGAAACCACTGAGCCATGCGAGATCCCTACGGCTTCCACAATCTCTCGCACTTTCAATCTTCGGTCGGCCAACACCATATCGTGAATTTTTTCGATTGTTTCGGGTGTAGAGACCTAAACTGGGCGTCCAGGACGTTCGGCATCTTCAGTGCTTGTACGGCCACAACGAAATTCAGTAAACCACTTTTTTACCATTGAAATCGATGGTGCAGAGTCCCCATAGTATTTATCAAGCTTAGCCTTGGTCTCGGTAATGGTTTTTTTTCGCAAGAAATAATGCTTAATAAGCACACGAAATTCACTTTTTTCCATTTTCTCCTCAAATTAGTGAGTAGTCTGATAAAAATAGCTGTCAAGCACAAACTAACTGACGCAGCAAGTTTAAATTTTGACAGGAGTCAACTGACAAATGCCTGTTGACAGGAGCAGTGTTGCTGTTTCAGTAAAGAGGTCAGAAATTCAAAAATGCACGGAATTATTGACCCGCCCTCGTATATTCGATGAGAAGTTGTAGCATAGGATACACGCTCTTGTTGGTCAACAGCTAACAGCTGATGCACTGTCTGCACTTTGTAAGGGAACATCTTAATTCTCTGTAAAGACCGCCGATTAATGCCCAATTAGAAGGCACGTCATCTGATCGATACTCTGGGGTCCTCTGCGACTTTTTCAACCACAGCTGCGATATTTTTAGCAGAACGGCTGCTCCGGGGCCCCACAGACCTGGCAGCATCTCGTGTTGTCCCATACTCTTCTAGGCGAGCGGGTAAACGTCGTAGTGTTTGCCCAGTTGGTGTCGGACGACCGGGAAATCTGTGCCGAAATTCACGTTGCGCCAACACCACCGACGAATTATTCCGCAAAAAAATCGTAACAATTATTCCGCGTTCTTTAGGATTATAGGGATTCATGTCTTGTTGACGTGTATTTTGTATCTGTTTACTTCACAAAAGTCAAAGTGGAATTGACATTTTCCGCCATTTGCAAAAATTATAGCATCTTCCGATAGGATTATGACTTTTCCGCCACCTAGTATAAATGTAAATGCAAAAAACACAGCTTGCAAGAAATGCATACTATTTTGGAACGTTTTTCGATTTTGTTATTCGCACAGCTTCTGCAATGACGGCGTGCAGTTCCGCCAACTCTCTCCAACTCTTGGCAACATTTTTGATCGCCGGGAAGCTTGCCCAATGCCCACTTATGCTACGACGTTTAATTTTTTCTCGCTCTTTTCCATATCCGAGAGGCTGCTCCACCAATTCAATGAGAAAACTAATTAATAGTATCTGCGTATGCCTTGTTTCTTAAAAAGCAATCCAGGAATTGGATACACAGCTTTTGAAAAACTCTCTTCCATCATTTTCCCGATTTCCTGCAGAATCATAAAGAGATGAAAATTGATCTAAAAGATCAACTCCGTCCATATACTTATTGTAGAAAGCAATGGCCTCAGGACATGAAACTTCCATAGCATCTCCTGTTTTACTTGTTCTTTGTACACATGTTATGGTATCAGTGCGCCAATTGCTGATCAATGCAACTTCTTTGGTGTCTTGTCAAGTACAAATCAAACATCCATTATTGTTAAATATGAAGATGTAGTCTCCCCTGTCCAACTTTGCGCCATCAAGATATGGTAACAATTTTCTATTTCTCATAACTTTGTCCACTAAACCAAACTCCAAAGTCTGCGTTAGTTAAAGACCGATCGCTGCAGGATTTGAGATTGTGGAACACGGTTTCCTTAGAATTCGTTCTCCAAGAGAACCTTCCCACTGAACTATTTCTTTTCCAGAGTAAATGTCAAAATCATAGCTATATCCAGTTTTGAAATCACATCGATTCATATATTACATATGTAGTTTTGGTGACAGAAGCCAATCTTGGCTTATGCAATATTTTATTGCTGTATTGCCCGAGGACAAGTTGTAAGGCATGACCAAGTATACCCCGATAACAACGATCATTTCCATAGAGATCAGTACCCTGCACTGACGGTTTTGCTTTCTCAGCGGATGAACAAGCCTTCTTGTTATCATTGTGTATTTTTCTGTTTAGTATTTCAATTCTCTCTTGTGCAGTCGGCCGTTTTTATAAACAAACTTCTTAGAAAAACCTTGAAAAAAAGCTCAATTTCTTTTGAGCTTATCGAGAATTATTGGCTGCTCAAAATTCGGAATCTTTTTTCGGGGTTAGAAATTAATATTCCATATTTGACCGTTGTTGAGCTGTACTTCTTGTTCCTCTGGCAAAATGGTCTCTTCTCCCTCAAAATCATTTTCAGATGAGCTACCAGCTTTATCGGAGTAATTCGGATCAAGAACGCTGTCATCACCGAAGTCACTGGTGTTCTCTGAACCGATCCTTTCCAACAAGCTTTGTATGTTATCTTCAGCAATCACATACCTACTTAATAGGGTAAGATCGGGAGGTTTTGACACGTTAATGAACACTTGGAAATATCTTAAAATCCAAATACAATTTCAAATTTTCAAAATTTACATAAGTTACAATATCATTTTAGTAATATAAAAGCATTAATGATTAATCGATATAAATATTTTTAACAGTGTCAATTCTGTCTTATGTCTGCCATCTGATGTTTTACAACATTTTTAAAATAATAAAACATTATACATACATATATTGCTTCTTTGATCAACAAATAATATTTTTTTATTTTCAACGCATATTAATCTTTCTTTATTATTTCAGTCTACTTTTATTTAAGTTTAAGGACGTAAATTAAAACAACAAAATAAATTTACCAACAGAAAAAACATTTCATAAAAACTTAATTTAAAATAAAAAAATAAATCGCACTAGACAACAAAAAAAATCAAACAAACAAACAAAAATGATACTTCATAAATATATTTAGTAAGTAACAAAAAATAATACGTAATAATAATAAATAATACTAACGAACATCAAATTCTTCAAAGTCCACATTAAAATAAATTTTTTGCTTTGATTTGGAGCTACCAAGGAGATCAGAGGGCAGCGCCAGTTTTGCTGCAATGTCAGCCCTTAAAGCCAATCCTATGTCTTCTACAATTGGTTCGAAGAAGCAGTTTTGGAACCTTTGGCGGCGATAATATTTAATTGTGTAAGGCAAGGAACTTGTCTCATCCACACTCTGAATGATACCTACGTAGTAAAATATCTTCTTGCTCTTGGTTCCGAATTCCACAAGCACGAAGTGATTAGTTGTCGTATTAAACTTTAACTGCAGTTTGAAGAGGTTACATTTGATAGATGGAGGCTCTTCTTCATCGTTAGACCCTTAAAAGGTATCAGAATCGTCCTGAAAACTAATTTCACCATCGTCAGAATATGATTCACTGTCAAGAACTCGTCTTACAAAAATAGGTTTTGGCAATTTGCTGTTGCATTTAGCTTTTATATGTTTGCACCATTTTTTAAGCAGCTAATGCTTCCTATTTATTTTTTTCAGGTGTTTCTGTATAGACTTTGGAAGTTCCAGCATTAACGCGACTTTTTTTTAGACAGTTTCGGATATGGGCGAAGAGCTTCCGGTGTTATATGTATCGGGTCAACTGCTCTACCGGATGGGGAATTTTCAGGTCTTCTGTATATGTATATCTTCAGAATTTCCGGAAGGATTAACTAGCTCAGTTTCAGGCATAACAACGCTGTCTTTATTTGATGATGTCATTGGAATATTTAACCCGGTTATAGTTTCCATTTCAGATACCGCTGCTACCGGCTGTTGAGTAAAAGCTGTATCGTGTTACTCTAAATAATCCTTTTCGGAAAATATACATAAAATCATTGAACAGAAATATACCGGTTGAAAGAAATCCCGATGTAATGTTTTCTGGGTTAAATGATCGCTTAAATGGTTGGTTTGTAAGATATGCCACATCACTGATGTTAATAACTTTGCCAGGATTGTTAACCAAGAAATTGTTGAATGATTTCTTGCATAGCGCTTTAAAGTTGCATAAATGGATACATCTATAGGTTGTAGCTTATGCGATGTATATGGAGCGAAAGACAGCATAACAATTCCATTTTCTCGACAAAATATCGATTCAAGACTGATATGAGATGTATGATTATCAAGTAATAAAAGTATTGGATTTTCTTTAGAATAGTTACTAAATATATTGTTACTAAGTATATTGTCAATACTTCTGGAAATATTTCACTTTTCATCCAACCGCTGTCTGAGAGCAGACCAATGGTTCAATTACAGAACCAGTCATGACAGGCGGAACGTGATTCCCTGTGGCATTGACAATACCAACCATTGTGACTAAGCTGCCTCTTTCTGCGGATGCAACTTGGGAAACAGTTCTTTTTCCATTTTCAGCAATTACCTACAAGAACTATGAGTGTTAGAGTAAAATTATAAGAGAAATTAAAATGCGATTACCCTTGGAGATTCGAGTACGATTGTTACACCGGTCTCATCCAAATTATAAGTTTTTTGGAACTAAACTGGTATTTCTCATACAGCCGCTTGAGAAGTTGAAAAAAAAGTTCTACCGGTGCTTTTTTAAACCCCCCATGAAGACGAGCCATACTCGTATTTTCTGTTGCGTCGCATAAACTTCTCCAGCCAAGCCTTTCCAGCTTGTTCATTGGTATTCCAGACATTTGGTTATGTAATTTTATTTATTCTAACTTATTGTAAAACAAGTTGCTTTGCCAGTGCATATGTTAAACCAAAATGCAATTTTGAACATTTTTGGAAATATTCAACAAGTTCCCTTTCTTGAGCTGTTGTAAGAACTTGTTCATTCGAATATTTTGTACTGAATTGAGCGTTAATTTGTTTGCCATTCTGTTTTTTTTTTTTTTTTTGAGTCTGGATATTAAAGTGGTACGTTTAATACCAAATTTTCGGGCAACACTGCTCATCGACTCTGTTTTGTTTTGAATGTCTTTAATGGCATTCTCAACACTTCTTTCATCGATGTTGATTTTTTCTCTTGTAAATATTTGGCATTTTTACATTCTAAAAAAGAGTAAGAAGTTGTTTTACCACACAATTTTTATTTTGACTTATAAAGGAGGGTTTGACACTTTGTCAAGTGTCATGTTGCCTGAGTATCTCCAGACTTAAATTCATCAATAATCTTTAGTTTAAGAGAAGAAGAGTAACTTTGTCGCGACATCATTAAAAAATATCATTTATGCGACTGACTTAAATGAAAACTGATCAAAGACAATCACTCAAGATCAAAGACAAAGAGCTTGCAACATTTCATGTGTAACCTGACTGGAAAAGTGCTGTTAGCTATTTTTTTTACAGTGGGTTACAATGTTGCTTAGGTTTTGCACAGCTCAATTTCGCTACTTTGTTGGTTTTTGCGTTTTTTTTTATCTGAAGTATTATTACTTTTATAAAAAGTTGTGAATTCCAAAGTACACTCTATTACACATCATTACATATCCATTTCTTTTTATTTGGTGGAGTAGAAAGTTGAAAAGATTTACTATGAAGTGCTGACTTCAGATGGTTGCTTAGGTTTTGCACAGTACTGTATGTTAGTTCAGCTATACTACTTTCGCCAGACTTGAATTTCTGAAAAAATAGGTTCCCATTTTTCTTTATTTATTCTTATTCCCCATTTCTTTTTTATGAGTGCCAAATGTGATTTCAGGTGTTGAATCACTGAAAGCGTATAGACATGATGGGCATAGACCATAGTATCGTCTGCAAATAGTATCGTCTGTTTCCAGGCATTTTCGATGTTTTTCTTTTCCGCTTTAATTCTTTTCGTTCCGCTGGATGGGCAGTTGGCAAAAAATTACGAAAGATTTTGATTGTTCAAAGGATAAATTAAAATGTTTGTTTAGAGAGCTCTAAACCCTTCACAGCCGAAAGAACAAATAAAAGCGAGCTGTCAAATTTGAGGCATGGAAAAGACTCAATGTGCCAGCGCACACTGGATCAATTTCTCCCCTGGGTATCTTCAACCGCACACTGGATGAATAATGCGGAGCAAAATTGTGTATACATGAACCGATTTCGAATGCCTGGTATTTCCGATAATTTTGTTTACCCTTTAAAATTGGCAACTTTTGTGTATATTGGTTTTCTCCCGATGTTCAACCGCTTCACACTGGTTGAATATTTACCATCTCCCTCTTCTATAAAACTAGTTTTACCCCGGGGTAACCAACCTCATACTCGTAGAATGAAAGTTTAAAGTAGAATAGAGAAAAGAGTCGTGACTCAAGAGTCATCATGTAGTAGCAGACCTACTATGTTTTGATTTTTATTACAAGGCAATAACCGATAATAAAAACAGCAAATGTTAAAAAAATGGATTATACATAGGAGTAGTGTTGTTGGTATTGCATTTAGCATCAACGCCGGCGTTAGGAGTGGGTAGAGCCACTTTTATGTTTACTTGAAGATCTTTCCTTGGTTGAATTTGCGACCTGCTTCGTCGGCGCCAGTCCAGGAGAAATACTGTGCCACCAAATTCTTGGTCTCATCAGACTTGGCATCGAGTTTCTTCCTTTCATAACAGTCGCAATCGATTTGCCAGTGGGGGAGAGAGTGAAGGCAAGATCCTGTCCACGCCACACCCATATACCGGAAATTGTGCTGTTGTTGTCTACGCCAAAGAGGCATACAAAGGCGAATGCCTGTTTGCGCATCTTATCTTCTCGTCCTTCTTCTTATCGATCTTAGCAGAGCCGGCACCCGTACCAGCACCAGTTTTGTCCAAGAATTCGGCATATTTCTTGGGATCGAAGGCGAGAGTCTTCTCTCACAGGACGTACCCCTTGAGGACGGCTTAAACCTGTGACCGATTGAGGATTGTGTTGAACCATCTATTGAGATTACCATGGGGCGCACGTACAGATGGCTTCAGCACATACTGGTACAAATGAAGCAAACTGGTAAATACAACGATATCGGCCAGAGTAATGCGTTCACCCACTAAATGAGTGGATTTAATCAACTTATTGTTAAGGATGGTCAAAGCAGCGCACATCATCCTTAGCGGTGCTAACATATTCTTGCCCAATGGCATAATGCCCAACAGAGGGAATACTCAAGAGCATGAGGCTGGTACAATCTCATTCTCAACTAAGTTTATCCATTGTTGAACTAAGGCTTGTTGGTATTTATTGGCACCACGTAATTGTTGATTGGCCAGGAAGTAAGCGATGGCATTGCTTTCACTGAGGTACTTGCCATCAGATGATTCAAATGCAGGCACCTTGCCAGTTGGGAACTTCTTGAGGAATTCCGAAGTTTTATTTGTCTCGCCAAAAACAAAATCTTCGGTCAATATCACTTTGGCCCCAGAGTTCTGAGCAGCTATGAGTGCTTGTATGCACGGAAGTTTTCTGGATAAGTATAAAGTGTTCTTAATGGCTTCTTTTGAAAATTAAATACTCGTATGTTATCTGGACCCGTTGCCTTTTTTACATTTAGGTTGCTGTTAATGTCTTTAATTTCAGACGTTGAGAGGTCATTCCACGAAAGATCACAAGACGTTCTGAATGACCCATATTCGATTTGGCACAAAATTGATATAATTACGAGTACTAATTGGAGTGGTATGAATCATAAGACAAAAAAGGTTTGCAGAACTCGATATACATGTAAAGGAACTTCAAAAATTGGAAAAAAAAATCAAAATTCTTGGTTTTTTCTCATCAGAATTTACTAAAATACTACTATACTACCTTGATCAAAATGATCCCGGAATGAAATCAGAAAATTGAAAATACAAGTTTATTCATCTAAATCTATATTGTCCCCTTCAAAGTAATCCCCATCGACTGCAACACACTTATGCCAGCCCTTGATCCAATCCTCGAAACATTTTTTATATTCGGTTTTCGGTATATCCATCAGTGCTTCCTGCGATTTTTCTATGAAACGCGTTCCCCGTAGTGGTTTTTTAACTCGATTGAACAGAAAGAAGTCACAGGGAGCCAAATCAGGTGAATTCGGTGGCTGTTGGATGGCATTTATTGCATTTTGCGTCAAAAAATTACGAATAATGATGGCACTGTGCGACGGTGCGTTATCATGATGCAAAATCCACGAGTTTTCTGCCCACAATTTTGGTCTCTTTCGGCGAATTGCTTCACGCAAACGTCTCATAACGCCCAAATAATACTCTTTGTTTACTGTCTGGCCTTCTGGCAAAAATTCATGATGCACTACACCGTTATAATCCATGAAAACCGTGAGCATTGCCTTCTTTTTTGACTGAAAACGACGTGGTTTTTTTGGTCTCAGCTCATTTGGTAAACGCTATTCACTTGCCTGATGTCTGGACTGCGTGTCGTACTCATAAACCCACGTCTCCTCTCCTGTAATGATCCTTTCAATGAATGTGGGATCGGATTCAGCCTCGCAAATCATCTATTTTGCGACGTCAACACGGTCTCTTTTTTGCATGAAATTGAGGTCTTTTGGCACCAACTTTGCTGCTACACGACGGATACCCAAATTATTAACCAAAATGTCTTGGACGGATCCATAGGCAATGTTCAAGTACTAAGCTATCTCTCTGATGGTTAATTTGCGGTTATTGACCAACATTTCTTTTACTTCATCAATGTTTCGTCCGTTTTCGATGTCGATGGTCTGCCACTGCGTTCATCATCTTCGATTGACTCACGACCACTTTTGAACCGCTCGTGCCACTGGTAAACGACCGTTTTCATTAGAGAATCGTTGCCGAAACAATTTTCCAACATTTTCAACTTTCGCGCACCATTAAATCCGTTTTTTACGCAAAATTTAATACAAGTTCGTTGTTGCAAATTTAAATTCATTTCTAAAATTGTAAAAAAATCGCCAACACACACAGAGTAGATGTACTCTTGGCTACGTAACTTTTGCAAATTTCAAGTTACTACGCTAAGTTTTAGAGGGAATGTCAACAACAGATTTACTAACTTAAAAAACAGAACTCAAATCGGAACAATGGGAGCGCCACACGGTGGTTATTTTTGATCCAAGTGGTATTCTAGAATGAAGATGGTTTCGTCTAATAATTCTAAGTTTAATTTAACTTGAAAATGATCAGAGAAAGTTGAGGGGGTGAGGTTACTACAGTTGGTAGCATTACCTGAATGAATCAGTAGGTTTGGTGATATTTATTCCAAAAAGGAAGAGCTAGTTGAAGAGGTTTTTTGGTTTACCATTGAATTTCCCCTCATCTGCGTTAAGGTCACCACCTAAGATGGTTCCATCAAAGGATGGAAAGGAAATCGATCTATTTTTGTAAGTTTCTCAAACATTACTTGTAAGGGGCTGTTAGTCGGGAAATAAGACGACTATTAGTAGGCATTTTGTGTTTTGGTTATAAATTATTTTAATTTTAATAAATTTATTTGGGAATTTTGGGTCTGATAAGGTGACATCCCAGAATTAAATATCATTTTTTAAAGCGATTGCTACTCCCTGCTTCTAATTGTTTGGTAACATTCGATATGAGTCTAATCTAATTTAAATGCGTTTCTTGCAAGAATTCTGCGGTGCAGTGATCCCTTAATGATTGGCTATTGAGCGAAATAAAGCTAAACTTCATTAAAATTGGGAGTAAGTTGGTTGAGGAGGATTTTTCGCTAAAGGTTCATTGAACCACTGGAGTTATTAACAAGGTTTTGAATTTTATAAAAGGGTTTGTCAACCTCGATGCCAAAGAGTTTGTCAGCCAAGCCCATGAACTGCCCCACGAAATTTTGACTTGAGCTTGATTAGAGCTGTGATTACGAGTAGCTGTTACAACGGCTGGTTTGCTTTCGCTTGAAAGTGGCTAGCTTTGCTTATATCAGTACATACTTTAAGGCTGTATCCAAGATTCTTAGAGTACAATCATGCTCTTTCCACCTTTTTCTTCTTATACAGTGGCGTATTTTTCAAAGCCTGGACAGCCCTGCCAATTCGCTGGGTGCTCACCACTGTAGCTCGCTTTTGAGTTTTCTGACAATTTGATCTCACATTGGCCTGGCGAATGTTCAACCAGTCATTCTATTCGTCTACAACTTATATCGCAGTTTTTAGCTTTAGCCAAAACTTTGACATCTTTTGCATTGTGTATATCCTTTTACTCCTCTGGGTTTTTCCTAAATTACCTTTGAGTTAAGAATATATTTTACGCTTAAACTTTCTTTAGGTAGTTTATGAGGTAGCAACTTTACTAAGAATGTATAAATTAAAATCCATTTATGTTTTTTTTTTTTGGATTTGGGGATTTCAAATTCCTCCACTATCCCTGTGAATATGGTATCTAGTTCTTCCTATACCTAGTCAGCTCAAAAATCAGAGGTTAGCCCTCTTAAAATTAAGTTATGGGTATTGTTGGCCTTTAATGTGAAGGAGTATCCCTGTATTTGATTCTGCCTAGATAGTTCGAGTGGTTGCCGATGGACAGCACGATTGTCAATATAAATTTCTGATTTACCTATAATCATGAATTCTACCACAGTTTGCATTTTTGAAATGAAAAGTTTTTTTTTACTTTTCTTAAGGCTATCAGTTAAATCTCTAATGTTAGCGTCAAGCAAAATGATGGGAGAGCAAAAGTTAGCTGGCTGGAGCTCTTTCATTTGTGTTGATTGTTGGAGAAGTTGTTACACTTAGATATATTGCTGATGTTTGTCAAAGTGTTGCTAACGATGTTATACTTTATACTGTGGGATGGACTGTTGAAGTCATCTTCATTTAACGAAATAGCCTTCTCTTGGTTTGGTGTTTTTTATGGAACACTTCTTCGGTTTTGAAATATACATTTCTCCAAGTACAGAGGATTTGTTGTAATTGTTTTTTTTTTTCAACGGCGTGGGGTGATTTAGCTGACTGCGAACCTTTATCCTTTAGTCTTTGAAACCCCTTAACAAAGCAGGTTTTTGATTAAAACTCCTCAAAACGTATTGGGAATTGTGAGGTTGTTTCAGCAAATCCACCTTTTGAAATGTTTCACAAATTCAGCAAAACAGCTGACATGGTGGTTGCCAAAACAAATTTGAAAAAATATCGGTTGTCATTCTTGGTAAGTTTCCTACGGTTTTATCAATAAATAGTTGAATGTTAACTAAAATCATAATTTTTTAACAGAGTATGGAGGAGAAAAAAATACATATGAAAAAAAAAAATCGAATTAAAAATCTTTGCGTTCACATAAATTTCACAGCTAGTACAACTGAAAACTCGGTTTTCGAAGCAGTATAAAAAGAGTATGAACCCTCATTTGATGGCGAGTTGGTCTGCGGTTGGTTGTTTCATTTTTTACTTTTGTTTGTTGAATGTTTTTTTGTCTCAAACTAAACACCCCAACCCCCGTCGCACAGTGTGACAATTCGCTCATTTAGCGGGATTAAATTAAATTTACTTACTTTTATGAGAATTGTTTACAGAATGAAATGTAATAAATTTTGTAAACATATCTATAACAGTTGTGAAAAAAAAAAAACATACAACAGCCAATAATTTGCATTTTATTACTCAGTTAGCATATTTAACAATTGTAGAACTGCGTGTTCAATTAATGTTTTTTTTTGTTTTTGGAATGCATCGAAGACTTACCAAAAATGGATCTGAGAATACTAGCAACCTGTTAAGAAGGTCAGTATTCGTATCCACTCGCGAGGTTTTCCTGGTAAACAGCTCCCTAAATTTTCGATTTTCCTTGTTTCTAGCTTCTTGAGCTTCCTCGGAAAGTTGTTCAATTGGAAGTATACAAGTAGAAATTATTTGTTTCCCATGAAATAGTACCTTATGTACACTTACTGGCATACAAAACCAGCCATACTTTTTGATATATAGCTCTCTCGTTTTTCTTGCAAATGTTTCGAAGGCATCTATGTCAATTGGAAATCCAGACCCAATCGCTTCTAAAATTATGTGAAATTTTTTGATAATTTCCTTATCTATCCCTGTTATTTCAGCAGTATTTTCCTCATCTCTGAAAAATCTTCTGGCCGTGTTTCCATCATTCGTATTGCCTGACTGTTGAGTTGGCATATCAACCAATAACCCAGTTTCCGCTCTAAATCTATCCTGAATCAACTTTTTTCTTGCTTTAACCTTTTCTTTACTCTCTTGGTCTCTAACTTGCCAAACTTTAACATCCAGACTATAAGCGATATGTAGGATACATTCCATAAATCAGATCCAAGAGTGATGGGGACTTAGCCCATAGGACATTGCTTGTTGGTCCACTTGCTTTTCTGGAAATTTGGTTGAATTGTTCATTTCAGATGGTTTTGCTGCGCAAATATAACAGGTTTCTGACGAAGAAATTATAGGTGATAAAGCAGTACATATTTTGCCGTCGATCATGGTAAGTAAGAAAATTGGTTTTATTTGGATATGAAAGCTGTCATTATTTATCTCAACTGGCTGTAACATTTTAATTTGTTCTTGTATTGAATCTACTTCCAACTTGATCGATTCTGTCGTTTCTTTTGCAAAGTTCAATTTAATAGGACGGCAGTATCTTGTGGATAATGGAGCTGGATTTTTCCAAACCACTTTTCTACTTTCTTCCTGTAAGAAATATAGCTGAATTGGCACCATGGAAATACTAAAGAGGTTTTCATCGAAATGATGACCTGATGAAAACTTTTGTTTGTATTGTTTTTGTTGGGCACCATCGCAACCCCATTTTATGAGCAGGTACAATTCTTTAAGCCCAGTTTTAAAATCCAAAAGAGAATCTAAAACATCTTTTTGAGCTAAGCATAAACGTTCAAAGCTATGATTTACCAAGCCTTGTAGCCTCTTTAATTTTGTGGTACGCAGGTAGTAGATTTGGAACATTTATATTAATTTTTCGACGTGTTATATCGTCTTGATGAGTGGATAGGTGTGCGCCTGTTATCATTGCATCATCTGCAGATATTGTCAACAAGTCAGATGTATGTGTTTCCAGTGTTTTCTTTACAATTGAACTTTAGGTATAAATGATAAAATTTATAAGAAAAAAAAAATTGACTTAAGCAAAAAACTAACCTCTTTTTGGAGAACATATTGATAATTGCTTAACTGCAATAGCAGTATTTCTCTTTCCAGCTTTCCTAAGGTTTATTTCATTCGCAGTTCTGATTTCTTCAGCGCTAAATGAATCTAGAAGTGTTTGTACTTCGAAGCTTTTTCTTGATCTTCCTAATACCATGGTGCCATGAGATGAAGAGGGAATTTCATCTAAAACAGTTTGTGATTCTGTTAAAGTTTCATTTAACCAGGCACAATAATTGCTTTCGAAGCGTTCTCTATGGCGACCATTTTTGGCCATTTTTTCGTCAAACCTCAAACATAAATTTTTCAAGGTTGCCTTTAATGACTTAATTGCCTTTTCAAAAAATGAAAAATTATTAAAACAATCCATTACGAAAGCAAATACAGCATCGAAGCGCTTAATTTTGATTTTGGAAATCCAAACATTAAAAACTTGTTTTTTCGTAATTTCGGTTGCCATCCTAAAATACGAAAAATTTAGTATGGGTCAAAACACTTTTTGGTTCCACATATATAAGGCTTTAAAACAAAAATGGTCTCAACCTTGAAAAACACTGAACAATTACACTTTTGGTCTAATGAACACATAAAACATATAATTTATCACTAATTTTTTATTCTCAAGCACCCCTAATTGTTACGAAAACACTTTTTATCCCAAAACAACTTACCTTAATATTCAAAAATATTATATTGATTAAAAAAAAAATTTTACTTTTACTTAAAGCCACGCGAACCACTTGAAAAAAAAACTTTACAGCTTGCTCTTAAAGCTGACCTTCTTATGAATAATTGTACACAACTTGATCTTTTATGTCATTTTTTGTTGTTGCACAGGCTTTTAACATAAATTTTTTTTTGCAGTCATTCAGTGCGAGGTTTAAGCTTTAAGAGAAACCGTTTTTTGTTTGCATTTGTGCATGTCGATTTTTGAATTAAATCCCGTTAAATGTGCGAATTGTCACACTGTGCGTCGTTCCGTGGACGGTGGTGACGTATTGCCGGAAATACCGTCCCATACATTTCGTTGCAAACCTACGCTGACAGCAGGCAGCCGTTGACATTTTGTTATTGCTGAGAGTATTTTCTCTTCAAGCGATGACAGTTTCCGACATTCTCTCAACGCTTCTACCAATGAATGTGCTTACTATCAATTTGTGAATCCGTGAACTTCAATATGTGCATATGTAAAATTTGATGAATGAACGTTTGAACTCCAAACGCATCAGCGGTTTGAAAAAGTGGAAAGTTATCCTACTTTATCCCTCGAAGTTCATACGTCCGTTGGTTATGGACCACCTTCCATAAGAATGCGTGTATTCTATTTAGCTCTCAGTAAAGTCTACGAGGCAACGGATCGATGGATTCTATTGGTCGGGGCCTTAACTTTTTATTATTTTTTTTAAGATACACTTTTTTTATCGTATTTTTTTTTTATAATTTTTCGCTTTAAAAAGGTTTTGTGTTGAGTATATTTGACTGTGGGGAGCACGTCTCCTCACACTAAGTAACCAAATTCGAATAGGAAATTAAAGCCATTGCAAAAGTCAGCGTTGTGTTAAGGACTTCTCCACCTGCTGCATTATCGTTCACCGGTATTATTAAGTCTATGTTTACATTTTTAAATCATGTGCCCAGTTTTATAGATCGTACCCCTCTATATATATGTATAATAAACAAACTGATATGACATAGGTAGTTGTTTTAACAATGAGAATTCATAAAACAAAAACCGTAATTTGACTCCGAGCGCACTGAATACAGCAAACACAGTAGACCGTCTGAACTCAACAACTGTCAAGTGTCTGGCGAAATTTTGACAGCCTGCACTTTCAAGTTGCATTCGTTGTCAATCGGAAGACGTTTCTTTATTTCTTATACGGTCGATTAATTAAAATAATTACCTTAAAATTACTTTAAATAAGTTCTGAAAAAGTCGCGTTACAATTAGTTAGAAGTACAAACTACAACTTGTCACCCGTCCACTAGGTCAGTGTATATAAATATCCCATCTCTCGGCGGGTGTGTTTCACAAGAAACAACAAAGAAAACAATCTTGCAATTCTCATACGGGTATGGGCTGGACTATGTTTTGTTTGTCTCATTTTTGGGTCGAGAGTTCAAGGTAGCGTCGAAACTAATAGTAACAACTATAATCCGACCGTCTGTAGTGCGTATTTCGTTATATGTTGTTTGAATCCTCAAGGGAAGACATCTGCTTTCATGCATGGAATCGCAAGTATCGTTTACGATTCATCTGAACATCACTTAACATAAGTTTCTAACAACTTTTCAAAGAGTAGAATTCATACACATAAAATTCAATTTAACGAAATTAAGTGGACTGGAAGCAAGTCCGCAACATTTAAATTTCTCACTCATTGTTTGCGGATGATAAAAATTACGAATTTAGATAAACTGCTTTATACTTTAACTACCCAGCTAACATGTAGGCGTGTGTACATACAAATATCCATCAAATGGGTATACCCACCTATCACTGATTGATTCATACAACACCAGCTAGAGAGATTAGCCTTATCAGGCTAGCAATCGCTTTTAGTTTCGCTCTCAAATATTAAGTCACATTAGTCACTATTGTTTTCTAAATCAACATACTGTTCGAATTTTTTATTAAATGCGTCGCCCTTCGATTCTTTGTTTAAAATATGGAATATATTAGTTATGGAACGTCATATGTATACGGACAAAGTACTAAGTACTAAGTAGGTTAGAGGTCCTGATTCTACGAAGTATTGGGGCAATAAGTATCCACCATCCATCGTTATTAGTTTTTGTTAACCGTATTGGGTTGTTTCTAATTCTTCGAACTTTTTGTGTGTCTTTCATCTTCGCGCTCTGTGGTAAGCCATGTCTATTGCCCCATTTTTTTTTTGGAGGAATTGGTGTCGGCGAAGATATTATTGCATCAAGATACGCTTGATATGTTTTATAAAAATCGAGGTATGCAGCTCTTAAAGAGCAGACCATCAGAGGTCTATATTACTTAATAAAAACCCTGCTCACATTCCTTATTCTCGATTTTGTACTGACCATGGTAGGTCCACCAAATATCTAGGTTCCTGCACTTATTACCCAAATAGATATTGCTGCTCTCAGACCTTTTTGGATTTTTACCTTTTTATCAGGAAAGACATGAAGAGTGAGCACAATCCTACGCGATTTTCTGTTAATTCAATTCCCAGCTTGCTTGACTTGCTTGTTTTTTTTTTTCTGCCCCTCTATCTATAATATTCAAACCAACTTTTTTTTGGATAGCATTACTTCTTTTCGCACTTACAATATTTGCTAGTGAGCAATGCAAATTAAGTGTGCGTTGGATTCGAATCTCCTTTTCTTTCCCTTCTTTTGGGGAGTTGCTCCAACACTCTTGACATTAATCTGAATGGAATTTCCGAACCAACCGCTTTTAGGTGGATAGTGAAAATGAAATGGTTGACTATGTTCTAGTTATAAAATCGAGGGTAGTCCCAGAAGTACCCGACCTAACAAAGGAAACACAAAAAATTTGGGAGAAAATAACTTTATTTCTCTACATAGTCTCCTTCTAGTTCAATACACTTTTCCCAGCGATCTTCAATAGCTTCAATATCAATACTCTGTTTATAGTGAGAATCTTCGAGCTTCTTAAAATAGCCATCAACCGCAGACTCCATCTCTTTACTGGCGAATCTTTTACCATCGAGCTATTTTTCAAGTTCGGAAATAGAAAATAATCATGAGGAAGCAATTTGAACTTTAACTCAGTGATTTTGGCCATCGGGATGATGGATGAGTGAACTGGTGCATTGTCTTGATGAAACAAAACTTATGTCTTCGTCAAATGCGGCCGTTTTTTCTTAGTTTCAGCTTTCAAATATTGCAATAAGTTCGCATAATACACGCCGTTGATTGTTTTTCCTTTCTGGAGATAATCAATGAAAATTTTTTCACGCGCATCCCAAAATACTGACGCCATAGTCTTGCCTGTAGATGGAACTGTCTTCGCCTTCTTTGGAGCCGATTCTCCCCTTTGAGTCCGTTGTTTTGACTGTTCCTTCGTCTCGGTATGAATCGCCGTAAAAACTTGGCTTTATTGCTGTGAAACTTTGCCAACTAGTCGATTGAAACATCCTCACGACAGTGTTTGTGTTTCATTGTGAGTAATCGCGACACCCATCTAGAGCACAGCTTTCTCATGTCCAATTTTTCATACGATCTACAGCGCTAGCTCACACACTTTCAATCGACCATCAACCAATACCATTCTGTAGATTTTTTTTCGACATTTCTGGTGAACTCACCTCATTTCGTCGACCATTGCAATGTACGTCTTGGCAACTCGTACGGTCTCGCTTAAACTCTGCCACCCAATATTTTATTATTGCAAACGAAGAAGCAAACTCCCGCAGAGTATAATCTAGTTCCGTTTTGATGTTGGTTGGTTTGAGGCATTTCAAATGCAAATATTGTATCACCAATTTTTTCCATATTTAAAAATTTATTAAGACCGTTCACTATTGATGGCCGCCAAACAAATACTAAACAACATAGCATCGTCAAACTTTAAATTTAAGCTTTATTAGGTACTTTCTACAATTGTCATTATTTTTATGCAATAACCGCTATCTATACGGCAGGTCGGGTATTTCTGGGACTACCTCCGTACCGATTCGTTTCATACAACTGACTACCTCAAATGACACCTGCTAGATAATTGTAGTCTTTATGTGGACATCGACATTTCCTCAGTCCCCTAAAACTGGTAGGGTCATCACTATAGCCAAAAAAATTAATTCAACCTCTGACAGCGACTTTAAGCCCATCAGCATTTTATCACGGCTGTGTGAGCTCACCTCTATTCTATTCGCCTTATTTGACCTTCCCATGTAAGTTTAAAACCATACGTAGCTGCTCCTCGGCTAGGATTCACAGTTGAGAAGATATTAGGGATATCTGCTGAGCGTTACATTATTGGTTTTATTTTGTGAACAAGCAGTTCAACCTCTTAGAAGTTATGTTTCAAGCAGGTCGGAGAGAGTTTTTTTTGGTAACAAATTCCCACCAATGAATATAATACGGCGAGGCGTACCTCAATGATTTATTCTAAGCCCTATTTTATTCTGTGCATTCATTAATGACTTACCACCAATATGCCAGCATGCCTCTGGTCACTTATACGCTGACAACTTCAGCTATACCAGGCCAGTCCACTGAAAAATCGATTGCTGAAGGTGTTTTAATACTGAATGGAGCTTCTTCAAAAGTTTTCGATCTGTCAGTACTAAATGGAAAAAAAGCTAAGAGGTAGAAACTTCTCGGGGTACAATTATAGAAACCTTGTCATTGGTCGCAGTCATGGGTGCTTACAAAAGCTTTGGGTTATAGCTAGCTTTACCACCAATTAAAAGTCGGCCGTAAATAACTATACCGATAGTAAATTAAGCTGAGGTGATATACAATAATCTTCACACTCTTTCTTAAAGAAAACTCCAAGTTGCATTCAATGATTCAGTGTGAGCTCTTTCCTGATTTTTGAAAAAAATTGAGAGCCATGATGCTACCAGTATCATGTAGAGTGTACATAATATGAATTTTATCTACAACACGACGAAAAGCGAACTAAGTTATTCGATTACTGTCCGTGGTTTTCCCCCGAATTTGTTAATGTTATTAAAGCCCTTAATATTCTTTATGGTAAATGGAAGCTTAGTCCTTCAAACTCTAATTGCCTTATTTACAAAACTATGTGAAACAAGTCGTTTTCCGTTATACGAAATGCCAAAAGAAACTACTATGGTTCCAAACTAAATACCTCTATAGCTCCGAAGAAGCTTCAGCAATCTACGTCAAATATTCGGTTGTACCAAATGAAATGCCAGATTTTATAGTAAACATTTAAAAGCCAATATTATTTTTCCGTAAATTTTTATTCAATCAAAATAGGATCCGTTGGCATCTATGACATTCTTCCAACGTGATACAAGGTCAAATATTCCTTTTTCGTAGAAGTGCTGACTTTTTGAGGCAATGAAATCTTCAAAGGCTTTTATGACCTCTGCTCGGTTCCGGAAGACCTTCTGCCGGCAAAATCAATCCAGATTGCGGAAAAGATGGTAATCCGTTGGGGAAATATCAGGAGAGTACGGTGGATGCCGAAGAATTTCAAATCCTAACTGCAACAGTTTTTGCACCGTTACTTGCGAGGTATGGGGTCTAGCATTGTCATGCAAAAGGATTGGACCGTGCCTATTGACCAACGCAGGTTGCTTTTCAGCCAATTTGGCATGCAATATGTCGATTTCCTCACAATATTTGATAGCGTTTCTCGTTTCTCCTGGTTTAAGAAATGAAAAGTGGATTGGTCCTTTTGATGTCCACCAAATTGTCACCATAACCTTATTTGGGTGAAGATTGGGCTTGGGGGTGTGTTTTGGTTTTTTATCTGCATTCAACCCTTGTCCAGATCTTTTACGATTATCATACAGTATGCCCTTTTCATCACAGGTGACTATCCGGTGCAAAAACGGTTCAGTTTGGTTTCATAATGTAAGCGATGCGCAGGTTTCCAGGCGCCATAGTTTTTGAGATTCGTTTAGTTCATGGGTACCCACTTATTGAGTTTCTTTACCTTTCCTATGAGAGAAAGGTGTCGACTTATTGTCATTGGGTATACTCCCATGCTTTGTGTAATCTCCTGCACCGATTTCGTTGGGTCCGTGTCCACCGTTGCTCTTAAAACATCGTCGTCAACTTACGTTTCCGGTTTCCCACGTGGTTCATTTTCGAGGTTGAAATCTTCCGAACGGAACTTTCCAAACCGACGTCGTATAGTGCGTTCCTTTACCGCTACATCCTCAAATTCGTCATTAATGTTTTTCATTGCCAATGACGTATTATGTCCCATTTTAAAATCGTAAAGGAAGAGGGTTCGAATTTGAACTGCCGACAGCATGGTCTTTTTTTTTTTTTTTAAAAAAAAAAAAGAACTTAACACTCAAGTGGGTATGAATACACTTATAATGCCTCAGCATGTGTTAAGTTTTTTGGAAAATTGTATAGAGAGAAAGAAAGATGTTTGGGCTCAGTGGTTATTTCGCACCATGGGTGGCATCCAATATTTAATGGGGAGACTAAATTCTTAGTGGAAGTTGGCTTGATGTTGATTGCTAGTCAACTACTCGTCTTACTTGATTTTCGTTAACTGAAAAAATGGATGATATGTCTTTCGGGCGAGGCTGGGATTCGAACACCGAACCTTCCGATTTGGAAGAATCTTGAGCTAGAAAAAAAAAAAAAAAAAAATAACGGTACTTGTAACGAACCCTAAAATTCTCACACGTCAAGCACACGTACCATTTTATTTTATAAAAAAAAATAAAATTTAACGTTCTGGCACACATGTTCACTAGAGAACTTCTTATTTCCAATTGAGCGAAAATCAGACATTTCATGTGGTACAACCGGTATCTCTAGTAGGAAATGTAGTGCTGAATCTCAAATTGATCCTGACCTCCTAAATAGTTTCTTGGTTGAAAGCATACCTCAAGATTTTATTTTTAATGTGATAGCCAAAATCACTCTGCAAATGGCTTCGAAATATAAATTGTGACCAAAAAAGAGGCGATTAATCCCGTAGCAGCGATAAAATCAAATGGTTTTGGTGACGATGGGGTATATATACGATTTATTAAGCTGATCTTCCTATTTATGGTGTCCCACTTAACCTACATTCTTAATCACTGTATCACATCAGCTTTTCCCAAATCCTGGAAAACTACCCGAGTTGTACCAGTTGCCGAAAAAACAAATCCGGTGTCCCCTGGAGATTTTAGACCTATAAGCATATTATCCGGTTTATCAAGTCTTTGAGAAATTAATAGCAAAACAGCTGATCCAACATCTATCAGTTCCACTGCAATGGTAAACATTTTGGAGCAAATAAGACGGGATTATGATAGAGGTTATGTTCCACTTCTTTGCATGTTCGATTTTTCAAAGTAAAAACCATATAATCTTATGTTGCAAACTGGGAAATCTGTTTGGCTTTGGTGATAGTGCAGTGAGGTTAATTACTAGTTTCCCGATGGACAGATTCCAAAGAATTGTATGCCGATGGCGTCCAGCTACGCGCCGCAATACCAATTATAAATACAGCCGAATTGGTTAGTAATTTTAATGAGAATCTTGCCAGTATTTTCTCCTGGTTCTCTTGGTCTGTAACCAATGGATTGTTTTTGAATCTAAATGAGCGTTAGGTTATTCCTATTTCCAATCAAATTTCAACCCTTAGCACCTTAGCAGATGTTCTACTCTCTGCCTATAAATTCAAAATTTGTTAACACTGTTACTAGTCTGGGTTCTGTCATTAATTGTAAATTCTCAGGATACGATCATATTAACTATATTATAGGACAAATATATGGATGTCTTCGCAAACTCTGGATATCTACAAGTTTTACTCCAGCTAATATCAGACAAAAACTAGTCAAAACTTTATTTCTGCCTCTTATCACATATGCTGAGGTAGTATATAGTGGTACTGACTCTGTCCCAGGGTAAGCTACATGCAGCATTTAATGATGCAGTCTGATATATCCATGGCTTACAAGGACATGTCTCACAGTACTCAAAGTGCTTGCAAGGAATATCCCTCAAACATATATTGACGCCAGGAATGGCATTTGTCTACATAAAATTATAAAAGGTTAGGCGCCTGTGTATTTGTGTGAAAAACTTAATTTTTCTCGATCACTTAGAGCACCTTCTCTAATACCATCACATCATGGTTACCTTAATTTATCCCGTTCATTCACTTCACGCTCAAAGTATGGATAGCTCTACCAATAACTATAAGAATATTTCGAATGTCACACGCTTTAAAAGATCCCTTACACGTTTCTAAAACAGTCTTTCTTAACTTTATACAATACACTACCCGCTTTTCCTTCTTACATTATTAGTTTTAAATTCGTTTGTTGGTTTGTTTATTTATTTCTTAACACTGAATTTTATTAAACCTAACTACTATAAAAGATCTATATCTTCATGCACCATAATAATTGTAATAAATTGAATTGATTGTGAGAACCAACAAATCGCGTAATATTCTACACTGTTCGCAAATTAAAGACCGATTTTAAAAATGGGTTTTGATATTACGAATGTGTTTCTCTTGTGCAAGTCGTTTCATGCTAATTTTTTTATTTTTTTCAAAGGGTCGATACAAATAAATTTGTAAAGTCCGGAATTTTGCGCCGGGGTACCACGCCCATGCCCATGCTAATTTGTCAAACGATATTGAACATAAATGTCAAAAAAAAAGACAGCACGATTTGAAAATTATTGCTATTTTAAAGATCTTTTTTTTTATTATTTTCCCTATAATCTTTCTTTATTTTTTGTACGTAGAATCTGATCAATTGGGTAACAAAAGGTTTTTACCATTTTGCATAGTTCAATTCTTATAAGCAATGTTTAGATGACTTAAAAACGTACTTAGGAGGCGCTACAGTTCGGGGTGAACCTGGGCCTCAACTAACAAGCCTCTCCAGTTACTCCAGCTTTTAGCTAACTGCCCCCAGTTGCGCAATCCAAGTCGGTTGAGGTCCCTTTTCACTTCTGCGCGCCACCTAAGGTGGGATCTTCCTCCACTGCGTTGTCCGCTTCGAAGACTCTAAGGGCCGGAGCATTTGCTCTGTGTCCATTCGCTCTACATGTTCTCAGGCGGCTGATACGTCTATGTCAATGTCGCTATGCAGCGACACTAAACTATCACCATAGTTTGCCGTTCTAAAGCCCGTCAACGTAAACCGGTCCATGCTTCTGCGCCATAAGGTATGACTCGGATTGTCAAGTCCTTATATATAGTCTCCTTAGTTTTTCTGCATAGGGCCTTACTATTCCATTGCCTTCTTAGCCCAAAGAAACCGATGGACAATATTGATTCTTCGTTTTATTTCTTCTGAGGTGTTGTTGGGAGAATTCATTTATTATGAAATCAATATAGAATTTTATTGATTAATTGAAGACCACGACTTCTTTTGCAAGCGACCATCCAAAGGTCAAAATTATCGATGAATTTTTGAAGAATAAGTGGGTCAAAATAACTCCACAGGAAGAAGTATACAGGTGTCCAAACGCATGTCCTCCTTTCCTATTCTTTGCTTTGCTCATATGTCTTTGCTTGTAGAAACATTCTTTGGTGGCATTGTTTTTGTCTTCCGTAGGGACATGGGCGCATATTGGGCTTATGTTAGCGAATTTAGCCTTGATGCGGATTGTCATAATCACGTGGCAGAAGCTAAAGACTTCTTGTCTGAGTTTGCCGCACATCCGCATCCGACGGCTAATGTTTCTACACCTGATCACTTTTTAAATTCTTTATTTTTTTCAAATTATGCTGAGGTAATGTTATGGTTTCGATATGGTTTCGCCCATGTTTAGTAGGCTATACTGCCCGACAGAGACTGGAAATCTACTGCTAGGGATCTAGTTTTTTGTCTTTTGTTAAAACTTCCCACTATCATTCCTGAAATAGCTGCTATCGCTATTTTCGGTTGCAGGCTTCATATTCTGTTTGTTTTCTTCTCTTCTTTTCTTCCATCAGCTATTCTCGCTCTTTTATTAACAGGGTGTCCCATAATTCGTTAACGATAATTTGGGAAATGATGCCTGGGCATATTCTAAGAAAAAATCCTGACCGACGACTAGGAGTATTTGGAAATATATATCGAAGGCTTCGAGAAACGGGATCAGTTTAAAATACACGACCGAATGCGGGAGCTCCACAAGTAAGAAGGATTTCGGCTGATGAAAGAATACTGGAAGCTGTTACAACTGATCCATCAATCAGCGTAAGACGCTTAGCTTTGCAATTCAATGTTTCCAGACATAGAATTTCTAATGTACTCATACTGCATGGAGAAAATCTTTATCCATACCACCATGTACAAGAACTGCTTGCCAATGATTTGGAAAAGAGACTTGAGTTTTCTAACCGGTTGCTGGAGCGGAGCTTGGATGACAACGAGTTTACTAGCAGAATCCTTTGGACAGAATCTTGGGATCACAAATTTTCATATTCTTCATACGAGGGCTGCGGACAATCCACATCATTTCAACACAAATTGCGCGTCAATATGTGAGCAGGTGTACTTGGAAACAAGTTAATCGGCCTCTTAAAACTACCACCTAGGCTAAATTCTACAAACTATCTGGAGTTTTCGCGAAATGATTTAGCAGAACTATTGGAGGAAATTCCACTGATTCAACTAGCTTCATCATATTTTCAACAGGGCGATGCTCCAGCTGCACTATGGTCATGAGGTTATGAATTGGGTAGATGAAGAGTATGGTAACCATTGGATAGGAAGAAATGGACCAGTTAACTGGCCTGCAAAATCTCCTGACCTTATAATATTGGATTTTTTTGTATGAGAAAGAATGAAAGAACTTGTTTATTCAACCAAAATAGCAACTTTAATTGAATTGGAAGAGCGTATTCTCAAAGGGTCATCAAAAGTGAGGCAGCAGTTAGTATCAATAAACATTTGGTGTGAAATCCAAAAATGGGCTCTAGCATGCATACAAAACCAAGGAGGACACTTTGAGCAGCTGTTATAACTATTTTAGTACACACATAAAGTAAACACAAAAACATTTTTTATTCATAACCTTTGGAGCTTAAAGCAAAAAAGCTGTTTTTTATAAATTTTATCATAAAATCTATGGGTTTTTGTGCAAACTTGATGATGATTTTTATTTCATTTTTATTACTTTCATAAGAAGAAAATAGTAATTGAAATTGGATATCTAAAGGACTCAAACAAGATATCTACTTTATTTAAACGCCGTTACAAAGGCTAGTATTTCTTCTAAAAATAAAGTCCTAGACGAAGTTTCTACCATTAATACAAACAGAGCAATTTTCGTTAACATGGATCAGGGTACACCAAAGTAAGCCTTTTCTTAAATCCTCGATAAATGCTGTCAACATTACATTGGAGATAGACTCTTACTGTAGACAATATTTTTTTTATAGAATATACCCAGGAATCAGTTCCCAAATTATCCTTGACGAATTAGGGGACACCCTCTATATGCAACTTGACTTGCACCAACAGCTCACCAGGTTTGATCTCAAATCTGGGAATAAGTATTTCATTGTGTAGGCATTTCAGAGGCAGGGTTTCTGATGGCCTGCTTGACGGGAGCTACTTTATTTGATTCTGGCAAAGTATAGTGGACAGTAAGTTCTTAAAACTGCGTGCTTGCTCTGGGAACTTTTACCCAGCAAATGTATTTTGGCAGAAAAATCATTATCGTGTTTATATCCGTGGTAAAGCAGAAGATAAGGATAACTGATTGAGCTCATTGGAAGATGTTTCTTTTAGAAAGGACTTTATTAATCAAATTAGTTCTGGTATCTAGTCTGTTATCTTTTAAGATAAGTAAGATTTTTTTTCCATATTTGAGAACTATGTGAATAAAATAACTAGATTAACTAAAAACTATATTGAGGTTAGTTTTAATATGCGATCGTCAATCCTTCATAGAGTGGATATACTACTCTGTGGTTCATACTGGACTCACAACACCATTAGTCTAGTCTAACCAACGACTGGTACGTTGTTTGTAAAACGCTAAAACTACTAAAGCTTCAGTAGTTGTGGAGTGAATTTTCAAGCAGAGTTGAGGCCCATCAAACCTGCATATTACAATACTTCGGTCAAATTGCTGTTAAGAGAGCCAAGTTAATCCGTTTTTATGCATGAAATCTTTTCCTTGACTCTAATGGACGACTTTAGTTAAGTATCTACGGACTTCTGTTTCTGCCGATCTATGCATTTACGATTTAAGTAACATTTAATTTTTTTTGTCCTGAGAAAGGAAGGGGTAGCGCATAAGTGATGCAAGATAATTTATATCACTCTGAACTTTTCAATATTTGTCGGATTGGGGATGGTGATCTTAAATGGTCCAACTCGATCTGTTTCTTTGTGTCTTTGTCCGTGTTTTCCAGCCGGGTGTTTTACCTACTCGGAATCTCTTAATTTATTCGTGGCAAATGTGCTAACCAATTAAAATGTATATTGCGTGCTGCCAATGTTGACACTGGTTTTCTATTGTGTTTAACATATGATATGTTGTTCGTTCTGTTCTGTTTAGTTGTGCTTGTTTGGAAAGTATACAAGTGCTCTACATGTACGCGTATTCAATGTTTTTAGCTCCCTTTGTTATTAATTTCAATAGTAAAATGTTTCTGAATTGATCATGCTTTATGTTACTTAACATAAGGTACAATCCGCAATCTGCTTTCTTCCAAAATTTTGTTGAAGCTGCAAACCAGACGATAGATGACCCAATCAATGAGATGAGGGCTCATTGATGCAGTATCAGCGCAGATCATTAAGGGTGGGAACTCTGTCCTAACTGCAGACGTCACTGTTACTACATATCTTTCCTGATGGAGAATTCTTGGTAGGGTCATGGAAAACATTTACCACCCAACCAGTCATTTCTTTATATCACAATCATCACAGGGAAGCACTGACGCATCGCTATACTGTGTTCATTTATAAATTGTAGAGAGCGCGTGTGTGTTGTGATATTCTTTATTTATTGTTTTAGTTTAGGTTTTTGAGTTTGTCCTTTAACCTTGATCAAAAAGTTCTCACACCACACCATCGTGTGGCGCTCCCATTGTTCCGATTTGAGTTGTCTGTTTTTTTTTTTTGTTAAGTTGGTAAATCTGCTGTTGTCATTCTCTCTAAATCTTAGCGTCATAGCTTGAAATTTGCAAAAGTTACGTAGCCAAGAGTACATCTATCTCTGTGTGTGTTGGCGGCTATTTACAATTGCAACAACGAACTTGTATTAAATTTTGCCTAAAAAACGGATTTAATGGTGCGCGAAGGTTGAAAATGTTGGAAAAGTGTTTCGGCAACGATTTTCTAAAGAAAACGGTCGTTTACCAGTCCCTCGAGCGGTTCAAAAGTGGTCGTGAGTCAATCGAAGATGATGAGCGAAGTGGCAGACCATCGACATCGAAAACCGACATTGATGAAGTAAAAGAAATGTTGGTCAATAACCGCAAATTAACCATCAGAGAGATAGCGGAGGACTTGAACATTGCCTATGGATCCGTCCAAGACATTTTGGTTAATGATTTGGGTTTCCGTCGTGTATCCAGCGAGGCTGAATCCGATCCCACATTCATCAAAAGGATCATTACTGGAGACGAGACGTGGGTTTATGAGTACTACACGCAATCCAGACATCAGGCAAGTGAATGGCATTCACCAAATGAGCCAAACTCAAAAAAACTACGTACTTTTCAGTCAAAAAAGAAGGCAATGCTCACGGTTTTCATGGATTACAACGGTGTAGTGCATCATGAATTTTTGCAAGAAGGTCAGACAGTAAACAAAGAGTATTATTTGGGCGTTATGAGACGTTTGCGTGAAGCAATTCGCCGAAAGAGACCAGAATTGTGGGCAGAAAATTCGTGGATTTTGCATCATGATAACGCACCGTCGCACAGTGCCATCATTATTCGTATTTTTTTGACGAAAAATGCAACAAATACCATCCAACAGCCACCGAATTCACCTGATTTGGCTCCCTGTGACTTCTATCTGTTCAATCGAGTTAAAAAACCACTACGGGGAACGCGTTTCAGCAGCCGAGAGGAAGTAATCGAAAAATCGCAGGAAGCATGGAGGATGGACGTACCGAAAACCGATTATAAAAAATGTTTCGAGGATTGGATCAAGCGCAAGCATAAGTATGTTGCAGTCGATGGGGATTACTTTAAAGGGGACAATATAGATTTAGATAAATAAACTGGTATTTAAAATTTTCTGAATAGATTCCGGAACTTTTTGATCAAGGTGGTATGTATCATGGTGTTATTTTTTGAATAAATACGTTAAAGAAAAATTTTATATATGAAGTTCATACTCAATCATCGATTACAATATCAGTTTATTTTTTTGGACTCCTTATGTATACAATGATTGCGCGAGGCTAACATAAATGCATCAAACCGCATTGTATTCGCATATATAATATGAGCTAGCAGAACTTAAAAGAGATGCATATGCATGTTTTTCCCATATTTGGCTTTCTAGTGTATTAAATCAATAGTAAAAACAGCAATTATGCGACTTCATATCATATAAAGGGCGTTCTTTTTAGAGGTATTCAAAATAAAAGACTTGAAGCTAATGTTAATGCCTATGATATTAGCTTTATTTAATAGATAATTTTATGCCATTAGTGTTTAAATATGATATCGGGCATATGCGCACCACGGCGCGCAATGCGCACAATCGTGAAGTCCAATTTTCGACAACTTTATCGAGCAAATGGGGCCGTATATCAGCAATAACGTGGTGAATGTTGACTTCCAAATCGTCGAACGTCTCTGGTTTATCGGCATAGACTAGTGACTTCACATACCCCAAAGAGTGTAATCTAAAGGTGTGAGATCACAGGATCGTGTAGGCCAGTTCACAGGTCCATTACGCGAAATTATACGCTCAGCAAATGTTTCGCACAATAAATTGATATTATCGCGCGCCGTGTGGCATATTGCGCCATCCTTTTGAAACCAAAGCTCTGTCACGTCAATGCTATTCAACTGAGGAACGAAGAATCATGTTTCTATAGCGCTCTACATTGACGATGACATTCTGGCCGGCATCGTCCTTAAAGAAATTGGGCCGATGATTCCAGCAGCCCATAAAGCACACCAAACAGTGAGTTTTGATGGTTGTACAGACGTCTCGACAAAGGCTTCTGGGTTTTCTCCACTCCAAATTCGGCAATTTTGCTTGTTTACATATCCACTTAACCAAAAATGGGCCTGATCTATGAAGAAAATTTTGCGTTGAAAATGGGGATCAAGCTAAATCATGTTTTCGGTCCATTCACCGAACCTACGACGCGTATAGTCGATCTTAAAAGCTTTTAAGCCAAGATCTTTCCGTAAAATCTTCCACAGAGTGGATGGACATAGCTCCAATTGCTGTGCACGATGGCCTCCAATTGCTGTGCACGATGGCGAATCGACTCATTCGGATCCTCTTCAACACTGCGCTCCACAACGGCAATAACTTCTACTGTTCGCACAGCTTGTCATCTCTGGGGATGCGGATTATCCATTAGAGTTTGCGTGATGCGAAAACGATTCATCGTGTTCTGAATAACTTGTTCAGATGGATGATTATGTCCACCGTAAAATGGAAGTAGCGCACGATAAGTTTGGCGAACCGAACCATGGTTTTCAAAATAAGTTTGCACAATTTGCACGAGTTGTTCTGGCGTTAATCTCTTCATCGTAAAATGGCAAAACGTATCAACTTTCAACTGTCAAATTGACAGTCTGTAGAAACAGTGTTGCCAGTTTAAAAACCAAACCTCTAAAAAAAACAGCCTTTACAAACAAGTATAAAAGTATTGCGATAAAAGTCGAATGTGCCTTTTTCATTTTTTCCAGAAACTTTAACTATGCATCAATGTTAACCATAGGGGTATCAGCAGATCTATTGAAACATGTCCCGTAATGAACCGGATGATATTAGAATTGCAGCGGAATCGATTTACGGGCATATACGCCCAATGGGTAGCCGTACCCCATACCAATCGCAGTCGCAGTTCGACTTAAGTATACAAATAATGAATAAGTTTATTTTTTTCACTTTTATTACGATTTCGTCAATTGTCCTTTACAGATCGCGGACATTCCATTAACTTTATCTCGGAGGATTTTCTTGGTGGTTATATGCAAGATGGCCGGATGTCGGTTGTTCGAAGGTTCTTCTGTTTGTTTGTTACCTTCGATTTATTTTTCGTCTCATTACTGTGGCTCATCTGTATTTTGGTATGTATAGTTGAATTTATTCTGGAAGCATTGAGGGATATTATTAGACCACTTCTTAGATAAACGGTGACAGCATCTTCAATGCACTGCAAAAGCAAGTGGTGCATTATTCTATCTATACATCATTATTTGATGTCGTTGGCACTGCCATTTGCCGGTTTTTAATTCTTTTAATGTTCTATGCGCTATGTTACATAAACCACTGGGTTATTATTGCTGTAAGTACTAATTTCTTTTCGTAATCATTTTGTGAATGTTTACATTCTAGATGTCCACAAGTTTTTCCTGTATGTTTTTGATCTCAAAAGTGTTTTTCTTTGATGTAAGTTGAATACAAATTTAAGTCGCGGACAATTTTGGTAACCAATCAAACTTTATAATAGTGGGTGACATCAGCACAACCGATCTTCGGAGTTGTGCTGATTGTAACGTCATTTGTGTTGTCATGGGGTGAGGCGTGGTTTTTCGACTGCAGAGTTATACCGCAAGAGCGACATGCAAGAAGCTATCTCTCAGGTAAATTATTGGTAACATTTTCGTAGCCGTAAAGTAATAAAATGTTTGTTGTTTTTAGCAATCACAACAACTGATCGATCGCCACTGATAGCTCCGTTTCTAGCATCGGAAGGTGAGCGACCAACTGAAAGTATTGCAAACTTTTACTCACCATACGATTCAATACACAACAGCGATGATGAAGAAGAGCAGGTATTTTATGATGAATTTGAATCTTTATATTATTTTTAAATTACAAATGTAATCTTAGTGTAAATATCGACTTCAGAGCATATAGAAACTTTTTGTGTAAAAGTGGAAGTTTTAAAAAGCGACAGGCATGATATTTCTTGATCTACACACAGTTTTCGTTGCGCAATCTTTCCTGGGCTCACTAAATACATATATACTCGTATTCGTTCAGAAAGTCGACGGAAAAGAACCCTTTAGGAAGCATTCTTTACGAAGCCGATCGAAACGTATCGACTAATAAGAAAATACTTAAATCTCTGACCTTTTTGGTGTTACATTTGTAGATACGAGGTGGGTCAGTAAGTCCCTGAAAATTGAAATAAGGAACACTCTTTTCGGCAAAAAGTCGTTTTATTCTTCTTTTAGCTCGATACACTTCTTTCAACATATCTCCAATTTTTTGATGCCCTCCAAATAACACAATTTCTCGAGGCCCATGCTTTGCACAATAGGCGTAGCTGATAGTTTTACCTTTTACAAGGTAATCAATGTGGATGACACCGCGCGCAGCCCAGAAAACTGTCGCCATGACCTTGCTGGCCGACAAACGCACCTTGGCCTTATTCGGCTTCGATTCACCAGGAGAAGTCCACTTTCTTTGGTCTCTGGTGGGTTGTGATGAATCCATGTTACGTGCATGTTTACTAAAACGGATTGTGATTGAACATCGCCAAACACTCATTTGAAGTTATTAAACGACTCTGTTTGCTGTCAATTGTGAGCGAAAGCGGCATCCATCCAGCCGATAGCTTTTTCATACCCAAATATTTTTGCAAAACTGAAATCACTGATACTTCACTCGCCAATCGTCCAATCATACTCGTATATCATATCATGCCGTGGATTTTATCGACCGTTTCTGGTGTGGTGACCTCAATTGTGCGACCAAAACGTTCATCGTCACTTGTGCTGGTACGACCGCATCGAAATTGAGTAAACCGGTGGTAGATGGTTCCAATCGATTGTGAAGAGTCTCCATAATACTTTTTAAGCTTTTGTATGCTTTGCGTGAGGTTTTTTTGCGCAAGAAATTATGTTTAACCCTAAACCCGTGTTCACGCAAGGTCCAATTTATCGTGTTTTGGAACACTTGTCCTAGCTTACAATATATGAAAAGCTAAATGGTACGATACAAGTTTTTATTTGTTATATATACTTTATTTAAAGGAACAATTTCTTATAAAATCTGTTACACACAATCTTTACATAAAATTTTTGTTAAAATATAAAAAGCTTAAAAACAAATAATAAATAATCCAAATATACACCCTGAATGACTCTGCAACTGCAACCAACTTCAGAGTGCTATAATTTCCAAACCGTTCATGACAGTGAGCTAAAATTTTGACACATGACAGATAATTTTATTATTTACAAGCCTTTAAAACGATTTGCGTCTCAGTTGTGTTGAAAAATTTTTATCCGCTATGGAATTCAAACGTGATAGTGTGATTGCTTTATATTTGGCTGGAAAACCACAAGTAGCTATCGTTAGAGCTCTCCAGCACCTCAAGTGAATAAATCATTTGTGTCTCGAACCAAAGCTCGTTACCGTGCTACTGGCAGCGTTGCAAAACGCCATGGAGGTGGTCATAAAGAAACAGCAACATTGGCAGAAATGGCTCGTGAGCTCAACATATCGTTGGAACGGATGCAACACATACTGAAAAATGAGCTTGGGATCAAGCCATTTAAGTTCCAAAAAGCACACGATCTTACACCGCAACAGAAAAAAGTTATAGTCGAAAGAGCGAAGGAGTTGCTACGCTTGACGAAAGTGGTGGTTGCCGAATTTGTTTTTTTCCGATGAGTCGCCATTTGTTATCGAGCAATATGTCAACAAACAAAATGACCGAGTTTACTTGCCAGAGAGGTCCTTCGAAAATTTACACCTTCGGACGGCCACCAGAAAGCAGGCAACACCGATGGTGATGGTTTTGGCCGCCATAACCGCTGATGGTCGCTCTCCGCTCGTATTTTTGGACCGTGGCGTCAAAATTAATGCGATCGTATACCGGGAAACTGTCTTAGAGGCAGTATTGAAGCTTTGGACAAACAATCATTTCGGTCGGAGACCGTGGACATTTCAACAAGACTCGGCACCGTCTCACAAAGCGCGCGTCAGCCAAGATTAGTTAAAAAACAATGTTCCACACTTCATTTCTTCGACACAATGGATTGCAAATTCTCCGGATGCAAATCCGTTGGATTTTTCTGTCTGGGGTATTTTGAAGGCGGAGGTTGGCACTAAAAAATACCAAAGCTTGGACCACCTCAATCAAGCACTTCGCCGGGAATGGGCCAAAATACCGCAGAGCCACTTGCGTGCAGCGTGCGATGCTTTCTTCGGCCGTCTCAAGGCCATTGTTTGCGCCAAAGGTGGACATACTTATTGAAAACTACTGATACAATTTGAAAATTGATGTATTTTCCAAAATTTTTTGCTTTGGCACAATAATATTTATCAAAAAATAAAAAAAATTATAGCATTTTAAAAAGTTGGAGTTCGAGTCATTCACCCTGTAGAAAATGCTCTAAAGTGAAAAAATTATGTGTCCGAATGCCTTCGTTTACGTTTAAATTGTGATTCCCCAGAAGAGTTCGATAGCGTTAACATTGAATTCCTTTCATTTTCTTTATTTGTGCTTTTACCAAGTTCATCATTTTTCATGTAGCACTCTTCACATACTCGTATAAAATGTTTGGAACACGTAGGAGTGTAGCACAAATCACAAACAGCAGCTGTTTTTCTTTCGCCTTTTGACCCTTTGCGTAAAGGAATGCAAGGAACACATCGTTGGCGTAAACTATTTGCTCGGATTTTAGGAAAAACTAATGTCGTAGATTCGAAACCAATACAACGGAGAGCTGTTCGCAGTGAGCCCCTTTCGGTTCTTTTATGGATGTGTGAAGTTGCTAACTCAAGAGCTAACGATTTTAAGAAGATCGTTATTTTGTGACACCTTCGTACACCCACTCGGGTTTGTAAGATCATACATCCGATAACTTCCAAAACCAGCCACATCTATCATGTTTTGAAACATTTTCATAGGCCACCTGTTTGTTTTTCTTGTACAGGAGAAGTTTCGAAGCATCTGGTCAAAGGTATCTTCCGTCGACTCCACCTTTGTTAGCGTTATATTCAAGGATTATATTCGGTTTTTTTGTTTTTTCATCGATTTCTTCGTCAGCATGGGCAGTTTTTTTGGTATCAGAATAATAACTCACAAGACTCATGCATTCCGAAAAACAAAAAATTGACGAAAACGATTGCCTATTTTTCATTTTCTGGCAATCTGTGAATTGGATCATTAACTCTGGTTTATTTGATCTGATAGTGCCAGTAATAGTCGTCTTTCTGCGACATAATTCTTTTGCTAATGGGACACTTGTAAAAAAGTTCTCCATTGTATTATTATATTCGTCATCAAGGAACCTATTAGCCAGACGAATAACTAAATCGAACGCAACATTTTTGGCACGTTGCTGCCCAGGCTGTGTTCCGATATGAATTTCACCAATCAAATGATAATTTGTCGCCTCATCCACAATCAAGAAGATTTTTATGCCATATTTTCCTGGCTTACTTGGAATATACTGACGGATGCTGCACCTTCCACGAGTTGTTACGAGTTGCTCATCTATAGTAAGTTCTTTTGACGGCGTGTAAAAAGTTCACAAATTGTTCTGAAATAAATTCCATATGTATCGGAAAGCTGACAACTTGTCTTTTTTTTTTGTCGATTTTGCCTGGTGCGAGAATCGTCAAACCTTAAAAAAATGGATAGTAGCTCAAATCTCTCCAAGGACATAACAGCTCGGTAAAATGGCAAATGCGACTCGTGAAACAGATTTTTAGTATCAACTGATGAAGACCTTTCTGCTCTAGCGTAAAGAAGAATAGCAATGCAGGCAAAAACGTCATCTATGTTGGTCTCTTTTCATGCTCGCAGTCCTGAATTATCCGATCTTCGATTTTCTTTGAAAACTCTCTTAGCCTTTGTTTTCAAAAGTTCTGGTACAGAATGGCTCATGAACTTTTGTTTAATTTTTTGCAGAAATAGCTCTTTGTTTTTCTGAGTTAGAAGGCGAAGACCACCAGACTTCGTTGAATTTTTTGTTTTGAGCCACGTACCTCATTCCTCTATTTGGTTCGATGGCTTCTTCGTTTAATTGTTCACAAATTTGCCCTTGAGTTGGATTTCCTTGCGCTGCATGTACTTCTTCCGGAACAAAGATGCAGTTATCGGCATCTGATGCATTTTCTTGATCTTGATCATCGTCGTTTTCGTCATCACAACGAAATTTTCCTGGGAGAAGCCATTCCACTCTCTTTCTTTATGAGTCAACTATCGCTGTGAATTGATGTTCAACAATTTCAACATATTGTCGTTTCTAAAACACAGAAAATTAACACTTTTTCTCTTCAGATTCTTGTAAATTAATCTCTGGATCCATTATTGCTAAATGTGAAAGCTATTTCGCATCTTTCGCTGATATAAATAACATAAGCTTACCTTTTCCGCTAGAAATATTTCCTGATAAACAAAAAAATATAAGAAACTCTTGAAACAATTACAAGTTGATACCCACAAACGGCCTGGTGACTGGTCACTTCGAAAGCAATCACTAGAATAGCCATATGAGACATTTAGAAGTATCGCAATACAGCAAATAAAGATACAAACTTTATTTATAGTTAGGAAAGCATAAAATAACGCCCAAAAAGTTTACTATTTGCAAGAAATCCGCTAGGTTTACTTCAATATGCACTGGTGCACTGGGTGCCCCATAACACGAAAGCTTAATCCTTTTTCCAACAGCTGCTAGCAGTGGTACGCACAGATATTGAATTGCTATGTTTGCATCTGTGTGAGTGTAAAAAACATATTTTCCTGGGAATCAAAATTATGTGTATGTCGTTTCAATATAATGTCGTTATTTCAATTTTAGAATCGATTGGGGCACTCAGTGCACCATCAAACACGGGTTTAGGGTTTGGGTGCGTTCTTTTGAAAAATGCTTCTTTACATGCAAAATGTTAGATTTGAAGCGGCGACGGCATCTGTTTTAATTTTCAGGGACTCATTGACCGATCCTCTTAAGTACATTTGTATTTACAGTTTTTTTTTTTTTTTATTATGTATTGTAGTAGGAAGTTTCTGTTTGGTTAGATTTTTCTTGTATTGCTTATAAGAACGTCCTTTTCATCTATTCGAAATTGTGTCATATTCTATTAACAACACAACTAATTGGGGTAAAGAGTAAAATAAACCCCAATCTGAAAGTTACATTTTTGATCTCTTTTTCGAGTATCTAGGCCATTGTTGGTTTTGAAGCCATTCGTCGTCTATGGGAAAGCGGCGCAGACTAGCGATTTTATATATTTCCACAAAAAATAATCCAAAAGTGTTAAATCGCATGTCCATTACGCGAATTACGTTTGGGAGATACCCGGACAGAAAAAAAAACAACTTGTTCCTTCAGAGGTTTCACCAAAAAGCAAAAACATTTATTTTGATGATGATTTTTATACAATAAATCTGCTTACGTTTCTATAAGACTGTAGGAAAATAATTGTAATTGGATATATAGTATGCGTATTTGAAATTAAACATTTTATAAAATGATGCGATTGTCAACTACATCGTGGGATAGTTTAGAATGAATAAAAAGTGCAACATTGACAATTTCTATAAAAGAGAATTTAGGGTGCATGGCTTGGTTGAGTGTAACGTAACTCGCGCTCATCGAATGTTTTCTTCAATAAATTGATTTTGGCATGCTATACAGATGTTACTCCGTCTAGTCGAAACTATAGATGTTTCACATTAATGCCACTTGATTGGGGGTGGAAAAAGTCAGTAATCATGGATGTAAAGCATTTTCTATTGTCTGTAAATTGTTGGCTGGCATATATCTTTAAAGAAATGCGTACCAATGATTCCACTATACCAAAAAGGGAGTTTTGACACCAACTTATCAGTTCGCTGGGGTGCGACTTTGTCCGTCAACAATTTGGAACATTTTGCGCAAGAACCTTGGCCTACACCTAACAAGAGTCTATTGGTCCAAGAGTTGATAACTTTATCAACTTATTGCGAAATTATGCAAAACTGTATGGAAAAATTATGTTTAGTAGTAAGGCGTTTCAGCGGATACGTCATTAAGCACAATTGCCGTGAGAACAATCTGCAAGTAACTCTTCCGACACCATTATCACAAAAGTGTATTGTATGGTGTGGTTTGTAGGCTGGTGGCTTCATCGGCCATTGTTTCTTTAAAAATGAGGCATCAGCTCTTGTTACATTTAATAGCGACCGCTTCAAAAAGTTCATAAACGTATATTTGGTTCCAAATATACGAGTACATGACATCGATGTGAAAAATATGTGGTTCCAGGGGCTACATGACATAATGGGAGCAATACCATGGATTTATTGAAATCATATTCTGGTAAAAGAGTGATTTCAAGAATACGACCTGTAATTTGGCCACCAAGATCTTGCGATTTAATGCCGCTCGATTATTTTCTCTGAGGGTACGTGATATCGCCTGTTTAGGTGGATAAACCATCAACGATAGAATCTTTGGAAGACAATATGCGGGGAGTTATTCCCGCAAATCCTCGAAATAGTGGTAAAATTGGATCTAATTGCCAGTTACGCCGCTTAAATGTACATTATTAATTAATACTCCTTACGAGGGTTGTCTGAAAAGTTTCCGACCGCAATGTAAAGATAGCGGCACTCGTCAATAAAAGCTAGTAAATACTAGTTGTGCATCTTTTGAAAGTTACTTACCGAAGTTTCAGTCACTTTGGACGCGCAGTTTTTGTTGACAGTGTTTTTTGTGAAAATAAAAAAAATTGAGTATCGAGCTGTTATTAAATTCTTGTTTTTGAAAGGCAATACGTCTACGCAAATCAAAACCACCTGCACCATCATTTACCACAGTGAAATTTTGTGCAGCTGAATTTAAACGTGGCCGTAAGAGCTTGGGAGATGATGAACGTTCCGGACGTCCAAAAACTGCAATCACTGACGACAACGTTGCTAAAGTTCACCAAATGGTGTTAGACGACCGCCGAATTAAAGTGAGAGAGATAGTAGAGGTTATGAAAATGTCCAAAGAACGTGTTTGTTAGATATTAAATCAAGATTTAGGCATGAGAAAGCTGTCCGCGCGTTGGGTGCGCATTTGCTTACGTTAGACCAAAAACGTGTTCGAATGATCATTTCCAACGCTCTGTTGGCGCAGTTTAGGCGCAATAAATCCGAGTTTTGGCGCCGAGTAATTACTGTAGATGAAACTTGGATACACCATTATACGCCCGAAACAAAAATTCAGTCAAAACAGTGGACTGAAAAGGGCGAGCCGGCTCCAAGAAAAGCAGAAACTGTTTTATCGGCTGGGAAAGTGATGGCGACTGTTTTTTGGGATAGTAAAGGATTTTAATCGATTATCTTCAAAAAGGAAAAACCATTACAGAAGCATACTACGCATCATTACTTGCCAAGCTGAAAGCAGAAATTGCGGAAAAACGGCCACATGTGCAGAAAAAGGAAACCTCGGCGGTTGCCATGGCAAAAATCCATGAATTACGGTTTGAACTGCTTGACCATCCGCCTTATTCACCGGATCTAGCCCAAAGCGACTTCTTTTTGTTCCCTCATCTAAAAACTGCGCTCGGAGAACAGAGATTTTCGTCAAATGATGAGGCAATCACTTTCGTGAACAATTATTTTGCGGAGAAAAACGCCAATTACTATTTGGACGGGTTAGAGAGATGGGAGCATCGCTGGGAGAAGTGTGTAGAGTTACAAGGAGACTATGTAGAAAAATAAAAAAAAAATTTTAGAAAAAATGGTCGGAAACTTTTCAGACAACCCTCGTATTTTACCATGTGTTACAAAAAATTCCAAAACAACCACAAAGTGTGTTAGCGTCATTATCTTTTTGACAGACAAACCTTTAACGGAAGTCCACTTGAAAAAGAATTCTCATATATATGTACATAAACCTCAGCTTAAAGTTTTTCACATCTCGCCCTTATACTGAACGTAAGTTTTGTTTTATAGCCCCCGCACATCGTCCAAAATTGCGATGCGTATGTTCGAATTTTTTTGCACATTATGACGATTACCTCTTCTAAAAGTTGGGTTTGCGAATGCTGAAAAACGTCAACGCAAAACTTCCGTCTGTGCGTGTTTGTTTTGAAACATAATCCCTCGTACTTTTATCAGATTATTAAATGATATCTAGGGGGTGGTTATGTCACCACTTATGATAGCGTTGTTTTAGGAGAAAGAAAGATAAGTCGATCCGAAACCCTCTGCGTGATATTGAAAAACTCGGGACTTTCAAAACTATCTTAGTTTGCTCAACTGCGAATTTTTCGAGTTGTGCTTTTTATTTTTGTTTTAATGGTGTCAATCGTGCATCGCGTTCATATTATGTACCATTCTAGCATATGTATGTCACTGGTTCTTTAAATAATCTTAACGCCGTCCATATCTTACAATTATTCTTAAATTTTAAAACGATTCATATATTAACTTGCCTCCACGAAATTGTATTAGCTGCCACAAATTGAATGCCTTGTCAATTAGATAAAACTCCAACATATATTTTTAAAGTATGCGATGTTACATATATTCAATAAGTGGTTAAAGCTGAAGCTTCTCGCCTGTTTAGCAACTACGAGGTACAGATGTTCCGATTTAAAGGTTCATGGTTACTAATTTTTTTTTCACTTTTACATCGTTTCTATTTTAATTAAGGGTGAACGTTTGGACCAACTGCCTTTGCGTTCCATCATACCATAACAAATGTTGCATACCAATAACGTACGACCAGCCTTCCGGTTGAATATACATGTATTTTTTGCTCGAAAATTTATCAAATTTACGACTATCTTCAAAAGTTGGCTTTATTTCTTATTTACATATGCTTCTACGGATACCACTTTCGGTTGGGTTTCCTATTGTTTCTTTACGAAGAATTCTGTCATTAAATATTTCTGACTATTACTATGACATTTTCCCATCGTTAGGATTTGGAAAGAAAACGGAGGATCCTTATCCCCTGTACGCACAATGACAAGATGAGAAAAACAGAGCGTGGAGTGACTAGACCGTGGTCCACACCATTTCATTATTTTTATTTTAAATGGCGGTCGATATTTATGTACATAAATCCATACATAAGTCCATACTCCTAAAATTGTTAATTCATTTGACCGACTATAAACAGACGATAAGTTTCACCACTTGAGCTTTAATATTTTAATTCAACTTCGGTGCTTTCACTGCTGCATTTTTAGCCCAACATAAACCCCGGCCGGTTTTTAGCATTCGCTTTTTTGATAAAAATTGTCTTAAAGCCTTAACTCATGTAATAAATAGGGAACCAATACATTTACACATTTTTGAATTCAGTTTATTGCCACTGTTACAGTGTGTTTAACAAAACACAATTAAAAATGACAGAATTTTATTAAACCATATTTTTTTATAACAATATAATATAACAAAACGAATTTCGCAATTATATTAGTAGGGAGTTCAATCACCACTATTGTTTATAATAGCTTGGCATCATCTAGTGCAATTTTCACTTAGTTTTTGCGCATATTCTAAACTCTTTTTTCCCTTAAGCCTCTGCTCAGTATTGGAATCCTAAACGCGCCCGAAAGAGATTCATTTTTCCAGTTAACAAAAATCAAGTAAGATGAGTAGTTGACTAAAAATCAACAACAAGCCTGCTTCCACTAAGAATTTAGTCTCCTCATTAAATGTTGGATGACACCCATGGAGCGAAATAACCACTGAGCCCAAACATCTTTCGTTTCCTCTCTATCCCATTTTCCAAAAAACTTAACACATGCACTTGAGTGTTAAGTTCTATAAAAAAAAAAAAATTGGCACCAGGACTTTGGGATGTCCAATCGAACGTCTCCATACCATTTTCCTCTTTCCAACGCGTGCAGAGGCGATTCTGATGTTTTGGATCGTTATCCTCTTGTAAATTCCAGTCGTAATTGTTTGGTCCATATAGAAATTCGGTAGACTTAAGCAAACCCTTCTGGTATAATTTTACGATGAATTTTGCATCAAGGTTTTGTGGGAATACTATTAACCTTCCGAATTCCTTTGCCGAGAAGCATCCATAAACATGAACTTTTGACGGATGTTTTACGGTGTGTTGCACAAACTTTTCATCTTTTTTGTCCAGGCTTTCTTCCAGTAATTATAAACAAAAAAAGGTGACTCATCTGTAATTATGATGCTGCTCCAACTCCGGTCTAAATTCTGTGCTGCCCAACTTAGCCTCTTTTCAATATGTTTTTGTGTAAGTAGCGGTTTAAGTTTAGTACTCCTGTTCTGATGGCTTCGTATTGTGTTGACGGACACTTTAATTTCTTTAATTCTGGACAATTTTTCTTTTGCGTTCCTCGGAATAATTGTGGGGTTTCTCCGGAACAGTTCACAAATAACTTTTTTGCCCTTACTGGATGTGATTCTGTTGGCCCCTCTACCTGACCCATCATCGACATTAGCGGATTCCTTATAACTCTTTAATGCTCATTTGGATGAGTTACTAAGAAAACATTTTCAAAACGCTCTTTAAACGCCGCATTCATTTTGTAATGATATTATACCGCCTAAGTATGGAAATATACTGAGGGAATCAAAACAATCCTCGATCGGCAATTAAAGCAGAAAATAATTTGGCTACAAACATGTTTGTTTGAGTAAAGTAAAAGAACTGATTTAATACACGTTATTTTGAAACACACTGTATATAACAATGCTGTAATGTACTAAATTATGGATGAGCTGTTAGCGGATTTGTTTAATATTCTTTTCCTGAAACAAACAGTGCGCAGACCTAGTGTCCATACGAGAGGCATTGTCTTCAACAAATATTTAAAACTACTTGGATATATAGCCGGCATCACTACGGTCGTTCATTGTAGAGGTAATTGTGATGTTTGTAGAAATAACGAAAAAATTCCTTCAAATTTTCTCTGCGACAGAACTTTCTTTTTTTTCACGTTGCTTAACCTCTCGCACTTTTTCGTTTCTCTTCTTTGTTCGATTTAAAACTGTGTTTAAATTTATTTAGGTTTTTGAAATCTAAAGATTCTCTACCTCCGTGAACAATTCAAAACACTTAAAGTAGTGGATGTGAATAAATTGATTGCGATGCTTCCAATCTGAGTCCCTAGATACATCGTTTTATTCATTCATTTACTCGATCTGATTTGAAATTCAAATATAAATCAATCCATATCCGTTGTTTGAGTTGAAAAGTCGACAATTTATAAATCTTTTGCTTCTTAGGTCACTAGTAGAATCATTCAATTAATCGCCATGTCACAAGTAACACGTAACGAGCAAATGTTAATCACGATCTTTTTATTTATGTACTTTACTTATCTTTACTTATAGGATGAAGAATACAGGCAAATGGGATTAGACTGTGTCCGAAGAGCCTACGAGCTATTAGAATCTAACGATTGGAAGGTGGAAAAGGTCACTCAAAAGGGTGATACTATACAAAGTACTCAAAGGGATAAATTGGGCAAAATTTACAGATTAACAGTAAATTTTGAAATAAAATTTCGAAATATTACAAACAATAAATTATTTCTTCATTGCAGGGACGCATAAAATATCCAGCGAAGGCATTGCTTGATGAGCTGTTTCATAAGATCGAAAGCGTTCCCAAATGGAATCCAACATTGCTGGAATCTAAAATTCTTCGTGTAAGCTATAGATTGTAAAATAAAGGTAAAATGTATCTATATACATATATATATATTTTTTTAATATAGAAGGTCAACACATATACTGACATAACTTACCAGGCAACTGCTGGCGGAGGTGGTGGGTTAATAAAATGTCGAGATTTTGTAAATTTACGCTGTTGGCGACTATGCCGTGATGGCAAAGTCGTAGAAGACAGTGATAGCGAAGATGATAATAAAAATGATGAAGAAGATGATGAGAACACTTTTAATCGGTCATGTGAAGGTAGTGTGTCGACAATCTCCGGAGAAAACGACTACATGCCCAGTAGTGTGGGTAATGCAAGTGTAAGAACTTCCAAAAGTTCTGCTAGGTTTTCAGAAACTCGTTCATCACCAAATCCAGAAGCAGTTTTTCGAACTCTTAGTAAAAGTCTCGGTGCAAAGGACTTCCAAGGACACTTACAGGCAACAGATCCTCCTCCGCTCGATGAAGATTTTCATGATGCTAACGACTTTTCTGCACATGAGGGTGAAAAGAAAGAACTGCCCAAAACAAAAGATAAAATGTATGTTAGTGCTGCCATTAGCATTGAGTATCCATCAATGCCGATTGTACCTAAATACACAAGGTAAGTTGATAAATTATCTCAAATGAAAGAATTTTAAAATAATCTATTATAATTGTAATAAATCAGGGGCCAAAATCTAGTGTCTTGTTGGGCAATGCGGGAAGTAGAAGGCAAGTCAGACGTTTGCATTTTCGAATGGCTTCTCTGCTTGGATTTAAAGGGCTATATGCCACGATATGTTTTAGATAATGCAAGTGTTCAGCTCACAAATCCACCAAGTTTGAATGGTCTTTTAAAGTGTATTCTTTTATTGTAGGCTTATAGCACTTTTATGGCGGATTACATGACACATTTACGAAAATATGTCACTGAGCTGCGACAAAAGCGAAAGAGAAGTGCCTCCCATAAATACACTACTCTAGAAGATGACTAATATTTTAAATATATAGAAATTCAATTTAATTAACAAAAACATATAGGAACAAATATCTATAACAGACAATTCATGTGAAAACGTATAATTCATCAACAAGTCAAAAGATGTTCATTAAAAAAAAAAAAAAAAATTAGTCCTTTACCATGTAAAAGTGTGTGTTCGCGCTAGTTGAGGAAACGCTATTGATAAATTATTAACTCAATTGGAAAATGTCCCCATCAAAACGCATAAGTATTTTTTATACTTTTTTTTCTAAGTCTAAGATAAAAAAATGTAAGTTATTATAATTTAATAAATTTCAAAGAATGGATCGCTTTTTATTGCCAAAATGATTACTATTCTGTCTGTCATATGAGGTAGGGTGAACACTTTGCAAACCATCAAATAATTGAGTATTTTTAAATATTATCAAACCTCTAAAACGACGCCAGCTCTTGTTATTCTGGGTGTAATTCAACAATAACTACAGCATCGATATGATTGCTTTTTCTATCTCCCACAAAGATGTGAGGAAATAACTCGGATTACACTTATTTGACAATGAATAACTAAAGTTGAATAACTAAAGTTATTCCCAATTGTAGAACCATCATTTGGTATTACTTCCGGAATGTTAGTATTGGGTTGTACCAAATTTTATAGTAAAAATTTAAAAGCCAATATTATTTTTCCATAAATTTTTATTCAATCCAAATAGTATCCGTTGGCATCTATGACATTTTTCCACTGTGATACAAGATCAAATATTCGTTTGTCGTAGAAGTGCTGACTTTATGAGGCAATGAAATCTTCAAAGGCTTTTATGACCTCTGCTCGGCTCCGGAAGACCTTCTCCAGCAAAACGAATCCAGATTGCGAAAAAGATGATAATCCGTTGGGGAAAAATCAGGAGAGTACGGTGGATGCCGAAGAATTTCAAATCCCAACTGCAACAGTTTTTGCATAGTTACTTGTGAGGTATGGGGTCTAGCATTGTCATGCAAAGGATCGGACCGTGCCTATTGACCAACGCATGTTGCTTTGCAGCCAATTTGGCATGCAATATGTCGATTTCCTCACAATCACCCCTATTACGAAAGTCGTTTAAGTCCTCGTCACAAAACGAGAATGTGAAGTCGGTATTATAGTAGTCGTTTAACTAATTGTTTTAAGTCATTTAAACGACTTGAGTCGTTTATCTCTTGTGGAATGTATTCTTTGTGTGTCATGAGTCGAATAACTATTTACGTTGGTATTCTGGAAGTCGTTTTAGAGTCACAAAACGACAAGTTTAACGACAAAAGGAGTCTTAACGACTAGCAGTGAAAATTGTCTCACAACGTAAGTTTTGTCTGTGTTTTAACTTAAGTAGTGTAAATAAATATTGTTTAGATAATTACTCAATCCTTTAGGATAAAAATATCAAATCCCAAATAAATGAAAAGGTTGGTGGAATTAATGGAGGAGAATATTTCATTAGCAACCAATTTTAAGAGAGGTGTTTCTCAAACGGCTGACACAAAAACTGGATGGGGAGAGGTAACGAAGACTTTAAACAGTTTAGGATCACCTTTACGAAACGAAAAGGAATGGCAAAAGGTATGTACATACCTATGCAAATGGAGAATATGAAGAAGAAATAATTAAGACTTATGTATGTTTTATAGGTTTGCTTTTAGAAGAAGCTCATATTTAATAAAAAAACAGCAAGAAGCTACTGAAGGAGGTCCTTCAAAAAAAAATTTTAACTGAAATTGAAGAAGTCTTGCTACCGCGACTTCTTGCTTTAATTGAAAAAGTTGATTGCTTCAATCCATTAAAAGCTTCCTTTTGTTCTGCAGCCGCGTCATCTCCAGAAAGAGTTTTTGAAGATGAAACTGGTGAATCGCAGAAAGAAACATCATCTGGATCAGTTAAAACTGCAAGCTCCCATCAAAAACGAAACGACGATTTAAGAACGATGTTGGGGAAACAATTACAAGTGCAAACTGTATGAACTGCAAATGGAACGAGATGAAAAACAAAGAATAGAAGAAAACAAATTGAAAATTGTGGATTTAGAAATTAAAAGAGACAACTAGATATTGAACAAAAAAAAATTCACATTGAATTAGCAAAAGAAAATGAAAGTTCAAATCTAAATGTCTAATACTGTAAATAAATGCAATTCCTTTTTAATATAAAATAATGTTAATTAAAATACAATGTAAATCAAATATTTATTGTAGTAATTGAACTTAAGTTAATAAATTATGTCATTGAATTATAAAAATTGTTTCGTTTATTTACAGCAACTTTATCATTATTGGTATTATTGTTTGTCTCTATATTAGAAGCTGATGGATTTTCAAATTCAATTATTGGGGGGTCTGATTCGTAATATAAGCAAATGTTATGTAAATCCGCACAAATATTTACAATTTGGTTAGCCCTATAAGGGGTATAATGCAATTGCCTTGCACCAGATGCATGCTTTATATCTGGAAGCTTATCCTTAACTTCGTGCAATAAATAAACGAATGCCTGTTTATTAAGTCTAAAGTACATTTTGAATCTGAAAACACACGCTGATTTATTTTAAATATTCAAATTTTTCTTTACACTTAGCATCTGGTAAATCCAATGGGTTGCATTTTGATCTGATACTTCTTCTTACTCGTATTAATTCTATTTTATTGGATTCCTGTTCATCAGCATCATCATTACTCAATGTTATGAACATTCCTATGCTGTCCATATTTATATTAAGTAATTTTTTGCTTTTATTTAAAGCAATTTGGAAATATTGCAACAAAACAATTCAAAATTTCAATCTGACTGTTATCTGTAGTTGTGGAATTTAAGTGGAACATAAATGAGGGGAGAGTCGAGTCGTTTAATTTTCGTAATACCGACACCAAAACGACTGCAAAATGAAGTGACTCTCAAAATAACACGAGCTGAACAATCTAAACGACTTTCGTAATAGGTGTGAATATTTGATAGCGTTTATCCTGGTTGAAGAAATGAAAAGTGGATTGGTCCTTTCGATGTCCACCAAATTGTCGCCATAACCTTTTTTGGGTGAAGATTGGGTTTTGGGGTATGTTTTGGTTTTTCATCTGCATCCAACCTCTTTCCAGGTGCCGTAGTTTTTGGATTAGATTAGTGGGTACCCACTAATCGAGTTTTTTTACCTTTCCTATGAAAGAAAGGTGTCGACTTATTGTCATTGGGGATACTACCATGCTTTGTGCAATCTCCCGTACTGATTTCGTTGGGTCCGCATCCACCGCTGCTATTAAAACCATGTCGTCAACTAACGTTTCCGGCTTCCCATGTGGTTCATTTTCGAGGCTGAAATCTCCCGAACGGAACTTTCCAAACCAACGTCGTATAGTGCATTCGTCCAATGACGCATTATGTCCAATTTTAAATTCGTAAAGAAAAAGGGTTCGAAGTTGAACTGCCGACAGCATGGTAAATAAACAACGATACGTGTAACGAACCCTAAAATTCTCACACGTCAAGCACACGTACCACTTTATTTTATAAAAAAAGAAAATTTAACGTTCTGGCATAGGTGTTCACTCGAGAACTTCTTATTTCCGACTGAACGAAAATGGACATTTCATGTGGTAGAACTAGATTAATGCAGTTGCTGTTTCTCTTGTTTCATCTATAGGTTGCAATGACTCAAATTGGTACCAATCAGTTGGTACCAGTTAATACGAATACTTCAATTGAGGACCATATGAAAACGTGGTGCCACCTATTACGTGATCATAAACTACACATCAAGCACTTTGGATAAAAAAATGTTCCTTTTTCGAAATATAAATTATTCTCATTAACAAAAAAAAAAAAAAAAACAGTAAAGGGCAGGCTCCTGAAAATGTTTGTAAAGATACGGGTACTACCTAAAACAGTCGTGCTTTTTATTTTTATAGTTGTCTATTTATCCAATTTGTTATAGTTACTGCAGAAGAAATGGGGGTTATGATATCGTTGGAGAATTTTGGAAAGGCATTGCTGACTCTTAATGCACAAATGCAATGTACAAACTTGATTTCTTGATTTAGCAAAGCTTGACAATACGTATTTAAGGGTGATCATGACTCTGGATATACGAGTATGTATGTATAGTAGATGGCTAAGAAATAAAATCGTTTTCTTCGACCATTTGCGTACCCCCGCTGAATACTCAACTCGTTATTGCTGCAATCGTTTCCTTAAAGAAATATTCTAATTTCTACAATTTTGTAGGCAACACTTATTTAAGGTGGCGCTACAGTCCGGGGTGGACCTGGGCTTCAACCATCAGGTATCTACAGCCACCTCGATCTTTATTTAGCTGCCTCCAGCTTCACACGCTAAGTTGGTTCTTGTCCCCTTCCAATTGCGTGCGCCGCGTGAATCACAGTCTTCCCCTACTACGCAGTCCCTTGGGGGTGAATTCGAAGGTTTTTCAAATCGGAGCATTGGTGTTCATCCGCTTTACATGACTCAGCCACATCAGTCGTTGGACCTTCACTCTTATGGCTAAATCGTTGTACAGCTCGTAGAGTTCGTCGTTGTGTCTCCTTCTCCACTCATCGTCTATGCAGTCGGGACCGAAAAAAACCCGAAGAATTTTCCTCTCAACATAGCCAAGAGCCCCTCATCCATTTTTGATAAAGTCCATGCCTCTGCGGCATAGAGCAGAACTAAGACTATTAAGGTCTTATATATGGTCACTTTTGTTGTTCAAGAGAGGGCTTTGCTAGTCAATTGCCTTTTTAGACAAAGTGTCATTGTCTGAATTAATAGCTTAACCTAAGTAGACAAAGTCCTTAACTACCTCAAAGTTATATCTGTCGAGGGTGACGTTCTGTCCGAGATGTTGATGTTCGGTGTCTTTTCTTGTTGACAGCATAGACTTGGTCTTGCCCTTATTGACTGTTAAACGTATCTTCTCCGCTTCCGCCTCAATACTAGCGAAAGCGCCACTGACATCAGTTGATATCTCCCGATTATTTGAAATATTGTTCTTCTTATGTTGGCGCGTGAGTTTTGCAGTATTCTTTCAAGAATGATCTTAAAGAAATTGTCCTTTTTTGACATCAAAAGTCTCGATGAATTCTTTGTCGACCTTGATGGAGCTGTGTGTATTCTCCATCGTCATCCTGCACAAACTTCTTCTAACACATGAGAGTACGGTGTTCGTATCTATTCTACATCTCTAGTGCTTCTATGCAGCGCCGCCGCCGGTACTCGTTGTCAAACCAGGGGTATCGTTGTGGTGGATGAGTGAAACTCAGCACTTTAAAGGTCTGACGGCTTTATGACATCGTTGCTACTGGTCTTCGATAGGTACTTGATGCTGTCGGCATAGGACCTCTTAAGCGATTAAGGGAGAGTCGATTGGAAAAGGATTAATTTAAATGAAATTTTCCCCGAACTGTTCCGTCATTTTTGTAGGGAACGTAAACACAAAAAGTTCGCAAGTTTCAAGTGCAGTTCAATACACATCTTAATAATGTGAGTATTTTAATTTAAATTTTATTTATGAGTGTACATATATTTACATATACAGGTCAAATGCAACAAATGGAAAACAAAGTGTAAAACTTCACTGAATGGAACAATATCCAGATAGAGTGAAGTAAGTGAAATATGGAATAATCTTCAAAAAGAACTCCACAGTTTTGGACCTCCAGTGAAATAGGTATTTGGGTTCAATTCAATTCAATTCAATTTATTGGATAATACAAACTGTACAGATGACTTTGTCTTTTATAGTATTAAGATATGGCAATATTATATAATCTAACAAAATGCTGATAAATTAATATTTTAATAATAAAACAATAAATCTAATATTAAGCGTATATATAGTTACAATTAAATAAAGCAATAATAATTATAAAAAAAAAGAAATAAAATAAAAAATTGTAAGGTAAAAGAGGAGGAAGAGAAACATGTGAAAAAGGTAGTGAAAATAGAATGAAAGAAAAGAGGAAAAAAGAAAAGCGGGAAGAAAAATAGAGAGAAGAAAGTATGTTTAGTGTACTTAGTTGCTATAGTAGTCAGGAGAGGTGTTCTAATACGGAAGCTTTAAATTGTCTGGCTCCAATCATTTGTTTTGTTGATATTGGTAGAGGGTTCCATTAGTCTAGTGACACGAACAAAGAAAAGACGCGATGTGTTCAAATAATTATGGAATAGGGGGATGAGGTTACATGTCCTTGAAGATTGCACGAATTGAAGTTTTGCGAACAAATACGGAGGCGATTGGGTGTGGAAGATTTTATGTAGGAAGATACAACATCTGGTGTCAAAGAATTGTTGAAACGAACAACCAAGCACATGTTTGTGGTAGTGAGAGATGTGTTCACGTCAGCTTTGGCCGTAAACAGACCTTACCATGTCGTTGAAGGCAACAAGCAACTTATGGTGGGATTGAGAATCAAGTTTACTGTACACAACTACGGCGTAGTCAATAATAGGTATAAGTAAAGTTTTAATAAGCCTGAGCTTAATGTTGACGGGTGAATACGGCCAAAGTTTGCACAACCCAGCATAGATGCGTTCAATGGAATAGTTAATGTGATCAATCACGGTGAGTGAACGATTTAACTTGAATCCGAGATTGGTTACGACAATCGTATTTTGAAGTCTTACATTATTAAGGAAGACAGGTGCTAGATAATATGTATTAACCGCGACTTTGCAGAATTAATAGTTAGCACATTGCCTTGAATCCAGCTATACTATATATACTAGAAAGGTCTTCATTTAGCTCGATTGGGCGGGATAAGTAAATCTGTGCATCATCAGCGTAAAAGTGAATACTGGTACTGGTGCAAGCTTTTTGTAGGTCATTGATGAAAATGCAGAATAAAATTGGGCCTAAAATTGAGTCCTGGGGGACCGCAGCTAGCAAAGTTTTAGAATTTGAGGCAGCATCACCAAATATCACTCTCTGGCTACGATCACACAAATAACTGGATATAAGACGTACTGATCTTTCATTAAATCCAAAGTACTATGAGTTTTTTGCAAAGAAATTCATGATTTACTTTGTCAAAAGCTTTGGAGAAGTCGAGCAAACAAAGTAAGCAGGCATTGTCTAAGTCATATTCAATTCTAATGTCATCGAGTATTTTAACCATTGCTGTGGAGCAGCTGTGTTTTTGCCGAAAAACGAACTGAACGGGTGACAATAAGTTATGGCGATCGAGATGACTGGAAATTTGTTTCACAAGTATCTTTTCCAAAACTTTTGACTAACATGGTAAAATACTAATTGGGCGAAAGTCAGTAGTAGACGTTGGCTGCTGCTTTTTTGGTACAGGCAAAATCTTAGCCAATTTCCAACTATCAGGAAAAGATGAATTGAATACATGGCTTAATACACTCAATATGTGGGAAAGTATCATTTTAATGAAGCTAATAGGTACGCCGTCTTCCCCAACTGCATCGGATTTGATAAGTAGAACGAATGCTTTGAATGACTTCAATTTCTGTTACAACTTCGAAATCAAAATCACTTTCAAAAAAGAGCTCAGTGTTTGGGACAAAAACACAGTTGTTGGGCACACTAGAAACAAAACTTTCGTTGAGATCATTTACCATATATCAGGTATTCTGCTTAAGATATTTTTTTTTCCGACCCCAATGGAGTGTAAATTATTCCAAAGTTTTTTGGTAGATTGGTTGGTGCCTAGTTTAGACAGAAAATACCTTTTCTTCGCATTTCGTGTTATGTAAGTCGATTGATTGTGAGTATGGCGGAAATTATTCCAATTTAAGGTGGTTGGGTTTCGCTTCCAACATGAGTATAATTTGTTTCGGACTTTCATAGCATTATGCACGTCAGACGTGAACCATGGGCAAGTTTCACTGCGAACAGACACAATCTTTAAGGGAACATGTTTGTTGAACAAGTCTAACATTAAAGATCTTAAAAATGTTACCTTAGCATTAAGATCTGTATATAAATAGCAATTTTGAGAAGGAAGCATGCAGGCATCAAGTTGCAAAGAACTATTAATTACAGCAGCATAATTTCGGTATTGGAAAGTTAAAGATGTTGACTAACGAGATAAGTTAATATTATATGTACAGAACAGCAAGTCACGATCAGACATAGCTTCAAGAGACAACTGATCCTGAAGCAGAACGTTGGAGCGATCAGGCACAATATATAGGTCAAGAAGGCTCGGGGATAAGCTTAAGTTACGCGAGTTTAAATGACACACTTTAAATCCTGTACGTGTTTCGGATAGTATTTTAATCATTGCTCGTGTTGAGAAACCGCTCATATCATCAAGCGAAGACTCATTACTTTGAAGCATTATATAAAATTAAAAATAAAAAATTGGAGCTAAGTGACATTAACAAGCAAGCAAATGATGTAAAATGGAAAGATGGAAGATAAAGATATAAAGTGAAAGAAGGGATGAGAAAAATTAAGAGGGAAAGTATAGAAGAAAAAAAGAAGGAAAAAAGATAAAAAAGTTATAAATCTGAGGCCAAATGCCCCGATAGTAATTCATAAAAAAAAGAAAACAATTTACGAGTACTTCAAATATAATGAAAGAAGGTAAATGAATTATACATAATTTGAATAACGTTACAAGTAGATGACTTGATCAAACCAGATACTCGTAAATTCTTAGAGAGAAGGTGGCTGAACAACTGCAGTATTCGGCGATATGACGTCATCGTTTACGGAGATTTTGAATCCCTTATCGTCTTTGCTCTTCTTAACGAAAACCAACCCATTTGTTGTTCTTACAGAGAAGAGCAGTCCCTCATTTCGCAAATTATTGGCATGACGAAGAAGAGAGACATTTTCCGGCGTGAGGCTTTCATATATGTAGATTTACTATGCTGTCTGGTGGTTGCCAATATTAGAGTTGGTGTTGTTCAGCAATTCACTAAGAGTGAGACCTTCTTTTTCCGAAAAGCTGAGATCAAAGTTTTTTGTTCAGATACTGATGAGAGTCATATTACCAATGCTCTTCGCCCGTCGCACTGTGGGGCAGAATAGCCAAAAAGTTGGCAATAAATCAAAAATTGAAATTCACTCTCTGGGTCTCTGGGTTTGTTGTACTTTCCAGTACTTAAATATCGCACTCATCATAAACTAACTGTGTTATGCCGTTATCTTAGTCACATACCATGAAAAATGCATCAGTACCAACGATACATGCTCACTGATAGCAAGTGCCTAGTTACTATAAATGAAAGTATTTTTTGTGTAAAAATTTTCTGAAAACTTGAAGATTGTTAAAATTTTTAGTATGGAGCCATCAAACTCAGGTATGTGTTAAGCTGAAATTTTTTTTTTTTTGTGTGAAAGTGCATTTTTGTAGTTGTAAATTACGGTAACATTCATCGTACCAGGTTTCAGTGCATCTAATTTAGCGTTTGTTTTGTAAATATTGGTGAAATTAATTATGTTCCAAAGCCATCCAAGCTTTAGTTTTTTATTTTTTTGATTGTTTATATGATAACATTTAAAAATGGGTGCTACTTTTTGCAACTCTTGTTGTACGATTTTTTAAAAAAATTAACTTCTGAAAAAAATAGTTTGGCAATTTTATTGTAGTTTTTAATGAAATGATTTCAACTTTAGGGATTAGTTCCAACACTCTATTTATTACTCGAATAGAGCTTTTTAATGTAATGAGCTGTATTAAATTATGCTACTCAAATGAGTTTGAGAGCGGAAGGACAGGTAAATGCTTCCAAAGTTCTAAAAGAAATTACAAGTACCACCCCTGATAAAGCAAAGAAATATAAAAGCACTTATAAGAAGTCGTTGGAAACAAATTCTTTGAAGATGTCAGGTGAAGATGCGCTAGCAGTTGCGGTTGAAGCCCAATTATCTCGGCATCAATATAATATAATTAGAATGAGTGTACCAGAAAAATTTCCTTATAAGATTATTCAAGCCGCAAAACAAGAATGCTATCCCCCTTCTGAACACATTGCAATTACCACAACTTCGGTAGGTGTTACTCTGCAAGCCTTACTTGACTATTCAGCGTTTGTTGCAATCACAAAAAGATGTCATTTTCTTACTGAAAAATGAAGCTGTGCTTGTTTGCAAAGTGGGGGTTTGACGGAAGTTCGGGACATAGTTCCTACAAACAGGGTTTTCATGGTTTTGAAGCATCTGATTCCTCTGTCTTCATAACCTGTGTTGTTCCACTTCGACTAATCTGTGATGCAAAAATTGTATGGCAAAATCCGCGACCGGCTTCTACAAGATACTGCAGGTCTTTAAAAATCGAGTTCGTAAAAGAGTCAACAGAAAAATCCATTGCAGAAAAGAACAGAGTAAATAAAAAACTCGCAAAAGACAGCAGCGCTGATTGAGAGACTATGATTGACGGTGAAATGTGCAATGCTCTTACGGAGACGTCATCAACACAAAAGTGCTAATTGTGTGGTGCAACTTCTAAACAGTTCAATTATATAGAGGATATAATTGCACGAAAAGTTGAAACCGAAAACTTGGAGTTTGGCGTTCATCATGGCTGGATACTATTTTTCGAAAATTTGCTACATTTGTCTTATAAATTACCTCTCAGAAAGTGGCAAGCTCGGGGGAATAATGACAAAGCCATTGTTGCGGAAAATATTATTATTATTTATTAACAAAATAATACAATAGTTATAATGCTAATATAATAAAAAGAGCACTAGCTGCAGGGGCTTACGGCTCTGGCTTGCGGAAAATAAAGCGCGGATCCAAAAAGAATTCAGAGATAGATGTGGCGTGATAGTAGACAAACCAAAGCCCGGATTTGGTAATTTTAATGACGAAAATACAACCAGGCGTTCTTTTCAAAATCCAGAAACTTCTACAGACATAAAAAAAGTTGATGTACAGCTGATTAAAAAGATGCACATTATTATGGTAGCTGTATCTAGTGGCTTTGAAATTGAGGTCAAGAAGTTCAGGAAATTTTCGCATGATACAGCCAGATATTATGTTGAGAAGTATCCCTGGTATAACATGTCACCCACGGTCCACAAATATTTCATTCATGGACCAGAAATAATATCGCATGCTTTATTACACATTGGCCAACTGACAGAGGAAGCCCAAGAAGCACGAAACAAGGACTTCAAAAAATATCGAGAGCATCATTCGTGAAAATCTAGTCGTGAAAAAATTAATATAGATGTTTTTAACTCTTTTTTAATAAGTTCCGATATAATAATCACCAGCAAGAGGAAACTACCCAACAAAAAACATCAACACCTACTCGAGGAAGCATTGTATTTACTTAAAGCTTCGCCAGTCCAAGAAAGCAGTGATGATGACGAAGATGATAATAGTGAAGATGAACATGAAGATTCCGTTACAAATTATAATTAATAATAATAATAATATACTAGATGGAGTGAAAAGTGACCTCCTTGGGAATTAAATTTTTTTTTCTTAAATGTTTTTTTTTATATTATTCAATATAGTCCTCTTTTAGTTTGGTACACTTATTCCAGTGATTTTCCAACTTCTTGATCCCGTCTGAAAAATAATTTTCCGGAAGGTCTGCAAAATATTCCTCCGTGGCGTCGATGATTTCCTCGCGTGAGCTGAATTTTTTATTGATGAGCCATCTTTTGAGGTTTGGGAAGAGATAATAGTCCGAGGGAGCCAAATCGGGCGAATACGATGGATGTGACAGCAATTGGAGCCGTAAGTCATTGATTTTAGCCGTGGTTGCGATTCTCCTGTGCGCCGGCGCATTGTCTTGCAAAAACAACATTTTTTTTCGCTTCATGTGAGGCCGTTTTGCAGCGATTTCGGCCTTAAATCGCTCCAATAAGGCACAGTAGTACTCGTTGTTGATGATTTTTCATTTTTCGAGGTAGTCCACGAAGGGTATGCAATGACAATCCCAGAAAACCGACGCCATAACCTTTCCAACCCATCGAGCCTCCCTCGGCCGCTTCAGAGCACTCGTGCCGGCTTCAGTCTATTGCCGGGCACTCATTCTGTTCTCTGGTGTGTAATAGTGGATCCAAGTTACAAATCGACGCCAAAAGTCCTCCCGATTCTGAATCAGCAAGTCCAAACACTCTTTCGAAGTGCTCTCGCGTTCGTGTTTTTGGTCAGGAGTGAGCATTCGCGGCACCCAGCGGCAGGATAACTTTTTCATATGCAGAATATTGCCCAAAATATGACGTGTGCGCTCAGTACCAATCTTTGTGGTATCTGCTAGCTCGAGCACCTTCACTTTCCGGTCAGCCAACACCATTTCATATATTTTTTTGACATTGTCCTCTGTAACCGCATCGGAGGGCCTGCCGCTGCGGACTTGATCGGTAGTGGAGTTGCGGCCACCACGAAATTCTCGAAACTAATATTTGACGGTGTAATCTGACGAAGTATTATCCCCATAATATTTATCCAACTTTTCTTTTGTTTCCTTCGCCGTTTTGCCTCTCAAAAAATATTGTTTTATGAGAGAACGAAAATCGTTTTTGTCCATACTCAACATGATGCCAAACACGTCAACAACAATCAGCTGTCAAAGCAAAACTAAAGACAGTATCGCACTGAAATTTAGCATGTCTGCCTAAATATGTACGGACTTTAAGGCACCATAACTTTTTTTGCAGTAGCAGTGCATCCTGGCGGTCAAGGAGGTCACTTTTCACTCCATCTATTGGGTCTATAACTATTGGGTTATAACTTCGTGCGGTTTGCTAAGAGATGGCGTAACTTGCATTATTCCATTGTTATTATTCCATTGGAACATGCGTTAGAAAGCTACTGTCATTGTACGTCATTTCAGTATATGCCATTCATTTGAAGCGTAAACAACAATAATTTTTTTTCACTCAAATTTGTCGAACTTTGTGCCTGAAAAAGTGTTTTTGCGGGGAGTTCTTCTTCATTACTTTAATATGAAGAAAACTGCTGCCGAAAGTCATCGTATTTTGGTGGAAGTTTATGGTGAACATGCGCTAGTTGAGCGAACGTGCCAAAAGTGGTTTGCACGATTTAAAAGTGGTGATTTTGGCTTGGAAGACGATGAACGTCCTTGGCAGCCAAAAAAGTTCGAAGATGAAGAACTGGAATTACTCTATGAAGATTGTTGCCAAACACAAGAAGAGCAGCCATTTCAAAACGTTTAAAAGCAGCTGGATATATTCAAAAGCAAGGAAATTGGGTTCCACATGAACTCAAGCCGAGAGACGTCAAAAGGCGGTTTTGCATGTCTGAAATGTTGCTGGAACGCCACAAAAGGAAGTCATTTTTGCATCGGATTGTTACTGGTGATGAAAAATGGATCCATTACGACAACCCCAAGCGCAAAAAATCATATGTGAAACCCGGCGAACCAGCCAAATCAATGGCAAAGCCGAATATCCATGGCGCGATCAGATGGGTGTGCTGTATTATGAGCTGCTAAAACCGGGTGAAACCATCAATGGACAACGCTACCGAACACAATTAATCCGTTTGAAGAGAGCAGTGGCCGAAAAACGCCCAGAATATGCGACCAGACACGAGGCAATAATTTTCCATCATGACAACGCTCGGCCCCACGTTGCTATTCCGGTTAAGAACTATTTGGAAAACAGTGGATGGGAAGTCTTACCCCACCCGCCTTATAGCCCAGACTTTGCCCCTTCTGACTACTATCGATGCAGAATGCCCTCACTGAAATACGGTTCACATCAAAGCAGAATATCAAAAATTGACTTGATTCATTCCTGGCTGCCAAGCCGGCGCAGTTCTTTTGGGATGGGATCCACAAATTGCCAGAAAGATGGGAAAGTCATAGCTTCAGATGGGCAATACTTTGAATAATACTATTGTACATGTTTTTCTTAAATAAACGTTCAAATTTAAAAAAAAAACCGCACGAAGTTATATACCCAATAGTATATTCATACATATATGTACGAGTACATAGATAATATTAATAAATCGATTTTATACAAAATTGTAACTGAAGCGGTGTTTTTTCCTTATATGTGGTGTTTTTGTGGGCGTGATCATGAGTGGACTGGATATTTTCTTATACACAGTTTCAACAATCATCAGACGAAATTTCAGGCTCCTAGCTTTATCGGTTGATTTGATGCCAACTTTGAGCCAATTTTGCCCCACTGTGCTTTCAGGTGGAAAGCATCGATGTACTCTGACATTTGGTGTTCTAATTTTGCTGCAATATTTCTGGCAAGATCACCGGGATTCTCACTTGAGTCATATGGGACTCCACGAACAATAACGCCGCTGCTGTCGATTTGAATCAGCTAGCTGTTACGTCTTTCTTTTATTCTTTTTCTTTCTTCTTATTGTGCATCAGATTTTTATCACTTTTAGGATGTGGATTTGATTTTGCCTGCTGGACAGGTGCTGGTGATTTATCTTGTGAAATAAACACTTTTCTCTTTAAAAGATTGAGAGCGAGTAGTGAGTGACATTTTGAAGCAGTTAAACACTTTAGGTAGATGACCAGTACAATTTAATTATAGATAGTTTATTAAGGGATAAATGCACGGGAGTCGGAACGAAGAGAGGAAAGAACAGGCACAATTACGAACAGTGAAAAACGAATACTATTTCAGTTGTTACTGAAACGTTAAGTTAATAAACCGGCTTAAGATTCTTTCTATATTTGAATGGAAAAAAGTATATTAGATAGATATAAATAAAAAAAATAAAAATGTTTTAAAATGTATCTTTTTTTAGTTTTCGTGTGATAAGAAAAAAATATGTAAAAAAAAATGTAAGAAAACATTAAATCAAACAATATAACTGGAAGAGGACCATATAAAGAATACAAATTCTCCACAATTGAAGAAGCAGTGATAAGCGTGTGCGCAATGAACTAACCGGTTGAAGGTTCATCTAGTGCCTTAAGCTTCAGGTTACAGTCTTGCGCAAAAAAACAAAGGGCTGGCGAGTCTTTCAGTCTAAAGAAAACAACAAGACGCAAAACGCTTTCAATCGGATGAATTTATCTTGCCGAAAGACCACAGCTCTTCTTTCGATACATTAAATTTTCGTTAAGGAACCATTTGGCAAAGCCGATAAGGAAAACTTAAACAAATACCCAGAAGATTTATCGAGAAATAGACATGAATTCTTAGAAAAAGAGTTAAGCCTTCAAAGAGAGCTTTTTAATAATTGTACAATAGTTGCTGAGGTAGCTACTTTTATGAAAAACTGTGAAGCAATAGTAATAAATATGAAAAAAATATACTGTTCCATTGACCACCTTTGCGACCAGAAAGAAGGTACATATATGTGAGGAAACCAAGCGTCATAACTAAGATTGGAATGATTATGGAAGCTTGAAATCGATGCGAAAATAAAATTGATAGAAATAGAAGAAGCCAAACTTTAGAAACTGTGATAGTCAAGATTAAATTTAAGTTAATTTAAACGCAATACTTAACAAAATTCCTAATAAAAGAAGTCCTGTTTTTGTTTTTCTCTGTTGTATGTAAAAATATTTTATAGTTATTTTGCATATGGTAAGTCATGTGTCTTATTTTCTATTAAAGATTAGAAAAGTGCAGCTATTTCTCTGCGAATACGCTGTTCTTCCATCTATCTCTTGTAAATTCTCCATTGAAATATCCGCTTTATACTGTATACAAATATTGTGCAAAGCGGAACACTTATTTATTATTTGAGTTGCTTTATCAAGGAGGTAGTGAAGATCTCTAGATTCATAAAGGCATCTCCATCTGCTTTTTAGAACTTCATTTGTTCGCAGGCCTGCGAATTATATATACAAGGGGGGGGGCAAAATTAATCATCCAATTTTGTTTTTGAATTACTTTTTTAGTAAATAAAAAAAATGATTTTGAGTAATGGAAATCTTTATTTGGACTTTTACAATTATTCTAGGTAAGCGGAAGAGATGATATCCGCCAAGTAGCTGCCGCAAGCGTTGATGTACATTTCTACCCGTTTTATCGCATTTTCCACGTATTTCCGCAAGATTTCCGGTGTTAACTGTTCGCATTCCTGTCGAATATTCTCCTCAAGGGCTGCGATTGTCTGAGGCTTGTTGGCATAACCCGCATAACCCGCGACGTCAAGTAGCTCCAAAGAAAGAAGTCTGGGATGGTTAAATCCGGCGGTCTTGCTGGCCATGCCAAATCGCCAAAACGGGAGATTACGCGACCAGGCAACGCTTCCTTCACAATATCCAATATGGCTCGTGCTGTGTGTGCGGTTGCACCGTCTTGTTGAAACCACATGTTCACCAAGCCCCGCTCATCAAATTCTAGCAGTAAGAAGTCGTCTTTCATGGGCCCGTAGCGTTTGCCAGTAACAGTGACCGTATTGCCGATGGCGTTCTCAAAAAAATACGGCCCAATCTTCCTCCAGCGTGAACGCCGCACCACATAGTGTCTTTGAGTCGATGTAATGGCTTTTCATGCATAACACTCGGATTTTCAGTGCCTCAGAAACAACGATTTTGCTTATTGTCGTAACCGCTTAAGTGGAAATGCGCCTCGTCGCTTATGATGATGTTCGACACAAAATCGTCCTCTTCGTTGTTGAGATTGAGGATGGCTTTACAGTAATTCACACGTGACTGACGGTCAGGGGGCATTAACTGATGCACTGTTTGCACTTTGTACGGAAACATGTGTAAGTCTTTCACTAAAATTCGCTGTAGGGTTCATCTGGTGATGCCCAATTGCGTGGCCCGTCGTCAGGTTGTGGTTTCTTCGTTCTCAGCGACATCGGCAGCCACAGCCGCGATATTCTGGGCCGAACGAACACTCCGGTGGCGGCCATGCCCTGCATGGTCTCCTGTGGTTCCACTGTGTTCGAGTCGAGTAGCTAAGCGCCGGAATGTTTGTCCAGTTGGCGCGACACGATTTGGAAATCGACGTCGAAATTCACGCTGCTCTAACACCACCATCAAAAATATGGACACAATTATTCCACGCTCTTGCGGAGTATAGCGCTCCATTGCTTGTCTCTTTGTATACGGCAGCTGCCTAGTTCACAAATATCAAATATGATTGACGTACGACGCCATTTGAAAAAATTATACCATCTTCCGATAGGGTGATTAATGAATTTGAATTTGAACTTACGAGTAAGGCATTCAAACCACTAAACCATTTTGTGTTGTAATAAGAATGTCTGCTGTTCGGAGGGTAAATTATTGGAACGTGCGTCCCATAAACATCCTAGCACACCAGGAATGAACAACTTTACGGAAAATGCAAGTTTTTTGGTTCTTGTGTACTCCTGGTAGATATCAACTTTGGGTACAACAAACGCAACTGAAAACGAGGACTGCGCTAAGACAACATCATGTACTTTTCCTACTCCTTTTTGGTAGACACTTTTCGCAAACAAAAAGCTCTAGCACGAGCTCACTCCTTCGCAGAAGACTTTTTTGTTGATGCCACGGATTCTATTAAAATATCCAATAGAAACCTAATCAAAGTCACAAGTTGAAAAAAATAACGTTTTTTCAAAACAAATACTAATACGAAAAATGGTTTCTACTGCAAAATCTGTTGATCGTACGTAAAAAAGTTTCTAAACATAATTTTTAGGAAATTTTGCAAATTTCATAAAATTTCGGAAAATTTATTAAGTAAATATTTTAAGAAAAATGCATTTTAAGTAGAAAAATGGAACAACAAATTTTCATAATTTTGAATTTAACGAGCCATAACTTTTTTGTTGCTGCATAGATGTACTCAAAGCATTTAAGACTTGTATGCACTACTAAATTATCTTTCTAAAATGTCTAAAACTATTTTTGGACCTGTACTAGTTTAGAAATTATAGCGTTTAAAGTGGTTACACTTCCAAATTAGAGGTCACCCACTTTGATGGGCTGTAACTTGAAATGGAGTGAGAATAGGCGCTCCCCTGCCATACAATTTCTTGTTCGGCGGAACTTCGGAATATGCCCTTAAAGGATTATATTGTTAAACTGGGACACCGTGTATATTGTACATAAAATGGATTTCTGTTCACCCCACACTGAAATAATTTAAATAATGTGACATTTATCACTATTATTATTTTTTTTTAATAAATATAAAATGTCTACCAATTCTCATAACTAATTGTAAGAATTCAATTTGTGATAACATTCCTAGTAAATATTAAATTGAATTCTTAAAATAAAGAATAATGTATGTATATGTAAAAAAAAAGGTCGGGCTAACATTGCAGAATGCTAGGCTATATCTCCACGGAAACCTTTAAATTTAAAAAGGACTTCAACTAGGAGTCGCGCTGTCATCTGATTTCTTTGACACCATACTTGAAAGGATTATATGGAGCCTACAAAGAAGAGAAAAGTAATGTGGTTTGTGTATGCTGATGACATTATCATCTTGGCAAGAAATATGTGGTATGTCACTGATATGGTTTCTGCTATTAAGACAGAAACGCTAGGAAAGATGTTATTGGGTTGCATGCATTACATTGGGTTTAATTCAAAAGCTAATGTATGTTGCTTAGTTTGTTTTAAGATAAAAATTTCGGCAAGCGACATTCGATCGGAAAATTCCATCGACTGTTGGTCAAATTGAAGATAATAATATTTTCATATATAACAATATATGTATATTAATATATATCAATTAATATTCTAAAATATTATTAAAGCAAAAAAAAAAAAAAAAAGCAGCCCATATTCATCTACATATATATATGCGTATCTATGTATTGAAAGTACAAAGTCCTTTACGTCTCTCATCATCTTAAATTTTGAATTAAGTCTCATTGGACTTCTGTGAAAGCAACGTATCGATAAAAGCTGCATTTGCGCAACCTTGAAAAAAAAATAGTATTATTAGCAATCGTCAATAACGGAAATCTTCTTCGTATCTTATAGATAGTACAATATTTGATATAAATAAATTCTACAAGAGTTCTGATAAGATTGCTTATCACTTCATGTCATTGCATTCTACAACTCTATCAATGATTTCTGATAACGTAAGCTGCAGTATATAATAAAACCTGGCCAATTTAAAACATGTTACGAATAAATTTAATAAGACTTCTTGTTATCATCGCTGGGATTACGAATAACGCGGCCGATTTTCTTTGCACCGAGGATTTTTGTTCGGTAGAAATGAGCTATTTTGAAAACATAGATAGATTTAATTTTAATTACTTTTTTTTTAAGTACTACTTGGAGAAAAATGAATGCATATCGACAAGTCCAGCCTGTAATGTTCAAAATAAAACTGAAAGTGGAGAGTTTTTTCCTGGAGAGGTGCCTTGTGGATGCTGTAAGGTTTGCTTGGAGAATTTAAGTGAGTGTTTCCTTTCAAAACCCGCATTACATAAACAAGAAGTTGGACATTTTTAATCCACAGATGAAGGCGATCCATGCACTCAAGGGTCACCAGATGTAACGCCACCGATGCTTGTGTGTGGTCCAGGGCTATACTGCAAGTACAATGAGACTAATTCAGGATTGACCTGCCAGAAAAGTAATATTCATGTTTGCTTTTGATGATACTTGAATAATATGATTTGTTTAGTGGATCACACCCAATGCTTCCAGGAACAAATGCTCTATGATCAGAGAATGGCTACTGAAGAAATAGGGTTCCATATGCACCGTCCTCAATGTGATGGCGATGGGAATTTTCTATCTGTAAAATGTAATTTAGGGCAATCGTAAGTTTCTGTATATTTAACTTAAGATATTCTCAAATTTTTAACTGTGCTTGTTACATATAATCATTAACTAAAGTTGCTTTTGTGTTAATGAGAGCGGTGCAAGAATTTTCGGTGAAGCACCGTATACTTTGAAGAATGAGCTGACTATGAAATGCGAATGTTCCCGAATGAATGACAAATTCAGGCGCAACGTGAATTTTAGGTTCCCAATGTTGACTGCTAGGTGCCAGGAAGATGGAAGCTACGATCCATTGCAGTGCATGGATGGGAAATGTATCTGTGTCGAACCAGAGACTGGCTCTCCATCAACTGAGGTTACATTGATCACTAAATCCGATTATAACCGGATGCCATGTTGTGAGTTTTTATACATTTCAAAATGTTTAAGGTTTTAAAGTTATGATTTCAGTTAAACGAAAGATGCACTTGGATTACAAATATTTATACGACTGCGAGGATATTCTGACCGATTTGATTCAGGAAATTCAAGTAGCCGAAAACCAACAATTTAGCCTTTTGGGATATGAAATGCCGCAATGCCAACCGGATGGTTGGTTTAAAGCTGTCCAGGTTGATGATACCATGTTTTTCTGTGCGGATAAGTATAATCAAAAGATAGACAACTTTGAAGCGAGACAAGGGACGCCGGAAGCATTGACTATGAATTGTAGTAAGACAAATGAAAAAATATAGTAAAAATTCTAAACTTTCTCTTTTCAAGAATGTGCAAGAACTCTTTTACTTTTGCGCAAGAATAAGTCAATATATCTTCCACAATGCGCCTCAAATGGAAATTTCGAAAAGGTAAGTAAATATAATCGTTTTAGAAATATTAGCAGATGGCTTTGTAATTTGTCGTTAACATCCATGGGCGTGCTAAGGCAGAATGCTCAGTTCAACGTAAAATCCGTAAGACTTTCGATCGTTTGTACAATAAATGAATGCAACCGAGTCGGAATATGCTAACATACGAGTAGATTATTTAGTTTGAAACAGTAGGTACTCTACAATAAAGTTATTTTCTTCACCTTGGCTTCGGTTTCTTTTTTTTACAGCTTTTATAAATAAGGCTTCTCTTCCAAATATTTCTTGGTTGGGAATTTCGGTTCCAGACTTTATTATGTAGCAAAGTGCTTGAGGCCATTGATCCACCGGTCTTCTACTCTGTGCATCATGTCGTTGTTCATTTGGTATTATTCCAGTTATTTACGGTTATCTGTTTTTGTTTATTATTAAACGTATTCGAGTTTAGACAATTTCCAATTTTATTATGCGAACATTTGATTTTACTTAAGCCATTTCAACCTTCGAGAAGCATTGGTGACCTGCAATGCCTGCAGTTTTGTAGCGCGTTTCAATTCTCTATAGACAGTATTGGCTCTTCTCTGCAGTTTCCTTAACAGTTGTTTACTATGTACACCTTGCCTGACTAGAACCGCAACCAATTTCAGACTGCTAAAATTTCCAAACCGTTCATGACAGTGAGCTAAAATTTTGACACATGACAGATAATTTTATTATTTACAAGCCTTTTAAACGATTTGCGTCTCAGTTGTGTTGAAAAATTTTTATCCGGGATGGAATTCAAACGTGGTAGTGTGATTGCTCTATATTTGGCTGGAAAAAAACAAGTAGCTATCGTTAGAGTCAAATTCTCCGGATGCAAACCCATTGGATTTCTCTGTCTGGGGTATTTTGAAGGTGGAGGTTGGCACTAAAAAATACCAAAGTTTGGACCACCTCAAACAAGCAATTCGCCGGGAATGGGCCAAAATACCGCAGAGCCACTTGCGTGCAGCGTGCGATGCTTTCTTCGGCCGTCTCAAGGCCATTGTTCGCGCCAAAGGTGGACACACTTATTGAAAACTACTAATACAATTTGAAAATTGATGTATTTTCCAAACTTTGGCACAATAAAATTTATCAAAAAATAAAAAAATTATAGCATTTTAACAAGTTGAAGTTCGAGTCAAACACCTTGTACACCCGACTGTTCTGCAGTTGTTTTTTTTCAGTTTATATGCATTTTTATTTTATCACTTAAAGTACTCTTACTTGCTAGACAAAAAAATGCTTAAAAATTAGCTTAATTAACTTAAAATTATCTTATTCTAACTTACTGGCCCCATGCGGGCACTCTGAGTTAAACCTAACACTTAAATTATGTCTTTCGACGTACGTTACTACTATACTATACTATTTCTATTCCTTATAATTCAAACTAAGAAAACATTTTTTACAAAAAAAAAAAAACTTAGTGACATGACTTTTTTTTCATTTTATTATAAAACTTAAAACTAAAATCCTACAGACTACCTAAAAATAAATAAAATGTTCTTTTTTTAATTTTTTATTTTTATTAATTTTTTTTTGTTTTTATATATTTTTTTTTTCTTAAATCTAACTTACTCCTACTTAAAACTATGTAAGCCGGCCGTGGCTAAAAAAAATTAGGCGACCCACTTTGCTTCACATGAAGCTAGCAAGTATTGGAGGAATTCGACGACGAAGCATCCTCTCCCTCAAAAAGCCAGCAAAATTGTTGGTGCTGCTGAGCAACATCCCTCCTATCGCGACTCCCTACCGCCCTACTGAATCGGAGACCCTCCGCACTGCCGTGTGCAACGTCTCTGTCGTAGTTGAGTCGCCTGTCCGCAGCTGTTCGAGCAACGTGGAAGATTAGCGGCACAGACAATCTGTCCTGGATCAGACCTTTGCTATCAAGGTAGAGAAACGCTTCTGGAGGAACATAGCCGTCAAAGCGAACTCTCTCATGATACATATAATTAGGGTAGTAAGCCCCAGAGATCAGGTTTTTCGACGATGTCATTGCTCTTGCAATGTGCCTTCGGGTCGACTTAATAACAAAATTGTCCACTCTTATTAGGTTCGCCCTATTGTACAAGACCTCATTGCGATAGAATTTTATGTACTCAGACTCTGGTGTTCTGTATAAGCGAAGACAAGCCCTAAGGCAAGCCCTCTCAAACACCCGAATCTTTTCCAATAAACTTGCTCTCACGTTGAACCACACGGGACATCCAAACACAAGCATAGGCCGGATAAGGGGCATGTAGCAGATCACCTTCACCCTCGCATCGAGTTGGCTGTTGTAAAACAGTCTCCTTGTAAGGGCAAAAGCACCTCTGGCTCTGTTAAAATACAGATATTGATCTAGCCAGATCCCAAGGTATCTGACTACATTTCGACAGGCAAGTGGTTGTCCATGTTGTCCGACGATAGAGAACTTTCGCCAATTCTTTCTGGTATCCCTACAGGCCCCAGACAAAGGCGTCCTAAACAGAATGGTTTCCGACTTCTGAAAGTTGATTTTCAACTTCCAGTCATCGCAATATTGTTTAATTTTGTAGAAGTCACGTTGCGAAAGTGTATTAATGACCTCAATCTTTGGACCTGATCTGTACGCGACCTGCGTACGCTATGGCATGGTGAAGTGAACCTATCAGATTACTTGTGTAAAAGCTGAATAGGATCGGCGAATTTACCGCACCTTGTTGCAGACCGTTTTTAATGTTAAATATTCCAGCGGAAGTCACATCGCCATTCTTCACGATGAACTGTTTACTGGAGAGCATATCAAAAAGAATATACAGAAGTGGTTTACTAATGCCCAACCTGTCCAATTTGAAGAAGAGTCCCTCTAACAATACGGTATCGAAGGCCTTTTCCAAGTCAATCAGGCAGGCACCAGTGCACTGTTTCTTGCCTTTGTTCCATTGGATATCAGAAACCAGTTTAGACGCAGCATGAATGATATCATGCCCCGCCTTGAAACCGAATTGATTATCCGGAACGATATGTTTGCCCTCAACCCACTTAGTAAGGACTCTATTGATCACCTTCTCGAAAATCTTACTGATGTTTGGAAGAAGACTGATCGAGCGGAGATTCGCTGGATTGGAAGTATCTTTATTCCTTTTGGGAATGGGATGTACCACCGCTGTTTTCCAATGCGCTGGATAATGTGCATTATTCATTGCATTATTAAACAGGGTGGTATAAATGTCCACCGCTTCTAGTGGGAGATGTCGAAGCACAATGTTCGGTATTTCATCGGTTCCCACTGATTTCTTACTTCTAAGTGATTCGAAGACCGTTTGGAGATCTTCCTTCGAAATGAACGGTGGTAATACCCTTTCGTTGGTGAAGACATCATTTGCCATATTCTCGTCACTGAACTGGGTGAAACCCGAGCTCTCGAATCGCCAATTCGCAATTTCATTTCGAAGGCAGGAATTGTGCACAAGGATTCGACTCTCCAGGTCGTGGTTCGCCTTGTACACTTCCTGGAAAGTCGCTCCTATAGCCTCTACCTTCTCCTGCGGATCCTCGACCACAAAGAAGTTGTCATCATCAACGGCCTCATTTGGATCAATGCCTGCTGCTACAAGTATTTGTTCGTTGTTCGTCGTTCGGGCGATTCTAAGACATGGGAGGTCGTTTTGATTATTTCTCCGGAATATTTTATTTATTTGCGGGAACATATTCGGGTTGGTGGTGTTCACAGCCCGAATTTTATTGTTCCAATACAAACTTACAGAATTTCTGTAATTTTCCTTTATTAATGTTTGGAGGTTTTTGATCGACGACTTCAATATCATGATCTCCGGGTTATGTCTGTCAGTAAACTGTCTGTACAAGGTTTTTAGTCTTGACAGCAGTCTACTTTTATGTCGGTGCAGTGCGTCAATGGTTGCATTGCGGAATAAGTCTTCGTTGTCAGTGTGTTGATACCGTGGTATCGTTTTGTCCATAGTTCGTTTGATTGTCTCGTCCATTAGTCTTAGATATCTGTCAATCTCCTCGTTTGACAGATTTCTATTGGACGGTGGGTAGAGCGAATTCGAGGAGAGTGATCTTGTCAGTATTTGTGAGAAGTGTGTCCAACGCACCCTACTATAATTGTAGGAATACCTTTGAACAAACTCTTCCAATTCCGCAGTTTCGTTGGGAACAGTTATTTCGGTGCTGAGACCGCAATGGTCACTGTCATACACGAAAGTTCGTAGACAGTTTGTAGTTTGTTGGTTAGTGTACGTCAGTTGTATTCGTGAGTCGAACAGCAGGAGATTCAAATAGGACCCGTGTCTGGGAAACGACGGACTATCCGTCGCTTTGAGGCCAAGTCGATACATCACACTGTGCTGACCCCACCAATTGAATAGTAGGTTCCCTCTAGTATTTGGTGTATTATTTCCCCAATCACTATGTTTGGCGTTGAAATCTCCGCCGATAATAAAATAGTTGTCTTCCAATTCCAGCCTCAGAAATCGAAAAAGTGTCTCGAGCTCTGAGATGAATAAGGTGGATTGAGTAGCCTTAGGTGCATAGACAGACACCATGTACAACCGCTTTCCACTACGGAGAGGGATGTACATGACGTATGCTTCCAGCACCCGAAACCTACGTACCACACGACTGTATATTCTTTTGAAACGCAGTCCCTTTCTTACAAAGATTGCAACACCTCCTCCTTGAATGGAATTGGGTCGGTTTCTTCGTAATATTTCATATCTTCTGTGCCTCATTTTGTGTCTTTTGGTAAGCTTAGTTTGGCTAACCAAAAGCATATCAGGGGCTTGATCTTTAAGCAACTTAAACAGTGCGGCTCTTCGTTCGAACCTAATCAGTGAGTTAACATTCACTGCAAGGACCTTCAGGGTTTGCTCCGCCATGTACGTACCCATTACGACTGGAGGTGCGTTAGGCCCGGCAGCAGCGCGTATATTTGATCTACCCGCTTAGCCTGTTCCTGTATTTGACGCTGAAGCTGAGCCATCTGCCCCTGAATAGAGAGCAAGATAGCCAGCAAGTCAGGTACAGGTTCAGGTGCTCTAGGCGCTGGGGCCTGAAAAGCTACCTTTGCTTGTTGTACCGTAGTTCCCCTACCTGCCGCCATTTGGGCATAGGTAACTTGGGGAGTAACGGCTGGTGTTTGTGCCTGCACGAGTGGACGTTTAACTTCCACTTTCTGCTGCCGAGATAGATTTACTCTTTTGATGTATTGGAATTTGGGACAACCCCGATAATTTGCGGTGTGTCCCGTGTTCCTACATAAAGCACAAGAGAGTTGGCTTTTTTCCGACGCTCCGTCCTTACCTAGAGCGCATTCCTCTGACTTGTGGTTCTTTCCACACTTCACGCATCGAGGCTGCATTTCGCAGTTCGACGCGGCGTGCCCGAACCTTTGGCAGAGAACACATTGTAAAATGTTTTCGCTCCTCTTTAATTTTTCCCAGTGTACAACCTGGTAGTCTAGGACTTTTATACTCCTTAGACCATCCAGTTTGCTGTTGGGACTTAGCTGGACCAGGAAGAACGGTAGTTTCCGCTTCTCCCTTTTATCTCTAGCCGTGACAAATGGCTTGACCCCCACGAATTTGAGCCCTTCGCACTCCTTCTCTTTCAGCAGTGCAAGGAGCTCCTCCGGGTCAGTCGACGGTTCTAACCCCCTCAGCAGCATTGTCTGCAGCTTCTCCTCCTTCGGGGTGTAGGAGAAGAACTCCGTCGTCGAATCCCTCAATAAACTTTTAATTTTATGGTAGCGCTCCACTGCATTACAGTGGATCGCGTGCCTATCTACGCTAAGTCTTTTAATATAAAAATTATTGCCTATGGCCGACTTACATAGTTCTTTTGCTTCCTTTAGTTCCATCTTAAATATATTAATAGGTGGAACCCTTTGTTTTGAAATTTGCTGTTTCTGCTGTTGTTCTTGTTGCTGCTGCTGTTGTTTTTGCTGCTGCTGTTGTATTTTCTGCTGCTGCTGCTGTTTTTGCTGTTGCTGTTGTTGTGGCTGCTGCTGTTTTTGCTGTTGCCGTTCTTGTGGCTTCTCTTGTTGTTGTTGCTGGTGTTTCTTGAGTTTTTCTTGGTGTTGTTGTAGCACTTGTGCTATTGTATTTGTTTGGTGTTGTTGGGTCTGCTTTAGAGCTAGCTGTGTCTGTTGTTGCTGTTGGGATAGCTCTTCCTCTTCCCTCTTCCTTCTTAGCATTTGCTTTCCTTTAATGGCTAGTACTCTTTGTTGTAGCATTTTGATGCTACTACTAATCGATTCCATTTCTTCCTCTTCATCTTCCGATTCGGTTGACGCCAAGGAAGCAAAGCTGTTCCCTTTCAGATGTTGGTGAACATCTGAAGCAAATGGGTTGCTGTCGGTAAATTGTCCGGGACGATTCATTGCTGCCGTTGATTGCGCCCCTTCCCTCACTCCACCAAGCAGCTTTACAGTGGAAGTTGGTAGGGAGGGACGTCGTGCTAAGATGGAAGTAGGCCTTAGAGCCCTCCTTTTCTTCGTCTTCGGTTCTGTTTGGCTTGAATCGCTTGACGCCTCGCCTGATTTATCTGCGGAGCCCGTTACTGGAATAACGGACCGCTCTCCACACTCCATCGCGTGATGATTTTGAACACTCAATTTATTTATTTTGTTTTGTTTTAATTGAACAAACAAAAAACAAAAAAAAAACAAAAAAAAAAAGTCTATTTCGACCCGGAGTCGAACCCGCAACCTTCAGCTTGGTAACCGGGCACACTGCCACTGGGCTAATTGGAGCCTTATATGAGGTCTGTCAAAAAAAATTTTATTGGTATCACTGCACAACCGAAAGCCAAAACACGTCAATACTCTACGGAGAACAACGAACGACTGACCCGACAGTTCTGCCAGACTGGTTAAGTGGACGCGCACGCATGCAGTTTACATTTGTTACATAAATGATAACTACCCCTAGAGGTGTAACCCTGACGCTCGGCCCCACACCGCTGTAAGAGCAAGTTGTATTTTGCGACACTCAATGTTTGATCGATGCAAACTTTGAGTATGCATTGATGCTCTCTTAGCACAATCACGCTCTCCCATCTCTTATCTCTGAGAAGATGTTGGAGAGATCGATCTGCGCATTGTGGCAGTCTAATCTTTGTCTCGCTAGAAGCTAGACTAATAAAGATATCAGTTAAACGAAATAAAACTTGTTTCATTTTAATTACATAGAAGAACTATATAATTATGTACGAGTATATCAATTCTCAGGATAATGACATTGCGTTGCCTTCCAGAACATAATTTTTGTTTTCCCGATTCTACAGTTTACACCTTTGGGCTTTGGATTTGTCATTAACTACTTTAGCAATTGGTTATCTTAATTCAGTGCTGTATAAAGTAAATCGTTGATTAGGATCAGGAAGTTTTGAACGGAAAGTCTGCCGTTCTTAATGCGGTATATGGCACTAATAAAATTCTATCTTTAATTATACCGATCATATAAGTCTAGATGACGTGGAGACGTTTACTCGGCACTTTGTTCTACCTGTTCAATATTCAATGTTGAATTTAAGTGTTATCGTAGCTCATACGAATTAGAGAACACAACTGATAGTTTAGCACCATTTGTACTTGTTCCGTCCATCATTTAAGAAGGACCTTTTCCAAATGCAGCTGGCTGCTATCTAGTGTTTAATCAGCATATTCTTTGGTTCTGGCCAGCCAATAAATTTTCCAGCAATTCTGTAGGCAGTAAATTTGTGGCACCTATTTGTTGCTTTTACATTGAAGACCAGATTATTGGCATTTTTCACCTGTAAACTCTAAGTTTTTTTTACTTCTGGACCACTAAAATTCGAGTGCCAAACTCTTAACTCATTGCTCTGTTTCTATGTTTCCACTAAGAACACTGAGCTGTTTATGATTTTTCAGTGCATGTTCTCATACATTGAGCTACAAACTGTTTCTGCAATTAAGAAAGGGTCCCTAATTTGCGGGCGTACTATGGAATCCCAAAGACTATCGATGCTTTATGACTACTTGTCTTGGGTCTTTGCAGATTTAGTATTTAATGTTCACGAATGTAGTACGAAGGTGTTTATAATCAATGCTCACTGCTTAAGAAAAATTCTTCCAACGATTAGATGGCTTGCATTGCAGAAACCGGCCAAGCATTTGCCGTTTTGACTTTCACAATCGTGAAATGAAAAGAAATCACCCATAGATGCCACAACGCTTTCAGCATGTAAAAACCCTTATACGAGTATGTAGAATTTTTAGAAAATTATGGTCTTCGTCTTCTGTCGTGATATATGTAGTAGCACAGCGCTTAAATCTGGTGATTTTTGTTTTTGGTCTATTGGAACAGGCAAAAAACTAGTTGATTGCACTTGGATTTTCTTGTTCTGCTCTGAAATCTAGCAGCAAAGCAACAGTCCTAAACATTATTTATTATAAATGAGTTTTCAAAAACCTATAATATGCAATTAAATTTAGCTTTCTGAAAATAAATTGAAATTGCGTGTTCCCATCAAATTCGGACGCCCCTTTGCGGAGGGTGCTCATGTTCTAGAATACTATCATTGTTCTTAATAGTCATCATGTTATACGTCTATATCCTATATAATTGTTTCCAGTTCTCAGCAGTAGATTGCAAAAGTAGAAGATTAATTAACATCTCGCCGTCAAAATATTTCCAAACGGCAAAGTGAAGTACAATTTATTACGTATTGCCAGGCCTTCGAATACGTTAGGGAACAACCTCTTGTTGAAGTTGTTTGCATTTGTTAGTCACTAAATAATAAATAATAAAGAGTTTTTCATTTCATCTGCCCAATTCCCTTTCAAAATATTATAATAAACGCGTGTTTAAGGTATCAATGAAATCTTTATTTTCGGTTGAAAGATAATTGATACCATGAGTTATGAAATATCACATCATTCAAATGCCCTTCACGGAACTGCTGGCAAGAGTGCATGCGGCAGCTCGAATTTTCCATGACTTGTTCGCATATTCCAGCAATTTCACGTCCATTATTTCAAGCTCAAATTCACTTAAAGTTTCTAGTTTGTTGGCATAGATCGGAGACTCAAAGTGACCCCAAACGAAAGAGCCTAAATATTTTAAATCACGTACTGCATCGCAAGTGAAACCACATATTCTCCAAACCTTCCAGTTCCAATTTATCGAAAAAAACAACAAAAATAGTTGATATGGAGTTCAGCTCCATTAACTGAACTCGACTCGCCGGTATAATATCGGAGGAAATATGGCCCAATAACACATCTGACATAAAAAAACCATACCAAACAATCCATCTTTTCATAAAAAGGTACCGTGATTGCTCTTGGAACAACTCCGACTGTTCGCTTGCTCAAATGCTGCAATTTTGCCAAATGTGCCTCGTCACAGAAAATGTTTTTTAGGTGAAATTACGGATCTTCTTCCATCTTTACTAGAGCCCAACGATCGAAAGTTCGATGTGCACGTGGTCATTTGATTTTAACTGTTAGGTCAATACGATCGTATACGGACAAAAAGCCAAGTTTTTTGACAAAGTATATCACAGGGACGTTCGAGAGATGACCAGCTCTTGAGAATTGTGTGGAGTCGATTAATTACTATCTTGACTGTGTAACGTAATTATTATTGTCCAGCCATTAAAACTGGTCAAAAATGAAATGGTGCGGCGGGGTGGGGGGGGGGGGGTGCTAAGATGATTTGCACTAAACTCAAGGTGTCTCACCCACGTGAGACCGCCAATCAACAATGCCCAAAAAAATATGTATGCACATATGTACGTACACACGTACCTATATGCGGGGTGTAAGTATACGTACATCATACATAATCCGGTCCTCTTTTACCCTAAGGGTGTCGAGGTGGCATCAGTGGGTCACTCCGTCTTATTTTCTGGTGAAATTTCTCCACTGGATTCTGTTACTTGCTATGTAATTAGCCGAGTTCCATCTTTCCCCAGCTTATTTCAGAATTTTTTCGACTGTACCCTTCCGCTTTTGTTTTCTCCTTCTGGTCCTGTTTCCCAAATTCTCTTCACTTGTCTATTCTCTTCCAGGTGCACTTTTAGGTTCTTTTCCTCGAGTATTCGCTTAGCCAAATTGACAGGTAGTTGTTTTTTAATATCTTCGTTCTTTTTTTTGTCTATTCTCCTGGCTCCTATAACTCTCCTGAGGTATTTCACCTCCATAGCTTGTATTTGTTTTTCTTGTCTTCCTATGAGTATCCAGTTTTCGCTTCCGTGTAGCAGCACAGCACATCGATTTAAAAATTGATATTTTTGTTCCTTATGTGAACTCGTAGTGGTCTAGGAACGTTTTTCTTAATTTTGCGTACAGTCTATTTTCCGCTTTTAAACTCGCCGTCAATGCACCTTCTCAATGACTTCTCCATCCACCATAACTCTTGCTACTCCAGTTTCATTTCCGATCACCACCACTTTTGTCTTATCAACATTGAGGCTCTAGTTTCTGCATTGCTAATGTATCTTTCCAAACCCTTAAAATCGCTGGCGTATTTTTTTCACTATTTGCAAACAGCACTATGTCATCCACGAGCGCACATGCTTGAAGATAGAGTCTATAACCGACTCTCAAACTTTCCATCCTTTCTTGACAATGTTTGATGGCATCGTCCATTATGCAGATAAATAGAGGGGGGCTCAACACACTACCTTGTCTCGCTCCTTCAGACGTCTTGAATTTGCCTGACAGCACATTGCATGTCCACATTAAATGTTTCCTGGTATATGCTTTTGATGGCTCGTTTAAGTCTTTCCTCAACTCTTTCCTTCTAAGATTCTCCCAGACTGTTCCTCTGCTTATCGAGTCAAAAGCTTTGTTCATGTCTATAAAGCGGGTTATTTTTGGCGAGCTTTTTTCCAGGACTTGTTATACCGTGAAAATGTGGTGTTGGATACTATGATCAGAAACCGCTTTGTATATGTGATAACTGTTTTTCAACTGTTCCCCTTAGTCTGTATTCTTAGCGTGTTTCGTGTACTTTAAGGACTGTCATGAGGAGGGTTGTCCCCCTATAGTTATAACATTCTTTTTAGTCACCTTTTTTGTAGATAGGTGGGATAACTCCATATTTCCAATCCTCTGGAATAATTCTGTTTGTCCATGCTAAATTTATTATTTCTAATTGATGGTTTTTTCTCTTTTTTCCAAGATGTTTCATAAATTCGGGAGTAATCTCATCAATACCCGGAGCTTTTTTCACTGCTATTGCCAGAACTTCCGGCGATAGGTCCTCGCATTCTTGACGGATATTCTCTTCGAGGGCTTCAGGAGTGTGAAGTTTGTTGACGTAGACTCGTGACTTCAAAATACCCCACAAAAAGAAGTCTGGAACGGTTAAATCAGGCGATTTTGCGGCCAGTGCAAATCGCCAAAACGAGAGATTAGGCGACCAGGAAATTCAGCCCTCAAAAATTCGGTTATGGCCCGTGCAGTATAGGATGTTGCTCCATCCTGTTGGAACCACATATTATCCAGTCCCAATTCATTCAATTAAGGAAGGAGAAAGTCTTTGAGCATGGCTCTGTAGCGCTGGTCGTCCACAGTAGTCATTTGGCAAGCGGCGTTTTCGAAAAAATGAGGCCCGATAACGCCTCCAGCGTAAACAGCGCACCGTGGAAATAGGCCTCGTTGCTCATGATGATTTTCGATGAAAAGTCGTCTCCCTCGTGGTCGTGATTCATGACGGCTTGGCGGTGAACAGCTAACAGCTGATGCACTGTGTGCACTTTGTAAGGGAACACCTTACAGTCTTTCACCAAAATTCTCTGTAAAGACCGCTGATTGGTCCCCGATCTGATCGATACTCTGAGGTCCTCTGCGACAAATTCAACCACAGCTGCGCCGGGACCGGCCAGTCCTGGCAGCATCTCGAGATGTCCCATACTCTTCTAGGCGAGCGGCTAAACGTCGTAGTGTTTGCCCAGTTGGTGTCGGACGACCGGGAAATCTGATCCGAAATTCACGCTGCACGAATTATTCCGCAAAAAAAATCGTATCAATTATTCCGTGTTCTTTAAGAGTATCGCGATTCATGTCTTGCCGACGTGTATTTTGTATCTGTTTACTTCACAAATGTCGAAGTGGAATTGACATTTGCAGCCACTTACAAAAATTATAGCATCTTCCGCCACCTAGTACATCATCAAAAACTTCCCGAATGATATTTTCTTTTTGATTTGTTCCATGATTATGCACGGCACCAGATTTCGGAATTGGAACTAGTGTTTGGTTGCTTAAGTCAATAACTGCACTGGCACTACATGTTTTAATACAATATAACAAACATATCGTTTGGAGAGTTTAGAGTTCGTTTTAATCCGATATAATTGCTTAATTTTCGGTGTATAGAGCTGGTTGCTTTCTTTCCTTAAGCCCGCACAAAACTCGAGGTTGTAAATCATATCACTTAACCCTTTCGTGCCCAATGTTGCCTATAGGTACCATTATATGTTTGAGCTTCTACGAGTAAGTCCCGTAATTTTAATTTTTTCTCTAGGGTTTTTTTTTTCTCAGAATAGCTTGATATGTTGTGAAAGCTTGTTGGCGAATATTTTATTATACATAAATATTGCAAGTGATCACTTTGTAGCTGATCTGCCTTGAGTGCACACATACAATTTTTTTATGCAAAAAGTGAGTGTACAAATAATTTAAAAAAATATATAAAGAAATTTAAGTGTACAGAACAATGTATATAAAATAATTAAACACATGTAAAAAAATTAGAAAAAAAAAACAAAAAATTCAATAAAACGCTTAGTTTGTGGTCAGTAATTTGTCAAACACAATGTTGCCTATAGGCAATATAATGCTCTTTTATGCGTTAGAGATGCGTTCGAAAGGTTTGACCCAGCAAGAAATTCAAAAAATTTGCGAATTCGATTGGGATGATTCTGCTAATGAGGACAATGGAGAAGAAGAGGAACAAATTACCATGAATCTGGAAAATATTATTGAAGAAACCCTACAAAGTGTAATTGACAGAGGTGAAGGTATTGAGGTTGGTTTGATTGAGAGGATCGTTGGCGAAGACAATGAAGTTGAAAATGAAATTCAAGGTGAAGAAACGGTACAAGAGGTTTTTGAAAATATCAATTTATAAAGTTTGAAATGGAGGAGTACAGAGATAGGGGAATGCGATACGACATGGAAAAGCGAAGTTAGTTTCGGCCAAATCAAATAACCAATAGAATATTTTACTGAGTTCTTTGATGATGAGATATTACATAGCAAATATTTATATTTTATTAGGTCCGCACAGTCTGAAGCAATATTTGCCAAAAAAGCCTCACAAGTGGGGCTTTAAATTGTTCACTAGAGCCGGTGTACCTGGTATTGTATACGACTTTTGCCTCTACATTGGAAAAGGAACGTGGCATATCGTCAGACACTGTTTTCCGATGGTGTCGCAAAGAGAACAAGTTTGTAAACATTCCTCGTCCAGGTATTGTTGAATGCTGTAACAAGCATATGGGAAAGGTTGATCTTGTCGACATGCTGTTGGAGGTATTCAAAATCAACTACCGTTCAAAGAAGTGGTATATGCGTATCGTTTACTGGTGCATAAACTCGTCAATAGTCAATAGCTTGCTGTTTTACCGCAGAGACCTGAGGAATTCAAGCGGAGACAACAAGTATATGTCACTACTTAACGTTCAGTTGGATATTGCTAACGAGTTACTTAACACAAAAAAAAAAACAGCTCCAACACGCAAAAGAGGTCGCCCATCGTCATTTATCTCCACAATGCAGTCAGATCCACCATCACCAGCACCTTCATTACAATCTTCGTCAAGTTCTTATAAAAGATCATATGTTGCAGAACCGGCAAAAACCATACGATTTGACCAAATTGGTCACTGGATTGGATGGGGATCGAAATGCAGATGCAGGCTATGTCACACTGGGTATCCCCGCTCAAAGTGCTCTAAATTCAAGGTTTATTTGTGTTCAAACCCAAAAAAAAATTTTTTGTGTCATATCACACTTTAATTGTATTAAAAATTAATAAAAATATCAATGAAAAACAGAAATTTTAAATTTTACCACTATAGCCCAATGTTGCCTATAGGCAACATTTCATAACGGCACATAGGACTTTGAAATTGATATCAGTTCATACAAAGGTCCAGACAAACAACTTTATATCCTTAAACAAATTTTAGCCACGCCCCAATAGTTAAATAGTTAGTTTTTCTAGCTACAGTCTGATTCTACTACAATTTGACCTTATGTCATTTTAGCACAATGACATAAGGCCAAAGACGAAAATTTGAATTTATGTCACTATGCTACGAGGGCGGGTCAATAATTCCGTGCATTTTTGAATTTCTGACCTCTTTACTGAAACAGCAACACTGCTCCTGTCAAGAGGCATCTGTCAGTTGACTCCTGTCAAAATTTAAACTTGCTGCGTCAGTTAGTTTGTGTTTGACAGCTATTTTTATCAGACTACTCACTAATTTGAGGAGAAAATGGAAAAAAGTGAATTTCGTGTGCTTATTAAGCATTATTTCTTGCGAAAAAAAACCATTACCGAGACCAAGGCTAAGCTTGATAAATACTATGGGGACTCTGCACCATCGATTTCAATGGTAAAAAAGTGGTTTACTGAATTTCGTTGTGGCCGTACAAGCACTGAAGATGCCGAACGTCCTGGACGCCCAGTTGAGGTCTCTACACCCGAAACAATCGAAAAAATTCACGATATGGTGTTGGCCGACCGAAGATTGAAAGTGCGAGAGATTGTGGAAGCCGTAGGGATCTCGCATGGCTCAGTGGTTTCAATTTTGAATGATCACTTGGGCATGAGAAAGCTTTCCGCAAGATGGGTGCCGCGTTTGCTCACAGTCGACCACAAACGCAATCGTGTAACAACTTCACAGGAAGGTTTGGCGTTGTTTAATCGCAATATGGAGGAGTTTTTGCGCCGTTTTGTAACCGTGGACGAAACATGGATCCATCACAACACACCAGAGAACAAACAACAGTCAAAACAGTGGGTTTCTAAGGGTGAATCGGCGCCAAAGAAGGCCAAGGTTATGACGACTGTTTTTTGGGATGCACGCGGGATAATCCACATTGACTACCTTCAAAAGGGAAGAACAATCAATGGGGAATATTATGCCAACTTATTGGACCGATTCAACGACGATTTGAAAAAAAAAACGACCTCATTTGGCCAAGAAAAAAGTTCTTTTCCACCAAGACAATGCAAGGGTGCACACATGTGCAGTTGCCATGGCAAAAATCCATGAATTGGGCTATGAATTGCTCCCTCATCCACCCTATTCTCCAGATTTGGCTCCGAGCGACTACTTCTTGTTCCCAAACCTGAAGAAATGGCTTGGTGGAAAAAGATTTGACTCCAATGATGAAGTCATCTCGTCATTTTGAGGACCTCGACAAATCATTTTTTTTGGAAGGGATAAAAAAATTGGAGAAGCGTTGGACAAAGTGTATAGAGCTCAAGGGAGACTACGTTGAAAACTAAAATTATTTTTTTATCAAAAAATCTGTTTTAATCCAAAAGTCACGGACTTATTGACCCGCCCTCGTAATATGGCCTTATGTCACTTGGTCTTATGTCATGGCTCCAATAATGCGCGTGGTATTTTACATACGAGTAGGTTTTTTTAGTTCGAGTGTTTGTTCCTTAGTTACGAGTAGGTGATCATTGTAAAAGGTTTGAAACATTTGTCACGCTGGACACTTCCATAATTTTCTTTTTTGTTTTACGCTTGATTTCGTTGAAAGAGGGGCGCTGAATTTTTTAGATGAGTTGATGCCGGATGACGAAAAGCCCACAACATTATTTATAGATCCACCCAGAAAATTATGATAATTTGTGTCACGCAGACTACCGACGGTGTAGAGGAAGAAGAAGGGACCACCGCTGATTTGTGTCCTGGGCAGCTAAAACAGAATGCGAAATTCTGTTTGCGAATGGTCGCTGAGTTCAGACGATTGAAGAAATAGAGGGCAACGAACTTGTTGAAATTAGCAATGAAGGGAGGAAATGATAAGATCTGATGAAAGCAGCATTGACCCCGAGCTCTTTGCAGGTAGATATGGATTTGATGTCTGAATCAGATTAAAAGAAGTCCGAGCTTCGCGTTATACAGACAACAAAGAAACTTCAAAATTTCAATGGTGCCAAGATAATGGGTCGGATTTTGACCCAATGTTTCCTGCGAGCAACTGTAACCCTGAATTGTCAGGCAGGCACCTATAAGCGAGTCCGAGGTATTTCAAGTGAGCTTCGCTCGCTAACAGGATTTCACCCTTTTCTCCGCAGGGTTTAGCCGCTCTCGCGACTTGGCCGCTCCGCTAAGGGTATGTCAACAACTGATAGGTAGGCGCCTCTAAGCGCATCTGTAGGGTGGGTGGTTCACTTCGCTCGCTTCGCACGTAACAGTGTTATTCTTATCTCAATTTCAGCGTTGAACGAAATACGACTGGCAAGCGCTTATATCTTAGTACGTAGTTGGTCGTATGTCTCAAAATAATTTGGGTAAAGCGACATTTGGCCTTATGTCGCTTGGCATTATGTCACGGCACCTTGGATCAATGTGATCAAACGACGATGATCTTCGAAAATGAAATGGTTGTTAATGCAATGCGATTTCTTCGCTTCCAGGAAGTGCAGTTGCAGTTTCCGATAGACAAGATATGGAAACTTCGGTATGACGAAAGCATGGTTGCATGTTATGGTCGCCGTGGATATAGGCTTCATCAAAGGGAAGTCACTTCGATTCAGTTTACTTTGCACCCCAGCTGTGTGCCTTGGAAATTTTAAGATATTTTAAGATAGATTTCGGTCGAAATCAGAGAAAGTTAAATTTGGAAAATGTGCCGCTCCTCTGATAAATATGATAGAATCTTTTTTTTTTTTTTTAAATCGGCGCGCGCTCAAGGGGTTTTGTACCCTTAAAATGTTCGTCCACAGCGCGAAGGAAATTTAGGGAGGAAGAAAAGACAGGTACCGATGTACTTTGTTTGTAAATGTTTGCAAGTTATAACGACCGGAAAACACAGAGGTCGGCAGGGCATTCCATAAGCGAAATGTACGGCATAGGAAAGAATCGCGATATTTTAGAGTATGTATGTATGAGTATGATGTTTTTGGCGACATCGAATATGTGGTCATTCCAACGTAAGTTGTTACACATACCGAGAATGGAAAGTTTAACGGTTTCGACGATGCAAGTGCCATTCATGGATAATGGCTGGGTATTTGAATTTCGCTTTAATGACAGCAGAGAGCATTGAGTTTTGGAAGCATTAAATTCTACTCGGTTGATAGTTCCCCAGTTGGTTATGCTGTTAATATCGGAATTTAATGAGCTTAGCATACGCTGCCGTTCCCGTTCTACAGCCGAAGAGCTGGGGCGTGAGTCCGGGAACGAATATGAGGAGCAGAGAGTGCTGTCATCAGCAAAGGAATAAATTGGATTAGAAGTAGCAGACAAGAGATCGTTAATGAAGATTAAAAAGAGTGTCGGTGACAGAACGGAACCCTGGGGCACACCAGCATTTATTTTGTGAATATCAGACTTGAAACCGTCCAAGACAACATGAATTGAACGTTCCGAAAGGTAATTTCTAATCCATTGAAGAAGAGAGTCATCGATCCCAAGAGCACGCACTTTCGATAAAAGAGCCTGATGCCAAACTCTGTCAAATGCCTTAGAAATATCAAGTGCAACTATCTTGCTTTCGCCAGATTGATGTACGCTTTGGTTCCACTTTTCGGTGAGACATGCCATCAAATCACCAGCGGACCTGTTGCTACGAAAACCATATTACCGGTCATTGAGAAGTTTTCGTGTTTCGAGATATTTCATGAGCTGACGATTTATCAGCGTTTCCATGACCTTGGAAAGAAGGGACGTAAGTGCAATGGGTCTGTAGGAGGATAGAGAAGAAGATTCGCCTTTTTTAGGGACGGGCTGGACAAATGCTGTTTTCCATCTGCTCGGAAAGAGTCCTAAAGAGTAGGACTGATGAAAAGGCTTACGCAGTGGTTTCGCCAGCGTGGAAGAACACCTCTTCAGAAGAAGGGGAGATACACCATCTCGATCTGCGAATTTATGTATATTAAGATCTTTGAGTACTCTTGCTACTACACGATTGCGAAAGTAGATTCGTACCATTGAAGATTCGGCTCACTCAAGTGTAGGCGGAGATAAAGCACAATCTGGAAGTGTTGAACTGGCCGCAAAGTGAGCAGCAAGCAGATTGGCTTTTTCCAAAGAGCTGACAGCTGGAATGTCATTGCAAATGAGCGTTGGGATGGAGGATGAGGCAGAATTTCTAATGTTTTTGACGAATGACCAAAAATTGTTACTGCCTTTGGGACATTGCAGTATTTTTTGCCTCAGGTTTTGGTCATATTGGAATTTCACACGCTTAAGAAAGGCGTTGCAGTCATTTCTGGCTCGTTTAAACTTTTTTCGGTTTTCCTCTGTCGGGTTGGTCTTGTAGGACCGAAAAAACAGTTCTCTAACCCTGACAGCCTCTTTACAGCTCGAGTCGTACAATGCCTGTTTGATACTCTTCATCCGATGAGGGATAAAGTATCTCATTTCAAAGAGAATAGTTTCTGTGATCATGTCAGCAGCGGCATCCACGTTGTTATCGAGGAAACATAACGACCAGTTAAAATTCCTAAGGAAGCTGTTCCAGTTGGCTATCTCGTATTGCCATACGGTTCTTTTAGGGATCTTTTCTCTAACTGTGTGGTGGGTGTACGAGAATTTAGCTGATATGACACAATGGTCCGACGAGCCTAGAGGGGAGAGCACGTCAACGCAGTACTTGTCAGGGTGAGAAGTTAAAAACAAGTCCAGGGTATCAGATAGATGATCTTGAACCACATGTACAAGGCCTTCCGTATTAGTTCTACAGTATTTTGATAATTTGTTTACCAGCTTTCAACTTTTGCCCTATTTAAAAAACATGGACATAATGGAACGGGAACAATTCGTGAAAAGCGTATCCCAAGGGCTGCCCGACTAAACCGAAAAAGAAAATGTCCGAAAATATTCGTGGATATGCACAGTGTGTAAAAACGAAGCAAGCGGACATTCGTCTTACACACTGGGTAATTCTGTTGTTGCAATTGCTTCAACAACAAAAAGAGTTGCAGTCAGCCGGCAATCTGCCATAACTGTATAAAATAATACTCGTGTATGCGTGGAGTAGATCGGATGGGTAAAAAAATATTGTTAAAGACCGAATAATTAATCAATAAAATAAAAATGATAAAATTGTGTTTCATTTAAAAGTTAGTGCATTAAAAAATAACGGCCTCGCTACCTGATTTGTAAGATCGTTTCGAACAGATTTAAGCACTGTAACCCAGTTTGAAAATTGTCGAATTAACTGGAGAAGTAGAGAAGAACATGTTTAACCTTCTTTGAATTAGAGTAACTAACAACTTGTTAGTGGTCTAACGACTACTGTAACTTCGTCTTGGGTTGAAATTGTGAACCCTTATTAATATGCGTGAATAACAGGTTCAGCGGATAAGTTGGTGTAGTTAAATGGTGGTCTCCTATGATATCAATGGTATTGTTGCTCCAAATTTAACTAAAGATTTTGACTTTTGATCTTCATCGACTCACGTTAGATACTTCGCTAATAAAATATATATGTAGATATATTTAAAGTTTTCGTTTTTCTTTTTAATGTATAAAATTAACAATTTCTTACAACATTTACACCTCTAGATTCAATGCAGAGACGGTATGTGTTATTGTGTAGACGAAGACGGCTTACAACTAACAAGGGAAGTGCCAATTGCCGCCGATTTAAAATGCTGATAGTATTGTATCTATGTGTAATCAATTCTTTTTCTTTGCAATAAATTGTTAATAAAGCTTTTTTGTTTTTGTTTTTCATTTTTACAACTCTAATAAAAATGTTTCTTCAATCAAAATATGTTTAGGAACTTGTTGGCGAGGTGAACTGTTAGAAGATGCTTTAAGGACAAAATAATAAATTGTTTGTTATTCCATTGGTTTGGAGGCCTCCACCATAACTATTATGCACCATCTTGGGCCGTCACCCAAATATCAAGGAGAAATAAAAAGCTAGGGTAGCGCAAATGACTGGTCTTATCGTAACGGTTTTCAAATAACAACACCGAAGGTTGTTACAGTTACGAGCTGCGTGCCATAGTGAGCGGCAGGATCACTGGTAGTCCATACCAGGACTTTAAAGATGGTACCGTGCGAGTATGGGGCTCCCGGACTTCGGTCCGGTCCTGACTTGAAGAGGTTGGCCAACTAGTGGGAGCGTGACAGTGGCTGCTGTTTAAAACTTAAAACGCAGGAAGGGTCTTCCAGTTGGTTTCGACTCGATGAAGACTTATAATAAGTACTGGGTGCTGGGACCCTAAGAACAGCAAGCGGTTAATGGGTAGGTATCGACTTATACCAAGAGTGGAACTGTCCCACTTTGGTATCAAAGGAATCACAGAGAGCGATGGCGTGACATATCAAGCTCCTTACTTAAAGAGGCCAATGGAGTTAAATTTGTTAACAAATGCAAATTCGTTTCGATAAGGAATTCAACTATTCTTATCTGGAAATCAGAAGGAGGGAAAGTAATTACAATTTATAATTTATTATTTATTATTTTTTGTATCTTTTGATAAAAGATTAATAATAATTTTCGTTTTTCTAATCCTCATGTTAGTAATAGTGGTAGTTATTTCCCTCCATGCAAAAGGGGACACGATGAAGTTAAACAAATATCGTTATATTTCCATATTGTCTGCGTTTTCTAAATTTTTTAGAAGAGGCATGAAGTCGAGAATTGTTTCCTTTTTAGACAGAATGAAATTTTTTTAACGATTGACAGTCGTTACATTTTTAAGTGGACGGTCAAATGAAAGTGTTCTGCTTTAATTTACTGTCGAAATATATACTGGTCTAAATGCGTTTAGAACTTTTGCTGCTCTGTTAACTGATGTTACCAAAGCCTTCGACATGATGGGGCACACTTTGCTATTAGATACGCTTTATCAAGGGGGTTTTAGAGGTTTTATCTTTGACTTGTTTGCCAAGCATTAGAAAAAAAGGAAACAAATGGCAAATATCAAAAATTGTTTTAGTTCGCAGAAGTATATTTGTATGGGTGTTCCTCAAGGCGTCGTTTTGGGTCCTATCCTGTTTTTATTGCATATATATCAATTTCTTGTTTATTCAGTCTTTCAAAGCAAAATCGCTGCTTTCGCTGACGATACTGCTCCTACGTACTCTTATAAAAATTCTTTTAATCTGGTTTTAGATGCCAATCCTGATTTAGAGATACTGCGAATCTGGCTCAAACAGCATAGACTCGTAATTAGCACAAAATGGAATATATGTTTTTCAATAATAAGGAAACAGCAGTTGATGACTTTGCTCATTCACCGAGTTTACCTGTATTAAAACTAGTTTATAATGATCTACTTAAGTCTAAGCTACAGTATGGGTTATCCTGTTGGGGTGGGTCTTATTTCAGTCGTTTAAGAACCCTGTTAATAACACAAGACATGAAATAAGAATTATCTGCAAGGTCAATCGTTTTAAACTCAGTTTTGAACTATTTAAAACCCCCGATATTCTACCATTAAGGCAGCTTTACTGATATAAAGTTTTAAAAATATTTTTTGAAAATTCTGTTTTTTATGCCGTTAGAATACATGAAAACTAAAATTTACATGTCAACAACAGTAACTTCGTCATATTAATTTCTGTCCAAAAAATCACATTTTTTTCAGTCTTATCTGCACCTCATCTGTTTAATTCTTTACCCTTAGTTATTAGATGCGAAAGAGTGAAATCAGTCAATTTGAAAAGAGAGTGTATTTTATACTATTTCTTGCATAAGCTTTTAGTTCATTTTTAAATATTATATTGTATGATACGTATATTTAGCTTGAAATTATTAGTAATAACATTAATTGTCCTTACTCTTATGACGATTGACAAACTTATCAATTAAAGTTGATACTGGTATTGTGAAAAACGATTGACAAAAATATTACCTATTGTGAATATTAAGCAAAAAATAATTGCAACTTCAACTTTGACAGTTCTAAAATCTTTTTGGTTTGAAAAGTGATTTGTACGAGTTTTGCAAACAATTTAATTAAAAAGCTAGAATTACGACTTCTACAAATATAACAAGTTTAAAAATTTATTACAAAAACATGTCATCAGTGGAATTATTTTTTGAGGATGATGTAGACGAAACGGAACACGCCTGATAAACGTAGGACTTTGCGAGATGCATCTAATCCGATGGAAATGGAACATCGAATGTAATTGATTTTTTGTTCAGAAAATAAATGTATATTATATTCAGTTCTAATTAAGCTTTGTAGAAAACTTTGGGCTATCCAAAGTTGCATTTCTTGACTTGCTCGAAGACATTGAGCCAAAACTAAGCGAGCGTCAAAGAACCGAACATTTTAAAACTTGCCGCTCTGCTCAGATTTTACGCACATGGAAGCTACCAGTTAAGAGTTGGTAATGACTTCAACCTTGGTCTTGCGCAGTCAACAGTCTCTTTAGTAGTAAATGAAATAGTTAATGTTATGGAAAATCACATATGTCCAAAATGGATAAAATTCGAATACACAGAGGAAGAAAAGAAAAGCAAATGGCAAAAATTTGTGATTGGACGTTTGGATGAAACCCACATCAAAATTGTATGCCCCATAAAACAAATCCGACACCTTTATTACAGTATAACAGGAAAGGCTTTTACAGTGTAAATGCTATGATAGTAAGTATTCTGAAGCATTTTGTATAAGCAAAGAATAAAAAGTTTTTTTTCTTAGATGTGTGATCATATGATGTACATAAGGCACATAAATGCCAAACACCCGGGAGCATCCCATAATTCCAGCATATGGAACATGTCACCACTAAAATTAAAGATTTCAGAAGTTTACAGGAATGTATATTAAATTAAAACTATATAACTCTTTGACAAATAATTTTATTCTTAACCACCATCTCGGTGGTTATCCTTTGGCACCGTACCTTTTAACCCCCTACTGCAATGCCGAAGCAGGATCTCCACAATCTACATTCAACAAAAAGCATGCGCAGGGAAGAAATATTGTGGAAAGAACGTTTGGTATACTCAAAAGCAGATTCAGGTGTTTGCTAGCCGTAAGAGAATTGCATTATACTCCTGAAAAGGCAACACAAATTGTAAATGTGTTTGCGGCATTACATAACATTTGTGTTAAGTATGCAGTCGAAAACCCTTAAATTGAAAACATTGAGCAAGAAAAGAATGATGATGCCATTGAGAATATCTTGACCAATGGTACTTTTGATGAAGGTAGACGGATTCGAGATACGATATTAAGCTTTATGTAAATATATTTGATGAAAAACAATGTAGTATTATATCAATAAATGAAAAATAAAAGTTTATTTTAACAAGAAGTAAACTCGACAAAAAAAATCCGAGTTCATTCTCAACATTTAAACCTAACAAAAAAAATACTCGTATGTATATACATACATACATATGAGTTCGGTCTTAAAAAAAATTAAAAAAGAACACTAAAAGGTAAATATGAATGTAAAAAGGAAAGTCACAAAAGGCAAATAAATACGACTTCAGTCTCAACAAAAATTAAATAATGTACTATGCATGTTATGTACGAAGGTCGAAAGTTTCCGACCGAACAATGATAAATGCAAAATAATTGTTCACGAAGGTGATTGCCTCCTCATTTGACGAAAATCTCTGTCCTCCGAGTGCAGTTTTTCGATGAGGCAACAAAAAAAAGTCGCTTGGAGCTATATTTGGTGAATAAGGCGGATGGTTAAGCAGTTCAAACCGTAATTCATGGATTTTCGCCATGGCAACCGCTGAGGTGTGAGACGGCGCGTTGTCTTGGTGAAACAGGATTTTCTTTTTCTGCAAATGTGGCCGTTTTTCCGCAATCTCTGCCTTCAGCTTGGCAAGTAATGATGCGTAGTATGCTCCTGTAATGGTTTTTCCTTTTTGAAGATAATCGATTAAGATAACTCCTTTACCATCCCAAAAAACAGTCGCCATCACTTTCCTAGCCGAAAAAACTGGTTTTGCTTTTTTTGGAGCCGGCTCGCCCTTTGCTTGAATTTTTGTTTCGGACATATAATGATGTATCCAAGTTTCATCTACAGTAATTAATTGGCGCCAAAACTCGGATTTACTGCGCCTAAACTGCGCCAACAGGGCGTTGGAAATGTTCATTCTAACGTAAGCAAACGCGGCACCCAACGCGCAGATAGCTTTCTCATGCCTTAATCTTTATTTAATATGTAACAAACACGTTCTTTGGACATGTTCACAACTTCTACTATCTCTCTCACTTCAATTCGGCGGTCGTCTAACACCATTTGGTGAACTTTAGCAATGTTATCGTCAGTGGTTGCAGTTTTTGGACGTCTCGAACGTTCATCATCTCCCAAGCTCTTACGGCCACCTTTAAATTCAGCTACCCAAAATTGCATTGTGGTAAATGATGGTGCAGAGTCCCCATACACAGGGTCCAACTCATTTTTGATTTGCGTAGGCGTATCGCCTTTCAAAAAACTCTATTTTTTCCATTTTCACAACAAAAACACTCACATCGACTCACTCAAATGACTGTCAACTAAAAACTGCGAGTCCAAAATGACTGAAACTTCGGTAAGTAACTGTCAAAAGGTGCACAATTAGTATTGACGAGTGCCGCTATCTTTACGTTGCGGTCGGAAACTTTTCAGCCAACCCTCATACATATGTTCTCAAGATTTTGTAAATCTTGCATTTGCTTTTTGAGCCCTAGTGTCTCTATTTTTAGTTTCAGTTTGGCTCTTCGGTGGTTGTCCTTATTTTCCTTATTTTGTTTATAAAGTTTTAATTTTAGGATTTCGCTGTTATGTTCTTTGTTCTGTTGATATTTTTTCTTTGAATAATCTACAATATTACTTTTTTTTATATCACTCATTAGATTGATCATATTGTCGTCAAACTGAGCAGAAGTTTGATTCTCTAACAGTGTTATACGACCCAGTTGCAGTTCTTCAACTCGCGGTGTTGGTTTCGTTTTTCTATGAGCTATTGGTCTTTCTGAGCTTTGGGTGCCATAGTTTGGCAAACTTAATTGACTGGAAGTTGCTGGTAGCGTTGTATCAGTTTCGTTAAGCCCGAAATCGATACCAGGAAGATCCACGCAAGTACTTAATTCAAGTATACGAATTACTGCCTCTTCCATATCATTGAACTGATGACATCGATTTGGACCACTACCAGTTGCAATAATTTCTACCTTATTTTCAACTTTCCTCTATTTTATCTTGCATTTTAGATCGATCCATACCTGAATTAATGTAGAAAATAAAATTGAACTTAAGCCTCTTGTAAATGTGCACAACTTACGCTTTTGCCATTTTCGCCAATCTCGTTTCGGTGGCCCTAAGCTATTTAGCTCTGCCGCAAATTGTTCCCACTTCGGCTGCGCACTAGTTTTGGAACAAAATCCTTTTGCGACATCAAGATTTTGCTCCATCAATTCAACCATTCTATTGAGTTGCCTTTCATTGCATACTATTTTACCCATTAAAAAACAAGCAAAAATATTTATTTTCAACACTTAAAACTTAAAAATACTTCCATTTTTCTGTAAATTGCGATTGACAGAAAAATTGACAACGATCAATAAAATTGTTCACAGTTGACTTTCACAATATCGATTTGTCAACCGAAAATTCACATTCACAACGGATCAACTCTTCATTGATAATTAATCCTCGCAATACCATTTTAAGAAATTGATTGACAAGTACCAACTAACAACTGATAGTTTATCTTCGCAATAGGGGTGTGTATATTCTCAAGCTATTGCGCCGCTTGTAGAGTTGGTTGAATTTACAGATTTCGGAACCATTCTACAGACCGTTCTATTTTTGATCATCATGTTAGTTATGCCAAGAGTGTGCTGATGTGTTTTACATGTGAATAATCTAATTATTTTTCTGTATGACTGTTTTTGGAGCCTCTTTAGGTTTTTGGTTCGCATTTACCTACGAACGGCAACGCAGTTATTTTGGTTAAAGTACGACTGATTCGTAACACGGTATCATTGGCGATAAAAGGAGAAGTAGGTACGGATTCGTTAATATGGTGATTCAATAGAAAAGTTGGTACGACATTAAAAAGCATTTACTAGTAGCTTTTATTTTAACGTTATCGTTCATATCGCTTTTTTTGTTTTTTAAAGGAATCTGATCCGCCACTGCGACCTAAAAGATCTTTTGTACCACAAAGTATTGGGAAGCCAAGAGAGGCTCAACCGTTTTGTTGAAATTGAGAATCTCTATGGTGGAAATTTTGAGAATTTCCCCAGGGATTAAAATTTCTCTGAGGAAGTGTCGTCTTCTTAATGCACTTAGAGCCATACATTCATATAAAATCTGTTCTGTGGTTTCGTCTTCTGCAAAGACGATATTCAGTTTCCTGAACAAGACGTACATATATGTGTAGGCGATATCGAAGCTGGCAGTGTCCGGTTAAAAATCCAACCAGTCTTCTGATATCATCCCTTTTGATTTTTTGTCAAAGGGTTTGATGGCCTTTTAGCCTGGCGCAGCTCTGAGATGTTCTCCCAATTGAATATACATATTTTGTTCTCCCAATTCTTTATTGCTGAGTTAATTGCTGAATTCGGAATATTGCCGAACGGCTGAGGTCCGGTCCGAAGCACTTCTTGCTAGTTCGTCGGCTATTTCATTTCCGACACCGATACCGTTACTGATACCGATACCGATACCGATACCGTTACCTTTATGACCAGTTTCCCACCACAGTCTTACTTTGTTCTGATGGGAGAGATTTTGTAGTGTATTGAAGCAGTTCAAAACTGATTTGGAGTAAATGAGCTTAGAGCCTAATGCTGCAATGGCTGCTTGACTGTCCGTTAGTATATGGATGGAGACGCCCTTCATTCCATTAGCTTGGAAGAGATTTGGGCATACCTGAATGGAATGTATTTCCACTTGAAATACACTGGGACTTTTTCTCATTTATTGCGAGATTCTGGTGTTTAGACTAAATATACCAGCACCCATCCCGGTGTCCATCTTTGATGCATCCGTATACCACTTGACACCTTTAAGATTTGAGGTGGGGTTTTTGTAGATCAATATTTCTCAGCTTGGGATCACTATATTGAACCGTCTGCCGAACCACAGAGTCTTAGTCTACTAAGCAGCTCAGGAATTTTGGACGGCTGATCCATTTGATCCATGTGATCTGAGTGATTAATCTCCGGTGTTTGTAGTACGAGTACCTTGACCGCGGAGCGAATTGCCATCTTTTTTTTATAAAGAGATGGAGTGGTGTTAAGCCAATTAAGGCTTCTATAGCTGCTGTGGAGCATGTGTGCACTCCAGCCGGTGATGCCGAGACATGTAAGTCTTTGTAGCCGCTGCAGCTTTTATTGAGAGACTTTCTCCAACACACCATATGCTTAGAGCAGTCTGCCTCCTATAGCAAACGCGTTTAGTGTCTTTACTCTTCACTATTATGACCAAGTCGTCGGCATATCCTATTGTTTGATAGATTACTATGTTTATTTACTTATAGGTCATCAATGACCAGTAACCAGAAGAGTGGTGAGAGAACACCTCCTTGTGGATAACCTTTGACGGCTGACTCAGAGATTTTATCCTTTGTTTACGAGCATCGCTCTAATCCAACGGTTAGTGGGATGGTCAATACCCTTTTTGGACATGGCTTCCGAAATGGATTCATATCCGGTATTATCGAAGAGACCTTCAATATCTCTGGAGGCACATACCGCAATCTCCTTTTATCTGTATGCTTCATTAATCTGTGTTACCAGATTCAGTAGAGCGCCTTCCGTTGATTTTCCTTTCCTCTATGTATATTGGTGAGGAAGCAGAGGTGAATTTCTGTTAAGAAGGTCTCTGATGTATAAATCGATGTTTTTCCATAGCTTTCAGAAAAAACGATTTAAGACTTATGGGTCGATAAGATTTAGGTAGTTCACGGGTTTGGGGATAAAGACTTCCTTTACCTCCCTCTAAGCTTGTGGGATATATCCCCTCTTGAAGCTAAATAAGGCGGTTAGAGTAAGACGAATATGGACCAGACCTTTTTTTTTTCAGTGCTGGGATGATTCCGTCTGACCCAGGTGCCTTATATGGTTTAAATGAGCTTATGGCCCATTCGATTTCATCTACACTGAACAGATTTCCAGATAAGCTGTTAATTCTGTTGTAGTAGAGAAAGTTTATGGCTTCAGAATTGACATACTGTGTTTTGTTTAAAGAGCCGACTAGCTGTGAAAGTACCATCTTCTTTTTTTAATAGCCCTAAGCTATTTGAAGAGAACTTTGAGTGCAGTTTTTTGAGTCGACAGATTTCTGCCATTTTTCCAGGTTCTTGCAACTCTTTCTCTAGGCAGCTCTTTTGGACTTTCCCAATTCTTCATTGAAGTTAAAGTGGACTTATATTACCGGTGTGTTTGAATTTTTTAAACAATGTTCTCACCACTTTACGCAATTGTTCAAGTTGAGGGTTCCACCATGGTGCCTTTTGACCATATTGCGTTACAATTTGCAACTGCGTTTAAATGATCAGATAATGGCTTCATTAAGTTGATCCGCTGCCTCACTTACATCCCCAATGGACTGTAGAGATGAAGGTAGTGAGTCAGCATTGATAGCAAGATTTTCTTGAAAAACATCCCAGTTCGTGAGTGTTTTCCAGTGTTTAGTTCGACCCTGTCCAAAATTGTATCCTATGTAGAACCCCTATTACATAGGAACAGATCTTTGCTAAAAATAAAATTTGAAAGTATCTCAGTCCTTCTGTTGTTATCTATGGCGGGAGCACAGTTCGATCAGATCCTGTACAAGAACAGGAAGAATTGCATCTATGTGTCCAGGGAGTTAGGCTGAAGCGCACACGAATTCTTGCTGACACTAGACCTAAACCCTGGAATAAAAAGTTATTTAATTTTGGAACTGATTAAGTAGTAAAGCAGCCCTCGGTCTAAAATATCCTCGGGAAAATTCTAATATTCGCTCACTATTTTTGAAGCCAAACATCGTACCCACATAGCCCAAGGCTCTTGAATTAGTCCTAGGGTGATGTTTTCTCGTTTGCATCGTTGGTTAAAGGTGTACGAGGCACCTTTAGCATGCTGCAAGTTTCCTTGCAAGACCTTAAATGTAGCCATCATCGTTTGCGGCTATACGCAGAGTTCCGTATACGACTCGGTTTGTTATAGCCTCTCCGTCATATGGAAATCTCACCAAAGGAGTGGCCCTTTGTCCTCATTCTAGCAGAACGAGCTGCGTTCTACTTTTGGGTCTATTCGCAGCAGCTGGTTCTTGTGTTAATCGGCTAGTTGAGGGGAGTGTACGTACTCTATCACTCTCATCTGCAGCCGTATTAACAGTGTTGTTTTGTAATCTCCTTGTAATTTACAGCAAAGGCAATGTGGATGAGATCTTTTCTTTATCTTTTCTTTATCTTTTCTTCGTCTCGAAACTCAATCGAAACATCGATGACTAGTTCCTGTATTTGAGTAATTTGCTCAACACTAAGGGATTTGAGATTGATATCTTCCGGGATTACACCCAGCTTGACACGACTCAGTATATTGCTATATAGAACTTTGTCGCCTGTAGCATTCTCTGTTCGGACTCTTTTTGCTTCCGATGTCGGGGGAGTGGAGTTGTTGGATAGGGTTCGTTTAGCCTCTGTGCCGTTGTTTTCGTTTTGGCAGTGGCAATCTTTTGAGCACATAACTCATCCGACAGCATACTAATAGTGTCTTCACACAAAGGGTCTGAGTCTGAGTCGCTCAGAGGGGACACATTCCATTCCTTGCTTCTCATTTCAGCGTCAGACGTGGCAGAAGATGTCCGATTGACAGTTTCTGCTGTAGGTAGCACAGGTGCGCCCCTAGAGATTGATGCTTTTCAAGAGGCATCAGTCTCTAATGTTAAAACTTTTTTTGGATCAATTTTGATTCCCACGAGTAATCGAGATATGAAAGTCACCTATGTTAATAGCAGATCTCATTTTGTTAAGGCTGGGGGTTGAAATCGGAGATAGGCCAGTATCTGAAGTTCGCAAGCATACTTTTAGTCATGCAACCCTCGGCGCTTGAGGTTCCACTTTAGAGTTTGAGTTTTTAAAAGAGGATAGCCCCTCTCATTTTTGTCGCTATTAGAACACATGCACAGAGAGAAACCTTTCAATATTACAAGCTTCCGGGTGCACGGAGCATACGTAGTCGGCACTATCAAAGCGAAAAGCCGGGAAGTAACCAAGAGGCAGTTGCCTTATGGATGTAATGCGTCTTCTTGTGTCGGTTACTTTTAGAGATCTTCCTACGACTTTACGCTACATGTCCGCTCCAGACCACCTGTTCATATCTTCTATAGATGTATATGTCAATTTTTATAAATTTACTCGTATACTGAAATTTCGGCCCCATCAAGATATCTCTGGCAACCTTACCTAACGTTTGTTTGCAGATGAATTCGAAGACATTTCGCAGTGTCGCTTTGTTTCTTTACCATATTGTGTAAACTTTGAATCGCGTCGTATGTCAACTTATTTTAATCAATGTCAACTTCAATTTAATGATATTGCCTTGTTGACTATCTGGAACTCTCTTGCATATTGTCATAATATGCCATTTTCATAAATTTAGCGCCTATTGCTGCCCCGTCTCAATATTTAAGTTGTGATAGTTTATTTTCTCGATGGATGCCGGTTTCGTTGCTTGTCTCTGAAATTTTTAACCTTTCAAGAAAAGTTCATGCTGACTTGCTAATGGTTTCCCCAAGATTACAACAGAATCTTTAACTCGAGTTGTGTTTGGTATAGTAAGACTGGGTAAGTTGCATAAGTTTGTATATCTTCTCCTACAGAGTTTGTATTAAAATTTGGATTTCCTAACATTTAAACCTCACCGATGAACAGAATGCAGTCCGTTGATTTCATATTCAAGCGATCATCGAAACGCGAGAAAATATGTCCATTTCTGATTATTCATTGCCTACTTGCGCTAAGAATATTCTATTATTTGGACACTAATTCAGGATCTTATCAAGGAGTTAAGATATTAAGATGACTACTACTCCGTTTTTATATTGCTCCGTTTCGTATTAATACATTTCGTACGCTCTCCTTTCCAAGTTCAAATGCGAGCCCTAATTTCCGACATTTCGTCACCCAGTTTCTTGAACACATATCATATCGAATGTTTTCGTAAACCGTTTCCTAGTTCGAAATATTTGCCCGTCATTGTGCTGAACTTCCAGCTTGCGATACTATAGTTTATTTCTAAAACCGTTATATTACGATGGTTGTCTGAAAAGTTTCCGACGTAAAGATCGCGGCACTTGTCAATAAAAGCTAGTGAATGCTAGTTGTGCATCTTTTGACAGTTACTTCCCGAAGTTTCAGTCATTTTGGATGCGCAGTTTTTAGTTGACAGTCGTTTGAGTGAGTTGATGTGATTGCTTTTTGTGAAAATGGAAAAAATTTAGTTTTTTGAAAGGCAATGCGCCTACGTAAATCAAAAATGAGTTGGACTCTGTATATGGGAACTCTGCACCATCATTTACCATCAGTGAAATTTTGGGCAACTGAATTTAAACGTGGCCGTAAGAGCTTGGGAGATGATGAACGTTCGGGACGTCCAAAAACTGCAACCACTGACGATAACATTGCTAAAGTTCACTAAATGGTGTTAGACGACCGCCGAATTAAAGTGAGAGAGATAGTAGAGGTTATGAAAATGGCCAAAGAACGTGTTTGTTACATATTAAATCAAGATTTAGGCATGAGAAAGCTGTCCGCGCTCTGGGTGCCGCGTTTGCTTACGTTAGACCTAAAACGTGTTCGAATGGACATTAATCCATAAATCCGAGTTTTGGGGCCGAGTAATTACCGTAGATGAAACTTGGATACACCATTATACGTCCGAAACAAAAATTCAGTCAAAACAGTGGACTGCAAAGGGCGAGCCGGCTCCAAAAAAAAGCAAAAACTGCTTTTCGGCTGGGAAAGTGATGGCGACTGTTTTTTGGGATGGTAAAGGAGTTATCTTAATCGATTATCTTCAAAAAGGAAAAACCATTACAGGAGCATACTACGCATCATTACTTGCCAAGCTAAAGGCAGAAATTGCGGAAAACGGCCACATTTGCAGAAAAAGGAAATCCTTTTTCACTAAGACAACGCGCCGCCTCACACCTCAGCGGTTGCCATGGCAAAAATATATGAATTACGGTTTGAACTGCTTGACCATCCGTCTTATTCACCAGATCTAGCCCCAAGCGACTTTTTTTTGTTGCCTCATCTAAAAACTGCACTCGGAGAACAGAGATTTTCGTCAACTGAGGAGGCAATCACCTTCGTGAACAATGATTTTGCAGAGAAAAACGCCAAATACTATTTGGACGGGTTAGAGAGATGGGAGAATCGCTGGGAGAAGTGTGTAGAGTTACAAGGAGACTATGTAGAAAAATAAAAAAAAATTTTGAGAAAAAATGTCATATCATTGTTCGGTCGTACGGTTCGGTAGTTAGACAACCTTCGTTCTTACCCCGAGAGACTGTCGAACTGTCACGAATATTTCTATTCACCCGGCGTCCGCTTTACGAAAGAAGTGCCCGACGGGGTAGAGTTCTTAAAGATGTATTTTGACAATATACAAACTTTAGAGACTTTTAGTTGGGATATCATCCGAGATTCATGCAGGGCGGTCGAGTAATCAGATACATCGGGACTTTAAAGTGCTTTGTCGTTTTATCTACACAGTATATTGCAGGATTGTTGGAATATCCATTGGTCCTCAGCAATTTGCTCTCCAAAAGTGACAACACAACTGTCAGCAACTACTCGTTCTAAAATTCATGTTTTTTTTTTAGCAAAGTTATTTTGTAATTATCAAACCATATGAATCAATATCATGTCACCGACACCATTCTTTTCGTTTCCTAGTTAGATATAAATATGTACTTTTTCATTTCGTACAGGGCATCGGGGTAGCATATGTTACCTACTAGGTCTATAGAGTGTGTACTTTATTTTAAATTTTCCAAATAAATGGTTGCTAACATACATACATATACGATCCGTTTTAATCGTGTTTGTTAGGAGGCAAGTCTACCCAGCAGACCATGATACCCTGGCATTTGTATGACTTTACTAGAATCAAGGTGATTGCTATGTGAAAAGCTTAAGAAGTCTTCAAATTAAGACATTAGGCGTCAGTACTTGTTGTGTTGAATTCTTATTGGAATTGCGTCACTTTGTGCGGAATAAAACTTCCGCCTTTTTTTTTTATTACAGTGTTGCGACATCCTTTAGTCCTATTGTTGACTTTGATGTTATATGCTGTTTCTTGAATGGCACCCTGAAATTTGAAAGAGATATATAGGAGCATGTTAAATGGGTACAAATAATTACTCGGATTCAAAAAGTCTGGTGGTGAAAGTCCAGCGGTACGTGAAGTTACATACCATCGTGCAGTGCTGTAGCAGTCGCCGAAAGAACCGCATTCGTTTCTGGCAGTCTCTTTAATATCCTTTGTATTTCTTATTATCTTCTTTCACATTAATTACACTACTTTGAACTATTATAAATAAACCATTCCATACATATACTCGTATACCGAACGAATGCAAGGATGCAAGTATAAGTGAACGAGTAATTAGGGGTAATTTTAAGTTAAGGGCTCATCTCTCATAAAAATAAGTTTCTATTGAAATCGTAAAATTCAGAATCGTATGAAGTCAAGAGAAATCATCCAACTGCTACTTTTCCTTACAAAAATATACATCTCACTACACAAAAGGATTTTTATTTTTACTTTAGCATACATCACATGTCAGTCTTTGTTTAATAGAATATCTGCAATGTGTAAAGAATTAATTTTTAGTTTCCCAATTCAGAACTTTGGTGAACTCCTTCTCGCCGAATGATATCATTCTTGATTGTTCCAAACAGAGGTTCTGTCGCTTAAGGTTATCGATGAGAAAGAGCTGTTTTTTATATGCATTCAAAAAGTCCGTTCGTTGTTTTTTTAACGATTTAATTTGCTTTCCACGTGTATCAGCTTCACTGCGAATAGATTCCTTAACTTCTTTCTCAGCGTTCTTCATTTGATTCAGAGTATTCTTGGAATTTTCCAACTCCTCATTGGTCCGATATAAACGCTTCTCTAGATTGGCATTAGTTTGTGTTAAAACCTTTAGCTCGCGTCTGGCAGCTTCTAACTCTTTTCGTGTTCCATTGTGTTCAATATCGGTTTCTTTCAATCGACGAAGAGCCTCATCCAACTGCCCTTCAATTTTAGTTATCTGCTCTGAAAGGACATTGTTCCTGATAAATGCCAGGTCACGTTGACTTTCCACCTTCTTTTGGCGGTCGATGCTTTTTTCGACCAATTCCTTTTGCTTCGTCATTTCATGTGTCAGGGTATCGTTTTCTTCTTGCAGAATAGACAGTCTAGATTTTAAAAAGCTTAATTTAAAAGATTTAATTAGAAATATTGAACATATCCGTTTATTTACTCAAATAATGACTTACTTAACAAGGCCTTCAGAGCTAAGATTTACCTTAGGACGGCCGGTTGAGACTGCATTACTAGTGGACGAACGTGAGGTTGTCTGGCTCCGAAGCGTATCATTTTCGTCATTTACTAGTGCTACCAACGATGGGCTTTGAATAAATGAGTTGTTCTTGTAGCGAACGATTACATCCGACCCATTTTTGCCCGCCGTATTTCGAGTTGATGGAAGAGCTCTTGTAGAATTACGGGGACTTTTTATATCTAAAAGTTCTACTGGTTGTTGATTTATTTTTTCTTCTTCGATGCCCTTTAAAATCAGACGGTCCTTCGGCAAAACCTTCTTACGAGCTCCACGTACGTTAAAACTATCCTTCGGCAAGGTATGAGCATTTTTTTCCTTGGTTCCACTCATCGTGATGTCATCACCCTTGCCAACATCACCCTTGCCAACATCACCCTCTCGGATAAGGATTATTGGTCCTTTCTTCGTATAGGTTGAAAATTTGGAGTCAGATTTTGTAGATTGAGACTTATCTGCAGGATAATTTGTCATATTGTCGAGCTCTTCGTTGATTTTGAGGAATTCTTTTTCTCTGGATAATATGCGAGTCATTGATAAGTTTACAATAATTGTAAATGTATAAAAACGATATTACACGAATTAATTTATGACTGAAAATAAATACAAAAAAAATTACAAGTTTTCGTCGTGACGTACCAGGATTGTTTGAAAGTGATTGAATATGTTACTAGGATAACAGGAAGGAGTTCACACGAGTTATTTTCGTTGTTAGGTGACATTAAGTGGTGAGGGTGGAAGAGCCAAACAATCAAATTTCTATGTTGATTGTATTGCATAAAGTGCTCGTAGCAAGACATATGTACATGTTACCGGATAGGGTGCGAATACGAAGCGACGAAAATAACATTCTCCCGTTAATGTTAGAAAAAACAATTTGAACGCATGCACGCTATTTTATCTACACCAGGCGCAGTTTGTCAATTGGAAAGAGTTATGATATTTAACTTACAGAGATTGTGTTTGATACATTCTCTAGCTTAATTGTAACATATTGGAGTTTTAAAGGACAAGGAAGAATTCAGCAAAGCAGGTGTACATAGGTGGTGATAATACTAAAACTGACAATTTATAAACTATCGATTGACCACTAATGGTTCATTATAAACTTTTTAAAAATTCGTCTCTGATGGGCTTCAGTTTCAATTTATATAAAAATAATGTTTTGTACATTTAGATTAAAGTCTTTTTAAGGATTTAATTTATATTCATTAGTTCACAGAACTAACATAATTGTATTTCTTAACCATATTCCATTTTTGATTATGACGACCTAAGCTATTGCTAAAAGTCCTTGCGGAACGGGATTATTTTTTTTTCTGTCAGAACAGACAGCCGATGTATAGGATCTAACTAACCTAATCATAACTATGTAGATACACAGGAATATCCTCGGTGACAAAGTCCACGTCTTGTCGGAAGCTGCGAAAGCCAGAAAGCCGGCAATGCTTTCTAACAAAGAGAACAAAGAGAGGATCGACTGAGAGCTCATTTATAGTGCACAAATCATCGATCAAGTCTGCGACTGACTGCGCTTTAGAGAGACGATCGTTACGCATTATCCAACAGAAGGTAAGCTACATTATCTGCATATGCCTGAGCATAGAAGTCAGAACTATTGCAAGGGTTATACACTGAATCGACTTACATGTACCATGACAGGATTTAAGAAAAGGCTTACTTTGGTGTACCCTGACTCATGTTAACGGAAATTGCTCTATTAATACTAATGATAGAAACTTCATGTAGGACTTTATTTTTAGAAGAAATACTATTCTTTGCAACGGCGTATGAATAAAATTGATATCGTATTTCAGTCTTTCGATATCCAGTATCAAAGCCTGTCCCATTTTTACTGCTCATGTTAATTTTTGACTTTGAGGCCACTTTTGTCCAGAAAATGCCTTATTAATATAACGTTTTACTATTTTTTTTTTATGAAAGTAACAATAATAACAAAAAAATCATCATCATATTTGCGCAAAAACCCATAGATTTTATGATACTTGCGAAAACATGCAGCAGTTAAAAAAAGGAATTTATAATTTTTTACCAACGTTTCTAACAACAGTTGACAATACTCGTAAGAGTGGTTTTCCAAGAGTTTTAAGGCGTGCTCGTTTATTTGACTACCTGTCAAAACCATCATTTCCTTACCCTGTTCCTTGAAAGTTCTCAGAAAGAGTTAGGTTTGGGGTATGAAGGCCTATTTCGAAAATTTGCCAAACAAAAATGGTATAAAAGATTAGAAAAAAAATAATTCATCAGTTTAATTTCTTACGCTAAGTTACAGTTGCTTAGAAACGGTATTTGAAATGGCTGCGTTTACAAACCAAGTTCAACTAGTGCGCGACAAAGATAACATGAACTTTATCCCAACCGACGACTTCTTAGTAAAGGAGTATTTGGAAATACGTATCGAAGGCTTCGAGAAACGGGATCAGTTGCAAATACACGACCGAATGCGGAACTCCACAAGTAAGAAGGATTTCGACTGATGAAAGAATACTGGAGGCAGTTACAACTGATCCATCAATCAGCATCAGACGCTTAGCTTTGAAATTCAATGTTTTCAGACATAAAATTTCTAACGTACTGCATGGAGAAAATCTTTATCCATACCACCATATACCTGTACACCAACTTCTTCCCAATGAGTTGGAAAAGAGACTTGAGTTTTCTATTATAATTGGTTGCTGGAGCGGAGCTTAGATGACAACGAGTATATTAGTAGAACCCTTTGGACGGACGAATCGCAATTTACAAGAGATGGGATCAGAAATTTTCATAATATTCACACGTGAGCTGCAGTCAATCCACATACAAGAGACATAAATCATTTCAACACAAGTTCAGCGTCAATATGTGGGCAGGTGTACTTGGAAACAAGTTATTCGGCCGCTTTAAACTACCATCTAGGCTGAATTCTACAAACTATCTGGAGAACTATTGGTGGACATTCCACTGATTCAACTAGACTCATCATATCTTCAACAGGACGGTGCTCTAGCCCACCATGGTCGTGAGGTTAGGAATTGGCTAGCTGAAGGGTACGGTAAACGTTAGATGGGAAGAAATGGACCAGTTCACTGGCCAGCAAGATCTTCTGACCTTACAGTATTGAATTGTTTTGTATGGGGAAGAATGAAAGAACTTGTTTATTCAACCGAAATAGCAACTTTAATTGAATTGGAATTTCGAAGCGTCATCAAAAATGAGACAGCAGTTAGCATCACTAACCATTCGCATTGAAATCCAAAAACGGGCTCTAGCATGCATACAAAACCAAAGAGGACACTTTGAGCACATGTTATAGTTATCTTGGTACACACATAAAATAAAAATTATCTAAATCCACACAAAATAATTTTGTATACATAGTTTTGTAGCTTAAAGCGAAACAACTCTTTTTTTTAAATTTCATCTCCTGCAGGTTTTTCCAAGTACGAGTATCATAAAATCTATGGGTTTTTGACTTGACTTGAATATGATTTTTTTTTATTATTGCTATTTTCATGAGAAAAAATTGTACGACGTTATGTTAGTTAGGCATTTTCTGGAGAAAAGTGACATCAAAATCAAAAATTAGCATGGGCAATTAAAATGGAACAGGCTTAGAAATTGAATATATGAAGATTTAAACAAGATATAAACTTTATTTAAACGCCATTACAAAGGCTGGTATTTCCTCTAAAAATAAAGTCCTACATGAAGTTTGCATCATTAGTACTATCAAACAAATTTCTGTTAACATGGGTCAGGGTACACTAAAGTAAGCCTTTTCTTAAATACGAGATAGACCCTTACTGCAGACTTTTTTCTTAAAATATGTCCTGAAATCATTTTCCAAATTGTCGTTGACGAGTTAGGGGAGACCCTGTAGAAGCATGTCCACAAAACTAGTGATTAGTCTGCGCCGATTTGTTTGGCTAAGTTACACATATCGTAAAAAGTTGCGTAGTCGAAAGCAGCCTCAATATCGAAGAAAATGCACAGCTCGTATTGTTCGCCAGAGACTCCGTATGTAAAGTATGCCAGTGCCAGGCTAGAAATGATGATTCTCTTTAAATCTACCAGCAGCTGTTCTATATCTTTTTGTAGCATAACTGGATATATGCAAGAACGATATCTCGACAGTTTTTTCTGCTTAAAGGAAATTCCCAGAACTATGAAATTTGTGGATTTTTATAAAAATGCTTCTGCTGAAATAGGACTTTCTCACCACGAGGGATAAACATAATATTTTACTTTAAGGTCCATGATTGAACAATAACAGGGTGTACATATACAACTTAGTGCGAGCAAAAGGTTGGTGAATTAAAGTAAATGAAAAATTTTTTAAATGTTTTTTTTTTAGGTTCATCAAAAGAGCATTTTTTTTTATTTTGTGGCATATCAGAGCACATAATAAAATATTTCAGTAGTTCACTTCAAGTCAAATAGTGGTGAAAAAAGTAAACGGACTAATAATTAAAAAAAAAAAATAATCTGATTTCTTGAAAACTTTCGTCAAGATCCGGAATGAACTTATCATTTCTCGAGAGTATTGTGCTTTGAGTTTTTTTTTCGGTTCTGACATGCCTTCACGAAGAAATGTGTGGGTCTGATGAAGCTACAAGGATATTGAAAAGGTCTTCATTCTGCGGCATTCTTGAAACCCTGCACGTAATTCTGCAATATATTTTTTGTAGTCTTTATTTTTGGATTCCAGGGCTCCTTCTGAAAATTCTCCAAGTGGTAACGATTGATACTCGATTATATTTAGACTATTAGCCAACATTCTATGAAGAGCAGGTGTGAGTTATTCTTAGGGATATTTCTGCTTTAATAACTCCGCTATTGTCCTGGCATATTCCCCAAACTTGACAGTTTTAACCTTTTCCCTGCAATTCAAAACATTAAGTATTACTTCAAGCCTCGTTATTTGCTTTCTATCGACCTTTTACGAGCTGTTGCCTCTGATTTTTAAAAAAATCTCCTCGAACATTTCCATTATTGGTGTATCCAAATACTTGTTTTGGGCTAGCCATATCTGGATTTCTTGTTTTCTTATTTTTGATTCCAATAGATTCATCAATTTCCTACACTTGTCGAAGTGTACATGCAAGTTTCAAAATAAATTCCATGCACCTGATTCTTGCATGTAATTGAGAGATGGCATATTCGTAGTTATGTTCCTCATCATTTGATTCATCTTGATTGTTGAAGCTTTTTGTGTTGTTTTGCATATGCAATATGACCGCCTTGACTTTTTATCTGATATTTCATTCAGGATCTCTCGTCATTAATTTTATATTCAGTAGGTTCAAGATTGGTACAATAATTTGACTTGCGATATCGCTGATTGTACTTTTTATTAGTTCTCCAGTTTCCTTTGCATATTGGAAAATTATGGGTCGGGAAAAATGAACTGATGATGGACAAGTGTTCCTTTAGTGTTCACCATTTGATTCAACATCTGTTGTAATTATTTTCTTGCTTGTAGGCATCTTGCTCAGATTACGCATTACAGCCACACTTTGTAATGTAAGAATTCTTGGAAGTACAATTAATTCCTTCCTAAATCTTTTTTTCTAAAAGCCGCCTTCCAGTATGATCCATCATGCCTTAAAGTTTCACTTTAGCTGATATTTCCGTGATTTCGTAAATTTCTAGAACTGCCTCTTTTTGGGAATCCGTTACAATTCTGTAAGATGGAAGAACAACTTAGTTGTTTTTCTCAGAGAACTTCTTAAAATTTTCTATTTTTCTATTGACAGACCCAAATCCATAAATAACGCCAATGCATTTTCGTTATTATACTTGGTAGCATCCTTTTGTGGAGTAGAAGAGCCATTTTTATTATTTTGGCTTGCAGTGGAGTTGCGGCAGAGACTGCCTTGGTTATATTAGTTTTAATCTTTTCATGACCCTTAAAATACTTTATTGCTAAGACATTAGAAAGATTTACAGTAGTTATGTTGTCGGTAGCATTTATTGTATTAGTTTTTGTTTCTTGGTGAACGTCAGGCACTTAGTTATTGATTTCCTTGGCCTCCCTCTTGATGACATTGATGTACTTGGTAAATCACACGTTACTTCTGTTCTTTCAGTATCAATATGAAGACAATTTTCCAACCATTCTTTGTTCTTTTTGAAATTATTGCTTGATCTGTAGGTTGTGATCCATTTTGATTGAAGGTGCGCATTGATGATCAATTTTTTTTTCCATTTCGGACATCTTTCCACTTTCGGCTCGCCGAAATATGGAGGAAACGCACTAGAAGCATTCAATCAAAGATATTGAAGCATGCTATTCAGAGAGCAATGTGCGGAAGACTTATCAGATTCTGTTAAACTGGTTTAAGATAGGCCAGATCCAAAACAGCTGGTGATGATTTAGCTGGATATATACCGAAACTTATTTCAAAGTCATATATGCCTGGTAGTCCGAAATCTGAGCATCTTTGGAGAAATTAGCAGCTACGGGGATTTATCTAGGTGCGCCAGTAAGAGCGGCGTGAGTCTTGTCGCATCATTTCATTTTTTTAGATAATATTTAAAAATACTACGTTAGTAACAAAAAAGCCCATACACCATTTTTTTAATCGAATTTAAAACTACCTACGACAGGTATTTATTAGCCTTGCTATACCGGTTCATGTTCAGTTTTGGTAATCCTGTTAAACTTATCCATCTGTACAATATGACAATCGATTATCTATTCTGCGAAAATTCGTATTATCTTCAAAAATACCTTCAATATCAAGAAAGGGCTTAGACAAGGTGACCGGTTGTATGTTACACAAAAGCCTTCAAAGTCACAATTGAAACTGTTTTGAAGTATATGAAGTATGTATTAAAGTACTCCCCTATCAGGGGAGTTCAACATATTTGGTTGAAAATAAAAAAAGAAGATAATTTCTGCAATTGGGAACATATGTATAATGTATTTTATTGTTGGATACTTAGGCGATTTTTCCTCCTGGTGTGATGCCTGCTGCGGTTTCGATCCAAATGGACGAGTGTTCGGTCTTTGAGCAAGATCTTTACATTAAAATGAGTATACAATATTTTATTGAGAGAAACTGAAAGTAAGTTATTAAGCTACGATATTATTTACGATATGCCAGAAGAAATTGAAATTAGTTTAGTACAAAAATGTAAGTTTGTAAGTTATCAAAATATCAGAAATTCGTAAGTGATTATGATTACAAACAAAATTCATTAAACTACAGTGAATGAAAAGATTCTTTAATAATTGGATATATTGTATAATAATGCTCATTTTGTCAAAGTAGCATTGTCGGGGCTTAACATGACAGAGTTTTAGGGTCTACAACCTGCGGTATACTTATTATAACAGCTATATACAAAAAGTGGTTATTCTATAACATTTATCTGTTTTATTTTTAAAAGCATAAGGTATTTGCATGTCTTCCAAACTAAAAGAAAAATACTCTCAAAAATAATTCTAATAATAGTAGTTCAATATTGAAAATATGCGAACTGCGATGTCGGCGGTCCGACCTAGTAACTTCTCATCTAAGAAAATCGAGAAGCTGTTAAATTTTACAGAACAAGAAAAATATGTCCTTCTCTGTTTCTGAGAGGTTTTTCGTACTTGCAAACATAACAATTTGAAATGTTTTTACCATATTCTTCTCTAGAATCCTTCTCTACGAATACTTTCTACAATCATAAATTTCATGGAAATACAATGGTGAATAATGGCCAATGGCTAGACCTAATTGTATCAGTTTTTTCTTAATCCAATTATACTGACATATCTCACGTTTGCTAGAAACAGTCACCCCTTTCCAATCAGAACGCAATTATTTTTTTCACGGAATCTAATTAGGTGTATATTGCAGTATCGAGTCGCAACTCCCACTTGAGGGACGAAGGACAATGTAAGATTTTTACTATAAAAGCTCAGATCAACCATCAGTAAAGCATCAGTTCCTTCAACGCCTTTTGTCGTGTATCACCAGCAGCTCCCACAAATTAAAACAAATACTCAACTAAAAATGGCAGCCATCCGAGTTATCTCCGTTTTCTTGATTGCCTTCTTGGTTGCATCAGTATTCCTGGATTCAGCTGAAGCCGCTTACAGGAAGCCCCCATTCAATGGCAGCATTTTCGGAAAACGCAACAGTGTTGGTAAGTATTCATAAAATACAAACAAAAATCCTTAAAACACATATTTGAAACTTGGTTTTTTCTTAGAATACGACAACGGAAAGGCTATTACTGCCATGTGTGAAATTGCTTTGGAAGCCTGCCAATCTTGGTTTCCCCAAGAAAACAAGTAAATCAACTTTCTGCTAAGGTCGTGGGGTCTGTTCATATTGTACGCATTTAAATTTATTACACTTACATATGTAAAGCTTTGAAAATGACATTGTTTGTTATGCTGAATAAATAAACATTGCAAAATTTAAAAAAAATATATATTACATTTTCTTTTTTATTCCTTGTACGAGTATATTGCTGAAATTATCGAATCTGCTTATTTTCGGCGGCTTTTTCGAGCTTGAAAAAGATTTCTGACCAATGACATCGATTTTGTTTGAATGAGGCCATTGAGATAGCTGTTGTATCTTCTGATGTCTTTGAGTAAGATAATCTAATACTGATGTTCCGCTGTTGTTCAGTTTGAAGCGAACACGGCCTTCATTACTAGTCGAAAATCCTTTACAACAAAGGTTGAATGCCAAAACTGTCATACTTATTATCCGTATGCAGATGGTTATCAATAGGGATGATCTTGTATCACTGCGAATCAAAAACTTATATTCAGAATTACACACGTAAATATACACTTAGCAAGGCAGCGTACGCATTGCACTAATTCTGACACTTCTTTTATTTGTAGATAGATGGTTGGGTGCTGTAGAAATAGAGCAGGCATTGAAAGGTTATTCTATCTCCAAGCTGTAACGATCAGGTACTGGGCGATGTCGATCCGGGCTCGACTTGCCAAACTTATAGGCGCGAGTGCCGACCAGCAGACAAAAATAGAAGCACTATAAACAGGGCATCGAATGAATTCTTCAGACGGAATCAACGGTGAAGTAAAATCCGGGAATAAAACAAATGAGACCTTTTCCGGGCTGCTCCGCATTTCCGAGAATAAGTCAGAGTTTTGGGAAAGAATGGGCTCTTAATGGACCAACGGCAACACTTACATCCCCGAATGAGTTACTGGTTTCGGTTTAACCGACCTTCGTCCAAGGGTATCTACAATGGAACTAGCCCTTCAGGTTGGGGGTTGTGCCGACGGGGTAACTGCCCCGCCTTGGAAAATAAAGTCAAGTTACGAAGCAACAACAAGCCTCGAATACTGCTGATAACCCCTGTAAACGAAACAAGGACAACGAACTTCGGATCTGCACGTGGAATTTTAGGTTCCGTAATACGCCACATGCAAGCGAACAACTATGAGTAGCGGAGGCCTTGAACTGCTGCAAAGTAGATGGTACCGCCTTCCAAGAAATGCGATGGGATGGGCCGGATAAAAACAAGATAACACACTGCGAGATCTACTATGGCGATTGTTATCGACGGGAAAAGCAGCTTCTTTTCGGATGCGGATATGTTGTTAGAGGCAGACTTAATCAAGAAGTCTTGAGTTTCCAACATTTAAACGAGCACCTCGTAGCAATCCGTATTAAGGTTAAATTTGCCAACATTAGCCTAATATGCACGCATGCACCCAGTAGAAAGATGACGGCACAAAACACAGAGCTAGAGCAATGCCGTAGCTATGACATTAAAATTGTGATTGGCTACTATGTAGACCAAAAATTTCATTCACCCGACCTGGAAGAAGTGAAGACAGCCATATCTAGACTTAAATACAACAAACCTGCTGGATCGGATGACATGACTGCCGAACTCCTCAAAGAGGCAAGTGATGACTTGGTAAGGGGCATATATCAACTCATCTATAAAATACTACCTTGTCAAAAAGTTTCCGGAATGCATTCAGAAAATTGGAAATACAAGTTTATTCATCTAAATCTATATTTTCCCCTTCAAATTAATCCCCATCGACTTCAACACACTTATGCCAGCGCTTGATCCAATTCTCTAAACATTTCTTATATTCGGTTTTCGGTATGTCCAGCAGTGCTTCGTGCGATTTTTCCATTACTTCCTCTCGGCTGCTGAAACGCTTTCCCCGTAGTGTTTTTTTTTAACTCGATTCAACAGAAAGAAGTCACAGGCAGCCAAATCAGGTGAATTCGGTGGCTGTCGGATGGTATTTGTCGCATTTTTCGTCAAAAAATAACGAATAATGATGGCACTGTCACTTTCGGCAAATTGTTTCACGCAAATGTCTCATAACGCCCAAATACTACTCTTTGTTTACTGTCTGGCCTTCTGACAAAAATTCATGATGCACTACACCATTGTAATCCATGAAAACCGTGAGCATTGCCTTCTTTTTTGACTGAAAACGACGTGGTTTTTTTGGTCTCAGCTCATTTGGTAAACGCTATTCACTTGCTTGATATCTGGACTGCGTGTCGTACTCATAAACCCATGTCTCCTCTCCTGTAATGATCCTTTTGATGACTGAGGGATCGGATTCAGCCTCGCAAATCATCTCTTTTGCGACGTCAACACGGTCTCTTTTTTGCATGAAATTGTGGTCTTTTGGCAAAAACTTTGCTGCTACATGACGGAAACCCAAATCATTAACCAAAATGTCTTGGACCGATCGATAGGCGATGTTCAAGTCCTCCGCTATCTCTCTGATGGTTAATTTGCGGTTATGGACCAACATTTCTTTTACTTCATCAATGTTTTCGTCGGTTTACGATGTCGATGGTCTGCCGCTGCGTTCATCATCTCCATTGGCTCACGACCACTTTTGAACCGCTCGTGCCACTGGTAAACGACCATTTTCTCTCGAGAATCGGTGCCGAAACACTTTTCCAATATTTCTAACGTTCGCCCATCATTAAATCCGTTTTTTACGCAAAATTTAATACAAGTTCGTTGTTGCAAATTTAAATCCATTTCTAAAATTGTAAAAAATCGCCAACGCACACGGAGATAGATGTACTCTTGGTTACGACATAAGCAAATGTCAAGCTATGACGCTAAGATTTAGAGGAAATATCAACAACAGATTTACCAACTTAACAAAAAAAACAAAACTCAAATCGGAACAATGGGAGCGCCATACCGTGGTGTACCCCGGGAACTTTTTGATCAAGGTGGTATGATCGGACGAAAGTACAGCCGAAGAATGGAACCTCAGCATTGATTGTCCGATCCTAAAGAAAAGAGACCCTCTAAACTACGACAACTACAAAGCCATCAGTCTTCTTAATACCGCTTACAAGATCCTATAATGTGTGAACGCCTGAAGCCGTTCGCCAATAACCTGATTGGTTCATATCAGTGTGGCTTTAGGCCCGGAAAGACCACCATCGATCAAATATTCACACTACCGCAGATCTTGGAAAAAACTAATGCGTTCTAAATATTCATCGATTTTAAAGCCGCGTACGACAGCATCTATAGAGACGAGCTATACAAGGCAATATATAGTTTCAGCAAGGTTGGTAAAGAACTCACCGATATCTTTGAAGTCAAAAAAGGATTTAGATAAGGCCATGCACTGTCATGCGATTTCTTTCAAATCTTTTTTGAAAGAATAATGCAAAACTCACTCGCCAACGCAAGAGGCACATTCTTTCAAAAGTCCATCCATTTACTCGCATACGCCGTATGATATTGACATAAAAGGAAGAAAGCAGCGTGATGTCAGTGGCGCTTTCGCGAGTATTGAGGTTCGAGCGGCGAGGATGGTTTTAACGGTCAATAAGGGCAAGACCAAGTATATGCTGTCAACAAGAAAGGATACCAAATACCGGCTGATGTCTCAGATAGAACTTTATTCTCGACAGATATAATATTGATGTAGTTAAGAACTTTATCTACAATACCTAGGTTCCGATATCAATTCAGACAACGACACCAGCGCTGAGATCAAACGAAGAATAACTCCTGCCAATCACTGCTTCTTTGGACTAAGAAGGCTAAGACTAGGAAAGCCCTCTCTCGATAAACAAAAGTGATCCTATATAAGACCTTAATAATCCCAGTACTGTCCATGGACTTTATCAAAAATGGATGAGCATGCTCTTGGTTGCTTTGAGAGGAAAATTCTTCGGGTGATCTTTGGCCCCATCTGCACATGCGGTGAGTGGAGGAAGAGATACAACGACGAACGGTACGTGCTGTACACCGACATAGACTTAGCCAGAAGAGTGAAGGTCCAGCGACTGAAATGGCTGGTTCATGAAGTGCTGATGGACCCCAGTGATCCGGTCCGAAACATATTCGAAATACGCATCCGAGGGACAGCGCAGTAGATTAAGATCGCGAGTTAGGAGCTGCACGAAAGTGGCATACGAAACTGGAGGCAGATAGCTAAAAATTGTTCTGGATGGAGACGCTTGTTTGTTGTGGCCAAGGTGCACCTTAAGTAAGTCAGTAAGTAAATAATCGGTGCATTGTTTTGAGACATTTGTTGTTGAAAAACAAAAGTCGTCTGTCGGGTAAAGTGCAATTAACAATATAATTTGATTAATATATTCTTAAACAAGAATAATCATGTAAAAGAAGAGAAATAATAAAGTAAATAGGACTCGACACTGATCTTTATTCCGGTAGAAGTTGATTTCGGGAGGACATAGCTACTTTCATAGAATTGACCAATCTTTTTCAATCGTTTGCATTTCCCCCGTTATTAATTCACCTTCATTCATAGTTGCTTTTTCAAAGAATCTCATTCTTAACTCCCTTAGTGCAGGGCATCTGCCTGTTAAGTGATGGATGTTTTCTTCTTCTCTGAATGTGCAACATCAGGTGCATACAGTTGAAGCGTTTCCCCGAAATCGGCTTCCATTATGCACAATTAGGTCAGATCCATGAAATGTTGTCAATGCCAAAATCATCAATAAATTATTGTTGGCATTTTGAGTAATTTAGGAACTTGGAAATTCTAGCTCTCCGTTCTGCTTCTTGGTGACAAATTTATTTTGAGCCGATCCAGAAGCTGTATGCTTTTGAAGTTCCGATATTGTTTATCTTTTTCACCCTAAAAAGTTGTTTTTCAAAAATTGGTAGGTCGATGCGGTAGCCTAGTATCGCTGCATTCGAACACTGTTTCCTTGACATATCTAAAATGTAAGTCTTGTGTATGGAAATGATCATCTTCAGGCATAGTTTCAATACTTTTTGTAAGAAATAGTCGGTTGCTTGTCCACATCTTCTTTCTTCCAACACCTCTCGTCAAATCCACGTTTGAAATTGTAGGACTCATGTAAGAAATTTATTTGTTAGTATTAAGTTTGGATACGCAGTTTTTTTTATTTGTATTAACAACAATCAATCAAAGTTTACAGTGTTAATCGAACTTCCTGCCAAACTTTATAAGGCAACCAGAGATAACAAGTTACAGAGCATAGAGCAATATGTACATTTCCACGATTTGGTCTATGGGAATTATGACAGATGGATGAAACCTTAGTATTGTCTGCCCGATCCACAAAAAAAGCAAACATTCTAAATCGCAGTAACAGTAGCAGCATCAGCGTCAAACGTGTATAAGGCCGTGTCTACCGTATTGTGTGAACAGTTGAAATGATTTTCTAACGAACTGATTTGCGTCTATCAGTGTTGTTTTAGACAGCAAGGCCACTTATGATCGAATATTCATAATACGGCAGATCCTAGAGAAAACTCAAGAAATTCGCTTTCATCGATTTTAATGCTGCATATAATAACATCTATAAAGACGAGCTATAAAAAGCCATGTCCAGTTTTGATATCCCTGCTGAACTCGTCAGATTCTGCAGAATGGCTATGGGAACGATCGCTGTTTTGACAGGATCGGAAACAATCTAAACGAGACGCGTGATGTCGAAAGAGGATGAAATAAGGTGATGAGCTGTCGTATGACTTTCTTACCATCATACTTGGGAAAATTGTGCAAAACTCACACAATTTCGTCTAACTAGGCTCTACTATCGGCTCTGATAATGACCCCTCTTCAGAAATTGAACTTACGTGGAAATGGCAGGGAACCTCAACCATCTTAACAACTTAAGTGTGCCCCAATATATTACCTGAATTTGGCACTCATCTTGTGGTCCTTAATTCGTTGGTTAAAATATTATATATGCGATAAATGGAGACTCTTATTTCCATTTCACTCAATTTAAATCTTCTAAAATAATGTTGTGGATTTTATTCATAATTTCTGTCGATGGGGAGGTCGATAACTTTTTGTTCTTGCGTCATCTTCAGCGCTGTCTCTGTCATGTTCGAAAAAAGCTATCTGCTTTTTCATTGTGGAATACGACGGCAGATACTCTTTTGGGCACATGTCTTTCTTAATTTGGTTTGGTGTCATATTAACTAAATACTAGATTACATCCCTGAATTTTGTTTTTTAATTTTTTCGCGAGTCTAGCAGATTTTTACAAATACTTTTCTGCTATTCCACTGAAAGACTGTAAATTTCTTACTGGCGTCTAATAGTGGATTACGCTTTTGCTAGGCATCTTAATGTGCTAGACATACCTGACAGCTCCTTTTCTGAGAATGAAATACGCAAATTTTTTTTTAAAATACGGAAAGCTTTCAAGTCCCGGTTGTGGCACAAATAGCTGATATTCATTGGCTATGCAAAGTTTATTTAAATTGAGCAAGGCTACTGGGATTGGTAAGTATAGGTAAGTACTCGTATTGACTTAACTTTGGACCAGTTTCTGGAGTTTGTGGATGCAAGATTCCACATGACATAGAAGCAGCACCAATATCCTTGAGTAGTAGTTGCGAGAGATAAATATGTGACCACTTTGAAATTCTTTAGTCTTAGAACGGAAGAACGAGGCGAATTTGCACCCCTTCAATTATCGTGTGATGAAAGGCTTTTGATGGTATCATATTTGATGACTTTAATCTGCCTCTGCTGAAGTAAATTCGATCGGATGATCACTTCCTTTTTACACGGCCAAACGCTAGTTCATCCAAGGAATGCCTATTTTTTTTTTTTTTTTTTTTAAAGAACTTAACACTCAAGAGGGTATTACTACTCTTAAAATGCCGGAGCACGTGTTAAGTTTTTCGGAAAATTGGATAGAGAGAGAGAGAAAGATTTTTGAGCTCAGTGGTTATTTCGCTCCATGGGTGGCATCCAACATTTAATGGGGAGACTAAATTACTAGTGTAAATTGGACTTGATGTTATATTTAGGCAACCATTCATCTCACAAGATTTTAGTTGCCTGAAAAAAAGTCTTTCGGTCACGGCTGGTATTGAACCCCGAACCGTCCGATTGGGAAGCCAACACACTACCACTTGAGCCACGGCCACGGCCTATTCGTTGATCGTATAACAGACTCAAGCCTATACTAAGTAAGTGGCGTCTCATTAAGCGATACCATTAACTCCATAGTAACGTTTTGTGCCTTAACCTTATCCACTATCGACAACTTTCGGATTCTCTCATTTTTCCATAACTCTCCACCCCAGTCAATTTCTTCTTCTAAAAACTTCCAAAAAGCTAATTAATATCTGTCTTAGCAAATCTTCTTTTGATTTTACCAGCCTCTCTTTATCTGATGCTATCTCCCTTCTTTACAGTGAAATATCTAATTCCATTTCTCTTTACGTCCCCTTTTGTCGGCATAAGACATCATCTTCTTCCCCTTCCTAGTACAACAGAACAATTCTAATTCTGACTACTCTAACTATATTGGAACCTACACCCAATTCACTCAGCTCTACAACTGTCTCTCTCAACGCTTTCTCGACACAGTGAAGAAGATCCTAACACACGATCTAAGACATTTTATCAATCCGTCAACTACAAAAGAATATCAGACGGTTATCCCCGTTCGATAAGATATCATCGACTCACATGCTATTGCCAACTATTTTGCATACTTTTTTAAACAATCATTTGCAGACAACTTCTTCGTACCTGACCCCATATATTTCTAGTTTAAAATTTCTCCAATCTTTTGATTCCACCCTTATCGAAGAAAATTCACAAAATCTCAATGATGAATTTTTACACGGGCCAGACGGCTCCCCGCAATATTTCTCAAAGAGTGTGCCTCCAATGTTTCCCACCCAATTTTTTTCCTATTTTTCTGCCCCTCATACAAGAGGAATTCGCCCATGTTTGGAAGACCTCTTTCATAACAGCGGAACACGAAACGGGATCAAAGAATGAAGTGACTAACTGCCGTCCCAGCTAGGCTTTCTTACATAAATAAAATGTTCTAAATTTTTTATATGAAGTTCTAAACTTTCAGCGCAAGTCGCTTATATCACCCAGTCAGCATGGATTTCTGAAAGGTAGATCAAACACTGCAAACTTAGTTGAATTCTTATCCTTTCCACTTTCAGCCCTTTCAATTGCAACAAAATCGATGTTATTACTACAGATTTTGCTAAGGCCTTCGATAAAATATCGCATCAATTGATCCTTTTTAAATTGTCTTCCTTCGGTTTTGACCGCATATTATTAAAATGTATATCTCCTCATCTGTAGAACCGTTATTATAGCATTTTAGGTCAGCCTTTTTTTTACCCCATTTTTACCCACTTCTGGTGTTTTAGAAGGCGGCCATCTATGTAGGTTCCCCTCTTTTCATTCTTACTATAAACCATCTTGAGAGAATTACTAAACAGTGCCCTTTTCCATTTATGACGGCGATTATTTCTCCAAAATTATTTCTTCACCCCAAGACTCTAAAAAAATTGCTTAGAGCTAAATGTCTCCAAATGTCAACTTATGACTTTGTCACGTAAGTCCAATCAATCTCCCCCTCGACTTTATTTGCCAGCATGGCCAACCTGTACACCAGGTTCAATCGCTTCGAGACTGGGAATATTATGTAAACGATAGAAAGTTAAACTTTCGTTCGCATATTAATGAGATAATGCTTACTCTTCACTTGGTTTTGTCAAACGATGGTCTGAAGAATTATGCAAACTTTATATGGCAAAGTCACGAATATGCCAGCCAAGTACGGTCCCCTTTTCAGCGAGTTCATATATCCCGAATCGAGAACATTCAACATCGATTCCTTCGATTTGCCCTTCGCGGACTACTCTGGGATGACCCTTTTATCTTACCTCCCTATCGAGACCACCTCAAAATTTTTAACCTCAATACCCTCGAAAAACGCAGAGTCGTAGCTGACATTCTCTTCATCCATCGACTGCTCTCAGCTTCTGGGATTGCGTCTCCCTTTAAAATTCTATTTCTTTTAACACTAATCCTCGTAATTTACGCTCTCCTCGTCTCTTCTACAATATATTCGCACCTCTTATGGTTACAACGAAACCTCCTCCTTTTATTTTGAGCACTTCTCGTCCGATACTTGATATTCTTCACCATTCCCTTATTCCCCAACCCTTATTTTTTGTTAGTTTTTAAGTTCAAATTTTTAAGTTAGTTTCAGCTTGTATTAAGCGAAATACTCATAAATGGGGGTGTCAGCCCCCACCAAAATTAAAAATTAACATATATACTCGTACGTTGTATTAACGAGGAGGAAAGTTATTATTTAAAGTGTCTCCAATTGAAAAAGTGGAGTGTGATACCTAAATAAATGCGTCTGCGTTGTATGAAAGCTGGGCGGCGCATGGGGAACAAGTTATCTTCCGATTTCACTGTATCCAACTTCACTTCGTAGTGCACTTCAAAATTAAATGTAGAAAATTTGGTGCGCACTAATACGTTGTGTGTTTAGGTACCATACAAAGTATCGTATATGGGCATGTGGCGATTTTGACAGAAACGCAACGCAGACGCATTTATGTAGGTGCCACATGGAATGTCTTAACTTCAGGTTCATTTCTGAATACTACTGTAGGTGTTTATGAAGGGTTTTGTCGACACTGCTATGTTAAACGTAAGCTTAAATGGCAGTAAACGTAGATTTATTTTACCCTGGTTCAGCAGTTAGCTATCCAGCGCCGCCCCTATGAGCGAATACTCCTTTAATCGCATCGTGTCCAATCTCCATATAGGTCATATATTAATGTCTCAAAACTTCATGCTAACTTATTGGGTTCTACCCTATGAAATGTCCGATTTTATAGTAAAAATTTAAAAGCCATTATTATTTTTCCGTAAGTTTTTATCCAATCCAATAGGATCCGTTGGCATCTATGACATTCTACCAACGTGATACAAGTTCAAATATTCCTTTTTCGTAGAAGTGCTGACTTTTCGAGGCAATGACATCTTCAAAGACTTTTATGACCTCTGCTCTTTATGTCGATTTTCTCACAATATTTGATAGCGTTTATCGCTTCTTCTGGTTGAAGAAATGAAAAGTGGATTGGTCCTTTCGATGTCCACCAAATTGTAACCATAACCTTTTTTGGGTGAAGATCGGGTTTGGAGGTGTATTTTGGTTTTTCATCTGCATCCAACCACTCCCCAGATTTTTACTATTATCATACAGTATCCACTTTTCATCACAGGTATATCCTCAAATGCGTCATTAATGTTTTTCATTGCCAATGACGCATTATGTCCCATTTTAAATTCGCGCGCCGACAGCATGGGGTAAATAATTCCTACAAAAAAAAATAACGGTACCTAAAACGAACACTAAAATTCTCACATGTCAAGCACACGTACCAATTCATTTTATAAAAAAAAGAAAATTTAACGTTCTGGCATAGATGATCACTCGACAACTTCTTATTTCCGACTGAGCGAAACTCGGACATTTTCTTTGGTAGAACCCAATACCATTTTAATAAAATTTTTCAGCGAAGCAAAAATAGAGGGTTTTTCGAAAGACTGTTGATATACGACGTGAGTTAAAATTAGAAAAACCAAAAACTATTTCATAAACACCCAGTGAAGATCAACGCTTTGAAAGCAACTGGTTTTGAATACTTTCCACTCAAAGTAAATCCACTCATAAACAGGCGCCATTATGAATAAATCCACTGGAATATAAGCCAAAACAACTTCCAGTTGATCTTTCTCTGTCTTCCTTTCATATAATTTTTTTTACAAAACTATATCTATGCTCGTCTAAGGCAAATAAATCAGCTGTAGATACAAAGATACAAATCTCTTACATGTGCGGCAACATATTCTACTTCAAGCCAAATACAAGTATCGATGTTTTCCAATTTTAAAAGTAACTACAACCAAATCCGTGTTTTGTACCGTGTTGCTTCTCTGTGTTGGTAGAACACCACGAAAAAGCGAGGTAAAAGCAAAACATAAACATTACTTAATAGCACTACCATTACTAAAAGAATGGAGCTGTCGGTTGTAGGTGTAGCCGTATGCGATCATGCGGATCTGTCATCCACAACTTCAGCTCATATGGTCCGTTTTGATGTTGTTTTTAATTATTTTTGTTTTTTCGATTTTTTATTTTGGCTGTCTTACTCTTTTAATTTGCTGTTGACGCTCGTTTTAGCGTTTAAATTAGATTCGGCTGCGACCGCAATAAGTTTTTATTGTCGGCCGAGTGAGCAGTTATAATGAATATCTTGTTCCGTTAATGGCCAATGGTGTTCAAATAAAAAAGTATCTATCAAGCAAAACGATCTAACGTGTCTCAGAAGTAAGAACTTAAGTCAAATAAGATACACCACATAGTAACCAAGAAGGAGAACGCGAACACTTATTAGTCATTCACATTGTGACTGAGATTGATTGAACTGCTCAATGTTGTGGGTGTTGAACGATTTCTGCTCCAAGGTCGACAAAGTTCGAGTACGTTTTCTGTCTCCAAATCTCTGAAAAAAGTTGAGTTTTGTAAATTAATTTGTTGGCTTACGTAAGCTTTACGATTTTAAGTACGTGGGAAGTTTTGGGGAAGTAAATCGAATTATCAGAAGAAGAAGCAATTTCAAAGAGACTTAATAGACATCTCAATGTCTGAAAGCTCGTTATTAGGAAGGGGTTTTATGTTCAGAGATGTATTTTTTTTTTGTTCTTATGTTAATAAATTATTTTTTCATAAAATAAGCCTATTGAAAGCAAATTACTTAATAATCGGGTTCCCATTGAGAGTCTTTGCCTTAGACATTGCAACGCTCCATATTCTTTGGTCAAGGTCGAGCATCACAGTTAACTTAGTCTTGAGAATGAAGACCTTATACTTCTGGCCTTCTTGCAGTAAAAGTATTACATGAACCTACGTCTAAAGAAGATACACGGCTACGGATATCTAATCAAACAGAAACCCCAATCCAACTTATTTTCTATGAAAAGGGTTAAACGATATTTTCGCCGGTGCCCCGATACATACTTCTCCACTTAGATAGCGTTGCAGTCCGGAGTGGACTTGGCCTTGAACCAAAAATCCTTCTGCTGGAGCGTTAAAACTTATTCGTTCTAATTTTGTACTATAGAGCAGGATGATGAAGGGGATAATAAGAACTGAATAGAATAAAATTTGGAAACTTCAAAGTAAAATAAAAAAATATTTTCATAATTCATGTACATTTTTTTTATTTGCTTTAAAACCCTGTTTTTATTAAATTCATTCACAATTACAAAAAATAAAAAAAATATTTGGGTTCCCATTCTTTCCTCAACTTCTTTCGGATGTCCTTCATAAGGTTGGTGACAGTTACATCCGTGATCTTTTTGGACGCTCTTTTCCATTTAGCACTAAAATCTTTTACGTCTTTGCACACTGCACACTTTTCCTCAATTTAGCTTTGACCAAAGCCCAATACCTTTCAATGGGACGACACTGTGGAACATTGGGTGGATTCATGTCTTTTGGGACAAAGTCGACATTTTTAGCAACAAGAAAGCTCAACGTCACATGAGCATAGTGAGCTGAAGTTTAGCTTCAAAATAATGTTGAACCCTCGTGTTTGTTTAAGAAAGGAATCAACCGTGTTTTTAGACACTCGTCAATGTACACTTCTCCGTTAATTGCTCCCGTTGTAATAAACGATGAGCTTCTGTATCCACATTGGCAAATGGCTTGCCAAACGAGATATTTTGACCCGAATTTTTTCATCCCAATCGATGTTGTTGATTGCGGAAGAATCCCAGCTTCAAACGAGTTGTAAAATTGAGCACCTGGAAGAGTAGTAAAATCGGCTTTGACATAAGTTTCGTTATCCAAAACCAAGCACGCTTTCGTGTTGCCGATCAACTCGGATAGCTTTCGGGCTCGTGTTTTTATGATTTTTTTTTGCTTTTCAGTAACTTTTGGTATTTTTTGTGTTTTTCGTGTTTTTAGACCGTTACGGTTTTTAGATCTTTATACCATTGTTTGGTTGGTATTACATTTCCGACCAACAAATCTGGATGACATAGTCCGGTTTTTTACGATGGTACCCATTATTTTCCTGTCCAAATTTGTATCATGTGCTCCACTTTTAGCTCCACTTTTCTGTTTTCGCTTAACTGTCAACGTCTCCAAATATCGTTTAATAACAGAATCCATTGTACTGCGTGCTATGTTTAAATTTTTTGCGATGAAATGGTTTGGACGCGAAGTATTTTCGAGACATTTGTCGATGATCTTTTTACGGCGTTCCTCTTGACCCATATTTTATAAATATTTTAAACCCCACCGAACTAAAATCAATAACAAACTGAAACTAGAGAATATACAGGCTAATTTGGGTACAAAATTGGATTGCAATTTTTCCGCATTGGAAGTATAACCCGTATTAAAATTTACAGATTTTATTCGTTTCAGTCCTTACGAGCAGTCTCTATAGTCTTTCTTAAGAATACCTTATTACCCAATTGCCTTAGATCAAAAAACATCGAATGGCATCCGTTCATGATTTGTGGCGAAGAGTCATTATCAAAGTTAACACGTAGTCGAAGTAGTCAAAATCTCTAACCCACCATTATGGCTGTCTATTTTAACGTTCTTTCCATCGTTCGTTCCATCGGAGAACCCATTTTTGGCGCTTTGGTTTCTTTCAGATTTACCAGTGGTCGCAAGCATATGCAAGATGGTGCACAAACTTTAAGAAAATTGTGTTTCAGGTATTGGCTGTTCACTTTCGCAAAGCTTTCCCAAATAGGATTTTGAAAAAGCACATGACAGCGCATCAGCTTGACTGAGCTCTTAGTATTAGGTCAGTTGTTGACTTAGCAGGCCTTAAATTGCACTGAAAGCGGCTAGCCATATCGTTGGCTATTGGTTTCAGGTGTTCACACATACAACAGACAAGAGCTGTGCCATCACACAAACTCTAGGCACCAAAACGGGCCCATCGCGACCCCTGTAGCACCAGTTGAATTTACATTCAAATTGCAAAAACCTAAACAATCTCCCTGGTGAAACATCCAATTTCTTTGCAATAGCCAAGAAGTGTGTGCTATCTATTTCCTCTAGGTTTTCGAAAAAGTATCTCCCTACAAATTTTCTTCGGCTACGCGATATGTCCTCAACAGCTTGAAGATCACCGCCGAATCTGCAAATGTCCTTATCTGACAGTCTGAGGCTCTTTGCTTCCTTCCGAAGGAGACAGTGTCCTGTCAGGACTCCTATTATTGTACTAAGCTTATCCCTGTTTAATGTTATTAACTCTCTAGATCTTCTACCATCGAAAAGTGGCAAGACAGTCTTGGATACCCTGTGCCTTTTAAGACTTGACCACCATAGGTTGACAGTCTTTATGATTTTTCCCTCAATAGTGTACCTTACTATGCAAGGTGGTGGTGGTTTGATGTTGGCAACCTCACTCTTATTGCGTAGCCGTCTTCTTCTTGCAAGTTCATCCGCTTCTAGTTCATTTCCCTTTATACCGCAGTGTCCTGGCACCCAGCACAGTTTCACCCAGCTCTGACTGCATAATGCCTTGAGAACTATGCGACAGCCGCTGAATATAGCAGAATTGACGTTGGTCGATTCCATTGCCTTGAGTACGGCCTGCATATCGATGTAGATAGCGATATCTCTTCCGGATACCGATTTCATCTGCATTAACTCAGCCGCCCTGAGGACGGCTAGAACATCTGATTGGAAGACACTCTTCGTTCTGGGTCTTCTGAGAAGACACTAGAACCTGTTCCTTCCTTTGTTTTCGAGCCATCTTGAAAATAGTAATTTCATTTGACCTGATTTTGCATTTTTTTCTGGATATGTTTTATCATACTTAATGTCGAAATCGACCAAGGAAAGAATTTCATCCGTAAGAATTGGATTGCATGGCAGTACCTCCGCTAGGATCGTACGGTGTCCGAAACTACTGCTCTCGAATTGACCCAAATTAGTGAGTCGTATCGCACAGTTGCCAGCAACAGTAGGTGCAGAAAGGTGTCCAATGCGCAGCTGCAATGGCTATAGAAGCCGTTCTTTGAAACGTCGCTAATTTTCCGTTAACTTTTGTACCACATATAATTATGGGTTTACCACCACCGTATATAGCCAGTACACCATAGCAGCTTTTAAGCTCCAAATTTTTTCTACCGATATTTTGCAGATTAAACGAGCATTGTATGTCTTTTTGATTCTTTCCGTTACGCTAAGATTCCATTTCAGTTTTTTGTCCAGATTTACACCCAAATACGAGTACTTTATGCTATCTAAGAGGGACAATCCAACTCCGCTGAGTTTTGGGAGTTTGAATTGAGGTATCTTTCTGGCAAAAAGAACCAGCTCCGTTTTGGAAGAGTTGGCATTGAGACCACAGCTTTTTGCCCAAGTGCTGATCATTTTCAGGGCAACCTCCAACCACTACCCTAATCGTAAGAAAGTTTGTCGTTACGTTATGCGTAAAAATACAATGCTACATGTTTCTAAGCCACTGGACGGTTGACTGAATTCAACCCAATTACCGCTCATCATCAACTCTGATTTGAATAACTCAAATATTTTTCCTTGTCTCAATTAAAATATTTAAGCGCACTATTATGACCACGTTATCTGCGTATGCCGTGGCACTTATACCCATCGTACTAAGCTTTTTAAGGATGTCATAGGAGTGGCGGTATGATTCCCCCTTGAGGTGCTCCTCTAGTTACAGACATTCTAACCGACCCTTGCCCAATGGAGCAGTATATTTTCCTACTTGCAAGCATGTTTGCAACAACCCAATTTGTAATTCACTGTTCAATATTAGCGTCTACTAGAAAGCTTTTAATGGCACTGCACTCAACGTTATTGAAGGTTCCTTGCACTCGTATATCGAGGAAGACCGCCATCGCAGACTCATTTCTATTTTCCCAAAGTTCATGCCGGGCGGTTTCTACAGATGTGCCTTTCATACATACTCGTATATGCATGGCTTTGATCTACCACTGAGCCAAAACGAAAGTCGACTCCTGAAAAAAAAAACAATGGAGCTGTCGCGTAAGCAACGGAAAAAACGAACAAGAAAGAATTTTCAAAATATACGCGACCGGAAACGGATAAAACAAAAAAAGGAGAAGGTGCAAAGAAACGTGCCGAACAGGCTCACGCAAATGAAGCAGCCATCATCGAGGAACCAGGACTAAAGTAAGCAAAAATACCAACAGGAAGAAAATAGTCGGCGAGAAAGCCAAACCTGACGCAATTGTAATTAAGTCCAAGGGAAGCCTTACGCGGAAATACCCCGTAACATAAAAGCAGATCCCAAACTAGAACAAGGTGGTAAATCAGTAGCGAGGATTAGAAGGACGCATAAGAGAGAACTGCTAATACAGCTCAGGAATACCGTCAGCAAGGCCGAGGACGTAAAGGCCGCAATAAGCGAAGCTCTAGGACAAAAGGCAGAGGTCCGAGCCCTTACACAACGCATTACTATTGAATGCAAAGACATGGATGAAGTTACCTCAAAGGAGGAAATCTGTGAAGCAATCAGAAAGCACTTCGGATTCGAACAGATAACGATAGCGGACATCAGATCAGATGGACACACACAGAGTGTACTAATTAGCCTTCCTATAGGAATCGGAAAAAGGATGCTAGAAGCAAGAAGACTAAAGGTAGGCTGGGTAAGCTGCCGGGTCCTCCAAAAAAAGATGCTAAAGAAGTGTTTCAAATGCCTAGAATTTGGACACGTAGCAAGCAGATGTGAACGCCTAGAAGACCGCTCTTCTGTGAGATAGCTCAGGATATCCTGAAACAAATAGCAAGAGATGAGAAAGCGGATGTGGTCCTGATAAGCGAACCATATAAAACTCTCGACAGCAGAATGTGAGTATGCGACAAGACAAAGCAAGCCGCAATATGGATATGCGGGAACGACGCCTTTGAAGATGTCGATGGTGATGCGGAAGGATTTGTACGCGCAAAAGTAAAAGGCATCAACTTCTACAGCTGCTACGCGCGACCTAGTTGGACACTCAGCCAATACCAAGCAATGCTGGACAGGTTGATAAACAATGCACAACACAAAACTGATGTGATTATTGGAGGAGACTTCAATGCTTGGGCTACGGAATGAGGCAGCAGGCTCACCAACGAAAGGGGGCGTACACCCCTTGAAGCATTTGCATCTCTAAACATAGGTTTAGCAAATAGAGGAAGGAGCAACACATTTCGCAAAGCAGGAACGGGATCAATCATCGACCTAACCTTTGCTAGTCACTCTATCTTACGCAACATGAGCTGGCGCGTCAGCGAGGGGTATAGCCATAGCGACCACCAGGCGATTATATTCAAGATAAAAAAAACCAAAAGAACCCTGCAGCGACAAAAAATTAGGGGCCCACAATGGAAGGACAGCCTTTTTGACAACAATATATTCGAGAAGATACTGAATAGCTCTACCACAGATACAAGCGGATCAGCCGAAAGCTTGTCGCATCAACTTACAGAAAATATCGTATCGTCTTGTGATGCGGCAATGCCAAGGAAAACAGCAAATCGAAGAGGCGCCCCATTCTACTGGTGGAACGATGAAATAAGAACACTCAGGGCAAAGTGTTTAAAAACTAGATGTAAAGTCCAAAGGTCTAGAGGGAGACATTACTTCCAACAACACCTAGAAAGCTTTAAACAGGCAAGACGGGAGTTTACAAAGGCGATCAAAGAGAGCAAATCAAGGTGCTTCAAACGTATATGCGACGAAGCGGATATCAACCCATGGGGCACGTCCTGCAGACCAAACTGAAATCCTGCAGGTCTCCACAAATCATGTGCCCAAAAATGCTGATAACCATAGTGGAGCACTTGTTCCCCAAAAGGTTACACAACATGGTCACAATCGTCCGGGAAACAGAAGTAGGACATATCCCAGCCGTTACACTAGAAGAACTGCAGAGATCTCTTAATCGAATAGGAGACAAAAAGGCGCCTGGGCCCGATGGTACTCCGAACACAGCATTAAAGGCTGCTGCCGGAATAAAACCAGATCTTTTCATCGCAACATTGCAAAAGTGTCTCGAGGAGGGAGTGTTCCCAGAATCGTGGAAGTTGCAACACTTAGTGCTACTACCCAAAGGAGAACCATCGCCATATCGCCCAATATGTCTTCTAGACACAATGGGAAAGATCCTTGAGCGTATAATGTACGACAGACTGCTGACTGTACAGAGGAGAAGGGAGCCCTCTCAAACCACCAATTTGGATTTCGAAAGTCACGCTCCACGATCGAAGGGCATCTTTGGAGGTGAACTCCTGTGGAACCTAATGTAGGACGGAGTTTTGCGACTGAGGCTGCCCGAAGGAGTCAGTGTCATCGGATTCGCAGACGATATAGCTATCGTGGTCGTCGCATGAAGTCGAGTCAACCACAGCCATTGTCCAAATAAAGCAGTGGCTCGAATCTGCGGGTCTCGAACTGGCGAAACAAAAAATAGAAGCCGTTCTTATTACGAGCAGGAAAACCGTGGAATATATCAATATTCAAGTCGGTAACCAGAACATCCGATCGAAGAAAGCGGTAAAGTACCTAGGAGTGATGTTAGACACCTGGCTACGGTTCAAACAACATATGGACTACGTGAGGAAAAAAGCGTCAGCGCTACAAGCGGCACTCTCCAGAATACTGCCGAATGTTGGCGGACTTGGATACGCAAAAAGGATCCTCCTAGCTAAAGTGGTCAGCTGGGTTATTCTGTACGCGGCACCAGTCTGGACAGATATGCTGAGAAGGAAAGAAACATGCTGGAAACTGTCAGCGGTCTATCGACTCGTTGCACTAAGGACAATAATGGGCTATAGGACGATCTCGGACGAAGCCGCATTTGTCATTGCTGGAATGATTTCCATCGATATCCTCGCAGACGAGATGAGGAGAATTTACCGCAGGAAAACCTCAATGCCAACTGATGCGAAAGCAATAAGGAGAATGAAGGAGGAAGAAAGGGTACGTTCTATAGCCCTATGGCAATCTCGAAGGGATAATGCCACAAAGGACAGATGGACTTGTACCTTGATTCCAAAAATCTATGTATGGATGTACAGAGCCCAAGTAAACTGCAACTATCATCTTACGCAGTTCAACTCTGGTCATGGCGGATACCGAAAGCATTTATACAGATTTGGCCATGACAACTCCCGCTTTTGTCCCGAGTATCCAAATCAGGAGGAGGACGTGAACCACGCAATATTCCTTTACGGACGCTTCGTGGAATGGAGAGAAAATCTACCAGACTCCCCAGAGGTAATTAAGAGAATGGTGGAGTTGGTAAATATCTGCGGATTTGTAAAAACTGCGCAGACCGAGCTACGGAGAATAGAAGCAGAAGGAGAATAATATCCCGTGAATCGTTCATGCTGGTAACGCGGGTTATCATATGTGCTTGCTGTGAATCAGTCAAAAAGCCATTACTGCATCTAGTCCCAATGTCAATCTCCAATAATCGCTCTAGGGTTTTAAGCATAAGGGCTGACAGACTTATTGGTCTGGAATCTTTTGCTGTTAAAAACCCCTGCTTACCAGCTTTTGCTATAAAGACCACCTTAATTTCCCTCCAAACTATTGGAATATACCTTATTTTTAGTCTGTGTCTAGAGCAATAAGTGATTTTGTAAAGTGTAAAACCTGTGACGGAGAAATAAAATTTGAAACAGCTTCACGACGAGGTTTTGATTTTAACACGTTCGCGGATAAGACGGCATATGCCATCAATGGTTAAGGAAAGTAACAGGTCATGACGGCATATGTCGTCAAAGAATTTTAGATCTGTTATGACAAGATGGGATACCCCGACTAAAAATACATTATATGTCCATACTCCAGCATTATTTATCCTAAAGGAGTCCAATTTTCACTACACTACGGAATAATTTTTGCCTTTTTACAAAACTTGCACAAACTTGTTGCATTTCCCACGTTCAAGCCGGCATCTGCCGTCAGTTTTCAGTGCATTTAGTTTAGAGTGTCCCCAGACATCGGTCGCATTTGTGTGCTCTTACAGAAATAGTGCAAAATAAGATAAATGATCTTATCTTTTACACATATGGTATAAGTACATAGCTTGAATATGGACCGTTACAGTAAAGAAAAGTAGAAAATTTTGAAGCTATTTAGTGAAATTTAGGATGATTGTAATGAGGAATCTGAACATGATCCATTTACCGATGATGGGACATTCGGCGACGATCCTGGTTAGCAACCGAAACAGGATGATCAATTAGAAGAGTCTTCAGAGACTTCACCAAAGGCAAATCTGCAAGTAACTCGCGATGACCAACACCGAGGCAGAACCGGGCGATGAAATCATTCAAGATTATCCTGAAGGATCAGATGGCGATAGCTTTTCTGACTTAGACTCGGAAGACGAGGGATCGGGAATTGCTTCAGAAACCGAATTAGATGGCGAATTGGTTGAAAATACCAAGGAAATATCTCAGTTCAATTTAGATGCAGGGATTAGTGGAGTGCAGATAAACTTGGACGAAAAATGTACTCCCCTTGACGTTTTCCACCAAATATTTGGATCGAATATAGTTGAAAAAATTGTGAGTTCTTGAGGCTTATGGAGAGAGACTTTGCTCAAGCTATGGTCGTAAAACTAGATATGAACGTTTTGCTGTTTCCAAGCCAACGCATTCCAAAGAGATGTTTAAGTTCCTTGGGCTTTGCTTGCTTCAAGCACAAGTCAAACCGCCAAAGATTCGTGATCTCTTTTCTAATGACCCGTTATATTATCATCCAATATTCCGGTATACAATGACCGGCCGATGATTTGAATAACTATAAAAATGCCACAGCTGCTCTACTGAGGAAGGTTGATGAAGCTTTTCTTGGAAAGTTTTCAAAAGGCCTACTGTCCTAAGGAACATATTGCGCTGGATGAATCTCTACTTTTGTTCAGAGGATGACTTAGTTTCAGGCAGTATATTAAAGGAAAGAGAGCGAGATATGGGATAAAGCTTTAAGAGCTTACAACGAGTGACGGGTACGTTTTAAATGTCGAAATCTACCACGGGAAAGCAATCAATAACAAATCTTCAAAAGTTGGTGATATAGTTCCCCGCCTTATGTCTCCATAAAATCGATAGCGGAGTTGGTGACGGTGTTTTCTCAAATAAGATAAATCTAAGCCTCTCTTTCCGTATTCCAAATCACTGTAGCGTGTTCCAGGCGATTATGCTCTGTCCTGGGTGAAGAAAAACGTGATATCTGCAAAGGATATCCGCATCTTTTCGGATAGCCAGGTCGCTATCAAGTCCCTGGACTCGGTCCCACTAAATTCCAAAACCGCCCTTGAATGCCGATTATTTCTTATGAAGATGGCAAAGCAGTTCAACCTCCACCTTTGTTGGGTGCCGGGCCACTGAGACATTCCAGGGAACTGTACAGCCGATGAACTCGCCAAAATTGGAACCACTTTACTTATTCTACCGGAAAAGGGTAGCATAGGTATACCAATCACTACGTGCAAACTAACATTAAAGCTGGATGCCAATAAAAAAACAGACTTAAGGTGGACTGTTGGACCAACATGTCTAGCGGCCAAACAGGTCTAGCCAACACTGGATCGCTCTAAGTGTCTGATCTCAGCGCTATCATCGGTGTCATCACTGGAAACTGTCTCATAGGCAAGCACGCAAGAAAGCTTGGCGCTTTTACAAACGATTTCCGTAGAAGCTGCATGGACGAGGAAGAGGAGGAGACAATCCTCCATCTACTCTGTACATGTCCAGCTCTCTCCCAGAGAAGAAAACTTCACTAAGGAGCTTTCTTCTACAATGACCTAAACGATCTAAAAAATATAGACGTAAACAGTCTCCTACGCTTCATCATAAGCTCAAACTGGTTCCATTAGTAAGAGCATCATAGATCCACGTGGCATCACAATGGGGGCTAATAGGCCAAAGCGGGTTGGTATTTCCAATAGGCACTCTTACCTATGTCTCCATATCTTTACAGAGGCCATCATCTTATTATTGATAATTTCTACAATAGTGTTGGTCTCTCCAAAACTCTGTTGACTCAAAGGATACATAATACCGGAACGTTACGCACCAATGGGAAAGGAAATCCTAATAAAGTAACGACTAAGAAACTTACACGAGGAGAACATGTGTGGCTAAGTCAAGGTCAGGTATATGTATCGAAATGGTGCGACAGACGTGCCGTACTTTGTATTACAACTGCGAAACATCCTGTAGTTATCACAACTTCCAACCGATAACGACATTCTAAGGAAAAGCCCAAGGAAATTGATGTTTATAATCGCTACATGTCTGGTATAGATAGAGCGGATCAAATGACATCGTACTATTTCTCACCAAGAAAACCTATTCGCAGGTATATGTTGCACATGCTAAATGTTGCGGTCTGGAATTCATTTCATTTTACATATACAAAATAAAAACTGATGACACGGAATTAGAATTTATTCAATTTAGAAATATGGTAGTCTCATCAAATCTCTAGTACACCTGCCAAATAATCAGTCGTTCTTTGACCTCCGCAGAGATCGGAAGTATTTCATGTTCGGCTTTACAAGTGTTAAAAATAAGGAAGTATACTTTTAGGCAACAGTTTTACAAGTGTTCGGTAGCCAAAGGCGTAAAGACTCAGTCAACAAATTTCGTGGTTGTGGGTTCGATTCCCAACCACAGATAAAGTTTTTTTTTTTTTTTTCTCTTTATTTAATATCACAAAAAGATAATTGGTGCAATAATAAAGTGTTAAAGCAAAGTCGATGAGTGGAACTAAGCGGTCCGCTATCCCAATAGCGGGGTCAGCAGATGGCATGATGTCGTCTGATGATCAAGCCGTTAAGCCAGTACACTCGAAAACAACAACAACAACAACAATAACAGACACTGGCACAAAGAGGAGGAGGAAGTTGGAGCCGACTCCGAGTATCGTTACGCGCTCGCATTCAGCTTCGTTAGAAATGCTGCATGGTAGAGTGCGGGGGAGGGCTGCGATGATAGCAGCAAGCGCAGCAGAAAAGAAAAGGAGACAAGAGTCGGATAATAACGACTGTCCATTTACATCCGACGGAGGTGAAGGCCCCTACATGGGAGCAGACAACAGCTTTGCATCCCTCGCTGCATCTGAGTCAGATGACGAAGAGGAGGAGGTCGAGGCTCTGCACAGTAGCATTAAGCAGCTACAACAAAAAGTGCTAGCTATAAAAGCAAAGCAAGTGGCAAGGAGGGAGATGGAGAAGCAGCGACTACTTCAAAGACCTCAGGTACAACAAAACATAAACGTGGAGCTTCCACAACAACAACAACAACAGAAACAACCATTGGTAAAACAAAAAACACAGAAACCGGCACAAGAATTGACAAAATCAGATGTACAAGCACAGCAAAAACATAAGCAACAAAAAATACAGAAAAATAAGCCGCAACAACAACAGCAGCAACATCAACAGCAACAACAACAACAACAGCAACAGCATCAACAACAACATAAGCAAAAGCAACAACAGCAGAGACAACAACAACAGCAAGAGCAGAAAGCCACCAAACAAAAAGTGCCACCAATCAACACATTTAAATTGGAGTTAAAGGACACTATCGAGCTATGTAAGTCGGCCATAGGCTGTAATTTTTTTATTAAAAGCCTAAGTGTAGATAGGCATGCGATCCACTGTAACACAGTGGAGCGCTACCACAAAATCAAAAGTTTATTGAGGGATTCGACGACGGAGTTCTTCTCCTACACCCCTAAGGGTGAGAAGCTGCAAACAATGCTGCTGAGGGGGTTAGAACCGTCGACTGATCCGGAGGAGCTCCTTGCACTGCTGAAAGAGAAGGAGTGCGAAGGGCTCAAATTCGTGGGGGTCAAGCCATTTGTCACGGCTAGAGCTAAAAGGGAGAAGCGGAAACTACCGTTCTTCCTGGTCCAGCTAAGTCCCAACAGCAAACTGGATGGTCTAAGGAGTATAAAAGTCCTAGACTACCAGGTTGTACACTGGGAAAAATTAATGTGTTCGCTGCCAAAGGTTCGGGCACGCCGCGTCGAACTGCGAAATGCAGCCTCGATGCGTGAAGTGTGGAAAGAACCACAAGTCAGAGGAATGCGCTCTAGGTAAGGACGGAGCGTCCGAAAAAAGCCAACTCTCTTGTGCCTTATGCAGGAACACGGGACACACCGCAAACTATCGGGGTTGTCCCAAATTCCAATATATAAAAAGAGTAAATCTGGCTCGGCAGCAGAAAGTGGAAGTTAAACGTCCACTCGTGCAGGCACAAACACCAGCCGTTACTCCCCAAGTTACCTACGCCCAAATGGCGGCAGGTAGGGGAACTACGGTACAACAAGCAAAGGTAGCTTCTCAGGCCCCAGCGCCTAGAGCTCCAGAACCTGTACCTGACATGCTGGCTATCTTGCTCTCTATTCAGGGGCAGATGGCTCAGCTTCAGCGTCAAATACAGGAACAGGCTACGCGGGTAGATCAAATATACGCGCTGCTGCCGGGCCTAACGCACCTCCAGTCGTAATGGGTTCGTACATGGCGGAGCAAACCCTGAAGGTCCTTGCAGTGAATGTTAATTCACTGATTAGGTTCGAACGAAGAGCAGCACTGTTTAAGTTGCTTAAAGACCAAGCCCCAGATGTGCTTTTGGTTAGCGAAACTAAGCTTACCAAAAGACACAAGATGAGGCACAGAAGGTATGAAATATTACGAAGAAACCGACCCAATTCCATTCAAGGAGGAGGCGTTGCGATCTTTGTAAGAAAGGGACTGCGTTTCAAAAGAGTATAAAGTCGTGTAGTACGTAGGTTCCAGGTGCTGGAAGCATGCGTCATGTACATCCCTCTCCGTAGCGGAAAGCGGTTATACATGGTGTCTGTCTACGCACCTAAGGCTACTCAATCCACCTTATTCATCTCAGAGCTCGAGACACTTTTTCGATTCCTGAGGCTGGAATTGGAAGACAACTATTTTATTATCGGCGGAGATTTCAACGCCAAACATAGTGATTGGGGAAATAATATACCAAATACTAGAGGGAACCTACTGTTCAATTGGTGGGGTCAACACAGCATAATGTATCGACTAGGGCTTAAGGCGACTGATAGTCCGTCGTTTCCCAGACACGGGTCCTACTTGGATCTTCTACTGTTCGACTCACGAATACAACTGACATGCACTAACCAACAAACTACAAACTGTCTACGTACGTTTGTGTATGACAGTGACCATTGCGGTCTCAGCACCGAAATAATTGTTCCCAACGAAACTGCGGAATTGGAAGAGTTTGTTCAAAGGTATTCCTACAATTATAGTAGGGTGCGTTGGACACACTTCACCAGAACGCTGACGAGAGCACTCTCCTCGAATTCGCTCTATCCACCGTCCAATAGAAATCTGTTAAACGAGGAGATTGACGGGTATCTAAAACTAATGGACGAGACAATTAAACGAACTATGGACAAAACGATACCTCGGTATCAACACACTGACGAAGAAGACTTATTCCGCAACGCAACTATTGACGCACTGCACCGACATAAGAGTAGACTGCTGTCAAGACTAAAAACCTTGTACAGACAGTTTACTGACAGACATAACCCGGAGATCATAACATTGAAGTCGTCGATTAAAAACCTCCAGATATTAATAAAGGAAAATTACAGAAACTCTGTAAGTTTGTATTGGAACAATAAAATTCGGGCTGTAAACACCAGCAACCCGAGTATGTTCCCGCAAATAAATAAGATATTTCGGAGAAATACAAGGGGCGTTCAAGATATTCTCGGTATCGGGGTGAAGCTGTGGTTGCATATATAAATTGACTTATTTATCAAGTAACACTATTATTTTAGTGCATTCACGTAAAATTTCATATAAATGTGATTATTAATTCGCGTTTTATCTCTAGTTAAACAGAATCATAATGGCAACTGAGGCAATGATGGTGAAAATTGAGCATCGCGCTGTAATTAAATTTCTCACTAAGCAAGGAAAAATTCAAAAAACTATTCATGAAGAGATGGTGGCTGTTTACCAGGGTTCCGCACCTTCATTATCAACTGTGCAAAAGTGGTCAAGTGAGTTCAAGAGAGGCAGAGAGAGCATTGAGGACGACCCCCGCTCCGGCGCCCCGGCTACTGCTTGTACGGGAGAAAGCATCAAAGAAGTCGAAAAACTTGTTCTTGAGGATGCCCGAATAAAGGTGAAAATGATGGCAGAGATCACCAAGCTTTCAATTGGTACCATTCACACCATTCTTCATGACCATCTTAACCTTTCAAAGGTCAGTGCAAGGTGGGTGCCACGAATGCTCACAGCGTCTCAGATAAAAAGTGAGAATCGCATGCTGTAGAGAGCTTTTGGAGATGTGTAGTGAGAACGCGGACGGTGTTATGGATCGAATTGTTACTGGGGACGAAACATGGATCCACCACTATGACCCTGAAAGCAAACAAGAGTCCATGCAGTGGCATAAAAAAGGAACAGACCCCCCGAAGAAGTTCAAAGTCACTCCGTCTGCCCGAAAGCTCATGGCCACAGTTTTTTGGGACTCAAAGGGAATCTTGCTCATTGAGTACAAAAAAAAAGGTGAAACCATCAACGCCACATCCTACGCTTCCACTTTGCATAATTTGCGGGAGGAAATTAAAAAGAAAAGACGGGGTAAACTCGCAGCGGGTGTGTTGCTTTCTCATGACAACGCTCCTGTTCACACGGCGCGAGTTTCCAAGGCTGCTGCGCGAGATTGTGGTTTCGAAGAAATCCAACACCCACCCTATAGTCCAGACCTTGCCCCTAGTGATTATTTCCTGTTTCCGGATTTGAAAAAATCTCTTCGTGGAAAAAGATTTTCGGATGATGAAGAACTCAAGTCGGTATTTTGCAGAGAAAGAGGAAATTTATTATTTTGAGGGTTTAAAAAAGCTTATCTCAAGATATAACAAATGCATTGATGTTAGGGGAGATCATATTGAAAAATAAAAACAATTTAAATTGAATTCGCATTTTCCTTCATATCGATACCGAGAATATATTGAACGCCCCTCGTAATCAAAACGACCTTCCATGTCTCAAAATCGCCCGAACGACGAACAACGAACAAATACTTGTAGCAGCAGGCATTAATCCAAATGAGGCAGTTGATGATGACAACTTCTTTGCGATCGAGGATCCGCAGGAGAAGGTAGAGGCTATAGGAGCGACTTTCCAGGAAGTGTACAAGGCGAGTGATATCATTGGCCCTAACCGCGACCTGGAGAGTCGAGTCCTTGTGCACAATACCTGCCTTCGAAATGAAATTGTGAATTGGCGATTCGAGAGCTCGGGTTTCACCCAGTTCAGTGACGAGACTATGGTAAATAATGTCATCACCAACGAAAGGGTATTACCACCGTTCATTTCGAAGGAAGAGCTCCAAACGATCTTCGAATCACTTAGAAGTAAGAAATCAGTGGGAACCGATGAAATACCGAACATTGTGCTTCGACATCTCCCACTAGAAGCGGTGGACATTTATACCACCCTGTTTAATAATGCAATGAATAATGCACATTATCCAGCGCATTGGAAAACTGCGGTGATACATCCCATTCCCAAAAGGAATAAAGATACTTCCAATCCGGCGAATCTCCGCTCGATCAGTCTTCTTCCAAACATCAGTAAGGTTTTCGAGAAGGTAATCAATAGAGCCCTGACTAAGTGGGTTGAGGACAAACATATCGTTCCGGATAATCAATTCGGTTTCAAGGCGGGGCATGATATCATTCATGCTGCGTCTAAACTGGTTTCTGATATCCAATGGAACAAAAGCAAGAAACAGTGCACTGGTGCCTGCCTGATTGATTTGGAAAAAGCTTTCGACACCGTATGGTTAGAGGGACTCTTCTTCAAGCTGGACAGGTTGGGCATTAGTAAACCACTGCTGTATATTCTTTTTGATATGCTCTCCAGTAGACAGTTCATCGTGAAGAATGGCGACGTGACCTCTGCTGGAACATTCAATATCAAAAACGGTCTGCAACAAGGTGCGGTAAATTCGCCGATCCTATTCAACATTTACACAAGTGATCTGATAGGTTCACTTCACCATGCCATAGCGTACGCAGACGACTTAATCGCGTACAGATCAGGTCCAAAGATTGAGGTCATTAATACACTTTTGCAACGTGACTTCGACAAAATTAAACAATATTGCGATGACTGGAAGTTGAAAATCAACTTTCAGAAGTCGGAAACCATTCTGTTTAGGACGCCTTTGTCTGGGGCCTCTAGGGATACCAGAAAGAATTGGCGAAAGTTCTCTATCGTCGGACAACATGGACAGCCACTTGCTTGTCGAAATGTAGTCAGATACCTTGGGATCTGGCTAGATCAATATCTATATTTTAACAAACATATAGATGTTGCTCTGGCCAGAGCCAGAGGTGCTTTTGCCCTTACAAGGAGACTGTTTTACAACAGCCAACTACATGCGAGGGTGAAGGTGATCTGCTACATGGCCCTTATCCGGCCTATGCTTGTATTTGGATGTCCCGTGTGGTTCAACGTGAGAGCAAGTTTATTGGAAAAGATTCGGGTGTTTGAGAGGGCTTGCCTTAGGGCTTGTCTTCGGTTATACAGAACACCAGACTCTGAGTACATAAAATTCTATCGCAATGAGGTCTTGTACAATAGGGCGAACCTAATAAGAGTGGACAATTTTGTTATTAAGTTGACTCGAAGGCACATTGCAAGAGCAATGACATCGTCGAACAACCTGATCTCTGGGGCTTACTACCCTAATTATATGTATCATGAGAGAGTTCGCTTTGATGGCTATGTTCCTCCAGAAGCGTTTCTCTACCTTGATAGCAAAGGTCTGATCCAGGACAGATTGGCTGTGCCGCTAATCTTCCACGTTGCTCGAACAGCTGCGGATAGGCGACTCAACTACGACAGAGACGTCGCACATGGCAGTGCGGAGCGTCTCCGGTTCAGTAGTCGCGACATGAGGGATGTTGCTCGACAGCACCAACAATTTTGGTGGCTATTTGAAGGAGGGGAGGGTTCGTCATCGAATTCCTCAAGTAATAGGTAGCTTCATGTGAAGCAAAGTGGGCCAGCCTAATTTTTTTAGCCATGGCCGGCTTACGTAGTTTTAAGTAGGTATAAGTTAGTTTTTAAGAAAAAAAAAAAATATATATATAAAAACAAAAAAAAAAAAAACATAAATAAAAATAAAAAATAACAAAAAAAAAATTAAACATATATATATATATATATATATATATATATATATATATATATATATATGTGTGTGTATATATTAAGTATATACGCATTATGTGTATATATATGTATATATATATGTACGTATTAGATGTAAGTAGGTTAAGTAGATTAAGATATATTTTTAAGTAGTCTGTAAGTTTTTAGTTTTAGGTTTTTATATTAATATAAAAAAAACTGTCCAAATACTAAGTTTTTGCTTAAAATCTATTTTCTTAGTTTTAGTTGTAATGTAAATATAAAATTAAAGATAAACTGTAATATACGTCGAAAGACTTAGTTTAAGTGTTAGGTTTAACTTAGAGTGCCCGCATGGGGCCATTAAGTTAGTATAAGATTATTTGTAAGTTATTTAAGCTAATTTTTAAGCATTTTTTTGTCTAGCATGTAAGAGTAAATTAATTAAGAAAATAAAAATGCATTTAAACTGAAAAAAAAACTGAACTGAAAACACCTGCCAAATAGCATAAAGATTGGGAGATCACTGTCGGTGCCGGGTCATAATCATGGAGGAAATAGATCACCGTTTCTTCACCAAATCGACCATCAACTTCAAAAGGGGGTTTAATTGATAGTTCTCGTGCACACTTCATTGAAAGAATTCCATTTGAAACTAATCGAAAGAGGAAAGTTGTTTATAAGAGATGCAAGCAATGTAACAAGTCAAAGATAAGGAAGGAAACCTCATATAGGCGCAAAAACTGTCCTGACAATGTTGCTCTTCGTCCTGGTAAATGCTTCGAAGACTACCATACTTCTCGAATACATAAAGTTTCTCAAGTTACAAAACAAAGTGATGTAAATATTTTAATTTTTTTTGTATTCTTTTTCATACTTGAATGTATTTTTATTTGTTTATTGAATTCGGTAAATTGTTGAATTGTTTTGTTTTTCTTAAAATAATAAATTAATTTATGTATAAATCAAGCGTTTTTTTATGTATTGGGTATATAACTTGCGGTTTTTTTCAAAATTTTAACGTTTATTTAAGAAAAACATGTACAATAGTATTATTCAAAGTATTGCCCATCTGAAGCTATGACTTTTTCCCATCTTTCTGGCAATTTGTGGATCCCATCACAGAAGAACTGCGCCGGCTTGGCAGCCAGGAATGAATCAAGTCAATTTTTGATATTCTGCTTTGATGTGAACCGTATTTCAGTGAGGGCATTCTGCATCGATAGTAGTCAGAAGGGGCAAAGTCTGGGCTATAAGGCGGGTGGGGTAAGACTTCCCATCCACTGTTTTCCAAATAGTTCTTAACCGGAATAGCAACATAGGGTCGAGCGTTGTCATGATGGAAAATTATTGCCTCGTGTCTGGTCGCATATTCTGGGCGTTTTTCGGCCACTGCTCTCTTGAAACGGATTAATTGTGTTCGGTAGCGTTGTCCATTGATGGTTTCACCCGGTTTTAGCAGCTCATAATAGAGCACACCCATCTGATCACACCAAATACAGAGCATTACTTTTGCGCAATGGATATTCGGCTTTGCCGTTGATTTAGCTGGTTGGCCGGGTTTCACATATGATTTTTTGCACTTGGGGTTGTTGTAATGGATCCATTTTTCATCACCGATAACAATCCGATGCAAAAATGACTTCCTTTTGTGGCGTTCCAGCAGCATTTCGGACATGCAAAACCGCCTTTTGACGTCTCTCGGCTTGAGTTCATGTGGAACCCAATTTCCTTGATTTTGAATATATCCAGCTGCTTTTAAACGTTTTGAAATGGCTGCTCTTCTTGTGTTTGGCAACAATCTTCATAGAGTAATTCCAGTTCTTCATCTTCGAATTTTTTTGGCTGCCCAGGACGTTCATCGTCTTCCAAGCCAAAATCACCACTTTTAAATCGTGCAAAGCACTTTTGGCACGTTCGCTCAGCTAGCGCATGTTCACCATAAACTTCCACCAAAATACGATGACTTTCGGCAGCAGTTTTCTTCATATTAAAGTAATGAAGAAGAACTCCCCGCAAAAACACTTTTTCAGGCACAAAGTTCGACATATTTGAGTGAAAAAAAATTATTGTTGTTTACGCTTCAAATGAATGACATATACTGAAATGAGGTACAATGACAGTGGCTTTCCAACGCATGTTCCAATGGAATAATAACAATGAAATAATACAAGTTACACCATCTCTTAGCAAACCGAACGAATTAAGTTATATACCCAATATTTCACAACTTTCTTATAGCTGGATATGCCGTCTTGTCAATTTGCATAACTTTTTTCTTCGGTGGGTCATGATGGCTATAGCCGACATGGGTTATCCAGTGCTGTCCCATTGACAAACTTTAAAGATATAGCTGGGCTGCGGCGGCAATCGCCGTCAAATTGAAGAGTGAGTAAAAACTATCACAATCGCATTCTATATCGATTTTCATCATTTTGGTCCAATCCCGGATAATATATCTCTAAAAATGTCGGAGATATGCGGGTGTCATTCTAGCATTCCCCACCAAAAATCATGTGTCCGCGAAAGTGTTAAAATGGTTTTTTCTTGTGAGTCTCGCGCCATGAACTTCAGTCCTTTTGTCAAGCATTCTTATGAGATAAATAGACGATTTATATTTGTGATGAGAATTCTTGAAATAGGATTGGAATGTGCAGCTAAATTCTGTGGATTGATAGACATGCCAGCTTGCTTGACACAACATACTTATGACTTGGTTATTGAAAATATTTACTCTTGTGTGAAAGTAGCGACCAAGAAACTTTTCGAAAAAGGTTGTGCTGAAAAAAAAAACGTGAGTGGTGGAAACCAAGGTGATGAAGGTTGTGAAGAATTTACAGTATCTGAACTTGGATTGGCTGGAAGACCACAAAGATAATACTTCTGCAAATCATAATTGCTCTTCAGGAAAAATGGAAGTCGATGCAATCGGTGAAATGTTCGGGCGTTCTATGACGACATTTGCCGTTTGTTATAAAAATTACATCGGTGATGGTGACTCCAAAACATGCTCTGGGATTTTAAAATGCCATGATATTGAAGTGGCCAAAAAAGAATGTATTGGACATGTTCAAAGGAGAATGGCTTCACGACTGCGCGAGTGTGTAAATACAACTGCTGAAACTTTAGATAAAGGTAATAAAAAAATACAAAAAAGGTACTTGGTGGAAAAGTGAGTTATCAGTGAGTTTGGTAAAATGATCGATAAGTTGACAGCTTATTATGGCTTGGTAATCAGGAGACACTGTGAGTCTGTTGTATAATGCAATACTTATTTTCATTATTGTTCAACCGATGAGAATTCTCAACACGAAAGGTCCCCGGTCGGAGTAGATTCATGGTGTTGTTGGCAGCGAGCACGAGCTTCAGACACGTTATTTTGTTATAAATGTGATTATCTGTCTTTACCACCTGGTGTCGCTGAAGCTATCTTTCCAAACTATACAGATCTCAGCGATAAAAAATTATCGGAAAGATGTGTTGGTGATTTTCCGCAAAACAACAATGAGAGCTACAATCAGTTGATATGGAATATAACACCAAAAATCATCCCGTGTGGCTTAAAAATTGTTGAAATAAGGACTGAAACAGCTTACATCGCTGCCGGGATCTTCAATGAAGGCACAACTTCAATTTCATATTACATGAACGCAATGGCAATATCAATTGGGCCCAATGCCCACACCAATATCGAGAAAGAGGATGCAGAGTGCGTCATGATCTCTGACTTTGTAGCGTATGGGAGTATGCGAGAGAGAAGGATGGCTCGTAGACAACATCAACTCGAGGTACTAGAAGCTGCTGGTCCATCTTATGGCCCTGGAGTAGATGACTACTCGTACATGTAAGTAAAAAAAAAAATATTTATCTATGTGGGAACTTCTTCCGAAACTTTAAACGCGTTTTCCTCAAAACTATGTTTTCGAAGTCCGTGATCAAGGTTTCTAAAAAACTCCTCAACTGATCGGTCTGAAATGTTAACACAACCTTTCCAGATATATTCCCCAGATATTGGTCGAAGGAATAAGATATCAAATCATTATTTCTATTTTTTTTTAAAAATTAATTTTTTTTGCGAAGCCGCCATTTTGCCAAAAATCTAAATTTCGATCATTTCTTCGATCAGTACCTAGTTTTATCTAAGTATCCACTAAAAGAATCTTTCAGTTTTTTTTTGATTTCGGATGAACTAAACCGGAGATAGCGGGATCACCGCCGAACACCTTTTTTTGGAGAACCTTCAGGAAATCGTCTGCAATAGCACACCAGATCGATATTTTTGCATTATTGCCATTATAAATTTCTGATGTTGAAATGGGGCTGAGGCATTTCATTTAATATTGTAGGAATAGTATGTTTTGGCTCTATTCCGTCGTAGTAAGAGAAGATAGCTGTAAGTCATTGGTATTTGGAACAGACCTATTGTTCGTCTTCTTGTATTTATTTGGTGATTTCTTTGTTCCTTAAAATGACAGTCTAAGTACGATTACTCCAGGGCTAATATCATCTTGTAGATTTTCTGCACTCTCAATACGTTGAATTTTGTTCCCTAAGATTCTTGATTGAAGTTTTTGCAAGTTATTGATATGAGTTATCAATGCAAGTGCCCCATATCTTAATATGGATTCCGCTTGCTGTTGAACCTGCAGTGTCGAATGAAAACCTAGGTATAATAGGTAAAATAGTGGTTTTCTCCGGTCCGAACACAATTTATTGGTATACCATATAAGGTGGCTGTCGTGACCCTACCATTTCTATAACCTACCGACTGACTTGGCAGACATGGTTTTTAAAAATTATACGCTGATTTGTAGCTTTGTGATGCGGGCCAAGAATGTGCAACATCTTTGCAACTGCTTCGTCAAATTACCCTTGAAGTGTCTGCATTGTGGTCGCAGGACATCTATATCTGATAACTATCGCCGTATCGTCAGCAAAAGCAGACGGATGGCTTTTTGTAAAGACAAGAAGTTATTCATATTTGTAAACAATATGGATGCTGTAATGGTTCTTAATTTTTACCCGAAAAAATCCAGCACTAAGATAATTTCTAATTCAATTTAACTCCACACCGAGGGGCTGAAAACTGGCCTTATCGCCCGCGCTGTGTACAAACATTGTAAGGGTACTTAAATCCCTTGAGCGCGCATAAATTATAAAAAAAAAAAAATCTCTTGGTGAGGATAGGTGAGACTCATTTGGGATGAATAGAGGAATTCTACTACTGTAACTAAAACTTGAAAAGGAGTTGTTGTGAGATGTCTACCAGGTCATTTTCCGCTTTCCTAAACAGTAAGGCAGGCTAACCTCAGCACTCTTGATATACATATTGTAATACATGGGCTGAAAAGCCCGTTTTATAGAAAACACAAAATTTTTGCAAAATTCAACTTTATTTATCAATATAGTTGCCTTCGAGGGCGATACACTGATTGAAACGATTTTTCAATCTTTCGATACCAGTTTTGTGGTACGATTTCGGTTTAGCCTCAAAATAGGCCTCTGTTTCGGCGATTTGGTCTTAAATCTCTTTCCGGCGAGCATTCTTTTGAGGTTTGCGAACAGGAAATAGTCGCTGGGGGCCAAATCTGGAGAATACGGTAGGTGGGGAAGCAATTCGTAGCCGATTTCTTTCAATTTTGCCATCGTTTTCATCGACTTGTGACACGGTGCGTTGTCTTGATGAAATAGCACTTTCTTTTTCTTCAAATGCGGCCGTTTTTCTGCGATTTCGTCCTTCAAACGCTCAAACGACGCAATTCTGACGGTTTGTAGGAGTTGGAGCCATCCAACAAAATAAATCGCTTTAAAGTATTTCTCCGGAAATTTTTCTTGCCTGGAGCTAAGTAGAAGAACAAGTCTGTATTAGCCTCTCGGAGCGCAACGGCCATAATCGTTCTAGAATTTTGGGGTGAGGAAAAGAGAAATGGAAATGTGTTAGTTCTAGCGATATTCCATCTTGCAGCAAAGTCAATTAGTCTTTGACCATTTTCGGGCATGCTGTGTTGTAGGCTAAGCTAAGCTATCTTACTTTATTATTCCTTCTTTCCTAGTTCTCGAGTTACATTATACGATTTTAACGTCATTTCGTAGGCAGTTTATAGAAACATTATTTGGTAGCATCATCTACCAATTTCTTATGTGGAGGTATATGATATTGGTGAGCCTTTGTACGGATTGTTATGGGGGAGAAATATGGTAGCATCATCAGGAATGCCGTGTGCTGATAAGGTGACCACAAACAAGGTATCCAAATCCTCTACACCAAGGGATCAGAGCCGTTGTTGACATGTATTAGCAGTGGAGAAAAGCAAAGTTCGAAAAATGTAAAGTGTATGCGAACAGAGGCACTCCAAAATGATCACTGAAACAGTGTAATTGCTGCTTAGAAATTGGAAAAAGAATTGCGGATATACCATTGTTGTTACGATCAATGTTGACGCTAGTTTTTGGAGTATGGGGAGTAGATTCGAGGAAAATAAGGAGGAGATTTGGATTTTGGGTAGTAGATTTCTTAGATAAAGAAGATATTTCAGATGAGATAATCGACAAAGTGACTTTTAAGGCCGTAAAGCTTGTGTATATGTATTGTAAATAGATGACATTGAAGTAGGTTTCACCAGGCCTACGATACTTTGAGATGTTTAAAGGTAAAGAGTCTTGCCCAAACTTTTCAAAATTAGTAATCATAGCCATGAATTATAGATTCCTATCTATAACTTCATTCCATTTGCTAGCTTCGAAATCAAACAGACGGCAGTAAGCAGAATTGGAAGCTTAACATCTAGCAGTGGGTAAATAAAGCCTGGATATCTCTATTCACATCGAAAAATTGTATCAGGAAAAAATGATGACTAGAATCGCAAATTATTCATTGGCCTTACATTTCGGTCACAAGACATATACCCAGAACATTCTTTACTCTCTGAGAAAGTTGTTAAGATCAGTTCGCATGTGCAGCAATAGTACTTTAAGATCCACATCTACTGGATCAAATGTGCTTTTTACCTACTACTTTTTACCAGGACGTCATATTGTTATGAAAAAAAAATTGGCAGTGATTATTTTCCAAACAGGCCCCCGTCCATTATCAAATCTTAAGACACAATCAGTGATAGTATTAAATACACTGTATATTCTTCTGGTTTCGACAAAAACTTTAGTGTCAATCAGGGAAGATTGGATGGGCCAAAGAGGTACGTACACGTATATATGTATCAAAATTCATCAATTTTAGTATCTGTGAATCTGATAAGTATATCTGAACCGATAGCCAGACAGCTATAAAATTCTTAAACTAAATTTTGTTAACATTGAGCTAAGTTAACAACCATTGGCAATCTCTTAACGATTTGGGCTTAATTATTATATTCATATTCGCTGAGTGGTTAGTTATGCGTTTGAAGAAAATGTAAAGGCCAACCCTAGGCACCTATTAAATCTTTAAGGACATTTGGATGCCATTTGCTATTTGTAAAATTTAGCTCAAAAGAGCTGCGTCAGACCATAGGTACATCGAATTCAGAATCGGATTCAAGGTCTCGACCTTGCTGAAGAGAGGAAATCCGCAGAAAATCAACTGGGCACGATCTGTGGAGGACCTGAGAGTCGACAATGCTTCCCTAAGCTCAGATTAAAATAAAAGCTAGATGAAACTATTCAAAACCTGAACGGCACTTTCATCAAGTGTTTTGTAATGGCATGTCCAGCTAGAAAGCAACTCTGCAGATCTTCTATTCCTGGGTGGAATGCAAATATTCGGCGGTGACATGGTGGCTGCTGGTACTGTAAGAACTTTATCGTCGAAACGCTTACTCATTTTTCTTCGAAAGACTGGAAGATTCCATTAAAGGGAACTCACAAGGAGTAAAATGGACTCCTGAGTGCTCTGTTCCGAAAAGGAAAAAAATGTGGTAAACTCCTGCTACCTGAAACTCAGGTCCCCACATTTAGTGTAGAATATTGAGATCCTGTGGCGCTTTTCTCTCACCGATAACGCGCTGAATGGTTTGCGGTTTATTAGCATGCACCCAAGGCTTTACATAACTCCAGAGAAAGTAATGCAGTACTTCAAATCGATCATTACATAATAGACCTAAGACTACACTAAATCATACTAAGCTATGTAAGGTGGCCATAGCGTATAGTAGGACAAAGCAAAATGACCTCACCCTGATGGAGCTACGGCGAACTTCAACGAAACGATAAGGGAAGTTTCGTTTTTTTCACCAGGCCGTCAAAATTAAGACAAGACCTCATAAACACCCGAACATTAACCAATAGACGTTAAACTACACCAGATGTCTGAAAACCAGCATAGACCGGATATGAGTAATGGAGCAGATTACTTTCACCCTCGTAAGTAGTTACCGGTGTTGTCACACGATCATAATCTTCCTAGTAGTGAGAATAGCAGTGGCTTCCTTATTCCCAGCCTATTAAATTTGAAGAAGAGTTTCTGATACTATACAGTACTGCAGGCCTTCCTCAAGCAATTAAGCAGGCATATGTGCATTTCTTCTTGTTTTTGTTCCCTTGGACATAAGATACCACTTTGCACGCGGCATGTGAGATATCGCATCTCACCTTTAAACCAAATCCGGAAGTATGTTTCTGTCCTTAACCCATGAAGAAAGGGTGTGTGTTTACATCTTTAGGGATGCATGATTGCTGTTTTCTAATGTTCTGCATATGAACATTTCCCTTCCATTACTCGTATTATGTATGATATCTGTCTATCATGGATTCCCACAATTGTTTTGCTTCTCACTGAACTCAGGGGAACCGGAGTTATTTTCTCCATTTAATTTCAAAGGTAGAAATTGTGCAAAAGGACTCGATTTTCCAAGTCAATGACATTATCTTGAAGCTAAAAAATTCACTGCAAGTCTTTTTGTGGATATTGCTTAACCACTCAATATTATTGGATAAGCTTGAGAAAGCTGGAATTCGTGGGTTTATGCTCTCCTGGGTTAGGTCTTACATTTCCAATCGATCTCAACGAGTGATGGTTGGCGAAACCAGGAGCGAAATTCAGTTTTTTAATTTGGGAGTTCCTCAAGGTTCCGTACTGGAACCCATTTTGTTCCTTATTTATATTAATTCCCTTTTCAGTCTAAGTTTTAAAGTAACACTCACTGCTTTTGCTGATGATATAGGCTGTTCTTATGGTGCTGATAGCGCTTTGAATTTGGTATCTGATATCAACTGGGATCTTTATTTGTTAAGAATCTGGTTCTCCGAACATACATAGATTAAATCTTAGCTTCAAAACTAAAATTATGTACTTTAGTCTCTCAACCCAGATTGGTTCGATTGCAGAAGTTTACTTTCACGCACCAGAATGCCTAAGATTTAAACAGGCAGATTGTACTTGTGCTTCCGTTTTACCCTGTCCAACTTTTTGTAACACTTTTACTTATTGTAGTTACAGCGACAATTGTTTTTTAATTGAAAGTGTAGAGGAGTTTAAGTACTTAGGACTTACTATAGATTCTAGGATGAGCTTTGCTAATCATACTGAACCGTTAAGAAAATATTTTCGTCGCACTCTCCGGAATTTTTACTACTTGAAAAACGTTTGCTCTAAAAGATTATTGAAGACCATCTATTATGGTATTTTTCATTCGAAGCTCTAATATGTTATTTCTTGTTGGGATGGAACTCGTATAAATAAAATTAAACCACTTTTAATCCTGCAAAAAAATCGTCCTAAGAATGTTATGCCGAAAAAATTTTCGACATCCCAGTTATCCATTATTTCGTGATATGAAAATTCTTCCTGTCGGTCACTTGTATTCTTTTAAAGTATTGAAAACTTTCTTCATGAGATCGGGTAATCGTAATTACAGATTAATTTCCGAATATAATTTGGGTGGAAACTTTTTGACTGTAGTGTCCATCCCGATGTATCGCACCACCGCCTTTCGTAACTTTTATTCGGTTCCATCGTGCCGCCTATCTAATAAGCTTCCACACTCCCTAAGAGCTTTAACGGTTTCTGGAAGTTTCGAAAAAGGTGTAAAGCATTGGCTTTTACTCGTAGATATGGATGATGCTAGCGTAGAATCAAACTTTTATGACATTCTGGTGTAATTATTTACTGTTTGTTGCTGTCTTCTAACCTTTTTTGTTCTTTTTTCTTATTTATTTCGCTTCTTTCAATTCGCTACACATACTTTCTCTGATTTTTTTTCCCCAAATGTAAAGTTAATTTGTTAAGGGTCACTCCACCAAAAACCTAAATTTTAATATTGATGTTCATTGAAATGGCATTTGTTTCTATTTTAATACTTACGGCATACATTTATAAATAAAAAGTGTCATTATTATTTCTTAATTTGTTTTGGAATTAACATATTGTTATAATTTTTAATCTATGAATTATGCACCACCTGCATTTTGTATGAAATAAAATGTATCTATCTATCTATCTATCTCATTATTCGCCCTGTACACTTGCTGATAACTTTCTGCAAAATCGCTCCTATGGGCTCTATATTCTGCTGTGGATCTTCGATCACAAAAAAGTTGTCACTATCGACTCCTGGATCTATATCTACCTCATTGTCCATTGTTCGGGCGATTCTAAAATGAATCGAATGCCGACTTAATCTTTCTTCCGAAATATTTTATTTACTTGAGGGATCATGTTCAAGCTGCTGGTGTTTACAGCACGAATTTAAATACCCCAATACAAACTAACGGAAGCTCCAACAGAAACTATTAGAAGCTCTATTCTCATCGGTTAGTTATTGGAGGCTTTTGATCGACGACTTCAGTGTCATGACCTCCAACTTATGTCTGTCAGCAAACTGCCTGTCCAAGGTTTAGAGTCCCGACATCAGCTTACTTTTGTGTTGTTTAATTACTTTGCGGAATGTGCCTTAGCTGTCAGTGTGTTGATATGGGCAGATTAATTTTAGGCGATGGTTGGAGACTGTTTGGGGAAGTGTGTCCAACGTGTCTTACTATAAATGTAGAATTACCTTTCAGCAAATCCCTCCAATTCCCCAATTTCGTTAGGAGCAGATATTTCTATACCCGGATCGCAGTGGTCATTATACTCTGCGATTTCTGAGATTTTGGGGTTGTCTCTGGTTCAACTGGAAGAAGAGATGTCGACGATTACGGTGATAAATCGTCGACATCTCTTCTCTAAAAATCACCCAAAGTCTTGAAAAATGATACGTCCCTGAGCTGCAGATGTATGTTTAATGAGTACATAGTGAGTACAAAGCCGTTTAGGTCTATAATTTATTTATCACAACCAAAGAACCATGGACAATTTTAAAGTAATTTTATAACCGTTTTTGCAAAAATGCATTCATCATAAATGATTTAGCATTCACCTCATAGTCATCATAATTCTAAAAATAGTACAGGTACTCTGTATCTTCAGTTCCTCACAACACAAAAGTAGTTGCCTATATGTTCAGTTTAAGGTTTGTGCCATCGTAGAACAAAAGATAGTCATCACTCACTGACCCCTTCGTATGCTATAATATAAATGCATTATTCGTCACTATTTCGGAGGCGCACGGTGGCTCTGACTTCTTCGTCATTCCGCACGCACATACGTTTCCTCTCGCGCACCTCATGCACACCCATACAAAAGTACAATATTTATGTATATGCATATATAACTACGTTCCATTCCAACAATAACAACAATTTGCCTTCCTCCCATAGATTTATTTCTCTCTTCCGCGCGCAATAAACGGCAGCACCAGTGCGGTTCAATACAAGTATTCTTATCCGGGCGTCTCAAGGTATTCTAGTATCCCACGAATTTCAACAAAAAAATGGTAACCTAACCACCACATCAGCAGCACGGACAGGTATGATCTCAGCAAAGTCTAAAGGGGTATGCCCCTATAACTGGCAACACTACCAAAGTGGTCAGCACCACACAAGAAGAAAATACAAATGCCTACTAACGAACAGAGTCGAAGGTAAACACACAAGAAATCGTATCCATAAGATACTCAAACACTTATACTGCCAGGAAAAATCTTTTCAGTGTAAAAAGTGGTTGGCTTTGATTTAAACTTGGCTGAGAAAGACAGAGGCAACATTTACTGTCGTATCTACCACGTTCGTTGGCTTAATGTTTGGTAGTATGTTAGTCAAGAGAGATGTTGTTTGTACGATTGCTTTTGAATCATAGTATTCGTATTCGTATTCGTATTCGTATCCGTAGTTAAAAATCACTCAGGCGTACGGCATCTTTTTCTTCGCTAAACCAACTTTTGTTGGAAGTATTCAACTCCAGTCTTAAGATTGCTCGAGCGAAGTCAACACCGGACACGATCGCGATCGTAATAGAAGTAACAGGTGTTTGTTTGGTTGTTTCTGAATGAGTGTGTGTGTGTATCTTGCTGTTGTCGCGTCAATTGATCCATAACACCGATCGTGCAAAGATACGATTTTTTTTCAAAATTTTTCCCAAATTTCGTTTTTGGTTTCTTCCAAAAATCTCAAGATCAGTGTTTTTACGGTCAACGGAAAGTAGCGCATATTTCGGCCGACTCAATTATTAAGGATCCTTTTCCATTCGCAAAGTTGATCTTGTGACAGTGTTTCGCAATTTGCATAAAATTCGCAGAAAAATTTAAAAGTAAAAAATAAAAAATCGTAAAAAGTTTAAAAGAGGTATATTGCAAAAAAGTAAAAAAAAAAAGTCCGTATACGCAATCAGTCATACCAACAAAATTGGTTACATTGCAGATTTTTTTCCCCGAAATTTGTTTTACATAACCAGCTGGACCTGTGGACACTTGAAGTTTGAACAACAATTTTTGGTGATCATAAGCCCAGCCTTGAGGATACAATATTTAGCTGCCATTTAGTAAAAAAAGGTAATTGTTGTTTTTTTTTCGAAAAAAAGCTCTATCCAACTGCTCTTTGGATAGGTCGGTCTTTTCGAACCAATCAATCAAAATTAATTTCATGTCCAATCAGCACCGTTCCACAGTGTTTATGTGCAACTAAATGCAGCTTCACTTTCGGTCCCCCGTCGAAATCAACAACTAACGATGCGAGGTAAAAAAGCGTGAAAGAGGCCGCATTATGACTAGCAATTGTTGTAGTTTTGTATCCAGTATTCGCTCGTAGGTAGGTTGGAGCTGAAGGTTTTTTTGTAAATTTTTTTTCGACAAATTCAATACAATGTAATGTGATGTATGAGGGTATATGCGGGGATACCGTCAATATTGCTCGCATTCATGATGTCTCGATTAGGTAATCATAAGTTGCAGTACAATTCAGTTAATTTGTTTCTTATTGGTGTGTAGAGCTTTTCTAACCGGGTTACGTGCTTCTATTGATTTTTTATTGTTCGTTTTTTTTTTGGAGGCATTTGATTAAATGAATAAAGTGTTTATGAGTACGGTGTAAGATGATAATTATTTTCGGGATTTCTTTGTGGCAGTGATAATGGATTTATGAGGTGTTTGAGATTTTGTTATTATAGTTCAGACCAATACTTCATTTTGAAAGAGTCAATAAACATATTTATTGGCTATAATGACGAATATGCTTAGGGGCACCTATGTGGGACAAAAGTTTTGAAGTTATATTGTTTCGTCTAAATGGAGTACAAATGATGGTATTCGCAAATATTGTATTTATTTTTGTGATAATTTATTCTTAATCTAAAACCAAAGTCAAAGTTTCCACTGCTCAGATTTACTTCTTTTACATAGTAGCTGCTTCCCATCAACCCTCTAAATCTGATTAGTTTTGTTGTACACTCATCAACTCTAATAAAATATAAATTAATGGAGAAAGAAAATAACATAGGATACTGGTAAAAATTACTTCTCTTACCTGTTTTCAAGCCTTCAATTCCAAGTCGTTAAACTTGTTTGTGATAAATAAACCAAAATAAGGTGACCTTGTCTGATCAGTTTTTGGCATCTGCTACCTGAGAAAATGATCTCATTTATGTCACATTTGACATTTATCTGAGGTTTGTTGGTTAGATTTTTTTTTATTTGAAGAGCATTGACTTTTATTCGCTGTATATTTACTTTTATTTAATTATTCTCATTTGCCTTTTAAATAAAACTTTATATTCACGTTAATGACAATACCAAAAATTGCCAAGTTAAATGCCAATCATATGGTATTCTGTTAACGCAACTTTGTCCATCTATTGTAGGATAGAGCACTTTCGTTCGTCATATAACAGTCTGCATCAAAGTCATGTTAATATTCTTATGCTACTATGTTACTATTTTGAGACTTCATAATCCCGCATTGGATATTTGATAATATTCGATGAGCTATTAGCACTGATTTTTATCTTGGTCCTTTGGTATATTAAAACTTTTCCAAACACTGAAATGTCAGCTCAGCAGAAATCGATAAGATGTCTTCATTTGTTGCGGTTTACGAGCTAGTTGGAATCTTCATTATTATTAGTTAAAATAGCTGAGAAAGTTGTTTCAAAAGAGAATTGCATAGCTCCTAGTTAGAACCTCTATTAAGGGGCTTGTTCTAAGAAGCCTGTTCAGTCCTTACAATTTCTGCCGAATTTGTGATCTTACTCCAACAAAGAGCAGAAGAATTCTTGAGAATTTACAGATTTCCCAGCTTCTGTATCAAGTAATTCTTTTGTGAGGAATTTATATAACACATATTGTAATTAAGGATAGCAAAATTCTTGTTTCGTCACAGTTAAGTAATGTTAGCTTACATTCCGTGTTCTGCTGATACATAACTCAAGTCCATGTTGATCACAGAATTCTAATTGGAGTTAGAATTCCTAACAGAAGGCTATGCAGATTGCGGTGTCATAATACGAGTAGATATGAAAAGGAGGAATCACCATTACTGGACAAATACAAAATGTGCTTAGCACAACAAACGACTAGAAGGGTTAAAAGCTAGCTCAGATAAAACCATCATCGTTCAGCTGAAAAAATAAACTAAAGTCCTCAAATGCTTTTACTTAATAATGTAGAAATGGATTTCCCAAAAGACTCAAATTATCTTGGGGTGGCTTTAGACCATCAGGTATATTGAAGACCTCATCTGGCAGAACAATTACAACTCTTCTATGTTGAAAAAAAAGGTGAACACAGGGTGTTTGGCAGAAAGGTGTGACTTCTAACCATTAGACCACTAGTCGCAAATGGAAATAATTTTCGGTTTCTGTTAGAATTATTCCTCTTCCAATGCATTATTTTTCTGCAATTTAAGACATTTTCGATATCAAATGATTGGAAAAAAAGGTAGGCCAATGTCATTAGAAAAAAATTATCCAAAAAGGGAGTAAATTGCAAAGGCGTCCAGCCTTTGTTAAACGAAAATCACATTAAACAAAGACTTGAAAAGACTCATCGTTAAAAAAATATGGACTGGTCCAAAATTATTTTCACTGAGGAAGCTTACATTTTTTTTAGCAATCCCTTGAGACTTCTGTTGACTACGCATGGTAAAACAGTAGTCAAAAAAAATAGAGAAACGTCAACATCCAAAAATGCATGTTTATACTCGTAGCTGTTTCTGCAGCGAGATTCAAAAATTGTTGACCTTCACCGAGAATCTCGATGCTCATGATGCTGAAATGTTGTTTAAAGGTGAAGACCGAGACTGGCTTCTACAATACAAGAGATCTACGATCCGAAAAGTGTAGCCGTATCTGTCATGCCTTTAAAGAGTAAGATGACGTCAATGGGTTGGATTGGGTATCTCCGTCGCCAGATATCAACCCGTTGAAAATGTCTTGAGATTTATGAAATAGAGGACCAAACGAAAGGATGTAAGGACAATAAGATAAGCTATTTTTGAAAATAACTTAACGCCGATTACCGCAGGAATATGCAGATAAGTTGGCTGTTATTTGTCCAGAAAGGTATCAGGCGATAACACTGAGAATAGAGGAGACCGGACAACATATTAATCCTTTTTTTTCGGTCGACCACATGTTTTTTCGGGCATAGTGTAAACATTTGCTTGGGGTCTCCGATTATATTCATTAAGCAATTGTAAGTAATAGTTTTCAATAGCAAGTTGATGACAGAAGATAGTGAGTTCCAAGATTCCTTCATTTTCGAAATAGATCAGTTCTACTACAATAAATGCATTAAGATTGAAACTGTTTTTTTCGATAATCATGACGGTTTCCCGATCAGAACTTTTTCAACGGATCTTCAGAGATCTGCAAGAAGTGGCTTGTCCAACTTAGATAGGGATTTTTTCATTAGTGCACTCATAATTCAGATTATAAATAAAAGAGGGGCTGTTCAAGTTTTTAAGATCGGGCCGTCCTGAATCGCAAGGGAATAAAGGCATTTGTTAAACGTGCACTGAGCTCATAATAGAATAAAAAATTTCAAATCCTTCGGTTTTTACGCAAGTAAAAGCCACATCAAGTTTAATGTATTTATAATGTACAATATTTGCTCCGAACATGTCAAGACGTTAAGCTTATACTTGTTGCAAGTTGTAATCTTCAATATAAAAATTATAAAAAATTGCAATCACAATCACAAAAGATCATCTGTAGTAGATGACCTGATTATTTTATTGGCAAACGGGTCAGGGTAAACGTGGTCATAATCCAACTGGCACCAGTGGATCCCTATCCGCCTTCAATTATAAATTCCAAATAGATTGAGACATTTTTCTAGAGGGTCATTTAACAAGAGGTGTCATTTTCAATTTCGCGCCATTGTTGAAGTGCCAATATTCAACTACCATTGCTATGACTTTTGAAAAGTATGGGGTTATTAAATATGGATCGAGATACACTCGCATGACGCGCTGAATTAGTAATAATTCAATACAAAAACTGTGAAAATATCACTGGAAGTGGGCCTATCCGCAACAACCTTACACCGCATTTTGCACAAAGACGTTGGCCTACATGCTTATAGGGTCCAGTTGAAGAATTGAAGCCATCAGACCACGCACAACGAAAATGACTGAACAAGATCATGATTTTTACATAAAATTATTCTAAGTAATGAGTCTTTTCCATTTGTCTGGGTACGTAAAGAACCAAAAATGCCGCATCTAGGGCTGCGAAAACCCAAGAAAAATAGTGGAACAACCTCTCCATCCACAAGGAGTGACAGTTTGGTGCGGTTTTTGGGTTGGGATTTTGGGCCATATTTTTTCGAAAATTATGCATGTGCGACCGTTGCAGTGAATGGATTGCGTTACCAAACTATGTTGACCGACTTTTTTTCACCTGAAATTATTGCTACGAGTATATATGTATATGGACGACTTTTATTTTCTGCAGGACGGCGGCACAGCTGGTGAAACAATGGCTCTATTGCGTGACAAATTTCCTGGACGTGTGATTTCTCGAAATGGAGACTTTAACTGCCTGCCGAGAGCGTGCGATTTAACACCATTAGACCTTTTTCTACTACTAAAAGAAAATATCAGAGCTGTTATTCGCGAAATGCTGCCGCAATTATTGCGAAATATGACGAAAAATTTCGTCAAAAGGACGACTATGTAGGCAGAGCCGAGGCGATCATTTATCAGACATCGTATTCAATTACTAACCCCAGAGTTTGTAATTTGGGCCGAAATAAAAATATCACCACTTTTCATAAAAATGCTTCATTTTTATGATTTAAAATGACACCTCGTGCTCAATTACTCTATACTTGTATCCCCTCAGGCGTCATCTTCTTCCACGGAGTTGACCCTCTGGGTGAAAGTCAAAGACTCTTCGGGTCGGAGCATGAGTATCTATCTACTCTATTTGCCCTAGACTTCTAAGGCGATCGAATATTTTCGGAAAAAATCTTTTCTAAAGGGTCTTTCATTAAACGCTTCTTATTTTTAAATTTAGATAAAACAAAGTGTGTGCTAGATATCATCGGAATTTTTTATTCGTTTAAAAGGAATGTGGAATATAACATCGTTCAAATGTCCACCGCGGCTTCTGTGGGTGGCGCGCATCAGAAATGTGCAATTTTCCATGACTCCGGTGCATATGTTGGCTTTGATTGCCGCTGTGGTTTATAGGTTATTCACATAGACCTGCGACTTCAGAAAACCCCACAAGAAAAAGTCAAACGGGGTCAAATTTCACGATTTCGGCGGTCAGTTCACATCACCTCCACGTGAGATGGCCATGCACAATTTCAAATGTGGCGTGAGCTGTGTGGCACGTAGCGCCGTCTTGTTGAAACCACATGTCATTGGTGTACATATTATCCAATTCAGGCCGAAGGAAGTTGGTAATCATCAACCTATAGCGCTCGCCATTGACGGTGATGGCCTGGCCAACGTCGTTCTCAAATAAATATGGACCGATGACGCCGCCAGCACAAAATTCACACCAAACAGTGACTGGCCTCATCGCTGAAGATGATTTTTCGATGAAAATTAGGGTCAGTTTTACACTGAGCCCATTCAGGGAACACACGTCGTTGTCTATGGTCGTTTACCTTCAGCTCCTGGGTCAGTTGAATTTTTTACGGGTGGTGGCTCAATTCACGACGAAAAATTCGACATGTTGTGGTCTGCGAGTTTTTGTGAGCGCCGCGGAATCGTCTGCCTCTGTCTAGCTCTTACTGTATGCTGTATAAGGGACTAAAAAATCTATAAAATAATACTGATCGCTGTAGACAAGGTGAGTTATTTTTTTAATGATCTACAGAAGTATATGACCTTTTCTCACTAAATGCTGATCAAGGCGAAAGATTGGTAAAAGATAAGTTATGTTAAAGCAATATGGTGGATAGGATGTTGTATGTGATGATAGAAGACTGTCTAGTGGAGTTGTAGGAATCTCCTTTTGCTTCATCGTACGATCAATTCCAAGATTCTGCTCACGAGGTATACATTCAATTAACTACGAGAAGCTTGATATGTGCACTCGACCAGTCATCTTTTAATTATCTGACCTTGTATACCATAAGGACCTCCGGTTTTATTTGATTTAAATTACGGAGAAGTTTATGTTTTTTCTATCATTACAGTTCGTAGTATAGTCTTAGGTGCGCTTGTTTGTTTTGGGGAATCCCGCTTTACACGAATATGCATCATCTTTTGATTTTCCACAGAACCAAAGTTTTCGTGATTCAGTTGTGATTTACGGAGCGTCATTTCAATCTTTCTGCTAGACTGGTGACATCATTGCAATTGATTTTCTGTGCTTTAAGGAAATGTAATAGAACTCGCTAGAAAAATTTAGAGTTCGCTATTGGCGTAATATTTCTATTTTGTGTAGTTACCATAGATATTTAGGGTGAGTTAGTGCAGCTTTGCCTATTTTTCCAAACATTAAAAAAAATTTGGTTGAATTAAAGCTTGATGTAGAATATTTCTGCTGCTGCTTGAATACTTACTGGGAGAGTGGCTTGGTAAATTTATTTAATTTAAATCTAGTGTCAGGAACAATGGAATGAAAAAGTAATTTCTACGATCGGACATGTCAAAATTTTCAGTCTTTCATTTGTGGCCCGTCGTATCTCTTAGTCTATCTACATTTCTATGTAGATGGACCTAATGGTCCCCAATAATTTCTTTGCCTTTTTAGTGCCATCAATCTATGTATACCAACTTGTCATAGAGTTGGCCATTATGAGTTGCTGGGGTAAGAACTTAAGATGTATAGCTATCAGCGTGAGTTACGTCTCTGATCATTGATTGATTATTAAGAGCAGACAGCCTAAGGCACTCGCCTGATTTGAACACTTTCAACAGCGCTTATTTATCTTTTAAAAAAAATTCAAGCTAATAAGTTTCGAGGCCTGTTATAACCGCTAATTAGTTAATGTGATCGTAAAAGAAATACCACTGCTCTTTCGTCGGTTATCTCCTTTTTATTTGCCAATTTTGTTTGCGACAGTCAAATTATCTTATGTCATCATTGGTATGTCAAAATTTCCTTTGCAGATTTTCAGCGTATTTTGTTTAAATGCATTCTTTTTTTAATGATCAATCCATCACGTAAACTGTGGTTTGGTTTGTTCGCTCATTAGTGCCCCATTTGACCCAGCTTGCCATAATATCTCTTTCACTATCTTTATTCTTGGTTTTGTTGAGTGTTTTATGCTAATTCGGCTACCTTACGATCAAAACCTTGAGTGTATCGAATGGAATACATACATCTACTCGTAGATAAATTCAAATTGTGAACTCATCAAGGTTCAAATATTTAAATTTCGTATTTAATTTATCCAGTTCCTGGTCTAATCCCGTTATCATTTTAGCACAAATCCATTTTATCATCTTTTTCTTGTTCCTCGGTCTTTTGGTTTTTGTGTCCACTATCTGTAGATAAACAAAAACCGGACAACAAGTCTCCTCTGACAAACCTTTCCAAAAAGCTTAAACACGTTCCTCATTTAAATTCACTACAGGCATCTTCACGATAAAATCTCCATCTGAATCTCATTAAAATACTTGTGGAGGTCTTTTTTTTTGCACCTCCTCCTTGTAGGGTGAGGATTAGGTTGGCTTCAAGACCGACCATTAGCATGCGAATTTTTACGCTTGGATTTAGGTTAAATGGATTGGAAATCAAATTTGTATCTCGTTGAAGAGAATCTACTTTGACGAGTGAACGTATGTAAAGTGTGAATTAGCTGGAGGCTTGGCCGCCGGCGGCTGCAGGTAAAGATTTTAAATTTTTTGCGCGAAATGCTTTTTCTTTGAACTCGTATCGCATTTGGTTTTTATACGAGTACAGAGTCTTCAACTTGTAACGGTTAAGTACATACATAGTTGTGCAATGTATAGGAAATAGCCGATGGCCTAGATTTAAATCGTATATCTATCACATAGGTACGTTTAGATGCATAACTATAAAAGTGAATGGCTACTTGCCAACTTTATTAGAAATACGACTACTTCACTTTTAAATTAATTTAGATTGATGGACGACTTTGTAAGTCAATGAGGATACCTTCCTTGTTATGTGAGACTTATGGAATGAGCGTGGTCATGTAACTTGTTGAATTATCTTACGATTAATTTGATAGATTTCTTGAATATCTATTGCATAAAATAAATATAAATGTTCGGACATATGTTTTTGTGTTGTGAATTTCGATAGAATTGAATATTGTTCACATGAATAATGCATACATATGTCATACAGAAAGTGATATTTAGATTTAACCGGCTCTCTAGTCCGGGTTGGTTCTGGGCTTCAACCGGCATTTTGCACTATTCGCCGCCAGTTGCATGTACTAAGTTGGCTGAGGTCTCTTTCCATTTGCATGCGCCACCTTGACCACGTTTTGCCTCTATAAAGAACAGTGTTGGTGTTCATTAGCTCAACAAGTCAATGCTTCCGAGCCATATAATAAAGCCGGGACAATAAAGGCCTCATACAGTGTTTCCTTCGTTGCTCATTAATTTCTTACTCCAGGATCCACTGATTGGTGAGACTGATTCTACCACCTCAAAGTTATAGTTCGGCTTAACGTGATGTCTAAGCTGTTGGTGTTTAGTGTCCTTTCTTATAGGCAATGCCCTTTATTTTACGCTCATATATCACTAAATCAATCTCCACCGCCTTTGCTTCAATGGCAGCAACAATTCGAATGTCAGCTGTCTGGTTTTTCCCTATAATGTCAGTGTCGTCAGCGTATACTACACGTTGTACAGGCTTTTGAAATATGTGCTTATGATATTGGCCTGTGAGCTCGATACAATTCACCCTATCGGCATCAATATTGGGTACCGATTTGAATTTCCGTGATTTTTGTCCTAAAATTTTTTGTCCTCATTTCCACAAAAGCACCTCTCCATGGCATCGATCGAGAGCTTCTGTGTCGAGAAACTTATATTTTTCCCGTTTTATTTGCCCATAGCAGCTCCTGCCCTTGTTTGTACCGCTACCCTTTATGGCTCTAATTTCGTTACATGCGCATGTGACATTATGGACGGGTAAAACCTAGCACATCAGGTGAGTCGTCTACAATGGCTTGCTAACAATGTCGCCACAGCTGCCTTTGGCAGCATAGGACGTCTCAAAAGGTTCTTGTGAGACTTGATGGGAATATGCTTTAGTAGTATAGCTATTTGACGTTTAATTTTTTCACAATATTTCTACGACGTTCTGTCGTTCAGCATATGGTATTCACATTCGTAGAATACTAGATCATCTTGCGTCGGTTATACAATCTAGTTAACGGTTTCTTAATCAGGTGACTTCTAGGTCAGTTTATGAATTTGTGGTTTGGGAAAAGTGTCCTAGCTATGATGACAATTTGCCCCGCCGCGAAGTCGATTAGCTGATTAGCTATTTCCGGAGGTGGTTTCAACTTCCAAAGACGCTCTGCTTTCCTAGCTTTGCAGTTAAATCCCTTACGATTTTGCTTAGGATATAGTTTGTACATGAATCCGATCGAGGAACTTGTAGATACAATTCTTTACAAAGCATATCAGGCTTATGCCACAGCTATTGGATTCGTGTTCGATTTCAACTGCTCACGCCACCTTCTTTAAAGTGGCTGCATTGGTTCACGGAAGTCATTAAGGTTGTTTCAGGGTGCTTTATAAGCCTCAGTCATCTAAGAAATTGAATTAAATTTGAATGAGAATATTAAGGCAAAACTAATGCGATTAATGCCATTTAGTGTTCGGTCGATAAGCGGTCCTGGTAATTACGATACTAACGTAGAAGTTATATTATCAGCTTCTGATTTCTGGAATCTCTTCCTAATAAACAGCGCACCACAACAGCAGTTTCCATTGTCCAGGAAAGGCATCTTGGTAACTGTGTCTGTGTCTGTCGGAGTTTGAACTCGTCTTGTTGCTGTGTATTTGGCAGACATTTTTCGAGTTAGTAGTTCTAAGCCTGAAGTGGGATGTTGTTCAATTTCGATGAATACTCCCCTAATATATGGGTAATGTCATTCATAAAAATGATGGTTATTCCTCAGTACGTAGACTTCTTTACTACTACTTTAAAATTTTTACTGCTATTTTGGTTATGAAGAACGTTTACTTTACTTTGACCTCGTCTATTTTATTTGTTCTTGAATTGGTGTGAAAAACCCTGTGACTAGTCGCTTTGAGCGACCGCTGATATCGATATAGCTTGCTTAAAATATGTCCAGTTACTAACATAAAATAAGCTGATATTGCGTGCATACATTAAAGCTTAAAATTTTTAGTTGGAAGGGCAGTGGACTGCCCGATAATCTTACATTAAGTAAGGATGTGAATAATGGTCCAAGTGGGCGCATTTTTTTTTCTTGTAACACCTGAAGGTTGGGGATCAAGAATATTGCAACATGTTCGTTAATTGAATGCAGCCAAGTTATACTGATTTTTTTTAAGGAAAATCTTCTTCAGCGAATTCACAGGCAATAACTTAACCTTTGATCTAGCGAGCCACATAAACATCATTACTGAACCATCATATGATCCATGGGTTAAAGGTTATTTATCTTAGGACTCCCTATTCCCAAGCTCTGTACCAATGGTGTGCGATCAGGGCTACAATATTCACATAGTTTTCTTTCTATGAAATTATGGAATTTTTCAAATATTACATCACATTTCATTCAAGTGCCAAAGTCAGAAAATTAATTCGATTCGAAAGGTCTGGCTGTTAACCAAAGCCAAACCCCAGCGACAAAAATGACAAGTGAAACCGCAATTTCATCCAACCATTGACTATAATTTACCCTACATATCGACCGCGCCACATGGATTATGTACCTCAACCACAAAACCATAAAACGAGCACAAACACCAACACTACCAACACTACCAACACCACCAGCATTACCATTACCACTATCACCGCCATTATGCTCTCAGTCATTTCCTTTTTATTGTACCCTCCTCGGAGCAGTCATTAATGTTTACAAACTAAAAACTCTGGTTTTTCCATACAAATAGATCTTCGTGACTTTGGATGCGATAAGAAAAAAACAAGTCTTGAAATCTCACGCAAAAACAAATCCTCCATCCACTTCCTCACCCCGCCACGAGAGATACAAATGGATTCGTTGATTACCTCTCAATGTTTCAATGTCTAACGTCTTACAGACATTGCATCTTGGCGAGGATGTCTTAACGCTTTTTGCGGACATCCGATTTATGCGGTTGAGAAGAAAATAAAAAATGACGTCTGCCTCGAAAAGGTAATGATTTGCGCCAAGTTCCAGCTATGGAAAGTGAAAGAGGAGGATCCGGTACGGGTTCGTCCGTGCCATGCAGTTGTAAGGTGTGACAGACTCTATATGTGTAATCACGTAATTCAATGGCAATGACAAGCAGAGATACGACTACGACGAAAACAACAACAACAACGGCTACGAAAAAATCACACAAAACTTGATGATCAGCTATGAGGTTGGTTATATGAGTAGGTACTCGTACATAGTCGGGCTCGAAAGAAATGCTTGTCTTCAGCATCTTCAACTCTCATGTACATCTGCTCGGTTAAACGTGAAAATTACCACCGGAAACCCCATATCAAGGAATCATTTGATAGCATTCCGTAGATGGTTTGGATTATCGTTCGTTTCGTTGAGCAGTACGGATAGGTATGGCTCGATAGATAAACAATAACACCCAGCCGTGACGTTCCAGTAGTTACATCATGAAATAGAAGTACCTTCACGTGCTAGAGATGATACGAGTACTAAGCCAGCTATACATATTCGTATACGAAAGGAGTTGATTTTAGCTGAATGAGTTGTTGAGTTGGAAAACTTCCAATTCTGTGCTGGCAAAAGGCTTACATAATTGAAAACTGTGCTCTCAAATCGAAAGATGTGCCATAATTAGGTTATAATCGATTCTGTTGGTAAACTAGTAAGTTGTTAGTGAGCTGACGTTGTCTTAGCGGGTTTTAATAATTGGAAAAAGGTAATTAGAAGAAAGATGCTCATTCAGTGGCAAGACTTGACTAACCTGTTTCCCAAGGTTACGATTTAGCCGTATACTGAACTTTAAGTAATTGGTTAATATAGAAGTTGAACAAAGTGTTAAAAGAGATGTTGTATTGCAGAGTCCAACTTGGCACCAATGTTACCTTCATCCTTCTCTTTGAAACTTTATATCACGGTGCTTAAGACAGATTTAGCTGTGCACGTGTATGTGTTAGCAGATTGATACAAGTCAATGAACATTGAAAACTCCTCTTGGCTTCGACTTGAATTCATAGGTGGGGCAAAATTGAGGAAATTACTCGTACATCAATGGAGCCAATTTTTCCACAGCCGGGCCGTAAAGCGCAGATGTCAGTCGTAATACTGGATAAGACCTGGCGTATGAGTATAGAATATCTAGATAAAACTCACAAGATTACCAAATAGAATCACATTTAAAGGACTGGGCACTAGGGCTGTTCTACGGAAACGCTTCGAATTTAATTTGATGCTATTTAAATCTTATGTATGGCTCGTCTATGAAATTCTGTATTCTTAAGTATTAATTACTTTATAAAATCGTGTTACTTTTCTAGAAAAGTGTTTAAAACATATCGCACTTTATGATATTAATTTTTGGACTTGCCAGTATTCGCTTTGGATGTGTAAGTGGATAAAACAACTATTTAATCAAATACCTAGGATATTCTCCTGCTCTATACAAGGTGTTCCGGATAACGTGTCGAAGACATTATGGAGAAATTCCTTGACTTATTTTGCGAAAAAAATCGTATGGGTTGGGAAGTCGGAGATGCATCACCATCGAGATACAGAGGTTTTGCGCAAAGCCTCACGCTGCCCTATTTAAATTATAACATTACATTAAACATTTTTGGAAAAAATACAAAATCATATCAATTGTTCAAAATGCATTTCTGATGAGTAAACAATGTCCTTCATCCAACTACATAAATAAACGTGCATTTGCGTTATGTCCGAAGGCCATGGGGGCCACAGAATGGGTGCATCCCTCCCTATCCACGAATTTTTATTGATGCGATCTAACCACGCTCTAACTGAATGGCCATAGTGTGAGGGGACGCCATCCTGCTGGTACCCAACGGCTGCTCTTTGTTGCAGTGGTATGTTACCTAATAGAGGTAGAGACTTGAATGGAACCTTGCAGGAAGCCGATAGGGTCCGATCAGCTTGCTACCAAATATGCCTGCCCAAACATTCACATTGAATTTATGCTGAAAAGCTCCGTATTTCATGGTTGTTTTTTGCCCTTGTATGTAAATTTTGGAAATTAATGGTTCCATCCCTGGTGAATTGGGTCTCATCCCTCCATAGAATACGGCCAATAAATATGTCTTCAGCACATTGTGTTTCCAAAATGTACTGCAGAATTCCAAACGCTTCTTTGAGTCCCCGGGTTGTTGCTCGTGTATGCTATATACTAGATGGAGTGAAAAGTGACCTCCTTGGGAATTAAAAAAAAATTTTTTTTTAAATGTTTTTTTATATTATTCAATATAGTCCCCTTTTAGTTTGATACACTTATTTCAGCCATTTTCCAACTTCTTGATCCTGTCCGAAAAGTAATTTTCCGGAAGGCTTGCAAAATACTCCTCCATGGCGTTGATGATTTCCTCGCGTGAGCTGAATTTTTTATTGATGAGCCATCTTTTGAGGTTTGGGAAGAGATAATAGTCCGAGGGATCCAAATCCAGTTACCAATCGACGCCAAAAGTCCACTAGATTCCGCATCAGCAAGTCCAAACACTCTTTCGAGGTGCTGTCATGTTCGTGTTTTTGGTCATTTGCGGCACCCAGCGGCAGGATAACTTTTTCATATGCAGAATATTGCCCAAAATATGGCGTGTGCACTCAGTACAACTCTTTGTGGTACTGCTAGCTGGCGTACCTTCAATTTCCGGTCAGCCAACACCATTTCATATATTTTTTTGACATTGTCCTCTGTAACCGCATCGGAGGGCCTGCCGCGGCGGACTTGATCGGTAGTGGAGTTGCGGCCACCACGAAACTTTCGAAATCAATATTTGACGGTGTAATCTGACGGAGCATTAGCCCCATAATATTTATCCAACTTTTCTTTTGTTTTCGTCGCCGTTTTGCCTCTCAAAAAATAATGTTTTATGAGAGAACGAAAATCGTTTTTGCCCATATTCAACATGATGTCAAACACGTCAACAACAATCAGCTGTCAAAACAAAACTAAAGACAGTATCGCACTGAAATTTGGCATGTCTGCCTAAATATGAACGGACTTCAAGGCACCATAACCTTTTTTGCAGTAGCAGGGAATTCTGGCGGTCAAGGGGGTCACTTTTCACTCCATCTAGTATATGGAATTCTCAAGTGTACGAGTATGTTCTGCTTTAATTAAAATGTTTGCTTAGTTGCCTAAGACTGGTATTTAGATGGTTTCTGGAGTAATGTAAAAAGGTTTCGTAGCTGTGAACGGCCTCTATTAAAGCAGGATCTGAGTTTCTCGACGATTTTCGATTTTCTATGGCACTTTCCGATATGGGCATATATAATGGTCCATCTTGTTTTTTGAACAAGTTGGGTCGTATTTTGAAAACTATTGACGTGAGATAAAATCGCATAACTTATTTTTGTGGGTAAATATTACGTATGTATACCTTTCGAACTTGAAAAAAGTGGGGGTTAATAAGATATTTTTTTCGAAAAAAATTATGGCAAAATCAAAATTTTATTGTAAGTTTCTATGGAAAAAATAACACTTTTGATCTTCTTTTGACACATTACTTTTAGGGAAACATTTGTCAGAGAATGTTTTCTTAAAGTCTTCGAAACGATACCCGGAACACCCTACATATTCGTCAGGATTTGCAATAGAATTGTCGAGTTTTAGAACTACGAGTATTCTGCTAATTTTATGCCGGTGTTCCCACCAATGGCTATTTATTTTCTTATATTTTTTTTAAGTTGTGACGATTCACGCCAAATGCGATCTTTCGGCCTTTTTAGTTCAACGAACTTAAGATGCTATTCCTGGTACTGTAAGGATAGCCCATGTTTTGTACTGTGATGGGAGCGTGCAGTGAACTTCTGAAGAGGTTCTTTCAAAGGAGAATACTCCAAAAAATAGAAGAAACTGTTTGTGAAGTAGACCCTGAATGTTGAATATTCTCTATGCCGTTCAGATTTGTGAAAACAACTGTACTCAAAATCAGGGGATAGCCAGCGCAATGGCTCTAGGCCATGATTCAACCCGAACTGTCTACATAGTTATTTTAATTTATTTTTCTAAACTATTGTACATAATATATGGATGATTGGAAAATACTACTACTAATTCAGATGCAGGGAACACTATTAGAAGAAATTCTTATTTACCAGCACGGCAACGAAAATGTACCTGATTGAACTAGTCTTATTAAGCTATTTGACCTTAATTAACAACTTTCATAACATTTATGATCCTTGAACAGAATTTAATTCTTTTTGTTGGAAAATAGTGGCTAGTAAAATTGAATGATTTCGGCAGTTCATAAGAATAATTTATTTAGTAAGGCAAACAGAAGAAAGATTCTGCCCTTCGCTTATTTCTTGCCACAATACATGTATTATATCCCGTCCGGACCAGCAAATTTGTATGGTTTGAAGCTATGCAGCGCCCAAAGCAGCTTGTCTCTTGTAATCAGACCGTGAATTTTAGCCACGGTTGCAGTAGTCCTGTTCTCGGGTATGTTTTTTTTTTCGCGCTGTACAAATTTTAAGAAAAATGAGGATATATCTGAAACTTCTCCATTATAATTTCTGTTTGCTTTAAATGTATAAATGTCACAGACGTTTTTTACAGTACGGGCTCCCGTATTTTATGTATCTTTACAAGTGTGCTTATGTTAGTGATAAATCATGTTGTCTTCCACTCGCGAAACGTATAGAAGTTATCCTAAAGATTACGTACAGAAAAAACTGTAGCTGCTGCGAGATGAAGAGTAGCAGAAGACCCAGGATCGTCAATTCAGCGTTGATCGCAACAGCCAGGCTCTTTCCACCCATGTGAGAACAATTTGCGGAAAGATCTTGAGATGCACCTGCTTCCAAATGCAGCTGGGCGGGAAGTAAAGCTACGAGACTATGACTTTCAATGGGCGTTCGCGGACTCAGCTTTTGAGCAAAATTTCTATTTCTGTAGTGATAAAAATCCAGAAGAAACTTATGGGGCTCAATTCCACGCTGGTAGCATCATCCGCCTTTATTCTTTTTTAAATGCGGCCGGACATTGCTTTATATTAATGCCTAACGTTTATATTTTCGTTGATATGGATCCCAGGACTATGTGCTATATTGTTCGTGTAACCATTGACTTACAACTCTATCCAAGGCAACATTATATTTTGAAATGGACTACAAAATTTGGCAACGGGATCGTGGGATTTGATCCTACGCTGTTACTTCTTGTAGGGCTATATAAAGTGGTGACTATTCAGGTTTTGGTAGTCAGTATTCATCGCGTTATTGGTGTGATAGAGCTACTAAAATCCAGTGCTCGAAAGAGTGTCCCAAAATTGACCCGAGATTATGTGGAGTTCATAGATGGAGGAAGACATATGCTTAACTCCTTTAAAAATATACCATTTGCAACTCTCCGGGATTCCCTTACACTCGAAACATGCTTTAGATTTGCTGTTTTTTATTTGGGCATCACTTGTAATCAGACCGTGAATTATCACAGTTATCATAGTTAATGCATTTTGTTTCTAATTTTCTGGAGGTTTTCTTTGGCAGATACGAGTATATAGCGTTGTATCAAACTCGAAATTTCGTATTGCTAAAACAAAACTGTACCATTCAACTAAGTGTGATATAAGATTTTGATAGATATGGACTTTCTTTGCCGAAAAACGTTCTCATACATGTGGGTAAATCGTTTTTAAAAGATCTCAGGCAGAATCACACAACGTGGGATATGCGAGCTTGTATAGCACTGCTGAAGAAACGAATGTGCTTTATGTTGGCAAAAATAAAGATATCTGCTTTCTTGCGAATAACTATGCTGTGATTTTATTCACATTCATTTGATTTGAACCTTGTTGGCATATCTACTCGACACAATAATGCCCAGCTTGTTAAACTGACTCTGTTGGTAAGCAGTCAGGGCCATGCGGTTATATTAAGTTTAATCTTTGACTACTTGGCATTTCTAGCCCTTTTTGTGATCTGTCATACCGTAGTTTTGGTACCGTTTTCTATGTAAATTGAATGGTTCTTTGAAATACGACTATTGTACTTTTCCGTCATTATTCAGTCTACAGAAGTTTGAATGTACTTAGTGTCATAGTATTTCAATTAATCTTCTAAAGCATTTTAAAATAAAATTTCTTACAGAAGATTGTGTTTTCCTGATGTAACATTAACTTTATTATATTCTTCAGCGTACCAGGGTTGGGATTTGGGGTTGTGTTCCATCGTAAAACGCTAGAAACTATATTACTAAATATCCCCTTCTATTGTTGCCACTGGCTTTTGCTTGAAGAATCTGTAGTAGCTGAGAGATTTTTGGACATGCTATCAGACAAGGTACTTCTGCTATTGACACGTTTTGATTGCCTTCATTCGCCTTTTCTGTGTATTAGTGTTTTAAACTTATTTAAAACATACTAGGCATGGTGATGAATACTGAAAGAAACAATATAAGTTTCGTTATCAAGGGCAAGACTGAAAAACAAAGCCAGAAACGCTTTCTTTATTTATGGGCGACTTCGACACATGGTTTTATGAGCTAGTTTTTTTTCATGCCATCACAAACCTGTATCCTTGAGGATGTTTTTGTTCAGATATTTCAAGGCTCGCTACAACCCTGTTTTCATAGACCTGGTTAACTTTTTCATATTTACAAACTCTCCGAAAGTATTTTATACCAAACCTTAAGCTTCTTGTGCAAGTTTCTTATTTCTTACAGCCAGCATGGTTTCTCGAAAGATAGATCGACCTCGTTGAATTAGTGCCCTCGCCCCTCGGACCTGACAATAAAATTGACGTTATTGCAACTGATTTCGCTGAAGCGTTCGAAAAGATATCTTATCAATTTATCCTTTTCAAAGTGCCTGCGTTATTTTAGTGCTCGTTGTAGACGCACACTCTCGGTTCTTTTTTTTCCATGTCAGAAGCTCCACAAGGCCGTCACCTAGGACATCTTCGTTTTTATTTTCACCATAAGCGACTTTGGCAGGGTCATTATACACTCCTATCTCTGGTTCTAGGCTAATGATACGAAATTGTTCAAATCCCTTTGTCCTACCTGCCTAACTAAATTACTAATTTGAACACCCTTGAGTAATACAGGGACGTAGTAGACAATCTCTTCATTCATCGACTCTTCTAAGGATCTTAGGTTTGCGTATCCCTTCATAGCTCAATTTCTCTTAGCACTAACCCTCGTAATTTACGATACCCTCATCTTCTTCCATCTTCTAACCAACCGCACCTCGTACGGTCCCGATCTCCGGTATGCACACCTTTCTCCTTATACTAAATCTCATTCACCACTTATCTTAACCTTATGGTTTAGTTTTTTTTAATCTTAAGTCTTGGTCTTAGCTTATATTAAGCCGAATAAATGAGCGCTTCCACACCCCAGCTAAATCCTGGACCTAAACGAGTTGGGCTGAGACTTACTGTCATAAACACTATGGCGGGGCTAACTCGGTAATTTGCAGTTTTCTTTTGCTTTTTGTTGTTACTCGTCATCGTATTAGTTCATGAATGGTATTCGGTACCTTTTTCTGTACCGAATCTCTGGTTCCTCACCTTTCTCAAGTCATAGGTTAAAAGTGAATTGTTTTTCATTTTCATTCCAAATTTTGCTCATTTTCTGTTTCTCCAATTTTCTTAAGGTTGAAAAGGCGGCGACGCGACGCTTGACTACCAGATCTTAAATAGCTTGTTAGTCATATTTCATGAAACCGGTACTACTAGTGGTGTTGGCCATTTTCCAGCCGTTCACAATCAACACTCGTACACGTACTTGGATGTTGGAACTCATGTGGGATTAAGTCACATTGAAAACATTTACCCGTTGCATATGCATACATGCATCTAAGATACAATATAAAATTGCCGATAAAATTTCCATTTATTCACAATCAATGGGTTCTCCATCTCTAGGTGGGGTCTCCGACATAGTTGATTGTTGAAAACCAGAAAAATGGTAATTGGACCCTTCTACAGCTTAAGTTCAGTTTGAGAATACGGAACACAGCAAATATTCTCACAGTGGTTCTTGTTAATTAATTGTCAAGCAATAACAATTGGAGACTTTCGTAATAGAAGCTCTACGGATATTTGCAGAACCAGCTGAGGTAAACATCTCTTACAATAATCAGATACTTCCTTGGAAAAGCTGGCGAACAAGAAATGGTTCAGCTTCGCGATTGAATTTGATATCATGTTTACAGTCCGGTGACGGTGTGTTATGTTGGTATAAGTGGTATCTGGAAGAGTAATTGTTATGAAGACAATGAATAGTATCGGTCGTGTCTGGAACAGAGACAACAGCTCTTGTAGTCCATTCCGACAACACAAAGTTGCACTTCCAGAGTTAACCACGTCGTCATTAAAACTGCAGTTGAGGTATGATTTTCCATTCACAGCTATGCAGTTTACAGGTACGAGTATCTAGATACAACAGTTTTTTTTTCTTCCCCTGAACCGCCCACAGAAGCTGTTTTGTGAATTATGAGGAAGACTGGAAAGTAGTCGTGGACAGTTACTGTGGATTTGTAACAAATATGAAGTTGTAGAGATACATTAGGCTATCATAGACTGTCATGGACTAATGGGTCTAAGAGAAAATACCTTGTACATACGTGTTTCTACCTTATGTCCTTGACAAGCTGCTCGTATATTGGTTGCCTTGGAGAGAAAAAGTGCCAATCTCTTTTAATTTTTGTTGTTGGCACAGTTTGACTGTGATATCATTTTAAAGATTCATTTATTGTCTCACCTTATGAAATATCTCTCTGACTGTTTATGTGATTTTTCTACATATAATTAAAAACGGTGCTATGGCTATCCGTAGCAGATGCTATTTTTAATAATAAATAATGAAACTAGAAATAAAACCTCAATGCAAGCACATAGGTTGGGCCTTGCGGCTTTTAAATGCGAAGTTTAGATGTACCTGTCGTACTACTGCCATATACGAGTATGTATAGGGTGACCAGATAAGAGTGATGGGGGAAAGAAATTAAATAAAACAACAACGGTGTCAGATATAAAATTGATTCTGTCTTTATTTTAAAGTTACGTTCATGCAATTATGTATGGAATAGCACATCACTTAAATGGCCGGTTCGGCTTTGCTTGCAATGCTTCAAGCGGTCAGTCCAATTTTTGATGACTCGGTCCATCGCGGCGTTATTCCGGCAATAGCGTATCGAATCTTGGCCTCGAGCTCGTCCAAAGTGGTTGGCTTGTTAGCGTAGACTACGGACTGGACGTAAGAGAAAATAATTGAGTGGTGTGAAATCTCATGATCGCGGCGGCCAATTTCTGCTTCACAACTTCGAGTGTTGCATCGATTGTATGACATGCAGCGCCATCTTATTGGGACCAGAGTTCAGATATATCGATGTTATCAAGCTCTGACCGGTTAAAATTCAGCGAATTGGCGCTGAAACGATATTTCTGGGTCTTTTTAGATACTGTCTGTCTGTCTGGTTGTTGGCTTAGATCCAAAAGAGTGCACTCACGCTCAAACTTTTCCACGGTATGACGAATTACTGAGCCGGAATTTCGATAATATTTTGTAATAATTTCCGCTCTTTCGGCAAGCGTAAAACGATGCATGGTAAAATTGCAAACCTTACTGAATATTTTGACAGCCGGATGTCATTGGTAACGTTGACAGCTGCTAAAACACAACAATTGGAAAACTATCATTGCTATCTGGTCACCCGTTACGTGTTTCTGCTGCATATGAGTAGCGATAAATGATCAATATAACATCACTATGTCAATAGTTTAAATACAAAAACAAAATTCTGCTATCTATCGGCTGCGTCAGTTAAAAACTTTTACCTACCTGCGGATATGGATTTTGTGTAAAATTTCCAATTTGAATAAAAAATAATTTTCTTTCGCTGGTTTCGTATAAACAATATTGTCTACAACTTTAGGCTCATCTGCTTTTTCAAGCTAAAGAATATCATCTTGTATAGAATTTTATAAATAAAAGGACTGATCACAATAAATGATATATTCCAAATCTTTTTTCTTGCTTAAGGGTTACTTTGACTTTAAAATACGAGTATATCTCTAGAGTCCTACGAAAGCTGTATATCTTCACAAGGATGCCTCGTCATTTTCAGGTGCCACTATAGGGCTACTTTGGTAATACGGGTTCTCTTTCGTTATTGCCACTGGTTCGTATTGGTTTTCCTTACTACCCTAACCCTTCTTCGAATGTTCTTTGCTATGTTCTCGTGTTCCGTCTTCTGTTCTAAATAAAAAAGTTTCTTGGATTTGAACTACCATAGCTTGTTTTTTCTGTGCTCCAGGGTGTCTTTTAATTAGTTATACGAAGACTTACTTTGCAAGCCAGCGCTGCGCCAAAGCCCAGGGTAGATTCAGGGTTTATTCGCAAAGTCTGTCTAGGTAGTGGGACTTTGACATATTGTAGTTTCAGTTTAACCCTCCGAGATGATTGTGGGTCACTTCAAGGTCATGACTTCATTTACTGTGTCGATCTTCGCATTGGAATTGAGGGCTCTTCGGTGTGGAGCATTTGTACCTAATCGAAGATTAGCCAGAGATCGCTGTTATCTATGTATCTCCTTCTCAAAATTCCTTCAAGTCAGAGGGGAACAAGATTCACTTCAATAATCTTACGTTAAAATGGCCAGAAATATCTTTATTTGCCTTCAGTAAAGTTTTTATTTCTTTGTAAAAGCGTAGGCCTGGGATGAAGAGTTCTTACGAGTATACATATAGTAAACGAGTAAACACTAGTATTTTTTGATAAGACTTTATTACTCAATTAACTTCTTAAGCCAGAAAAATAGAGATTGGTAGATAGGTAGGTAAGAGTGGATGTTGGAAATGCCAACCCACTTAGGCCTATTGGCTCATTGTGATGCCATGAGAATCTATGATCCTCTTACTAATGGAATTAGTTTGAGCTTATGATGAAGCGTAGGAGACTGTTTACGTCTATATTTTTTAGATCGCTTAGGTCGTTGTAGAAGAAAGCTCCTAAGTGAAGTTTTCTTCCCTGTGAGAGAGCTGGAGTAGTAGGTGGAGGAGGGTAGGTGGAGGATTGTCTCCTCCTGTTCCTCGTCCATGCAGCCTCTACAGAAATCGTTTGTAAAGGCGCCAAGCCTTCTTGCGTGCTTACCTATGAGGCAGTGTCCAGTGATGACACCGATGATAGCACTGAGATGTTTCTTATTTAGAAGGATCAGACACTTAGAGCGATTCAGAACCAGTGTTGGCTAGACCTGTTTGGTCGCTAGACATGTTGGTCCAACAGTCCACCTTAGGTCTGTTTTTTTTATTGGCATCCAGCTTTAATGTTAGTTTGCACGTAGTGATTGGTATACCTATGCTACCCTTTTCCGGTAGAATAGGTAGAGTGGTTCAAACTTTGGCGAGTTCGTGAGCCCTATAATTCCCTGGAATCTATCACTGTACCGGCACACAACAAAGGTGAAGGTTGAACTGCTCTGATATCTTCCTAAGAGATGATCGGCAGTCATTTAATGAGACTGAGCCGGGAAGGGTCGGGTTTCTGAGCCTGGTGATCTCCTGAATGCTTTCCGGGAAGGAGGGTTCGGCTGGGTTCAATAGGCACGACCTGGAGCTTTGCAACCGGCCAAATCTACCTATGGCCTTGATGTAAAGATTGATCGACACAAGCGGTAAGTTTGACTTGGCCTTGGTGCCAGAAGTTACTCGAGAACTTTAGCTGGACCAACTGCCACCGTTCAGGTGTTATCGCAACTATCGGCTTCGTTTTTGCCGATTACCGCCATCGTTATTGCATCCTTTAAACTTCTTAAAAAGGCCTCAGGGATGTGATGTTGAAAGCCCTCGGGGGTTTTTGGCGTTAATGGTTTTGGACAATTTGGGAACCGGTACGATTTCCTCCAACGATCTCTGGTGCTTAGAAGAGCCCTTCAGCGTTTTAGCAGCAGTGGGTATTCCGTTTTTAAGTATGTTATTAGACAACTCTATTTCGCATTTTAGATCCGCAGTTTTCTCAAACTTCGGAAAGGATTAGAAGATTTTGATAATGCATAAAGCATTTCGGCGTCCGATATACAGCGACTTAGATGACACTTGTCGACGCCGTTGAGCCCATGATTCCTTTGCCCATGATTTTTGTAGTAGCAGCGAGGCCGTGGTCTGCCACAAACTTACTGCTGCTAGGTGTCGAGGAAGTGATAAGATCATGGCTTGCAACAGGCTTACCACTTCTAGAAGTTTGAATTTTGACGGCGTTTGCCCGTAGAAGATGGTCTCTGGTTTTGTTTTTCTTGGGAAAAGATGAACCTTCTATACAGAGATGCGCTGTATACAGATAAGGCTATCTGCATCCGGACACTCCGTTCACGGCTGAGCTATTTTGGGAGATGCAGGGCCCTCTGCAAGGCTCATCCTCGACACGGGTGGTATGAAACCTTGATCCAGTCCTTTAGTTTCGGGACTCATCTAGAGAGCTTCTCGAGGTTAATTGACCTCACTCAGCCTCACAAGTTCGATGCTCAGGTATAGGCTTCTTATCAAGTTAATGTTCTAGAATTTTGCAATTATTACATTGCAGTCGCTCTCATGAGTTACCTCGTCCACTATTGCCAAAGGACTTAATCCTCTTTAAAATTTAAGATATCCTCATTAGGGAGCATAAAAATCATCTTAAAATGTCTTTCAGCTCAACTTCGTTTTGGAAGTGTATGTTAAGACTCCAAAATAATCAGGACGATGAAAAATTAATTCAGTTTTGTTGTCCTCTTTGCTGCTGTAAGACATCGTGTTTCATTAGGAACTTTGGGAATTTTAGGAGAGAATATGTACAACGGAGATGTCTTACAAATCAACTGTGTTGGTTCACAACAGGTGGTGTGGGTGTTGGCTGTCAAATACAGTATTCAATGTGGTTGTTCTCTTTGACAGATGTCATACAATCTTTGGCAATTTTAGTCATGGAGTCGTTTACCACGCAACAACGAAGTTTTGTTATTCAAAGTAACATTTCGTAAAATTCGTGGTCTTTTCCGATAAAGCCCATTTCTGGTTGGATGGGTACGTAAATATACAAAAGTGTGGTTTAAGGAGACCAGAAAACCCATAAGAGATTCACGAAAAACCAATGCACCCCAAAAAAGTCACTCTATGGTGCGGATTATGGGTTGGAGCACACTTTTTCGAAGATGAGGCTGGAGAAACAGACAGTGAATGGAGAATGTTACCGCAACATGTTGACAGGCTATTTTTTTTATAAAATTTAATGAATTGGGTCTGGACCATCTCTGGTTTCAACAAGATGGTGCTACCGCCCACACAAGCCGTTAATCAATCAATTTATTGCGTATGAAATTTGAAGATCGTATTATTTCGGTTAGGGGAGAAGTTGATTGGCCTCCAAGGTCATGCGATTTGACACGTTCAGACTTTTTCTTGTGGAGTTATTTGTAGAGTAAGGTCTATGCTAATAACCCAGCGACAATTCAGGATCTCATTCATAACATCCAAATTGAAATTGTGGCCATTGACACACTTATTCTTCAAAAATTCATCGATAATTTTTACCTTCGGATGGTCGCTTGCAACAGAAGCCGTGGTGGTTACATAAACGGTAACAACATCATTGTGTTCCATTCATAATTGCCATAGACAAAATATTGTTTCTCAATGAATGTGTGTTTAATTTAATGAAAATTAAATTATTTCAAATTTATTCCACTACTTACTAACGTAAGCATTTTACAGGAACCAGATTGTCTGCTTTTTAGAATCCGCTAAAAATATCCATGACTAGAGTTTTCCAGAATTTGGCAAAAAGCTGACAGACTTCCGAATTTGAACTTACTTATTCGAGTATAGTTATATCTTCGAGCCCAAAAACTGCTGCGGGCTCTTAGACTTCATTATACATACGACACTGCTTGTTGATGTACTGTCCAATCATACAATTTTCAATATCTGAAAGTCTTCTGAACTAATTTTGCTTGTGCCAAGAGATAGCTGTCCGGTTAAAAGATAGTCTCTTAGTTTCAGTATTAAGCGTGCGATTAAATGCATACCCGTAAATACCTCACTTTAGCTCAATCCAATTAACCATTCTACCAATAGCGGTGTCAATTATTTTATATTGAGCGCATAAAACTGATTTACCACCATATCAGCGGTACCACTCCCTTCACCAGAAGTAGGTCTAGCAAGTAAAAGTTGCTAAAGAACTCCATTAGTTGACAGTCCATTGACTTAATTAGCCATCTAGCCTTTGATCAAGTTGGCTTCGATTTATCCATAATCTCCACATCCTACAAGAACTAGTTTCACTGTCAATCCCGTAGGATTAAAGAAACTATTACATTGAAACAGGAAAAAATTCCAAATACTCGTATGCGTACATCCACGCCTTCTGTGTGATGCGAATCATGTTGCGACATATAGTCCAGTTCAGCTGCGATCATGTTCCCACTTCTACTACTCGTACACTCTGAGACGAAGATCTTCCTTCAAGACGACAGTCAACAAATCGGACATCGATCATATTAAAAGTGCACAGATTTTATCCAAGTCCAATACCGGTTTCCGATATCATGCCCAAAACGAGCTCCAAAGTCCTTGTGACTTTTCCTACACACTTTAGCCAAGTATGGGTTACACGAGTGCGCGATTATAAACAAACCAAACTCGTAATTATGGTATGACAACGTCGACTTCAGCTTCAGTTTCGAGTTTCGACCGACTTTAGCCGGGAATGGATCTTTGGTTACAGCGTCTGGGGTCTTATGAGAGTTGATTGAATTTGGAGTAAATTGTTTCGTTTGGACTCAATTTCGGGCGTTATTTCATCGCATCGATACTGGCAACGGTTTTTGCTAATGAAATTGATCGATGATCCTGAAATGGTGATGGTTGCGATCCCACAAGTTATAAAAACGAAAAGAAACATTTCTGTGGGAAAATTTCGTAAATTTTAAAAATTTGTTATGAGTTCATCGGCTCAGTTGCTGTGCGTTTGAGGGAGAATTGAAAAGTAACTTTTACCTACAAGATGATGTAAGATTGAGGGAACGGTTTTTCATGAATGTTTCATTGTTTTGGATTATCTTTTGTAGGGAGTCATGTTATAAATTATACAAAACATCTAATTTGGCCTGAAACAAATATAGGTGTACGATATATGGAGTTTTTGTTAGGTAATAGATAGACAAATCAAAAAAATTGACATAATTAACAAGTTAACCGTTGTTAATCAAGGCCAGGACTAGGTGAACCGAAATTCGTAGGAAATCTAGGATATAGTTAATTTAATTAAGTTAATACCTGGTATAAAGCTTTGACATAAAAATTTTAGTGACAACTTTTTTATAATTACTATATATCAGAATTTCTTAATTGCGTTGCATGAGGCAGCAGAACTGCTATTGATGTTAGTCCTAGTAGGGTACAATATTATACGAGTATTGTGTTGATTTACTTTATATGTTATAACTGGATTAATAATTTAAATGAGTTATACTTACATACTTCCCATTGAAATGGATTTACGTGTTCTAAGTTATCCCAAACGAGACTAGCGAGTTCTAGTAGTAGCTGGTCGAGGATCAAACAGGAGAAGGTAGAGGCCATGAGGCGATTGTCTGGAAATATACAAGGCGGTTGATGGCATGGGCCTGAAAAAGGACCTAGACAATCGCGATTAGTCAAAATTTCTACCTTAAAAATGATAAGGAGAGCTGCCTAGTTTTCACTGAGTCAACGACGAAAATATGGCAAATAATGTCATCGCCGACGAGAAGATCCCTATGCGATTTTCGAGTCACTGGAAAGTAAAATATCAGGACGAACCGCTGACAGAGATAGCGTGGCGTCATTTATTTAATCCTGCATATTAATGTTTATTAATTATCTAATCCCTGCGAGATTAATTACACGTCTAGTCCGGCGAATCATCGGTTTCCTTCCGAATATCAGAAAGCTATTCGAAAAGCTCAATTGACCCTGTCTAAGTGGGTTGAGGACAAAAAAGTAGTGCACGTGCCGCGTCGAAACTAATATCTGATAACCAATGATACAAAAGCAAGAAACAATGTTTGGTTGACTGACTTTACTATTCAACACCTACCCACACTCTTTTGTAGGAACACTTCACCATGTTATAGCGTATGCTGACGACTTGATCGCGTACAGATCAAATCCAAAGATCGAGGTCACTAACATGCCCCTGTAACGTGACTTCGATAAGATTAAGCGATATTGTGGAGTGGAATTTTCAGAAGTTGGAAACCATCGCCTCTTCTCATACCGGACAAAAATGGTGAAAGCTTTTGATTGTGGTACAACACGGCAAACCATTTATTTGTTGAAATCTAGTCAGATAGATTGGCAAATTAACTGATGATTCCTCTGGACCGATAAAAAAGGTATGTGGCAAAATTTGGGTCAAAAGAAGAATGTATTATAGTTGGAACTTCGCCTATCGCGAATGACATGTGATGATGTCATTGTGGAGAGCCATATCGTGAGATAAACTTGTATCTGTATACCAAGTAAAACATAAAGTAGACTTTTCTGGACCTGATTCCACGTTGTAACTGCGCCCGATTAGGCCTATCATTGACATTGAGTCTTCTATGGGTGTAACCATAGGTGTCATGATTTTCGATGTTGCAGGTAGGTCAAACGAATATTTCAGATGTCTTTAATAGACTGAGAAATTTAATTAAAGAATGCAATAATTATGAAAGAAGTGCAAGGGATTAGTTTTTGTCTGAGTGTTCTGCTCCGAGAAGAGTGAAGGTCGAACGACTGAGGGGGCTGATCATGTAGAGCGGATTGACACAAATGGTGCCATCCGAAAAGTTTTCGAATCAGCCCCTCCTAGAGGGCAGTAGAGGAAGACCGTGACTCAGTGTGGGAAACTGGAGGCAGCTAGCTAAAGATTGAATTGGGTGAAAATGCTTGTTGGTTGAGGGTCAGGTCCATGCCGGACTGTAGCGCCGCCTTAAGTAAATAAGTAAGTTCTGATCCGACAGACAAAAAAGTTAGATATTTTTCGGTATTCTCTGGCTGGCTTAATGCTAATGATAAAGCCATTTATTTTCCATTGTAGAAGGACCATACGCACTGTTCTAGATCAAATGAATTAAGTGAGTAAATGGATTAAAAATAAAATGGGAAATTACGAGCAAAATGTTTCGTGTTTTAATGCATAAAGGCAAGACCCATACGTGGAACTAGAACAATCTCCTATGGACAAAGCTAAAGTTGCATACAATGAAAACCTAGGAGAAGGTTGTGTAAAGTGTACATCAGAGCATTATATTGTACAACCTTGGAGCAATGAATACGACTCCCTTAAAGGTAAGACTTTTAACTGCGCGACTCATGGTATAAAGATGATGTTAGAAGGAATTCTTAAAGTCTTATATGGATATTGACACGCTATGCTATCATAGAACGTCTCATGATTTTTAACGTAAACCACCTATCATGCAGACCTTATGTTTACGGGATACCCATACATCCATAGGGAGCAAGGATACGCCTTGCCATCGCTCTCCGTCAATTCTTTGATACCAATTCGGAACTGTGTTGGAGGCACAAGTTCCACCCTTGGTATGAGTCGAGGCCGACCTAAAACCTCTTACTGTTCTTAGGGTCACAGCACCCAGTACTTATTTGCTACTCTACAATGGGTTAAACCAAAGGAAAACCCTTCCCGCGATTTGGGTTTAAACCACAGCCACCATGACGCTCCCACAAGGGGGCCTACCTCAACAAGTCAGGCCCGGACCGAAATCCGGGGGGTTCCTGACTCCCATGGTACCGTGATTTAAGTCCTGGTATGGACTACCGGTGGTCCAGCCGCCAACAAGACCTTTGACCGGCAACTTGTTACTGGTCAAATCGTAGCACACCATTCAGGGGCGATATCTGAAGATGTTTACGATAAGACCAGTAGTATGCTCTGCCCCCGCTTTCTATTACACAACGTTATTGATGGGCGAAGCCTTGATAATTGGGCGGGGGCCCGCTATGCTATCATAATAATAGGTATGACAACTCCCCGAAACACATTAGGTCTGTTTCAGGACTCAAGATTTGTACACATTTTTAGAAAAAAATGTTCCCGCCAGAAAAAATTTTGTAAAAGAGAACGCATTTGAGAGAGTAATTCATTTCCCCACCCTGCCAATTCTTACAAATGTCTACACGAGATTTTTCTTTTGGGCAGGAATGGTAAGAAACGTCAACTCAATTAAATTTTAAAATAACTGTCAAATTAGTAAAAAATTAAATTTGTGTGAATTGCGACAATCGTATGCAAATTAACTCAAAATATGACTTAGACATAGACAAAGAGGAGAAAAAGAGCTTCATATTGATGCGAAATGTTCGCCTAATACAATAGAACTCGTTAAACGCATATTACATAAATAAAATCCTAATAATCACCAATCTCAAAGTCTTCCCCCTGTTTTACAATTTCTTTTTGTTTTGTTTTTACTTGTTACGTTTCAAAAACATTTAACAATAATGTGTTCCCGCGAGACATTGGGTTTAAGGGAGGAGTTATTCCTGCTATTCACTCTTAAGAAAAAAATTCTCATTTACAAATTGTTACAAAGATCTCGCGGGAACAGACAATACGTATGTACAATACATATACTCGTGTCGAAAAAAAGAAGAAAAAACTTTTGATACCTACTAAGATACGAAAAAAATAACAAATTATCAGTATGTACCTCTATAAAAAAAAATTATCTGACGAAATTTAAATTCGTATACTGGCATTACTAGCCATTAACCCGGAACCCTCGGGCAAACATGTGTCTTAAACGCCTCCTTAAAATCCTACAAGTAAACAATTTGCATAATCTAAGCATTTTTTCATTTGCTCTCGTGTTCACTGACTTGTATGTTTCTTTGTGATACTGTCGGCAGTGTCAATTTTAAACAGACATTCCAAAGCCACCTCCGTTTAAAATCCCTCTTTCAAAAATTCAACAAAAGTTCATTTATTTTCTTGGGTAGGGCAGTATGACTAATGTGTCAAATCCCAAACCTCAAACCTCAAAGATACATCTTAAAACTGGTCGTGACATCCGATATGAAGTTTGGTCATGTACATACATATGTAGTGATGAGGTATAAACATGGATCTACTTATGCCTATGTATGTACTCGTATATATGTATACTTCTGTGAATAAATATTACAATATTGCATAAGACAGTGAGCTTAAATTTGATTAACAATGCCTCCCAAAAAAAAAGAAAGAAACAAAAACTGTATCTTTTCTGTTTGAATCAGCTTAAAATTAGCCGAGGGCCTAACAGATAAAAAACAAAACATTATGCTAATCAAAATCTTTTCCGGATCGTGATTTGGTACTTTACATAAACGTTTTGATTTCTTTATTCACTTTGAATATGTCTATCCGGATGCATTTCATAAAACCAGCAACAACATCGGATCAATTCAACTACTGTTTTGGAGTTCATCTACCTCGTCATCATGTGGCGGTTGCTTTGAATTGAGAAACATCAAGAAAACATAAATCCTTTGTCGAATGCAATCAAAAAAGAACCGAGGCGTTAGAAGTGCATGTCAGGTGCATATGGATCTGTTAATAGTTATACTTCCATGCAGTTTAAAGAACCCTTTCCAATGTTTTGATTTGTAAAACCTTTGGATAGCTTGACCTTACTGAACTCTTTTCAGTTCTCACCGTATCCGAGGGCGTTCTACCCACACTCATCCATCAAAATATGATGTGCGTCATGTTTGTGTTTTTTTCCTTTTTATTATGCCCGAAGTTACAAACTCGTAGGTACCTCTCTTCAACCTTCTGTCGTTATGATAAATTACTCTATCCAGTAATTAACTTCTATTCTCTTTAAAAAAAAATTATTTGAGACTCTGCTGTGTGTGGTGTGACCTTTTCGAGGTCTGAGCTGTTAAGTTTGTTATATAATATAACTCTGCATTGTGACAAGTAACGACGTCAAGAATAATAAACTCAAACGCTTTTTAACATTTGATACTGCGACGTTAATACGCTTATTCCGTCGCACATGACCGAGTGACTTCCAAAAATGGAAAGCATAGCGTTATATGAGTAAGACTAACACTAAGCCCGCATATGTTACATACAAGTAAACCAGTTGACCTTGGAATAATATATATAAAAAAAAACGTGTGTGCATATATAAACATTTTCTTTTACTTAAACTTAAACATTAAACAAAAACGGAAATGTTAAAGTTGCGTGGTACCTTTTTTTCCAATAGCAATTTTTGCGATTTCAGGTCTTCAGCCGGAAATGAGAGCTAAGTATTAGCATATTATTTGCTTGCGTTTTACAAGTCTACTATAGAACTATTTGCGGCAATATAATTTAGACACTGAACACCCACCTTCAATCTTTTTTACGCTTCTTCTTGAACAATATATGTATAATACGAGTAAATCAAATAATAATGATAAAAAAGATCATACTTAGCTGGAATGGGCATTCGCGCGAACTTTCGATCCAAATATCAGTTTTGCTTGGAATCATTTTAGACTCGGTGAACACTTTCGTGCGCGCCAGAATCAATATCAAATTCTCAGTTTTAGTTCTTACGCCCTGTTAATTGCCCAACACTCTACTAAAGCCTTGAAAAATATATCAAGCAATCATCAGAATGATATGTGATAAACTCTTTTAATTTAGGGGGATCTGACTTCTTCGTGTCTTATTGTTTTCCCTATTTCATATCCATAAAGCAATTGCTGCAAATGATATTTAAATGGCTTTGAAATTCATGCATAAAGGTCGAAGTCGACATCTATGCTTTTGGAAGCGGGCACCATCTGCATAGAAGTGTGATGCTTTCCATCGATCAGAACATGGCCAATTTGACTAAATTTGGGTCAACTGTAGTTAACACGACCGATCTGGGGGTCCTATCTCTACACAACCAGCCAGACGCGATTTTCTGTAGTCCTTTCATAAAGAGTACTCGTATACATACTTCCAAACTAGCACATCAAAGATGCCCTGTTTACTCATTTAAGCATTGATTTTGACTTTGTCCAAGATACGCCTTCCTGGATATTGCCGCTAAGTTTGCTGATCGAGACGTGCATACAGGCTAGAATACAGACAGGATTATCTTTGATCTTACCTAATTTATGGCAGCTATAGAGAATGTTGTATGTCTGTTTTTGTAGTGGATTCCAATACTGGATTCTTTGCATATTTCGAACCAATAAATGGTCAATGTTAGTAGCCCCATTATGGGGTATGAGCTCTGACCATGTTACAGTTGCTTCCATCGAAGGGAATCTTCCTCAAAACTTTTTCCCATTTCCCCAGTCTCAGTCCCAGTTTTTCAAAAAGGGATCTCATCTGCTTTCATATATGCGGTCTGAACTTCTCCAACAAAAGCGAAATATTTTTTAAACGTCTTAAATACTCAGTACATTTCAATTATCTTAACAGATGATTTTGCGTCCTTTTGATCTGGTCAATGTCAGTATATATCCCCTAAAATAAGTATTGGACTCTTTTGACAAATTAAAACACTTTTAAAAGTCAATGTTTGGAGGCCTGACACAAGCATGAAGCTAAAGTTATTATATGTACAAAAAGACATCGTGCCGGAAATTATCTGATGTACCATCCTGCTTACAGTTCAGCATATCGAATAAGCGATCACCTCACCCTAATACCAACTGCAATCATCGGAAGACGAAAGAGAAACACAATACGATCACTCATGTGAAGCTGGCTAGATGAGGAAGTCACATTCCGATATACCCGGTTGAACTTGACGAACTCACCAATGAACTATTTTCCTCTTTAAAACTTGACTTTATTTCTTCTTGCCTTACTGCAAAAGGACGGAGGGCAGGCGTCCGCAGTGGTTGACTATGTCCATGTCCATGAACTGTGCTGCAAGAGTAGGAAGGAATATAAACTGGGAGAAACTATCTGCACTGCAGTGCATCCTTAAGGATATACAAACAAGGAGTAGGGAAGGTTTAATGTAGGTTCTGGAGGAGTTTCTGCGAAAGGATCACCAGCAAAATTGAATCCTGAACCACAAGCTCTGTTCAAAACACCACGAATTTCGGGAATATTTAAGCACCACCGTGGTACCTATGTTGACACCGAAAAATAATTCTTTAATCAGCTTGGAATATTACGATGCACCAGGACCCGATGATATCCTCTCTGCACATGAGTGCATTGACTGATGTAACATTAGTTTTTATACTCAAAGTGGGCAAAACCTTCCATATGCACCCAAAGGATCTATGACACACTAGTTTGTCATTCTTCGCACTAGAGACCTTCGAGAGAGTCCTGGCTAGCAAAAAGGTATGTCGTACTCTTTCTTTAGGAGTATAAAATGATGGCATTCCTTGAAGTCAAAGGAGCTTTTAATAGAGTTTATACCTCCTCAATTATCACGTTCAAGGAGTGGACATAAATGACTCTGCTTGCAGATTGATTCACTTTTTTCTCAACATAGAGTCATAAATGCGAGTAGTCGCTGGCCCACAAGAAAGAAATTAGATAGCGTTGCACTATTTACTATAGAACCTAGCCTTTAGTGTAAGAGGTTACGAAGACAACGTCATTTTTTATGTGTCGGACGCAGAGCCAGCCTAAGGCAAGCGCTTTTTTTTTTTTATAATTTACGCGCGCCTAAAGGGTTATGAATACCCTTACACTGTTGCCTGGGCGCGGGCGGAAAGGTAGAAGGAGGAGAAAGGAAAGTTTGTGATGTAGTGGTTTGAAACTCAGGTGTTTTTGGTATTTTGGTTTCGATATTGACTCTCCAGGGGTGGGAGTCCGAATAGGACGGAGAGATTTTCTTCACTCGGAATGGTGAGGTTGTGAATTTTAACGGTTGTTTTTTTTTTTTGTGTTTGAAAACCCTACAACAGCCAAATCTACATGTCAGTGTTATGCCTTCACACGCAGATTTTTCTGACTGAGTTCCAATTACACAAATGAAAGCTTGTCGTGCCTAGGATTCGAACCTTGACCCTCCGAGTGAGAAGCGATGGCTAGTACCACTACACCACGGCCACCCCACTCGTACACTCGTCTTGGATACGGAGCTGTGGTCTTAGCGTAAGTCCCTCAGAAACGCACCTAGTTTTCTTCATAAGAAAAATCAAGATATCCTGCGTCATCTGAATCATGTTAAATTGAACCTACATCTGCCCCTGTAGGCAACAAATTGAGGTGGAAAGAATATAAAGCTGTAGTTGCTCTTTACTCGTGCAAGAGGACTGTAGTGGTCTACATAAGAAGAAAGTTATGCACTGGAGCTACACCACTTATTTATATCAATCTGGTGCTCAAATGAGCATCACCGGTGTATTAAGAAATTCTCAGCGCATCATTAGAATGTTATTCCTAGGTAGTTACCATTTCCAAGATCTAATGATCTCCGCTTAATTAAGATTTTTGACAAATTAATCTCAAAATCTGTTTGGTTTCCGGAGTAATTACGTCATTGCATTCCCACGCTGTCCAAGTGGTTTCACAATGTAATATACTTACAACTTTTATAAATTGCACCTCCACGAGCACCACCCTAAACTAACCTAACTTTTCTGTTTATGAAAGGGATTTTTTTTCCTCAGTGCAATGCAGTAATTATTTAACTTAACAGCGAAGTCTCGGTAGAGAAAGGGTCTTAATCCTTATTTTATCCTTTATCTCAACGTTGTAGCTGACGGCTATAGCATAATGTCCAAGTCCAAGCTGTTGGTGCAGGGTATACTTCCTTATTGCCAGCATACTATATATAGGGTGTCTTTTCATAGATCATGATAGCTTAAAAACGAATTAAAACAAACATGAGATATGAACGTTCTTCAAAGATTATCCTCTCAGTCAAATTTTTTAACTCTTTTTCGAGTAAGTCGCAATATTGACTACCAAGCCGCATAGACCAATGCCATCTGGAAGAAAATAGCCAGGAGATGTCAAATCCCATGATATCGAAGGCCAATTGACAGGTCTATTTCTCAAAATCATTTTCTTGGCGAATTGCCATTTCAATAAATCGATGGTTTGAGTTGGTATGTAGTAAGTAGAATGGTAAACTATTTTTCGTCTGGATCACTGTAATAAGAATAATAATAAATAAATTTTAATTGAGCATGGTTCGGTAATGATTTTACTTAACCCTAACAAAGGTCCGATGTTACGACAAACGTATCAGGTGGCTATTTTTACAGATGGTTCGACGAATAATTTGCTCAAACGGACGAAGCGCTCTATAAATTTGGTAAACAATTTTGATATCAATTTTCACGAAACACAAGAATTTTTGAAGCATAAGACTTTTCATGGTGATTATCCGAAAAATACTGAACAGATTAGTTACATATGATGCATCTGGCGAAGCGGACTGCTGATTCCACAGGTGCGACAGAAGCGGTCTGATAAACATCTGGTGCGTTGGCTCTACTGGATTACCAGCAACGTGTCCATTTCTCTTTTCTACTTGATGCTATCTAATTAGGCCTTCTAGAGTGGTTTAAGTAAACTCACTTTAAGTTGAACTTTCGACTATCTTGACGTCGTTGTGGGCGGATGATTCTCTTGCTTTCATATAATTTCGTGAAATTTTAAAATATCAGAATTAAGTTTCATCATAAATTATTCGATACAAGCTTATGTTCTGAAAGACTGAAATACATATATCCAACACAACTGGATGAAGGTCCAATTATTCAGTTATATGTATTTATGTAAATTATCAAACTAAGGCCACTGATGTTATAATCGCTATTTCCTATCTTTCTTTAACTAGGCCTGGAATCTGAATGATGGAGAAAATTCCACTTAAGCTTACAAGTTTACATTTTAATGATTTTGGTGATGTCTACCCATCAAAACGACCTTCTCATTATCTCATTTCCATTTTTTATGTTATCAGATTTTTATTGGGAATATGGGATTTTTCTTCTTCTAACTTCTGACTAGAACAAGACCGGACCCCAAACTCATATTGCTACACAATGCATAGACCATGGTGATATTTCATAATTGAGGAAAGCCTAATGGAAATATAATTTCCACTCATCGACGTGAAAGAAAGTTGTAGTTCCAAAACTCCAAAACGAATGTGAAGCAAAAAGTTTCGATCTGTCACGCCCGAATAGACATAGGCAAACTCCCCAGAAGACAAAGCCACCAAATTAGCTTAACCTAAATCATCCAACTGAAATTGATTGCTTTCCATGTTCTAATGCCTCTACAAAAGAATACAAAACCCTTCACTCACTCCCAAATTTATGCCAAAATGATTAATAGAATGAGGCAATCAAGTAATGGACAAATCTCCCGGAGCTGTACTGAGCGCCAAAGGAAATTGGATTCGAAAGAGATTTCAATTTATCATTTACATACATATGCATATCGCATCCGAAGAATAAGAAACAAATCCAATCAAATAAGTGGCACGAAATGTAAATGACGTCCCTCAGAAGGTGGCAGATATCACATTTTGAAACATCGCAATTCCGGAACTCTAGATAATCGCCTGAAGATTTGCAAAATTGCATAAGCAATTGATACACCCATGTTGGATCTGTCAGTGCAAAATTTTAGGGGGAATTATTTGTTTGACACCAAAATGCCATCTTGACTGTGGATTGATCGATCTTATGAGGAGAAAGCCACCCGAGGATACTGGACACACTCATGGATCGCGTAATTTGAAACCGTAAACCTTTTTCGCTAGGCATCCTAACCAAAAAATTGAGCGAAGAAAAACAAATCCGCATGCGATTAATGAGTTGATAAATCGGTGCACGAAAGCTCGTGAAGCCAAGCAATTACCAGATCCGCTCACCTTTGCCCACCGCTCAATCCCACCAATTGAAAGTGAATCGAACCTGCCCTCAAGGTGAATGCGGTACATACAAATAATAACGAGTGCTCGTACTCGTACGTTAGCCGTTGCGATTGCGCGTATGACTTTGCATTAGTTTTGGGGGCGCTACTTACTTTACTATCAGTTCCAGTTTTTCAGGAATTCTTATGAGTATTCCAACTTCAAGTCATTCACTTATCGGTGTAACTACGGCGGCTTAGGGTACCGCTCTCTTTGGTTACTATGGCTTGGGTTATTGAACGAGGTCTTTTAGTCTATTCGGTGATCCTCAATTATAACTGATGGAGCGAGTCTTCGACTTTGGAACTAATTTCTTCCGTCTTCTCACGAGATACCATCTTGGGGTAATTTTACGAGTATTTCTGGTGTCATAGTAAAATCTGGTGAAACAGAAGCCAATCATTACAGATAATTAAATCAGGAAGAGGCAGTCTGCATTGGCATCGGCATCGGCATTGGTATCTGCATTGGCAGACAAGATTGCTGTTAGACTCGATCGGTTGGGTTTTCGGATCTGCAAATGAAATCAACATTCAAAGATGAGTAAGTAGTTGAATATAATTTGAATTTTAACCATGAAGATGCAAATATATTTGAATGAGAATCATGGTAATCATTTTGAATAAGTGAGCGAATAAAATTAAACTAAGAGGAGATTGACTTTGGCGGGAAAACTAATTGCACATGCTGTTTCTTTTACATTTTTATTTGTACGTTCATCAGTTGTCATTAGACGTCCTTCTTCTATTTAATGGTACTAGAGAAGAGATTTTGAACATTTCAATAGTTATTTTGGAAATTTTCTAACATTGAAAAAAATGTTCCGACATTGACGGAATAGTAAGTGTTCTCTATGATTATCTTGTTCATATTCCTTAATAACATCGTCAAAATTGTAGAATTCTGTCATAGCTCTGAATGGATGATTGAACTTCTCAAAGAAAAAATCATATTAGAGCTGCCAGTCGGGGCAAGTCAATATCTTTTATCCGTGAATAAAAGCATTCATTATTTCACCATTTTACAATGCTTATAGTGAGGTGGCGTTCACTAAATTTCGGCTTTAACCTAAAATTTACCTTTCATCTACCTTATACTCCGCTGGGCACGCAAATATGCTAACTGAGCTCTAGTGCTCTTGCCCTAATTACAAATTTACACAACTTTTCCAGAACTACGAGTATCATTTTAGAGTAGCCCTCGTTTAAAGGATCGAGACTCTGCCCTCCTCGTCTCTACTCTTTCGGACTCTTAGAAAACAGTTTTTGTCCAGCCCGCCCCCAAAAAAATTCGAAAGCCATTCGAGTTACCTCCCTTCTTTCATGGATACACGAATGGACTATCAGCTCATGAAATATCTCGAGGCGCGAAAACTTCTCAATGGCACATCACTGGTGATTTGATGGCGTCGAATCTGTCGAAAGCAAAAGAGTTGTACTTAATATTTCAAAGGCATCGCACATATTTGGGGATCAGGCTGCATTTGAGACCGATGAATCTCTTCCTCAAGGGATTAGAAATTACCTTTGGGATCGTTCAATGCAAGTTGTCTTCCGCTGTTTCAAATTTTATATCCACAAATAAAAAATCTGTCTGCGAATCGCTTTTTAATTTTCATTAATGGGCTTTTGCCTTCTAAACCAAAATATTCCTTTGGTGATCTTCGGCTGTAGAACGGAAATGGCAACGTGTATTGAGCTGATTAAATTCCAATATTAAAAACCAAATCTTTACACTCCGGCAGATCCTATGAAAAGCTCAAGTTGTCCAAATCGATGCCAACATCTTTTCATCGATTTTAAGGCCGCATACGATAGTATTTACAGAGACGAGCTATATGTACATATAGACCCATGTATAGGTTTCGCATCTCTGCTAAGTCCGTCCACCTGTGCAGAACGATGACTTAGAACGCTCACTGTTCTGTCAAAGTCGCTAACGGTTTGGCGATGTGACGAGTTGTCATGTGAATTCTTTAACATCATATTTGAAAGAATTGTGCGAAACTCACTCGAGGCATGCCGATTGACAGAATTGGGAGAATTCAGCGGGCTCGTCACTGGTGCGTTCGCTGGTATTGAAACGAAAGCCGCCGAAATAGTTTTAGCCGTAAATGAGGGCAAAACAAAGCACATATTCGTATATGCTGTGAACAAGTAGGGACCCACAACATCGACGAATTGGACAGAATGTCACAATCGACAGCTATAATTTCGACGTAGTAAGGGACTTTGTCTATTTCGGTTCTGATTTTATAAGATCTGCCAACAATACCTCAGTAGACATAAAACGAAGAATCATTCTTGCTAATCACTGTTTCTTTGGGCTAAGACGGCAATTGAGTGGTAAGGCCCTATCCCGAAAATCTAAGGAGTGTCTATATAAGACCTTGATCAAGCCAGTCCTACTTTATGGCGGTGAAACATGGATTCTTTCGAAAGCGGATGAACATATTCTCAGAGGTTTTGAGACAAAAATCCTTCGAAAAATATTCGGTTTAATTTGCGTTAATGGGCTTTCGAGGAGAAGATTTAACGACGAACTAAGTATTCGAGCTATACAGCGATATCAACCGAGCCAGAAAACTGCGTATCGCCTAAGATGGCTAGGACATGTAAAGCGAACAAATGGACACCAATGCTCCGGCCCGCAGAGTCTTTGATTCTAAACCGGAGGGACAATGCAGTAGAGGGAGACCTCATTTTAGGTGGCGCGCACAATTAGAAGGGTACCTCAACCGACTTGGAGTGCGTGACTGGAACCAGTTAGCTAAAGACCGGGCTAACTGGAGGGGTTTGTTAGGTGAGGCCCAGTTTCACCCAGACTCGTAAGTGAGCAAATAAGTATTAAGAGCATTACTAACTGGTGAACCACCAAGAGAGTATAATTTAATGATGTCTGCTGTCTGTAAAGCGAAATTTAAACACCCGCCCATTATCATGAGCGGCAGTTGCATCGTCGAAACCGAATAACTTTCCAGTCTCTGTATGTGTGTTACTGATACCTACGTGGGAATGACTACATATTTGATGTCCCAAAAAACTCTGCGAAATATCTTGGTTTCCTCAAGTGATGTAAGGAATACGAGTGCTTCACCCCCTATGGGCGGACTACAATATACAAATTAGTTTTCTGCCGGAAATTGGAGCGTAATTCCCTCATTTGCTCAGTTGCTCCTTAGATTTAAATGCGTCTGCTCCATCGAAAATGACAGGTAAATTCTGAACCTTCCACCGTAATACCCGTCTAGCTTTAAATGCTCATAACTTTATCCTCAAGTCCGTTTTCGGATGTATTCCCAAATGTCGTGATTCTTTCTTAAGCCTCACATGGAATGCCCTGCCGAGCTCTTACATTTCTAGTCGTTCGGGAAACATTCAAAACCAACGTGTAATGGTATTTATCTTTCTCTGCTCGATAATATTCCTTCGCTCTCGTTGTTTGCAAAGATTCTGGGGTATCCTTAAACCCTTAAGCGCGTATTTTACATTCGATATACTCGGTAACAGAAATCTCGTGGATATCGCTATGACCAAGGTGTTTATTGAACCCGAGAATCTGGGAAAACCAACTCAGCTTTCAGAAATATGCATTCTACGTTCTCTAAACCAGCAACAGATTTAGACATGGAAACACAGGGAGGTCTATGTTTTTTATCCTCGTGCTGTAGAAGATATATTGTAGTAAAGAATGAGTAGGTACACAAAGCGTTGTCTTAAAGAAATCTAACCAGCTACTTGGCGACGCAACTAAGCCGGATGCTTTGAAAGCTATTTGTTCCCAGTCCACGGTTAGTCCGAGCACAAAGCTGCACCGATACCAGTAAGCTTAAACTTACAATATAATATGTATAATCCTACGAAACGAACGGACAATGGCACAAATTCGTTGTTGCGTCTGCCTATTTTGCCGGCGGCAGCCGAACTCATTGAATACTGTGATTGCAGGAAGATACGACTTATCATATGCTGCGGTGCTAATGCTCAGAATACTTTTTAGGACAGTAGCAAATACAACATGAGAGGCAATCATCTCTTGGATTACATAATACCGTCTGACCAGGTTGTCAACAATGGCATTTAGCCAACTTTTGTTACGAGAGTAAGACAGCACGTAACCGACTTAACGTTATCCAACAGGTATGCTAGGTAGACTACTGGCTGGAAAGTACTGCCGGAGATCTCCATATCAGAGCATAGGCACATCGAATTCGGAATCGGATGCGAGGTCTCTACCTTGTTGAAGAGGAGAAATGCGCAGAAAACCAACTGGATACGATTTAAGGAGAAGCTCGGAGGGTTCAATAAAGCACCCCCTAAGCTCAGGACAAAACAAAAGCTAGAGGAAGCTGTTAAAAACTTGAACGGTACCATTATGTCCAGCTAGAAAGCAATCCTGCAGATAGCCTGTTGCTTGGTGGAATGCAGATCTATAGTGTCTTATTAAAGAAACCAGAAAGCTTCTAAACAGGGCACTTAGGACTAATTTGGAGGAAGACTGGAATCTTTACAGATCGCAGCAAGAAGTATATTAGAATCTCATTCGGATTTCGAAGAGTGCCTCTTATAAAGACTTTTGCGAAAAAAATCGAAATTGTCAGTGAAACCAGTAGGTTGGTCAAAGCTCTCATCAGAAAATCTGATGGTACCAACACTGAGTCCAAGGTAGAGACCCTCCGTCTCCGGCTTGAGGATCACTTTCTAGGTAACCTAATCAGAACCAGCTCACAGCCAACTGCTATTGACGAAGCTACTAGTGAGCTGAATAACATAATACGTCGTAGCTGATATATCTCATCGATCGTGGTGATGGATGAGGCCATTAAACATGCTGTTGCACATTTGATGGCTTCAAGTCGCCTGGGAACGATAGTTTATAACCAGTTATGTTACAAAAAGGTATAGATCAGGTGCTGGTGACTCTGAAGAAAATCTACTACTAGCCTGGCACTAGCATACATACCGAAACCTTGGCGAACAGTGAGAGTAGCCTTTATACTGAAAATCGAAACAGAGGACTGCACGCTCGCCAAGAGCTTCAGACCAAAAAGTTTGATTTTCTTTGTGCATGGAAAGAATGTTAGAGATCCATGTGCGCCAAACTGTTTTCCGAATGCATCCCCTGCCAGCGATGCAACACGCTTACGAGCACGGAAGATTTTGCGAGAGTGGGCTTCAAAATCTGGTAGGTAGAATTGAAAGCGCACTCGACAGGGAGGGATACGCCATGGGCATTTTCGTCCACGTTCAGGGTACTTTCGACAATGCAACTTTTAACGGCATGTGTAACTCGGCCAGACAACATGGAGTAGACGAATCACTAACTTTATGGATGAAAGCAATTCTGGTGGATAAGACACTGGTTGCAGATGCTGACTGTGGACAATATGTGATGGCGGGGGTACACAGGGGTTGCCCGCAAGACGACGTTCTGTTTCTACTGCTATGTGACGTCTATGCAATAAGCATATGCGGATGATGTTGCTCTTCTGCCTGTTGGGTAGTGTCAAGAAATTGTCTGCTATAAGACGTAGGCAGCACTTAACGTGATCCCGCACTAGAAATGGCCCTTCAGTCAATTCTCTAAGAACTGAGAAGATTTAGAGCTTAAACGCTTTAAGTGTCATCTTGGATTACAAACTTCAATGGACTAAACATGTTTCGTCGAAAGCCTCTAAGACGATGTCGGCCTTCTGGCAGTGAAAAGGAGTTATCGGCAAGATATGGGGCCTGCCACCGAGACGAGTCCTCCGGAATAACAGGGCTGTGATAAAGCAATATATCTTATGCGTTGGTTGACTGGTGGAATAAGCTCTCAAAAGTAGTCTTTGGTACAACACGCACTGGACCTTTGATGGTCCTGCGCGCCGGAATATTTTCTGAATTTGGTCTTATGGACACGCAATCTGATGCAATAACCCCAGGGCCCCTGCTGCAAATAAAATACGAAATCTATTTTCCCTGTGCCCAAGACTGGTTTCGACCAGATTCTGAGCCAGGAAAAGAATGCGCTGGGGTCTTCACTGAAGGCTCCATAACCGATATAAAACGCGCCGCTGGTGTCTTTCTGGAGAACGACAATGTTAAATTTCACTTCTCGTTACGAAAACTTTTGCCCATCTTCCAAGCGCAGATATATGCAATCCTGATGGCAACGAACTACATATATTGTGAAGAACTGGTGAAGAGAGCGAACCATTCGCATCTGTAGCGACAGCCAAGCTGCATTTTGAGCCTTACTTAACCCTCTTATGACTTACAAGTTAGTTCAAGAATAGAAGATACAAGCTGGATGGCTAAATTCACTGAGTCTTGTCTGAGTCCCGAGTCACAATGGGATCACGGGAAGAAGGGAGTTTTTCAGGACCCGAACATACGTTGGGTCTGCCTGAGTTCTCGGTTAAGGCTTCCATTGACAGTTGGGTTTTATATGAGCACAACTGCAGATGGCATGACTCCCTAGGTTGCAGGCAGACCAAACAAATCCAACCCGACGTCTATAAGAGGTCAGCGGCCTTTCTACTATCCCCTAGCAGAAAAGAATGCAGGTTGCTTACTGACATCGTAACAATGTACTAAATCTTTAAATGTGCTGGGCATAAGTGATTCAACATCCTGCCATGCTTGCTGTAAAAGTGGTGATGACACCGCGGAACAATATCTCTATGAATGCCTGACTTACGTTCGCATCAGTCCGCAGCTACTCGGCGTTGAAGTGGTGGGTGCTGATACTGTAGGCAATTTATCACTGAAGCTCTTACTCATCTTTCTTCGGAAGACTGAAAGGCTCCATTAAAAGTAACTTTCAAGGAGTACAATGGACTAGTTCTTTGTCTGAGTGCTCTGTTTTAACAGAAAAAAACCCGTATGTGTATACGGGTATACGAATAAAAATATAAAGCGTGATTTTTTTTCTGTTTGGTTTTTTAATGTTGTATATGTGACAGCTCACGCGTGATTCGTGACATGTGTCAAAGTTAAAGTCAGTTGCCATTTCATCATGGAAAGACACCCGAACAATGCTTACAAATTATTGAATTTTATTATCAAAATTCGTGCTTTTTGAAAAATGTTTTTCGACCACTTCGACCATTTTACGGTCGTCAGAATCGACCTACAGAGCAAGCAATTCAAGTCATAGTGACCAAATTTCGCACCAATTTCACGCTATTGAACTTCAAGTCACCTAAGCGTATGCGTAGAGCACGTACAGAAGAAAATATTGCTGCTGACCGTGACTGCGTCGCCGTTCGCATTAATTTGGATTGTGTTAGCCGACTACGTGGAAGATTTTACGCAAGGATCTTGGTCTAAAACCTCACAAAATATAGCTCGTGCAAGAACTGAAGCCGAATGATATGCCACAGCTTCGAATTCTCGGTGAGTGGGCCTTAGGAAGATCCGCTTCTTTATCGAAAAATTGTCTTCAGCGACGAAGCTCACTTAAAACGTAGTCGTGGTCAATATTTGCATGAAATAATCTTTAAAAAGTAAATAGCAAGCACTGATTTATTAAGTCCAATACAAATTTTATACACTTTTGCAATTTTTTTGTATCTTTTTGACAATTAAAAATCAAACGCTTAAAAAATCACCCATTATATAGGTACATAAATAACTATGTATAATGACTACTGGCAACGTTAGCGACGCGAGATTGGGTTGATTAGATTACAAAATCGAGATAAGGTTATTTAATGATATCTTATTGTTTGCAACATTTTGTTACCCATTGATTGAAATGTTTGTTTTGTAATAATCCATTTGCAGCAGTATTATTAAGGACGGTTAATTGCAATATATTATATTTGCGACCTATATTTGAAGTCATCGTTCACCGTCTTTGTTAGATTTTGTTTGAATTTTCGCATTGCGCTGACTTATTTAATGCGATTGTGAAAGATACGAGTTATCATATTGTTGAAATACACTTTTCACAGATATAACGTTTGTTCAAACGATTTTATATTTCGTGTCATCAACATAGCTGGTAAAGCTGCAGTCCAATAGCTGGCAATTCATTGGAAAAATGCCTTGCCATTGTTCGATGTTCAATTAGATCCACTTTTGAGCACATGTCTCATGAGAAGCGGAAGAGGCTCATTTGTTTTTGTCAAATAATTACTTCAGATCTGCAACTCTTTGCCAGAAGATTCTGGTATTCAAGTTGTCGTTTACGAATGGATGTCCGACTGATTGAGTGCCTCATGCCATAACGTCATTTCTGCCACTAAGGGCAAAGCTGATCCACAACCAACCTCTTTGCTGGAAGTGGCAATTACAAATATTTTTGCATCCTTTTGTGGCTTTAAGTCTTCTGGTACGGATAGCATTTATCCAGTTTTATTGCAAAACGGTTTAAAACAGCATCTGCTGCTGCTCTAAGGAGATTCTCAATTGTTTGCCTGGTATCATACTAGCCTACAGGTATACCAAACTGCTGATGTATATGACAGTTTCAAAGCTTCGAAGTCATAACTCCATTCTACCGTAAAGCATAGAATGGACGATTAAGCCCAATGTGGGCAAACAATCTTTTGTATAGGGTTTCACATGCAATGCAAAATACGAGGGCATAATAAAAATTGGTTAAGTCAGAGTAGTGGAAAAGGGAATATATTCAATCCTTACGGATGACTCTAAAATCATGTAATTGTACTTGTTAGGTTTGAGTCTGTGCTATGACGTTTGCACAGGGCTTTTATTGAAAGTTGGCTTTCTTTTGGACACAACTGTTATCCCGAATATAGACTGAGTAAATATTAAGCATTTACTCGTACTTAACGACGTCAATGCTCATAGCAGAATATATTATCCTAGCGAAGCAGCATGATATGTACGTAGGCAGATGGGCTAGGTAGACATAAACAGGATGGTGCAAAAGTCACCTACTCATGTAAAATGATAAAACTTTCAAAGATTCTAAATTTTTTAATAATTTTTATTTTTGGTTAACAAAGTTTGGTTACTGGAAATTTTTTTCAGTCAGTTAGTGTACAAGCTTCAGCCTCACAAAGACGTACTCTTTGTACAGCGTTTGCATAATATTTTGTAAAATATCTTAAGGCACTGCCTGTGTATCTAATTTAGCTACGAAATAATGAGTTTTGTACGTGTTTTTTTTTCAAATATCAAATCTGGAGAACGTGAAAGCCAATTGAATTCTAAATTTTTAAGAGTTGCTCAAAATTTTTCTTAGTGTCCCAATTATGGGTCTCCGTCTTAAAATCACAGTTCAGGATTGTCAGAAATTGTTTCCCTCAAAAAATATTCAGTTATTGCCTGATATCTTTCTCCATTTGAAGTTACAGATTTGGTGGCATCATCTTCAAAGCCATACCAATATTTTCTGAGGTTACACCGTATCAAAGAGTGCACTTAAATAAGTACAACAAAACCCGAAGAATCAATTTTGGGTTTTTAGTATCCCATAGGTATGTATACATATGATGATTTCGTTTCTTTAGGAACTTATTTAAGTGGAAATGAGCTTCGTCATTCCCTACCATATGTTGATTTACAATAAATAATTTCCTAGTCTTGCTATTTGTTGTAAACAGTATTGAAATTGTACTTGATATGGGTACATCTGCGATTCATATTCTCACTGCGCCACCCTGTATGTATCAATAGAAATCGGAAAATCGCAGAGGGTGTAGAAGTATATTGATTTTATAGTATATGTATATATACCTGATTTGGTTTTGCCTAATAAAGTAAGCCACGCTATCCTCTAAAGTTTGCACACCATTCTTATCTCCGCGAAAGATAAAAGATTAATTTCCTTTTGCAGGATTTTTGTGGTTGTCAGCAAGTCGTGGAAATTTTGCTCAGATCTGAAGATCTGTCTTTGCGTTATTTGGACATTCACAAATTCAGATAGATAATAGATTGAGTTAATTGCGAGCTAATTTCAATGCATTTTTTATCTTGGAGTGTAAAATCTGGGAATCATTACGCTCTCTTATGAAAGATAATCTTCAGATCTCAACTCGGCAAAGACTTTTAATAACCCTTCGCATTGCTACTTAACCATCAAATTCACTTGAAACAACAATAAAAGGTAGAAATAAATTTCAACGGAGAAGAAGAAAAAAGTAAACATCAGGTACGTAAATACCAGCACAGGGTTCCGTACATAAAATTCGTGTCACATGCTACACATTACCGTCACATTGCTATTGTAGTTTTTTTTTGTAGTGTCGTGCCAATGAGGCCCATTAATTACGGAGGCAAATAAAAACATCGCAGATACATTATACAGGTAAAGGAGGGGAAAACAAACAAATAGAAATAAACAAATATACTATTGACCTCGTGCAGCGCTCCAGAAAAATGCTCATCACGCACTCGGTTGCGTTTCTCGCATCTCATTTTGAATGATAAATATGTGACAAGCGCATAGAAAACTACAATAACAGCAACAACAACAACCGGTATATTCAAATGAAATAAGCCCAGCCTAAGTATGTATATTTAGATATGAAAACAATGTGTCGCTCAATAAAAAGAAGATAAACCCAACATTCAGTGTACGGTTGACACTAATTGCATTTGCGAAACGGCCTTGTCGATCTGATCTACTCGCACTCGCATCGACTAGTATGTATCTGTTTATTTGCGCGGACTTTAGTCCAGCATATTGGACTCACCCGACTTGGTAGGCTGCAGTAAAACACCTGATGATCAGCCTGATTAATCGCTGACTAATAAACAATATTGTTCAGAGGTGTCTGTCTGCCTGGCGGGATTATAGGTTGGTGGGTGCATCTGCCACTGTTGCACTCCAAGACCGGACCGTAGTTATAGCCACTTCACGATACTCAGTGCTAGAAATCTCTTAGTATCTCAGTATCTTCGTATATCTCAGTATCTCACTAGCTACACTATTGTAGCTTTCAATTAGATTGAATGATTGATGGGAAATGCCATTCATTCCGGATAGCGTTTGTATCTACTACTCTCTCGGCGTTTTGCAGTTTTCAGATTTAATTTTTTTCTTTAATTTTTTTTGCATTCAGTTACGAATAGTGGCAGCTAGTATTTAGAGTTGGTTGCTGGCAGCTCCAGTGGCCTACTAAATTTGTAAACTTGTATATGAGGTCATTTGTGCGGAGATACTCGTATCTATCTGTTTTGTGGCGTATTTTTACTAATTTGCATATAACATTCGACTATTCGAGCGGTTGGTGATGCAACCGAATAAAACTTACGGACTTCCGTTTTTGCAAATTTTGAAATTATTTTTTGATTGCCGGGTTTTATAACACAGTCAGCCGGAGTGAAATGAGTGAATGACGTCGCTTGAGGGGAGTGAATTTAATTTGACTTTATTTTCGGATGTTTTGTTTTATAGAGTGGAGATACGAGTACATATAGTGAAAGTTTGAAAAGCGGCAGCGGAATAGGTAAAAGAATATGATTGCATAACGGTTTTGAAATAAAAGTTATTCTGTTTTGATTCTCCATCAAATCGCTGAGATTGCCCGATATCACATGACTTGCAAATGTTTGACACAATTCTACTGGCCTATTTGGGAGAAATTTCGAAATTCTTATTTGAATAGCCAAATTTAGTGTGTTTTTAAATTAGCACATGTGCGGCATTCATTTGGAGATGATGATCTCTATGAAAAAATAATACGTTGCCAAAACGAATATATTGTAGATTATCTACAAGTTTGATAGAGTAACATTGGTTCATGTGTTAAGTAATTAATAAACTAATTCATAAAGACTTATGTATGGTGACTCATACGCATCTATCTTCTTCTATTCGTTGCCCTTAAATATGACAAATCCTTTTAATCGGTGAGCACACCTCTCATTTCAGGGTCATTTAGGCGGTTTCCTTTTCCCAACCAGGCTTAGATAAGACTTTCAGGAGATTGTTTGAAGTTTTAGATAGATGCCAAGATTAGAGCGTTGGCTTCTCATATTTCATCGTGTATGATATCATTACGTACTCTCCTAGGTGGCGTAAAATTTCGCCATGTGCTCAATCAATAAGCACTTCTGTCTACTTTCTAAACGGTTGTTTGTATGTCTCACTTTTCTTAGCTAACATTTGTTATGAAAGTAAGACATGAAGTGATCGAGTTGACGTTATCCAACTGGTACGCTAAGTGTCAGAGTCTTTCGTGTCAGACCATGGGTACATACATCGAATTCAAAATCGAATGGAAGGTCTCCGCCTTGTTAAAGAGGACGAATCCGAGAAAAAACCAACTGTAAACTCTTTGAGGAAGATCAGGGCCAAGTCCGCCGATGCTTCGCCTAAACTTAAAATGAAAGAAAAGGTAGAGGAAGCTGTTCGGAACGTAAACGATTCATTCAGAAAAGTTTTAATGGTGTCCAGCCAGGAGATTTCCATTGTGGAACGTAGATTTCTAGCGGATCCCGAATGAAACCCGGCAATTTCTAAACAGGTCACTTGAGACTTTCTTGGTGGAGGACTACAATCTTTAGAGAACAAAGCAAAATCAATATTCGAATAGATTCACTGTTATAAAGATATTGACTATTATTCTATTGAAAAGAATAAGTCAAACTAGATTCAATCAGAAAATCTGATGCAACCTGAACTCAGTCAAAACAGAGACTCCCTGACTTATGCTTGCGATTCACTTCCCATATAACATTATCAAAACTGGCTATGAGCTCCGATCACTGTAGATAAAGTGAGATGAGTAACACAGCACGCCGTAGCTGGTGTCTATCATTGCTTGTAGTCATAAAACACGCTTCTGCTTCTTTTGATGTCTTCAAGTCGTCTAGAATGATGGCCATTTATAATACAAAAATGTGTAGACCATTTACTGGCAACTCTAAAAATAATTTTCAGAAAGAAGATTGACTTATCTGATCTGACCATTTATACCATAGGCGCCGCTTGCTTGGAAGAACGCCACAGCTACTTCTACAAGAGTACAAAATCGAATTTTCCAGTTCCAAGAATGGTTTTGGCCAATCTGATCCAGTAAAAGTCTTTACAGATAGCTCCAAAAATCGATATGGGACTCGGCGCTGGTGTCTTTTTTTTAAGGACGACAACGTTTGATTCGCACTCTTTATTAGAAAAACTTGCGTCTGTCTTCCACAGGGGGCTTATGCAATCTTGATGGCAATGAATCGGTTCAAATCTCCAATATTTGTCATTGTGGAAAGAAAAGTCCAGATAAGATGTCCTTTGTACATCATTTTGACCGAATACTCGTACGTCGTTGTCATTTAAGGAAATTTAATGCACTCTGCTGTTCTTTTTCCTATTTTTAGAATTGAAATGTACAATACTTGCAAGCTTAGAGGTCTAATTTCTTCAAAAGTGACAAACAATGTTGTGTTTTATAGATTGCACGCAGATTCTTCTGACGAGCTATTCTATTGCTAAGGCGTATATCCTACCATAATTGCCAGAAATCTGTAAAATTATCGCATATTTGTCAGGCATCGATATTCCGTAGGTTTATTTCGTATCCCCAGCACCGATCTTGGTTCTACTTTAAATTTTTTTTTGAGTTTCTAAGGCTTTAATCCGGATTTTAAAGCGTTAGCGCCTTCTAATTTCCATGTGGTAAAGTTTCCAAACGATTTCATATAGAAGCACCCCTCGATTTATTTCACTAATCACATCTCGAGATTTATCTTATTTTTCGGTGTTTTTCGCTTTCCCTCTCTTGCTCTGAGCTATTTTTTTTGGCAGATCTTTCAAGTAGTTCTTGCTATTTTATACAGTCCAGCCAGGTATGCTCCACAATATACAAATTATCAAATTGATAGTTTTGTCGTGGTGATTATCGTAATTCTTATTGACTTATTGACATCTGCGAACTCCTGCATTTGCAACTGGTAGAGTCGAGTTTGAACTGGTATATGTGTTACAGAACGATGTAAAAGACATTGACGATGACCGTGATGTCAGCAATTCAAAGACCATTGTGTGCTTTCTTCTATTTCAATGTAAGAAAACCGCATAGTGGATGACGCACTCTATGCTCTAGTCAATTAAGGCCAATTAGCCTGAATTCGTTCTCGCAGGTTGTGTAATGTAGGGTATGATTTGATACTTTCTAATTGTTATACCAACTATTATAATCGCCGAGAATGATTTTTACATCAACTGCTTGTATCCTCATCCAAGAGTTCTTACCAGGCATGTTACTTTGATTTTATTATCTTTTTTTCTGAATGTCAAAAGTGATTTTATTCTCTGTCTTTCGATTGCTTCAGGGCCAATGGTTTGGACAGCTACTTAGATGCACCCCTTTGAGGAAGAGAGTTTTCTTAAACTTAAGTGTTCCATTTTAGTAATGGGATGTATAATTTGCATAAAAACATCAACCAAGCTATGTCAAAACACATATACTTCCATGGCCTGTTTTTCAAAAAGACGAACGATTTTTCTTCATTTAAATTCATGGATACTTTTAGGCTATCTCCCTTTTTATAATCGACATACTCGTATATTTGTTACTTCCTTTTCTGTTTATTAACTAGGCCAGTGGCTTTTTGAAGTTTTATTACATTTATCGCCTTATAAGTCTTCTTTCCTTTGCTCAAGTCAAACACCAAGTGGTATCAATTAAGTCATTTTTCAATTTTTGTTTATGTATTAGATACCACTCATAGTCGTTGTCTATATTCTTTGCTCTTAGATTATCAAATTTAAACTCCTCATCGTGGAGATCTTCTAACACAAATTATTTTCAGACAGGTTTGCAACAAAGTAGCTAGAGCCGTTTTGTTTTCATCGAAAAAAGTAAACGTCCTAAGAATATATTGATGAGTTCTTTGTAGTTGATCAGCATATGACCAATTAATTCGTTAGTTTGGTCGTCTGAAGATAGATAGGGTTGGAAAGTAATAGCTGCTGCATGCCAGTTTTAGTTATACTTTCAGCAATCTTAGAAGCATTGTTGGTCTTGTTCATGTTCTCAGTTCACCATCAAATCAACAATTACTCCCAATAAAACACGTCACGCTTCTCAGAGTTTATTCCACTTGTTGCTCTGCTTTTTCAAATAATTGTTCGACGACGCGACGTAGCGCTCGCGAAAAGTTGTTGTATAGCCACAATTTTATTAACAAGAGAGTGTACGAGTAGCTCCAAAATTGGTTTCGAAAAATCTTCAATCCTGGCAGTGGTAGCTTTTGAATCAGTTTCTGTATTTCAGTTTGCGGGAGCACATACAATATATTGGATCATTGTAAAAGTTCATGCCCGATCTTCATACGTGGCAGAAAGTTTACTGTATGACGGAACTCTTGTTTGTTTTATGAAATTATTGCATAAGTTTATTGCTAGACCCCGTTGACTTAAGTCAAATTGTGTGTGAAAAAAAAATTTGAAAATGGAAAACTAAAAGTTACACCTTCGCCATGTAATGTTGTACAAGTTTCGAAAAGGAGTGAGTGTTGGAACTGCAACAAAAAAAATATTCAGAGAGTTTATTCAGATCGTGCTCCTGCTCTAAGTGTTTTGATAGATTTTGGAATGGTGATATGACCTTAGACGATCAACGCCGCTCTGGACGGGCTTCCGAAATTGTTGATGACATTGGGCCAGCCTTAGTGAAAAATAACCAGAAGATTTCAATTGATGAGATTACTAAGAGGCCATTCGCCAGCATTTCACCATTTAAAAAAACTTGGATTAACTTCCTAGCTCGAAACGTGGGTGCCGCATTGTAGACGGAAAAAAATAAGCTGGACCGCATCTCCGTGGCCATATCTCTATTTAGACGTGGAATTTCTTGGATAGAGTCGTAACAGGTGACGAGAAGTGGATTCTGTATAACTACGTGTAATGAAAAAGGAGCTGGAAACAAGCAGGTGAAGGTGCAGAACCCGTGCCAAAAGCTGGCTTGCATCCAAGGAAGGCACTCTTATCTCTTTGGTGGAATGCCAGAGGTATAATTTTTTTCGAGCTTCTTCCACCTGGCGAACCAATCGCTGCGAATAAGTACTATGAGAAACTCTCTTTGGTTTTCATTTTGGCTAATAGAAAAGGCGTTATTTTCCATCATCAACGCTAACCCACATGTCCCCTGAGAAACGCTACAAAAACTGAAGAAGTTAAAACGACAAATCCTTCAGCACCACCTACCGTATTCCCCAGACTTTGCTCCTTCAGATTTTCATCTATTTCGGTCCCTTTGGGACAGTTTGAATGGAAGGAAATTTGGTTCCGCTGAAGCTGTTGAAAACTACCTTACGTCATTTTTTCAAGGAAAACCACTCAGTTTCTATGAAAACGGAATCCGCAAGCTAGTAAAACGTTGGGAGACAGTTGTAGAAAATAACAGGGACTATACATATAATTGATTAATAACATTGTTTTCTTTAAAGTTTTCAAATTGGGCACGCACTTTTGCAATGAGTCAATATTTTATTGGGAAATCGTTCACTCAGTAGATCTTTACCCATCAAGCAAATGCATTTTTTTTAACACTGCCATTTTTACTATACCATAAATCTCAAAGCTCGAGAGTGTCAATTCAACATTTTTACAAAAAAAATAGAAAAACAATTCTGAATGCACTGGCAGTTTCCTTTACTTCATCAAAATTTGTTAATATTTCCTCATACATTGTCTATCCAGGTATGTGCATATATGCGCTCCTTTACAAAGTTGTCTCCAGCTCTAATCTCTCTATGCCATTTTTCTTTTAAGCCTCTGATCAATTTCTAAAAATTTCCAATTTCTCCCTAGAGAGTTCAAAGATAAAATGAAAACCTAACTGTCCTCTGACCACAGAATCAACTATCACACAGCTAACAAGAGTCACGTCTTATTTAAATTATCCCCACATCTAACAGTAAACCAGCGAAATAGTCAACGTTATGCCAATGCAGTAATCCTCCTTAGTTCTAATCCAGAAAATAAGATCAAAGACATTACTTAGACCACGACTACAATTGAATGGCAATTTGCATACGGGAGACCTTCAAGATTCCATACAGCACTATAGAACAATGTGCTCCAGCCCACTTCGGATCATTTTCATCGCCGCTCTATAACAAACGAGAGTCAATGGTTGGTGGTCTCGATTGGAGTAAAACCTTTTCTCTATTCAATTCTGTCCAAGATTTGCGATACCAGATGCCAGGCACCGCACTCCTTCATTCGAGGTCAACCATAGCCGCTGCATGTGGTAAACTCTATGGCCACACGAATTTCAATTCGCTTTGTTTGCGCTAAAGCTACGAGTAGATCGTAATTGTAATTCGCGTCGTACAACCGAAACAAATGTGAAACGCCATCGGTGGTAGGATCACATAGCTGACTTCCGTATTCTCGATGGACTATAAGGAGAAATCGGTTAGCTTTCCTACTCGTGGGGGGACCAACATGTCAAGTTACCGCTCCGCTTGTATGTTAAATGCCTGTTGGAGACATTTCTATCTGTAGTGCCATCGAGAACGACACTATTTGCATGTTGTATGACGGTCAAAATCGTGCCGCACTATGAAGGCTGTGAAGACATTCGAGAACATACATAAACGTATGTACTATGTACAGCCTCTTATAAACACGCATCTTTGGGCCTGTACATGTTGCCAAAAAAAAAAAAAAAACCACAGAAGGACTCCAATTCGACTTGGACTTTACCTTTGCAGAGTCATTGTCAACTGCGGTATGGATCATATGGTACGAGTACACTCGTACAACTTGAATCTCATTATACTCGTATTCCATTGAAGTGCAGACTACGAGTGCCCAGTGCTAGGTATTAAGTGACCCGTATCTGAGGTGGTGGACCTTTTTATTCGTTAACCCTGGGGGACCACTTGTTTATACGAATAATCATCATGACACAACGGGAAGACAGACTTGTTGAGGTTTCACCTGAATGGAGGAGGTAATGAACGTAACGGGAATTGAGTACAGGTAGAGAATATAATCGAACTTTGGGATCAGTAATTTGAGTTCCATTCACACTTTGGACGTGTGATTCTTCTTACAAGGTATGTGACGTCCAGTCAAAGTATGTGATTCTGTTTTGGACGAATGGTTGGATATCTATTCCGGTCGGGGTATTGTCCGACTTAATTGTGAAAGGTAAGTGGAAAAGATGAAAAAAAGAAATGGTCCACTGATTAGATGCTGATTGGAGTATATTTGTTCAAGTCTTTCGTACAGGTTTTGGTGTTATTCATAGCGGAACCCTGGAACTTCGAGGACCGAGAAACAACAATGAGTTGTTATAATTTAGGGCAAGTGGGGTGTTCTCTAACTGTGAATGAGTATTTGTGGTAGCTTATTGATGTGTTCATATAACTATTAACACTTCGAACTCTGCTTGGATTGGTTTTGAAGGAAGCATGGAACATATATTTTTTTTGAGTATACTTCACACTTTTGCCTTGTAATACATACGAGTGCATATATATACTCGTATATCTTTCTATCAATTTTGAAGCAAAATTCTGTTTAAGGATCCAAATGCTTCTATCTGAACTGGAGAATACTATATGTATTCATTTGCGTAAAAACGAACATTTATTAGCCATCCAATGCACAGTGGGGTATACGGCATGACATCAACTTTCACGTAATGCACAACAGATATTTGCAGCTTTTATGAAATTGCCGTGTTTAAAATGGGGTGGGTGGTGTGTACTCGTATGTATAGAAGCGGCAGCTTTTTACTGTTGGTTACAAAACGATTCCAAAACAAAGAATTGGAGGACTGATGTAAGCGTATTTTGTTTGTATTCCACTACCTTTTTTAGTCAAGGATCAAAAATAACGATACACTTTTGTTAAGTTTTTTTTGTATTAAAATTATAAATCATTATGCACAGTTCTTGATCTTGTGTCATTGTCATCACCTTTATCAGCGGACTCGAGTATTTCTGGAGCATAGAACATAGAACGAAGACGTTTTGTAGAATATTCCTCGAGATACTGTTTAATATCTTTGTGTCGGGCCCGTTGAGTTTCTTCTGAAAGTTGTCCAATAGGTAGTAAAGATCCAGCTATTACTTCAGCAACATGAATTAAGACCTTGTGAGTGGAAGGCTGCGTATAGTACCACGGATACTTTAAATCAATAAGTTTTGCTATATCAAATTCTTTGAATTTGCATAGCATTATTTCATGTCCACTTGATATTGTTTATAAAATAATATGGAACGTTCTTACGACTTCTATGAGTACACCAGTTATTAAAGCAAATAATTCATAATTCCGGAAAAGTCTTCTAACGGTGTTCCCATCGTTAGTATTCCCACATCCAGGTTTCGGACAATCGACGAACAGTCTTATTTGTCTCTTAAATAAATCTTTTCTAAGGTTTTTAACTCACGAATTTTCTTTTCTTCCTCAGTTTTTGCTTGCCATTTTTTTATCCACATCCAATATTGAAAGACCGAAATTTAGTTTTTATGAGTCGCTTGGAGTATTGAACATTTTTTGAAAATCATTGAAATGTTTAATTGTAGCTTTTTCTGTATTCAAGTGCTTTCAGTTACCGCATTGCAGACTTTACCATCAATCATGGTAAATAAAAGGTCGTAACTATTTTTAGTAATGCAATTCTCACCAATTTTTACTCGGACTTTTCCAAAATACAAATCTGGTTTTCAATATACTTTCTTTCTATTAGTGAAACTTATTTGGTTTCGTGATTGAATCGGAAGCTTAGAGGCCTACAGTAGCGAGTTGATTTTTGCAAAACTATTATTTTATTCGAATATTCTAATCGGAAAGGCACGCGAGAAGTTAAGAGCATATCTGCCTCGCTGTTAATCATCGATACTTACAGAATAACTTCATATTCTATAGTTGCTACTTAGTTAAACTAGGTGCAACTTCCTTTTAGACTACTTGGAAACTGTAGTTTAACTTCTACGTTAGATAACGAAATAATGATATCATTAGAATAAGAATTTTTTTTTGCCTTTTGAACGATGGAATAGCAAGGACATTTATTTTTTTCTTCTTTTTGAATAACATTGTACTGATGTCTCCTTAGCTTAGCTTCTATTAAAACCGATAATGCATTTGCTGGATTAAGTTTTGTATGTATTTGAAGTGCCTTCACTGCTTACATGCTTCAGGAAATCTTTATATTTTTTGGGGCGGCCACGGGTAGGTGACAATACTGTAACTTCTTTTACCAATTCAGATGTTTCCAAAATACTCGATGTTCTTAATGACATCTGAGTTGCATAAGCCAATGTTGGTAGAGGAATCTTAGATTGCAACTCACTTGTTTTGTATCACCGAATTTAATTTCAGGGCGGCCACATTTACTCGATGATGTAGACATATTCAAAGTCAGCGTTGTTTCCAGTAATTTTTTATTGCTATTAATAAATAGATTATAGACTTTTTTAATTTTAGTTATGGTGATTGCTATAAGGAAAAGAAACAGCGCTTATTCGAACACGGATTTGCCAAATGGCGGCAGACTAAGCCAAAAAACCGTAAGCTTCCGTCACGTGAGCGAGCGTCTTATGGACTATCCGCATCAATGCTAAACTCGCTAAGGTAAGTCTAGCATGCGCCTATTCCCCTATGGAAGACGACGCCACCGAAGAATCTTTCTACGAGCTCCTCGGAAAGTCATATAAGTAATGCCCGAAGTATGATGTTAAAATCGTACGAGACGAATGTCTATGATTTTCTTAAATTCTAACAAACAAGATCGAATGAATACCAAGGGGTATTCAACTAAGTTCAGTTGTGACTCTACCGAAGTTTTGAATGTACAATAAATAAAGTAAATGTACAGAAAATAACGTGCAATTTTTATTTAATCATTCTTCAAGAAATTATGCGCATTTGTGGAGTTGTCTTGCAAACTGAAAAAAGGTGCACAATTCTCTTATCGAAAGGCTGCGCTTAACCAGATATCATAGACGTATTTGAATGAGCACACTATTCTTTCTCCTACAATCCTTCTCTCAAATAACCAAGTAAAACTCTAACAGTCTTAAGTTGGGTTTTCAAATATACCTAACTTACCCATATTTAGTATTCATGGATGCATGACCCACGGACATTTTTATTAAAAAAGTTTTTTTTATCTTCTTCTTTATTGGCACAAAATCTGGCAGTTGGTCTTAACCTATTTAAAGAAGTTCCTTCCTCAATCGATACTCCAAGCCAATGTTATAAGGCTGAAAATTCCTACTAAGCTGTAACGTTTGTTAGCATGCGCAAATCTGCCAGATAAAGAAGGCAGATAAAGCGTTCCTCATATATAGATCTCTCAGAGCCGGAGTTGATCCTTATAACTTGTTGATTGAACCATAATGAGGTGATATGAATGGTGGGATCTATATATTTAGTTGATTCACACTTTTCGTTCAAAGACGACAAATCATCAATAGCTGGAGATGTAATGCAGGAACATTCCTTATGTTTCCAGGCATGAGAGGGAAATATCAGATTCCAAGGAAGATGAAGACGGAGTATGGATGGAATCCATATGTCTTGAAGATCTTGGATTTAAATGGCTCGGGATGTACAAGGAGTATTGGGAGAGTTTCCTTTTTTTATTATATAAGTACAAAGGAAACGCCTAAAACCTGCAACAATTATCGATCTGTTATGCTTATGTCGAATGCAACGGACGTGCAGCTGTGTTCACCATAACATCACACTATTGCCAGCCTGTTTTCATGTGCAAATTTAGTTTGCATCTTTTTGAAATAGCTAACGGACTATGCTTGAAAGTGTACAGCAGGTGCCAATCGATCTTGCGATTTCTAGGTAAGAAGTGAACGTAGAAAATCTTAAAATCTCCAAGCAGGTGCTCTAATTATTTTCTTTTTTAAATTGATAACACCAAGTCTTTTTTAATTGAACATTTATTGTAGTCTTTAGACCAAAGCATTGCACAAATGAAAAGCCTGATCTCATAAGAAAATTAAGAGGTGAAGGAAAAACTTATATCGAAATACAAAATTTCCTAGGCAATGCTGTACCAAAGGTAGCCAATGCCATCAAATACTCTGAAAAACCCGAGTCCCGTGGTAGGGAATGTGGCAGTCGATACGTGCATTGCCCGGTACAGTAAAAATCACTCTTTTGCTTCGTCTTTTGAGATTCGAAAAGGGCTGAAATTAACTGTAAGTGGAGTGACACTAGAAAGTATCTGTAATGGCAAAAAACACATAAGAAGTCGTATCCAATTGGTTCTATTTGGTGGAACTAGCTCACGGCAATATGTGCGTCGCCCAGCCAATATATAGTACATAGAATTTCAGCTCAAATACACTACAACACGGAGGACCAAAAATATTGATTTGGACATGCTTTTCGTAATCTGGCATACGGTCGATACCCCTCATAGATAATGTGATGGATCAGCATGTCTATATAGATATCTTAATAGGACTATGCTGCCTTACGCTGGTTTCGGGTCAGAGGGATTGAGGTAATGAGTTGGAGGTAGTTTTCGAAATTCAACGTTTTTTGAATGGCGTTCATGATTTTCTTCTGAATAAACACATTGATGATCTGGAATGACTTTCATATATTTTGTACGCTATTCAGAGCGCTATTATAAATGAAGACACAAAGACCAAATGTCTACATAGTACCTTCACCGACGAGTCATCAAGCAGGGATAACATTCAAACTGTCACTTTATGCAGTTCTTCCATATCCCTTGACAAATCATCGTGAATAGACTTACATCAGAAGAACTTACATTTATATCACTCAATTTTACTCTAAGAATCGGTCTTCAATTTTCGTAACGACTAGCAGATTGTCCTTATAACTGACCAACTGACTTCGCTATTCGTCGTGTTGTAGATAAATTTCGCAGTACTTGCACTCTACATGGCACAAAGCCTACAACGCGTTAATGTAACGTGCGTACAGAAGAAACTCAATAGCTATAGATTGGCTTTGTGCAATTACTATGAGGATAATTTTGAGAAAAGGTCTCGATCTACATCCCTATAAGATACACGTCGTACAGGAATGAAATTGAGGGGACCATGACTTGCGACGGGAGCTCGCGGTTGGAGCTCTATTCGTATCGAAAAATCGTGTTTAGTGACCACGCTAACTTTTGTTTCAATGAGCTTATAAAGAGTAAAATTGTAGGATAAACTCTTGAGAGTCAATTACACCCATAAAAGTTCACTGTTTAATGCAATATTTACGCTGGTAGCATCATTGGTAATATTTTCTCAAAAATGAGACCGGAGTTCTCGTTGCAATCAATATGGACGATCTGAATGATATATGGCTCCCACAGAATGGCACTACTTGTCATACTGCCCATCCAACTATTGACTTATTGAGGACTCGATTCAATGACAATATTATATCTGGAATTTGCCATCGATGTCGTATGATTTGATGAATTTTGATTCAAATTAAATTTTTGTGTGAAAAAATACAAGGTGGCGCAAAAGTTATCATCCAATATTCTTTGGCTGCAATTTTTTTTTAATGAATAATTTTGATTCTGCTTTTGGATTATATTTCCCTGATGTCTTACGATTTTTTTTTTGTTAGTCGAGAAAATGATATCGGCTAAGCGGCCGCCGCCCGAATTGATGTCCATTCAGGCCCGATATGTGTGATTTTCCTTCACTCTTACCAGAACTTCCGGCGATTGGTCCTCGCATTCTTGACGGATATTCTCTTTGAGGGCTTCAAGATTCTAAAGCTTGTTAACATAGACTCGTGACTACAAAAAACCCCACGAAAAGAAGTCTGGAATGGTTAAATCAGGCGATCTTGCCGGCCAGTATATCGCAAAAAACGAGAGATTAGTCGACCCGGAAATGCAGCCCTCTGAATTTCGGTTGTGGCTCGTGCAGTATGTTGGTGTTGGTACCACATGTTCTCCAGTCCGAATTCATCCAATTGAGGAAGGAGAAAGTTGAATATGGCTCTGTATCGCTTGCCGTCCCCTGTAGTCGTTTGGCCCGAGGTGTTTCCGAAAAAAATAAGGCCCAATGACGCTTCCAGTGTAAACTGCATATTTTGAGCATGTGTAATGTCTCGTCGTGGGTTATACGCAGATTTCCGGTGCCCAGAAGCCATAACTTTGCTTATTCACATATCCACGGAGCTGGAAATGGGCCTCGTCGCTCGTGATGATTTTCGACGAAAAGTTGTCACCCTCGTGGCCGAAACTCAGGGTTCCGCGTTCTTTAGGAGTATAGCGATTCATGTCTTGTTGACGTGTATTTTGTATCTATTTACTTGGTAAATGTCAACTCCACTATGACATTTGCCGCTATTTACAAGAATTATAGCATCTTCCGGTAGGCTGCTGACATTTGCGCGACCTTGGTATGATAGAAGGAGTTAATGTCTCGAAAGATGAAATTTACTTAGATCTAAACGTAAACGATCTAGATATTTGCAATAATTATATCGAATTTAGATTGGGTGTGGAGTCACTGAAGTGGCATGAGACAGAAAATTGCTGCTATACAGTATGTACATCGTGCGTTCTGTTATAAAAAACGCGTTGTGGTGTTGGACGGGAGGTTAAACTATAAGTAAAATGAAAGCGGCAGAGATCTATATATGCAAATCTGACGTTGTTAAAAGTACCCCTATTCGACGAAGTTCTGATACTAAAAAGTTGGTTTCGACTGAACGCATCGTCGCTAAGTCTAAAAACCAATAGAAACCCAAGTTCCATCTCAGTTCCCTAAAATCAGGTCAGCCCTACAAGCGGCGCAGTCCCAATGTAGATATGCATATATAGTGTGAGAGAAATATATGACATTATATGTATTGTTGAAAGACGCATTACGTACGAGTATTTTAACGGTTAAAAAAAGAAATAGCGCTCGTACATCTGGTCATTGCGGAGAATCTGGTTTTCTTCCCATCACATGTGGGTCATTGATCTTCTTTAAAAGCTAAGCATCCTGGACTCGGATGTATACCACAGCTTTATATATACACATCCGAGTCGACACGTTAGTATGCATTTTCGAAGTTATCAACATTTTTAACTCAAGCTCCTCATTTTCCAAATATATACTGAACCTTGGGCCACTTCTTTAATAGCTTTAATGACAAGCAGACAAATGACGTCATTGCGATAAGGAACTTTAACTTCCCTACCAAATAAGTTATGGTACTTCTACAAAGTTTTGGTTTCCATAAATATTACAGAAGAGCCTTACAACGATGGATGTCCTGATCAGATGTGTTAGGGTACTCAGTAGTCTTCGAAGTTCCGCAATCCCTTCTTTTCTCTCGTTTGTGTTGACTTAATTGTGACCTAAGGATGTTAAATTCCTGTGCAAATATTACACTCTTAGAACATCATATTAACATCACTGTAATATATTGTCATATTGGTACTCCTGTACCCTTTGATATGAAAAATGGTGCGATCTCTTAACATGTAGTCTTAATGGTTGCGGTCTGTGTAAGCACAAACCTGATACTAGTGGTAAACGAATACAAGACCAGAACATATTTGTAATCATCTATGTAGTTGTAAAAAAATATATATCGCCATTAGATGTTTCCTAAACAAGGATAACCATCCGTGCTCCAGGGTCAAAACAGCCAACGTAATCTAGTAGTCATAAAACTAATAACGTTAGTATGACTTCATGTACCAATATTATGAACACCTGCAACAGACATAAATTACTCAATATAATCGTAAACGTTTTTTTTTCAATATCCGTGTCATTGGCTTCGTCTGTTTTATGAAAAATCATAAAATACTCCTCGGGAATAACTTCGAAATGAGGGTCGTGAGTTGGAATATCTCAAGTCGTCGCATTAATAAAGCAACAACCTACTCCTACAGAAGTTGAATCTCTTAATTATGTTCGCCGAAGATCATTAAATGGCAAAACCTTTCCAACGAGATACTGCCTTCAGCCTTTAGACCCCACGTAAATTATGCGTTCAAGTGTAATAGGAAAAACGAAAAACACAAACTTACTAAAGAGCCGCAATTTAACGATTGCTTAGTGGAAATGTGCAAATTTGCATTTCAAGTTTGTCAAGGAGAAACCTAAGTCGTAACGCCTCTGTATTTTGAGATAGTTAGTTCCAATACGTGTCGCTAGCCAGAGGCAATAGTCAGAATCCACATTGGCTTATCAGTCACATGTTATCTTTTGACCCTAAGATTCCACTTGTTTCTATAATGAAATGTGATGTATCTCCATAAATAAAAATAAAAAATTATCAGATCCAAACGCATTCAATGAGAGTTAAATTTGTCCATAAGCAGCTTACAGAACGTACTGGTACCGTAGCCAAGATGACGTATTGAAAGATTTGTATTCATCTTACGAGTAACTTGATTCTTATACGTGGTCGGACTTCATCATCGTGATCAGCACGGTTGTTGCCGTTCCGTCATTCGGTTAAGCTAAAATTAGTGGAATTAAGTGGGCACCGCATTGCCATGATTGCGAATCGAAAGATTTACCGCGAAATTCCATTTTGGTTTGTTGTGAAATTATAGCAAAACGATGATGATGGTTTAGACAAGAGTGGGTTAAGTCCGTCTACAAGTCGCGTCATCTGTGGTTCTGTTTGGTAAATTAATCACGTATACCGTTTAATCTTGTTTGGCATGTTAAGAATTTTCCAGGTTTTGGTTATTTCAACGCTCGATTTTACTGTTGCCGTAGACATTTATTTATTAGCACATATTCGTAGCTACCTCAGATGTCAATTGAAGATTTTTATTTACTTGAATTTTTTTTCTCCGTTTTATTGCAGGAAAATGACGTCACTTCGCTTCATCTTCACAGTACTGCAAATTTTTGTAAGTATTATTTTGGTTTTTATTTTTTTTATTTGTATCCCAGCCATGAGCACATTTTATTGAATATCCGGTTGCGTATTTCAAAATTTGTATTCATGCTGCAGTGTCAGATATGCAGTGGCAAATTTGATTTGTTGTTCGTGTTCAGTTAAGGCATTGTATGTTGCTGCATTTTTATAGACGCTCAGTGTGGACATTCTGGTATTTTTGAAACTTAACAGTACGGCAACACCATTTTACATCAGAAAACATACTTATCGACCTAGTTTAACAACAAAACTTTCATGCGAGCAATGAATTCAACATACAGAGAAACAGGTGAATTGACTCCCCACGCCGCCGACTAAAACCTCTGGTAATATGTAAGGACTTATAAACGAGTGACGATCTGGAATACAATATTAACGAAATGGTCCTGAAAGTTTAAGTGTTCGTTAATACATTTCTCTCATTCTTCTCTAAATTTTCGGGATATCTTTAGGCGCATGTTTAATACTATCCAGATCAGAAAATACTATTCTTGTAATTTTCATTTCAGAGATGGCATTCACCGTAGACGGTGAAACGGGTTTGAATTCATATCTTATACCATTTATACACGCTACAGGTTCTCAGCTGACAGAACATCTCATGATTTTTAATGTAAACCACCTGTCATGTAGACCTTATGTTTACGGGATGCCCATACATCCATAGGGAGCAAGGATACGCCTTGCCATCGCTCTCCGTCAATTCCTTGATACCAATTCGGAACTGTGTTGGAGGCACAAGTTCCACCCTTGGTATGAGTCGAGGCCGACCTAAAACCTCTTACTGTTCTTAGGGTCACAGCACCCAGTACTTATTTGCAAATCTACAATGGGTTAGACCCGTTCCCGCGATTTGGGTTTAAACCACAGCCACCATGACGCTCCTATAAGGGGGCATACCTCAACAAGTCAGGCCCGGACCGAAACCCGGGGGGCTACTGACTCCCATGGCACCGTGATTTAAGTCCTGGTATGGACTACCGGTGGTCCAGCCGCCAACAAGACCTATGACCGGCAACTTGTCAAATGGTAGCAACCATTCAGAGGCGTTATCTGAAGATGTTTACGATAAGATCAGTAATATGCTCTGCCCCCGTTTTTTGTTAGACAACGTCATTGTTGGGCGAAGCCTTGATAATTTGGCGGGGGCCCTCTCAGGAATGTCAGCTGAGAGCTAGCATGGTCTTTTGCCAGATGTTTCCAGTTGCTCATACAAAGTTAGCTGAAAGACGAACTTTCGTGCGCCATCTAAAATTCCGAGTTATCTGACGCGGTCAGCATCGCTATACAAAGCGTACAGTTCCCTGTCTTGTCTCCTACATTCTCAATTATCCAAAGAACTTTTCGCTCGAAGAGCTCGAGAGCATTTTTATCCGCTTTCGTCAGTTTACAAGCATCTGTCTAAGACTGTGATATTCAGTATGTTACATAATGTGTTTCTGGTTGCTCGTGAGAGGGCTTTATTACTCAATTGCCTTCTAAGACTAAAAAAGCAGAAATTAATAAGAGTGATTCTCCGCATGGTTCCCGCGCTGGTGTTGTTGTTGAAGGTGATAGCGGATCCGAGGTAGGTAAAGCCCGTTACCATTTCAAAGTTGTAACTGTCTATCGTGATGTTTTGTCCTAGACGTCGATGTTGTGAATCCTTCTTAGCTGAAAGCATATACTTTGTTTGTCATCTTTGACCACTAAACCCATTTTTGCTGTTTCTGCTTCAAAAGACAGCTCGCTGCGTTCCTTTCATTATGTCAATGTCCTCTCGATATCGTTACCTTGGAAGAAGACTAACACAGGACTTGCGAATTCCGCACAATTCTTTCAACAAAGACAACACATCGCCTCGTTTAAGTCCTTTCCTGACATTAAAGGTCTCGGTTTTGTCCTTGCCGACTTTAACAGGGCAGTGTGCACTCTCTATCGTCATCCTCCATAGTCGAATGAGCTTGGAGATACCAAGACTGATTTGTTTTACCCATTTTTCACTATGGATGCTACCATTCATGGAGTTCATATTTGTTCCATAGATAAACTCCTTCGATGATGAACTATGTATTGTACACCGAAGTTGCTGTTGTTGGCGGTAATTTGATCCTCTATGATCCATGATCCAGCACGCCATCGACTTAGTCTTTATATTCTCGCAGAGCGGTGTTATTGTTGGAGAAGTACTTACACTTGTCCTGCCCACAAAATTACATGGATTCGTAAAAGTGATTCGAAGAGCTATTTCCAAATAAATATTTCACAGAGATTTCTCAGATTCATCCATCATGGTTTGATCTGCTTCACAGAACCAGTCTTAAATGGTGAATGCTTTATATGAAGCCTTGAAATGTGGATGAAAGCATGGCTTGTTTCCATTCGACATATTGGTCTGTTTTACTACTGCTTCGATAGCTGTTCCAAGATATTGGATCGCATATAGAGCTTATATCCTTATTTCAGACGTCGACCACAGTTTTGTCCATCATTGCTTATCTGATGTCATGAAAATATCTTCTTTAATTTGACAAAGTTTGACCACCACTGCCTAAGACTTTACTGCTCTTCAGTTTTCTCTACTATTTCAGCAGGAAAAGTAGCATTTCTTTTTATTGCAGATGGCTTATTTTTTTGTCATATAAGCCTCCTTTCCCGATGCTCATTTAGAAGCTCTTAAAAATGCTACTCTGGGCAATCTATTATTCGTAGTACGAGTACTTTAATAGTGATATTGCATTCACGGCTGTCTTAAAGGCATTTTCTTTAAATTCATTGAACCCAAAATTATCATCGACATTTCACAGGTGGTAAAGTTTTCCGATCCATCGTTAGCTTTAGTTTGTGGCGTTTGCACTACTTGCATCGGAGTGAAGACTTGATAAAAAATTTGCAGATCAAAAAGAAGTTCATTGATGAATTTATGAAAAAGATTTAAGACTAAAGACACAAGAAACCCAAATCACTACAATAACAACTTCTTGAATGCAATTATGAAGATTTTCACCGGAGCCATGCTTCAGCGTCTGACGGATTGGATGATTTGAGAGTGAATTCGAAGTTGGCTTCCGAAAAGAAAACTCGACTCTCGACAACATATTTGCTTTACCAATTATTACGAAGTATTCAGTATGTATTTAGATCACGGGGAAAAAGATATACGCATTGTTTGCCCATTTCAAAGCTGTATTCAAATTACTTGAAAAGAACGACCTCAAGACGATCCAAAGTATGTACGAGGACAATTAGACAGCAGGGTGGTTTGGAAAAAATATGTCAAATAGGACTAAAGCAGGGGTGTTTATTAAGCCCACTTTTTTTCTCAATCTTTTTGGACTTCCTGTCATCATACCTCCCTGAAGGTATCGCATTTACCCCCTTGATAATAAACCTACTGATGTATTCGGACGACACCGTTTTGTTCGATGACGCTCGAGATATGATATAAATAATTGTCTACAAACTGCACCACATGGAATCTAATAGTTAACGCTAGTAAGTCAGAATAATTACCTTCCGGTATGGAACTGGGCTTTATGTAGGAAGAGATAAAAAGTTTTTCGAAAACACTGAATCGGACTGTTCAGGATTCAATACTAGCCGCACCCGAAACCAACAATCTTTTTTTCAGGCAACTAAAATCATGAAAAGATGAGTAGTTGACTAGAATTGAACGGCTGCAATTACACTAATAATTTAGTCTCTCCATTAAATGGAGCGAAATAACCACGGAGCAAAAAATAATCGTTGTTTCTGTCCAATTTTCCTAACACGTGTTTTAAGCGTAGTCATATCCACTTGAGTAAAGCATCAAAAAACATCTACACTGGAAATTAAAAGAAGCCAAAACAGCCATTAACTGCAACTGGAAAAGTAAGGACATCACCTCAAGTACAAAGTAAAAACTCTTCCAAGCGGTGGCAAGATGATACATGATGCTATGCATAGCAGGTGTGGGGTATTTTCCAGTTTTCCAGTATGAAGAAGTTGAAAAACTTTTAAGATACGAGTATTTCTTACAAGAAAATATTCAGACAACCTATTCTCCGGTTGTCTGCACCTAGAAACGGGAGTACTGCCGCTGCATAGGTTTACACTTACGATCCATTTCAGCAATATGTCGATGATTGTAGCACTTCCAAATAATAGGCCCCCTAAGATTGTTGCAACGCATCTTTTACGGCATAAGGCACAGTGCTTCAGGGAATAGCCGAGACAATGTGAAGTGCACAATGTTTACTTAGCGGAGGAAGATATGTCATCTTGAAGAAACAACTTTCAGTTACCTTGGGATAAGCTAAATGAAAGCACGTTTGATAGGCACAACAAAGCCAAATGAGAAGCGCGTATCGTATCCTTCAACACAACCTAAAAGAAAATAACTACTCGTACTTTCATGATGATTGCCGCATAGATACAATTTTATTATTTTTAAGGTGAGGTTTTCACTGGAATTACATATATGCCACCCCGAACCCGTCATAATGAGGAATGTACGTATTGTAGTCAAAAAACGAGGAAGTATACTTCGCACTTCCTAGGATTATGTCCAACTTCTAAAGCTATTAGACGTGCTCAGTCGGGAAAAGACTGTTTTAATGAAATGCAAGGTATGTTGAATAGTCAGAATTGGTTCGTACTGGTCAGCTATATTAAAACTGCTCATAAGTACTTTAAATTCTTTAAATTTAAGTCCACTTTGAATGTTAAGCCTGAGCTGGAAAATTTATTTGCTGAAGCCGAAAGCCAAAACAAAATGTTAAATTGTGAAACAATTGCTCGTACATCTTCTGAAAATAAAACGAATACTGAATACTGAACAGTTTGACGATGAACTTTATTCAAGTTCGTTGCCTACCACTCCTCTGTGCCCAAGGGCCCGCAGACATTGACATTATATTACTTGAAGCTCGTTACAACTATGCTTCACAAGCTTTGGTTTAATTTCGATGATAGCGAAGGCCTTTGTGGAAGGCTGACTGTCAATAAATATGGTAATGCTTTCATTGGATATAACTTAACGTATCGTGGTCTGGAACACGAAGTGAAGATTTTAGATTCAAATGTCTTTATCTGTATCATTGTCGTTTACTACTTGCTTCTTTCCCGATCTGTATTTCGAAGTAAGTATGTTAGTATGTATAGGTAGCCCGTATCGGACAAACCTAATTTTTAATAAACTACACTTTTATTATTGTCTTAAAGTTATTACTTTTATTTGAGAAATGCTATAAGTATGTACTATAAAAAGATTTGGTAGATTTAGATTGAGTTTGAAGTTTGAAAATAGCCATGGTCTTCTTTTCTTCAAAATATATTTTCGTAGAAGGTTCGATGTTTTCTTTACATATTACTCAGCATTGAGCACTAGCTTAGCTTGCTATGTACTACGAAACTTAGGTATTATGCACTATTGGATGATTGGAGGTCAACCCTGTCTGTTGAAAAAAGATCAAAATGCAGTATTTTCCTTGGTTTTGTGAAATGACTAGCGCTTTTTATTACGGTGTGGGCCAAGTTCATAGAAGGGGTGAAATTGTTCTTTTTTGAGGCATGTCTCTAGAGGTAGTGATCTTCAGGACTATATTGCTGGCAGGTTCGTAACTACAAAATTGACCGCGACATTTTTTCAAAATTTGGTTAGGTATTTTATAAGTGTTTTAGAGTGATCTTACTGCGAATATAATTATCAGAGAGTTTACACTCGCCTTCAATATTAACAATGTCCGACTTGTGCCGCTAAAGGCAATTTTTAATTAAAGCGATTCGGCTTACTTGCATTTTAAATTATATTCCTATTTAGTAGTACTAATGAAGAGTGTTTTAAATAATGGGATCACTGTCTGTTTCGTATTTTGAAGCATGATTTCTATGACTCCGTCTAATTCAGAGCATTTGTATGAAGAGAATGAGTCAAGTTTTTTTAGCGGATACTTTTTTTTTCCAGCATCTCTTCTGTAATGACCAAATGAAGCAATTTCATTACAAGAGGGCTGAAACGCATCAAAGTTTGAAAGATAAGCGTGACTTTTCATCTTTAAAGCCATGCGAGTACATACTATAGTCCAATTGCGATCAAAAAGGTAGTTCAGGAATCGACTAATTTGTATCTGACGGTAAAAGAATATGCAGATATAGCCATCATTAAGAGTATATGATGAAATTGTAAGACTTGTCTTGTTTAAATAAGACCGCATTTCTTTATAAAGCGCTAAAATTAGAATTTGAGCAATGCACTCACTGCATACAGACTCTATATCATGTTGTTGATACAGAGGTATGTAAATGGATGAAGAGCTAAGAAAAAAGCGAATACTTGGAACAATAACAAGTAAATAGAAACATTTGGGGAAAAATACCAAGGTTTTCCAAACTGAAAAAAGAGCATACAGCATAGTTTAAATACATCCAAAACAACAAAAATGATATTGGGTTCTACCACATGAAATGTCCTAATTTCGCTCAGTAGGAAATAAGACGTTCCCGAGTGAACATCTGTGCCAGAATGTTGAATTTTCTTTTTTTATAAAATAAAGTGGTACATGTGGTTAACGTGGGAGAATTTTAAGGTTCGTTACAAATACCGTTATTTTTTTCTAGGAATTATTTACCATGCTATCGGCAGTTCAAATTCGAACGCTCTTCCTTTACGAATTTAAAATGCGACATAATGCTTCATTGGAAATGAAAAAGATTAATGACGGATTTGAGGATGCAGTGGCAAACGAACGCACTATACGACGTCAGTTTGAAAAGTTCTATTCGGGAGATTGCAGCCTCGAAAAAATTGGTGCCAGACAATACAAAAAGCGTGGGAGTATCCTCAATGACGATAAGTGGACAACTTTCTTTCATAGGAAAGGTAAAGAAACTCGATAAGTGGGTACCCCATGATCTGAACGAATCCCAAAAACTACGGCATCGCTTAAATTAAGAAACCAAACTGAACCGTTTTTGCACCGGATAGTCACCTGTGATGAAAAGTGTATACTGTATGATAATCGTAAAAGATCTCGGCAGTGGTTGGATGCAGATGAAAAACCAAAACATACCCCCAAGCCCGATCTTCACCCAAAAATAAAATGTTATGGCGACAATTTGGTGGACATCGAAAGAATCAATTCACTTTTCACTTCTTAAACCAGGGGAAACGATAAGCGCTATCAAATATTGTGAGAAAATCGACATATTGCATGCCAAATTAGCTGAAAAGCAATCTGCGTTAGTCAATAGGCATAGTCCGACCCTTTTGAATGACAATGCCAAATCCCATACCTCACAAGTAAGGGTGCAAAAACTGTTGCAGTTGAGATGTGGAAATTCTTCCACATCCGCCGAACTCTCCTGATATTCCCCGAACGGATTACCATCTTTTCCGCAATCTGGATTAATTTTGCCGACAGAAGGTCTTCCGGAACCGAGCAGAGATCATTAAAGCCTTCGAAGATTTCATTGCCTCAAAAAGTCAGCACTTCTACCTAAAAGGAATATTTGACCTTGTATCACGTTGGAAGAATGTCATAGATGCTAACGGATCCTATTTTGTTTGAATAAAATTTTACGGAAAAATAATATTGGCCGGAGAAGTCGAGGAACAGCGGGACATTTGATAGTTCCTGAAATATTTTGCGGATAAGAGGTTCTCACACTTAACAGAGTCAGCTCCTAAAATGAGTCGCGTCATTTGAGATGAGTCAAATTAGAAAATTATAATCGGCATGTACTTACTTTAACAGAATTAACTGGCGGCCATTGACATTCTGAAATATATTCTTAGGTCTAGAGTGACACAATTAAATATCTAGATAAGGTTATATTGACCATCGCAGCCTGGTTGACCGCATCGATTTTGGAATTAAAGAATACCATATCTGGCTGAGACTGTCGTTTTTTATTCCTGATGTAATTGAAATTGAATTTATTTTCAAATTTCTCGTTTATTTCGCAGGGATTTTTGTTGCTGATTTATTCCACTTTGCTGCGATTGATTTGTACGTGGCATTAAATATTTGACTAAGGCGCTTAATAATGGGGGTCTTGTATCCTGGAGCATAAGTCCAACTTGAGCTCTAAGGATTCTTTAATGTTAGGGCTAGATCACTGTTGCGCAACCGCTTTGTTGAGGACAATTGACGAACTCGTTTATTGTTTTTTTTTTTGATCTGTCAATCAATTCTAAATTTCCATTTAGTTCCCATGAAAGTATCTATTGTCCAGGGTACTACTTGGTGGAAGGTGCTTGTTGATCTTAGACTTTACACCCTAATAACGTGCGTTTCTGCACATATTTCTTTGATCTCCCTAACTTCTTCTAGTACACATAGTCCGTCTGTTCTATGGAACTCTAACCGGTCACAGATCTCTGATTTGGAACTGCTATTTAAACGGAAAACCTCTAAAATAGTTCCTCTAAATAGTTCGTGGATACCTGTTTAAAACCTTTGTTATAGTGTTGGAAATTTCAAATTCACTAGTTTACCGGAAGAGCCGCAACTTGACCTTGATGTTGACAGTACGAGTATTTTGGACAGGAGTTTGTTCATGATTATCAAAATCATCAGAGACGATATTTCTAATGTAAATGAAGCACTTTACCCTTTCTAATGGAATCCTGCAATGCAAACTTGGGGGCTGATATGGAAAGGCCGATGATTTTAGTTTCAATTTTGCGGGAATTTTTGTTTTTCTTCCATCGGAACAGAGCATTGAGACAAAAAACTAGTCCATTGTACTTCCAGTCTTTTGAAGAAAGATCAGTAGGCGCTTCAGAGATAAAGCATCTACAGTACTAGCACCCACCACTCGGGTACTCAGGTACTCGGCGTTGAGAGTACTGAAGCCCGATGCGAGCGTAAGCCGGACATTCTCAGAGGTAGTGAGTTATGCCATCTGCCGTTGTGCTCATATGAAACCCAACTGTCAATGGAAGTCTTAACCAAGGACGCAAGCAGACCTGAGTAATACTCCTCGGAGCCTCGCCTGGTAAGGTCATCGGCGATTTCATTTCCCGTAACCCTATTGTAACCTGTGACCCGGAAAAGACTCTGTGAATTTAACCTTCCGACTGCGTTCATTGATGTCTTGCATTCTTGAATTATCTTGGAAGTCGGAAGACGGTTCAGCAAGACTCTGAGCGCAGTTTGGCTGTCGCTACAGATGCAAATGCTTTGCCCCATCAACCGGTTCTTCACAATATAGTATATGCACAAAACCAGCGCCTATATCGATTTGGTGGACCTCCGTGAAGATTCCATTGCATTCCTTTCTGCCTCGGATTCTGCCCGAAACGAATATTGAACACAGGGAAAGTCGATTTCGCATTTTTTCTGCAACAGGAGTTCTGGTGTCACTGCGTCAGATGATATGTCCATAAGACCAGAGTCAAAAGACAGTCAGCGCGCAAGGTCATCAAAGCTTCAGTGCGTGTTGTACCAAAGACAACTTCTATTTAAAAGGAAGATGGCTTTGAGAGTGCAGCCCATGATATGAATTTCAAAGGGAGGAAGATTCATCAGTGCGTCTAGAACGAAGCCAGGCTTGGTATGGAAAGCCTTCTGCAGCCATGACAGTCCGCTCCTTGGAATCTGGTAAAAGCAATAAAAACCACCAGACAACCGACGCACAGAATATAATTGGCTTTATCATAACCGACGGATCGACCAGAATGTCACAATCGACAGCTATAACTTTGAGGTAGTAAGGCACTTTGTCTACCTCAGGTCTGCTTCAGAAATCAAACGACGAATAACGCTTGCCAATCGCTTTTGGGCTGAGAAGGCAACTGTGTAATAAGGCCTTCCCCCGAACTACCCAGGAAACTGTATATAAAACCCTTGTAATACCAGTCCTGCTCTATGGTAAGAAGAGATCCTTGGTCGTTTTGGGAGTAAAATCCTTCGTAGGATATTTGGTCCCATATACGTTGACGAGTTCTGGAGGAGACGATTCAACGATGACATCCACGAGTTGTACAGGCACATCGATCTGATAAATAAACTGCGCATTGGGTGTTGAGATGGCTGACGCTCCAGCCCGCAGAATCTTCGACTCTAATCCGGTGGGACAACGCAGATGAGGAAGGCCTCGCCTTAGGTGTCACACGCAAGTGGAAGGGGTCTCAGTGTGCGCAATTGAAGGCAGTTAGCTAAAGACCGCGCTAATTGGAGAGGCTTATTGCTGAAAGACAAGGTCCACCCCGGAATGTGGTAGCGCAGCCTAAGTAAGTAAGTTCATAGCCGTGTAAATCCAGAGGACTCTTCTTGGTGATAGACCCCATGACTTGCCGATAGCTCCTTTGCACTGCCAGAAGGCCGACAGCGCCTTAGAGGTTTTCAATGAAACGTATTTAGTCTATAGAAGTTTGTTATCTAATATGACACTCAAATACTTAGCTGGATTGGGGAATTGGATGGTGACGCGTTTAAGCACTAAGTCAGCTTCCTCCTTATCGTAAAGAGATCCACTTCAGTTTTAAAAGGATTGGCTGAAGGCCCATATCTAGTGCGCCAATCGTCGATTATGTCTACATCTGCCTGTGCTTTAGAGTAGACAACAGATGGTACAGCTACGTCATCCGCGTATGGTTGTGCATAAACGTCAGAACTATTGAGTGCTGTGAGGAGTGAGTCGACGCCATAACAGTGGTGACAGAACTCTGTCTTGCTGGCAACCCCTGTTTATTCCCGCTATCACATAGTGAGCATCCGCAACCAATGTCCTATTCACCAGCATTCCTTTTATCCACAAAACTAGTAATTCGTCGACACATGCCGTCAAAAGTTGTGTCTTCGAAAGCACCCTCAACGTTGATGAAAATGCCTCGGGAATACTCTTGGTTAGTTACTCTTCAATTTTTGCTTTTCTCTCGTCGTTAATTTCATTAATTGAGTTCCATAATCCTAAAAATAAGCAAACGTAGTCAAGCTGTATAGTTTCAATATTAGAGTTTGTTGCATTCCTGCGTTCCCAGACGATAGTGCATCATGGATTACTTCGCTTATCGCCAATTAAAATAATATTGAGCAAATGATGCACATTTGTCACCCGCCTTTCTGATTTTCGAATTCCTTCCACAGCTTCCCTGTTCCCAGGTCATGCCATTTACATCCGTTGTAAGTTAAATTTTATCTGAAATGCCCCTCCTGGGCAAATAAAACCGATCGGTAGAATTTCGGCCTATAAGAATATAGGCTTTGATAAACAAAAGGTGCAAGGGCTCGATATTTCACACACTCTTCGATGATGATCTGCAGGAATTGATCAGATCGACGCAGGAGGATCTGAATCGAAAACTTGCTTGCTCGGCATCGAGTGCAGCAACAAGGTGATCGTGTATTTGGGGATTGCAAGCACACATCATACAAATTTCCAGTTTTCGCATTTCATATAGAAAAAAAGCAGTTTTTAAACTGCCTATACCAGTGGATGTTGGAGCTTTGAAGATGCTTTCATCTTACTTTTAAGAGTTCCATTGGAATACCACCAAGTTATACTTGATGTTCTCAAACTCTTGATAGAAAAGAAAAGGACGCAATTTTATATTGTTTAAAAGCAACTTCATGCTAAGTTATTAGGTATATTGCAAAATTCTGAGATTTTTTTCAGTCCGCATACTGTGAAATGTATATGTAGTCTTGCACGTGTAAGGAGTTATATAATTTGGAGTATGGCAGCACAGTCGTGAAGCCTTTTCACATGTTTCTAAGGTCTAGGAAGTCTTGAAATGATTTACCAGGATTGTTGGAAAAGGAATAAGGACATCGTTACATATGAAACGTTTAAAAATTACAGGATTTTACCTCTGAAAAGTCAGAGAATATACGAGTATTTTTCAATTCCGTTTATTAGAGATGAAGTGGCAAATCATATTGATTATCCCGGACTTGTATTTTTAATTGGATTCAATGTGCCTGGCGCATTGTTCAACAGATTTTTGTCTATTCATTTCAAATAATAAACAGCTCTCGTGGAAATCTATAAATTTATAAGTACGAGTATCTTTGCTATATTATGTAATCTTTGATTTAATTCATTTTAATCTAGTAAATGGAGCATGTGGCATTTAGATATTTGTTATCAATATAAAGGAAAGTAAGACCTGCTGACGTTCAAATTTAGTTAATTCGAATCAAATTATGTACATATGTAAATTTTTTTGGACGTTCAGCACTATATTTTGAAGCTCCATTATGTAACATAATTTGCATAGCTCTCTAAGTATTTTGCCATTTTAAAACTCCAAATTAATTTAGCGCCTTCATGGTTTATCATATTATAGATACACAAAAGCCGGAAGATCTCTAGCTAAGCACTCCATAGCTACCTTACTATTCAGCTTTGCAAATTTAATTGTTTTCTCCGTTTATATAACCAAAATTAAAAAAATCAAAAAACATTTTCATACATTTGAACGCAAATACTTTTTTCCGGTTTTCAAATTTATGCAAAACAGCATTTGTATTTTCATTCAGATACTTTATATAAATATAATAAAATTACATATTAAATTTTTTTCTTTCCTTTCTATTACAGACAATCGCAACGCTGAGTATAAATGGAGCACAAATACCAACACCGACAAGTAAGTACGGATACCTAGGCAAACCAATAAATTTGCAGCTATGTATTGTCATTATTTGGGTCAGTTCGCAAACTAGAGCTATTAACACGAATGCCAGTTCGATGGATTTTGATTTGACAGTTCGCAGTGTGCTGTGCATAAACTCAACTCTCAGTGTTAAGTAATGCAACTGTCAATATCGAATTGATTACAATAAATTCACTTGAAAGGAAAATAAAGAAAGTAGGCTCTTGGGGATGGCAGAATAATACATAGAGCAATATCCGTGCACGATTGTGTGTGGGTGTTAAAGGTGATATGGTACACGTTCGTTTGACAAATGCTGTAATAATAGCTTGAAGATGAATATGTCGTGACGTGATTTGGTTTTATTATGTTGTTTCAGGTTTCACTTTCTTTGGTAGACAGTAATTTCGACTTTAAGAGACTATTCAGAGAATGGAAGGTCAGGAATACATACGAGTATGTCTTTCATTAAATATGGATTTGATTATGAAAGATGTGATAATTCAAAATCCCACTTGACGTGAAAAACTGTAATCTGGGCTTACGTTAATCAGTTTCTTTGAAGAAACAGCAGCATGAACCGATTGTTAGCCATCTGTTCGGATGCCATTGATCAGTGTTATTAAAAAGCCAGGAGGCTGGAAATGATCTGACAAAGAATTTCAGAAGGAGAAATACTTCGAATACACTTTCGAAGAGACAAATAACTGAAGCTTAAGTGTGGATAAAGTCAAAAATGTCATTTTACATATTTGATCAATAAACGCCCATTTTAATGGAATGAAGTGAGCCTTCAGCAGCCCAGTAAATACATAAAACAATTAAGTTAAATGTGTTTTCAAATATAATAAACAAGCTTGAACTAAATTTATGCTAACCCCAAAATATGGGTCAATGTTTTTTTAAAAATCTTTTTTTCTTCCCGTAAATTGGCACGACATGAGCGCTATTTGTCAATTTGCTTACAACAGCTGGCTTAATCAATCCATTTCAGTTGTGGATTATGATTTTTACGTGTTTTCGATTTCGGTTTTCTAGTCCATTTTAAAAACTTCTTTGCATGTCCAACTGTGTGAGACATGATGCGTTCCATGAATGTGGGTTCAGAACGGACGCCATTTAGCATGTCTAAAGAGACCTGCTCACATTTTTGAAGAAAACTCAGCTCTTTTGGAATAAGCCATGCGGCGATGAGTCTTATGCCCAAAATGAGCAGACCCGTGAAAGATGTTAAGGTCAAGAGCTATCTACAATATCTTAAGGCGATAATCGAGCAAAATTTCTTTCAATTTTAAGATGTTTTCATGGTTTGAAGAGGAAGAAAGTTGTCTGAAACGAAGTATCTCTGCGACGCATTTTTGACAAAATTGATACACAATAAGCCTTTTCTAATATTTTAAGCAAGCCGTGCCGGCTGGAATTCAATACAACATTTAAAAATCTAAATAGTCGCAAAATCATTGCACATTCTCGTATGTTCGTACAGTAGCATGTTTCAATTCTATAAATTAAAACAAAAAAAATCCAAGTGTTCTAAGGTTCAAAACAAAAAAACTCACGTTGCAATATGTGGTCTATGTGCCTAATAAATATATCTGAAGATACTAAGAGGGAGGAGATTTGGAGAAAAAGTTTCAATGACTTTGTCATTCATGCTGCGGTCCTAAGCAAAAATGGCGTTAGCCCCAAAAGTCATAATATGAGTAAGAGGCCGATTTGTTGCCATGAATCAATCCGCCAATGACAAAAAGTCAGTAAACAGAAAAATTTCCACTTAGAAATGACTCAAATCAACAATTGAGTCATATTTCCTACTTTGACACCGAAATGACCCGAAACAAAATATGAAAAGTTGAATAACTCACAACTATTAAAATGGAGATACGGCTTTTTTGGTTAGTGTGGCTGTACAGTCAGTAATGCTGTTAAAATTTTTCAGCAATACCTGAAGTAAGCAAACCTCGTCCAAGGGGATTCAGTAGTATAGGGGGAAATAATACTCCTCACCATTACTTGTTCAATAATGGATATAGCTTTGTCAAACTTGCGGCGGCTAAAAATATTTCAATTACCAGAATTCGGTTTCCTATTCTGAAAATATTTACGACGACTTAGCGTTCCGCCTGTGGATAACCTGATTGGTCTACAATGACCATAACTTTAGCGAGATGAGCGTAAAGCTGCGCTTTGAAAACTGGGGTGTACTATAGTTTATTCTGAAGAAAACGTTTCTGAAGCATATGGAGTATTTCTCAAAACCTTAAAAAAAACTACGTAAGCTCTTCCAGACATGCTTTTTTACAAAAACGTTCGAAAACGAGATTAAAGCCTTGGATCAATCTTGTTAAAAAGAGGTAATGAAAATATGTCAGACCCTTCTCCTGTAGCTAAAGAATTTAGTGAATACTCTGCCATAGTAGGTCTGTAGTCTCTTACCTGTAACCTGCCACCATTTTGCAGTTCTGTCAACGAGCCTGTGTTTCCTGATAGGACTAGGAATAGCTTTTTTCGAACCCATTACAGGGTGTGAAGTTTTAAAGTTAATCAATCCCTTAAAGAACTCGGATTCTTGTGTCCTAGATGGAATCTCTAGGACATGCCCTAAAAAAAACTGCGCTTAACATCAGTGATATCTTGGCGTATCTATTTAATTTAAGTATTGCCTCTGGAGTTTTTCCTGAAGATTTGAAATGTGTAGTTGTGATTCTAATGCTCAAAAAGGGTAACAGGAAAGGCTAAACTAACTACAGACCTATTTCCTTGTTGCCTTCAATTTCAAAAGTATTTGGGAAAGCAGATAAATCTAGAATTGTATCTTATCTTAGCAAAATAAGTTTCTTCAGTCCAGTCTAGTTTGGATTTATATATAAAGGACTAGATGCCAAAAAGCGTTGTGCTGGACTTTTTCTCGACAAAACAAAAGCCTTTAATATGGTCAATCACAACATTCTCCTAGATAAATTACATGTATAATTAGTTCGAATCGTATCTTAAAAATAGAATTCAAAAAGTTAAAATCGGTGATCATTTAAGCAACTCGAAAGCAATCAATGTGGGTGTGCCTCAAGGTTCTGTTCTGGGGCCAATTTTTGTTCTTGTTTATATCAATTCATTATTTGAACTGCCATTTGTGGGAAGAGTTACTGCATTTGCGGATGACCTAGGCACTGATTACAACTCTAGTAGCCCGTTTAACTTAATGGCTGAGATAAGGCATGATATTCATCTGTTGAAGATATGGTTTGCGAAACACAGACTAACGGTTAGCAATGGATTATAATTATACAAGAACCCCCGGATGTAAAGATTATATTTCATTCAGATGGCTGATTTAAATACAAGTTCTCTATTAGTGAGTGTGAAGACCAGAGATCTGAGACCTACCTTGATAACGTCGGATGTAGCGGAGGTTGTTTCAAAATTGAAACTGTGGTCGACTACAAATACCTTGGCGTAACTATTGACCAAAATGTCAGCTGGTTTAAACACATTTCTAGTTTGAAACAAAATCTGCTATCTTCTATTCGTATCCTGTATTGTTTGACAAACACTCTTAAAGTGGTCTATTATGGCACATTTCACTCGAAATTGCAATACGGAATTACCTGTTGGGATGGCACCTATCGCAATAAACTACAACAACTAACTATTCTTCAGAAAAGTGCTGTAAGGAAAGTTTGCAAAACCAATCGCTATGCTCACTCTATGAGTTTATTTAGGGCTATCCAGATTGTGCCAGTGGAACACCTGTACTATTATAAAGTGATGAAAGTTTTCTCTATGAGAGGTGGTTCTATGCAAAGTTCAATCTCTGACATTCACAACTTATGTACGTAGCATTACAAGATACGTTGTTGAAGATCAACAACATTTTTCGGACCTCTTGCTATAGAAATTTCTACTCGATCGTTTCGATCCCTGTTGGAATAGGAAACAGGAAGGAATATATCCACATTTCTGAGGGGAGTAAAATCGTGGCTTTTTGGTTTTGATCACAACGAAATCCAAATATTTTTACGCTTCGACAACTGAGTTTATAAAGCTGAATTGTGCGCTATATTATTTCTTTTTTTTTATAACCGGTTTTATTAATCTAAATTGTTCAAGCTAAGTGTTATAAACTACCCTTTTATTCTACTCACCCCACAAAGAATTTGAATTTTTTACATTATAATGTGGCATTTGATTCCATTTTTTGTTAAATACTCATATACTATTTTAAGTAGAGAATATGGAAATAAATAAACGAAATGAAAAAAAAATGACCATAACCTCTATCTTAAGAACCTTTCATAAGCTTAAAAACTTTTAAAATATTTGACAATATTTACCAGAACTTTTGCCGATCAAGTTTTGCTTATTCTCCAAAAAACCGGTCTAGGAGTTTTGCTTAAAAATTATAGGAAGTACTCGTACGCACTTTACCGTTGAAGGTAATCCTTGAGAAACTCATGTTGCAGTAAACTACATTTTCAGTTAATTGAGTCATCTAAATTTAATTTTTGAAATTTAGTTAGTACAAATAATTCGGGTACAAATAATTCCTTCAACTAAATCAATTGTTTTTGGAAGATTAATTTTGAAAGGTAAACTAGTTGCACTGGCAACTAGCAATTAATAGTTAATTCGCAACTAACAACTAAGAACTTTATAAGAGGAGAACAAGATATAGAGAAAAATATATTCTAATGATTGTAGATGGCTTACGAAGGAGGTAGGTAATAAAGAATATGCTTGTCCCTAAGGGACAAGCATAGACGGAGGCCTACTGGTGATACCCTGTTAATATTATCTCCGTATTATGTTGCTATTACTATGGTGCATCCTACCTAGCTTGTGATGGCTGTAAACTAGCCAGAGCTTTTAACAAATCTAATGAGATCTATCAGTTTTGCTCTGCTAACGTCCTCAAGTTCTCCAAAAAGTCTATTCCCCAGGTTTTTGGCTTGGCGTATTTGGAGATTAAAGCGATCGTACAGTAAGTGTGTGATAGTCTCTATTTCATCTTCACTCCTACAGTTTCTACAATAATCTTGAGATTATCCGGGCAGCTGGTTTCAACGTTGCCCATCATGCCATTCAGTAACTAGTCCTTGAGCTTGCGCCAGTGCTCCTGTTTAATTTTGTTATCGAGGTTTTGAAGCTCGACGATGGCTACCTGCAGCTCCACGGGAGTGCTCTCGAAAATACTCGAGGGCTTTTTCCGCTTTGAACTGCCCCTTTTGGTATCATCTCCTGATCCCTGTCGTTTCGTTACTTGTCTTGTTCTCGGACCTTTTGAGGGGTCGACTTAGATATAAATTTGTCAGCCTGTACGGCTTTGGTCTGTTTTTGATTCGTGAGGTTCACCATCGCTTTCTCTGTGTTTTTTTGGTTTGGACATATAAAATTGTGGAGTTTTAGCAGCTACCGGACGTTTGTACGCTTTTACCATTTTGTTATGTCTTCGGGTCAGTGCACGGTTTCCTTCGTTGAGAGTTCTGTACTCCTTTGCAATTTCTTTTGCATCTAGCAAGTTGGCTTAGACTTTTGCTTCCGGTCGGTTTCTGAGTTACTGTCACGTCCGAGTCCGAGTCCAACAGTATCTTCAGTATCGGATCCTATCCTGATTGTCGATCGTTAGAAGTTGCACTATCGGCTCAATTTCGGTTATGGGCTTGACTTTGTGGAAGAGTCTGAGTCTGTGTCTGGTTCAAGATTTTGCTGTCTTGTCAGGTCACGTCATTTTTAGTTTATTTATCCATCCTCGCTAAAGGGTCATACTAGTAGTATGGAAGAGGTGCTCACCCCCCGGCGGAGCCGATAATTAGATAAGGCTGAAGTATGACATAGCTCACCTGTGAAATTGATGGAGCACGTTCGTGACTGGTTTAACTCACAGCCTTGCATACTTGGGAACAGTTTTATTTACTAAATGCGCTCCCACCACCACTGAAGTTAGGTACCTCATCCGATGGTAAGGGGCAAGTCGTAGGTGTTAACCTATTGAGGAGTTGTGTCCTCTTACCTTAGCTAACCAAAGTCTTACAATAGCGTATGATATCTGTAGTGGTTATTTCGGCCTGCCACCAACGTGGAGGGTTAGGATGAAGATTTCTGCCAGCTTACGAAGTAGAAGCTACGAGTACAAGTTGTTTGACCCTACATTAACCATACGGGATTCAGTGTTGATCGGACTTTTTTCTTGAGCTGTGAGTATATTGTAATATCAATGGTAATCGCGTAACTGTGTCCATTGTCTGCCCATTATTTTACAATACTTTGGTTGTATGTATAACTAATGATAGTCCTTATGATTTTGATTGCTCCTTTAACGTTAAAAAATATCTGCTGTAGTCTTTTTTCTGTTGCCAAAGGCGTGTACAATTAGAGGTAGTTTGTGCTGCACATGAAATATCTCTTCTATACGAATACTTCGTGCCGTAGATTATGCCTCATCGTCTTTATATTTCATATTTTTTCTTGAGAGATCTTTTTGGATTATTAGGTTCAGTTGGAGTCTGTCAACTTCTTCGTCCCAGAATTAGTGTGGTCCAATGGGACAATCGTTAAGCCCCTTGGTACTGAATATGTGTCTAGCAGCACAAAATTCACATCTTGAGTGATAAGCCGACAGCGAAATTCTGTGAGTCTAGGTGTATTGGGGGCAGGTTGCATTTTTCGACAAAACAATCAAGGATACTCTATTTTTCTAGTTTTGCGTTCTTACTTTGCTTCAAGACATTGCACATACCTTTTGTTTTCTAGCTCATAAAAGCAATTCTTGATAACATCATCTTCCCCTCAGTGAAGGGGTAATTACCATTACCATTAATGTAAATATGGTATTATTCAGATGTTAAAAACTTAAGACTTCTCGTCTACGCATAACTATTATGATAGGTTTGCAATTGAAGAGACGTTAATTCGTTGTTGACGGTAATAATTAGTTAATACTTTGATTACCAAGCCCATTCTTAATGTTTTTTGAAGTCCGATGATGGTTAACAATGTAGAGCCGAACAGGCCTTTAAGTCATCAACATTGTAACTATCCATATACTGTTGGATCTTCTAAAATAAAAAGCCCGAAAATTATGATTCTCAGGTACCAGAACATTAGTTTAGATTACCGACGAGAGGTCCCTATATTCCAGTATTAATAAGCGATTTTGGGAATATGAGCACTGCGATTACTCCTGAGCTCTGACTTCGATAACGTCTCTGTTAAGGAAGGCTTTTTCCTGGCAATTCTTCATTCATACATATATTCAGTTAAGTGTATATAGTTCACAGCAGGTTTCCACCGATTTATCCGTTGCTCATTATTGTATGTTGAGCAACCTAACCACACACTATAGTATGAGAAATGATGATGCGATTACATCTAACATTGTCCAAAGCTCAAGTATAGTCTTATTTTACTCTCTGCATCTGTCCCAAAAGAAAAACACAGTATTTCTTCTTGAGCTGAGCACCATCCGTGCATCTCAGTTATTGAAACATTTGACATGCAGACTAACAGAAGTATAATTGCCGGTGTGATCCAAACATTGCGTATACAGCAGATATGCCGCAGATCTCATAAGCGTATACACAAGAGAACCGCCAAACAATCGTAGGCAATCTTAAAGGTCTCTAAGTCACCAAACCAGCTTTTAGAAAGATTACATTTGGGCCCCCCATATCTGTGAAATCATAGACCAAGACCTTTTTATGGCCGTAGGAAAGATTCGAATTCTTATGTTGAGTATGCTACGAATCAGAATGGACAATGTATAAAGATTCGACGTAGAAATGGCAGGCGACCGCCAGACTTGAGCGGGATGACCTTAAATACTGTTAAGAAAGTAATTAGAAATTACAGCTATGGGCTAGCCTTCACTGAGTGATCACAAAGAAACCCGTTCCGACTCGGAAAGTGCCAGCAACTTCATATAGCTAGAAAGGCTTCTCACAAAGGAAAATTCCGCGAAGAAAGAAATTCTCAAAAAGCACGTCGAATTTCAGTGAAAGGTCTAGAAGGAGTGTTTGTAGTATAAAGGTAAAAAAACAAAATCAATAAAGCCCGTTGGAAACACCCAGGGATAGTAGTCTTGGAGTTGGTACTGAAACCTCAGGCGACCCCTAATAATTCGCCCGGAAGAAGAGTGGATCCCTCAATGTGGAACATGATAACTTAAACTTTAAATCATTGGAACCTGCAGAATGGCTTTATATATCGAAATGTACCGCTGCTCTATATACATATATAGCTCAGTGAAGGCATCACTTATCTCACTCTAGAGATAAAATTCTAAATGTTTAGTTATTTTAGGAAAGAACAAATTCTTTTGCAAATTATTCACTCTATAGAACAAGTACTGTGACTCTATGGCGCAGAAGTATGGATCTTGTTAAAAGAAAATAAAAATGTCCTTAGTTGATTCCAAAATAAGGCTTTTCGCGTAATGTTTGGTCAAGTTTATGCCAATGGAGCTGTAAATGAAAAATACCCCAAGCTCCGTACATAAAATTTACGACACATAAATTGTATGAATACTAAGCCCCAGACCAGCGTGAGCATAGAGTTAAATTGGAATTGAAAGCAACTCGACGTAAAAAAGTTGTATTTGTGTTCTGCAGAAGCTTCATTTTTGGCGAGATTGAAAATATAATTCAGCCGCTATCTTAGAATATATCCGATTCTGTGACCTTCCCCTGATACTGCTCTCTAGACTATCGCAAACTTAAAATTTCATTACTAGGTTTCTTAAACTCACATCACAAGTTTCCCACCTAAATTCTGAACCTTGTCTCTTTCGTTGCATACATAATCGAGGACAGTCTTTGCACCATGAACTTCACCACATCACAATTCACCGTTATAACTACTGAATCCAGGCCATTGGCAAAGTTTTCTCACATATGTAATAATTGCATGCTAACACCAGACACCGTGATCTTATCTCATCTAACACAAGAGAGCTTCCATTCATCAAATCTTTCAAGACTATGACTCCAGTAACAACCAAGAACATGCAAAGTTCAGTTAACTACAAAGTTCTGCACTAAATTGGTTGCAATAAAACAAGAAACAAAAATTACCTATTCACAATGTTCATTGCGCAAACGAATTTTAAATTCTGAGTTCTGATTCTTCTCCAGGTTACATCGCTTCCGCTTCCACAAATCCATTTAACGATCATTTATCCAAATTGGACCCTCGAGAGCAGTGCACTGCACGTACACACCACCAAATATGGCCAAAGTAAGAACTAGTTCTTTTTAACAAACGACGACATTGTCGATAAATCAATTCCAAGCCAAATGGTTCGATGGATAACAAGCGTTGGAGATGCAGATCTCCAATCTGGAAAGGGTACCCAGACTCAGACCAGCCACCAGCCACCATCCAACAGAAACCACAAACCAATCGCGCATTGGCAATGACATTGAGTAGCTGTGCTCCACACAGAGCACAAAGAATTCGCCTTTCAAGACGTTTCAGTGTGTTCTGCCAACTTCATCTTTGGTTCCTGAAGGTTCCTTGAACCCCATAAATATATGTGAGATGCTCTCCACTCAGCACCCAAGAAAGACGCAATTCAGTGCTTGCCATGGTCCACAAAAGGGGAGTCTCATGGTTCTGTGTCGTTTGTTATGTTTGGTTGTTTGCTGTTGTTGTTGTGTTTCTCTCTGTAGTATGTTGTTTTGGCGTGCCTTTATGGCAGTGTTTCTTCGGTTATCTACACACAGAAAAAAAAACAACTAAAAATAAAGAAAGAAAGACCTTAGAAGAGAAGAAGCCCAATGCAAGACCATTACCACGAGATGCCATTACGGTTGTGTACCTTGCAGATACAAGCATGTCATCTTAGGCATAGGCAAAAAGTGCATCTTAAAGAGTTTCTTCCTCGTCTTTGTGGATTTATAGGCAACATGGCTTCGGGCAAAAATTGTTTCTTTTGCTAGATGGTCCGGTGGACAAGGTACATTGAACCTCTGTCTCTTCAGCATCTGCAACAACAACAGTATCAGCAACTGCAACGACAACGGCGACGACGACGGCGACGACCATAGGGCCATAAAACATAAAATTCTTGCATAAAATATTGCTTTTCGTACGAGTATGAATGTGTGGGTGCGGGCTTTATCGCATGCGGAATTCATCTAAAGCCCGAGAGAGATTTTATGCAGAGGTAAGGTGTTGACTTTTAGACACCGCGTGGGCTTGTATAGTCACTGTGAAGTGCTATAAAGCAATTATGCGTTTTGTATTGTAACATATTGTCTGGGTTTTGCGCATTATTTACTTGACATTTACATTATATTGTGGATGTAACTTAAGTTTCTCTCCTGATGCTATGTTTGCCTGGAAAGATAGGAGATAGGAGTCATTCTAATCATTACACTTCTCTAATTAGTTGCCATACCTGAATGGGTTTTGTGACATAAATCGAAGCACTCTTATCCAGTGCGATGTCTGCATTTCCTGTATTGATAACAATAGTAACAGGTAGTTCAAAAAGTCCCGTGACGAACTTATAAAAACACGAATTTTTGGCAAAATTTGACTTTATTCATGAATATAGCCTCCTGGAGTAATACAATGATTTCAGCGCCACTCTAACATTTCTTATAGATCGATTTGTCCAATCTTTCAAAAGATGCTTCAGTTTTAGGAATCACCTCTTCGTTGGAGCCATATCTCTTTGCGGCGAACATTTTTTTTAGAGGTTTGCGAACTAGTCAGATAATCCGGGTTTCAACCATTGTCCATACCACATGAAAAATTCTTTTTATTTCGCTTAAGCAGATCCAAAAAGCGCTCTGAATCATCAACACGTTGTTGTTTTTGGTCCAAATGCAATGACCACTTCGAAGAGAGCTTTTGCATACCCAAATACTTGTGCAAAATATGATGTATTATACAGGGTCTATTGGTATCTTCACCATGTCAGGTATCTCACGCACTTTCGCTTTACGGTTGTCCAAAACGATTATATGAATTCTTTTGATGTTTTCCAACGTAACAGCCTCATTTGCACGCCCAGAGCATTTAGCATCGTTTTTGTCTGTACGACCGCGTTTGAATTCAGCAAACCAACGGCAAATGGTTGCTTTCGACGGAGCAGTTCCTTTATAATATTTTTCAAGCCATTCTTGGGTTTCAACGATATTTTTCCCCATCAAATAACAGTGTTTTATTAACGTTATTTTATTATTATTATTTTAGTCGAAATGTTATCAAAAGTTGACCCGTAATGTTTGATGCTAACTAAAAATCGTATGGATATGTTTTTAGAGCCGCCATCTATATGTCAGGACGTTTCCAACCACCTGTTAAATGACCAGAATTTGGCCATTATGACGATACAATAGTCTACGGGAAATGAGAAATCGAAGCCGATCTTGCCTTCGAATTTGAAACTTACAAATTTAAAAAGTAAGCTTAAGTAAAAGCTTACTTATGGGGCTTTTGAGCAGTTTGAAGTCGAAATTTTGTATACCCAAAAATTCTGACGAGACCCACTTTTATCTCAGTAGGCTTGTGAGCAAGTGTAATTGCTCTTTCTAAAGTGAGGGCAATCCAGATGAGACTCAATTATACTAACAAAAGTACACTGTGATGATGCTGGTGGCATCAATACTCCTTTTTTTAGAAATGAGGGTTGAGCTCACGTGAATAAACGATATTGAATCGGACGATGTATAAAGAGTGATTCCTCTAGAGGTATATACTTTTTCCAAAAATATAAAACAATCAAAAAATTCAATTTTATTGGGTAATTTTTATTATCATACAAAAGAACCACTCCTTACATTTATTTTTTGAAGATTATTTCTTTCAAATGTTCGCTGTAACTGCGGCTAACATGATCCATTCTGAAGTTCCGATTTTCGATGACGCGTTTAAGCATTACAATTGGTGTTTGACAATGAATAAAGTTGGCCTCAAATTCCTCAATCGTAGCCAGGTTATCTATGTAGATTTTGGACTTTATGTAGCCTTAAAGGAAAAGTGTAGAGGTGTGATGTCACATGATCATCTAGGCGGCCAATTCACAGGTCCAAAGCGTGAAATTAACTATTCACCGAATCGTTCTCGCAATAAAGCCATTTTTTTTTATTTTTATAATTTACGCGCGCCTAAGGAGTTATGATACCCTTTTACTGTTGCCAGGGCGCGAGCGGAAAGATAGAAGGAGGAAAAAGGAAAGCATTGTTGTGATGTAGTGGTTTGAAACTCAGGTGTGCTTGGTTTCGATATTGACTCTACAGGGGTGGTAGTCCGAATAGGACGGAGAGATTTTCTTCACTCGGAATGGATTGAGGTTGTGAATTTTAACGGTTGTTTTGTGCTTGAAAACCCTACAACAGCCAAATCTTCATGTCAGTGTTATGCTTTCACACGCAGATTCTTCTGACTGAGTTCCAATTACACAAATGAAAACTTTGTCGTGGCTAGGATTCGAACCTTGACCCTCCGAGTGAGAAGCGATTGCTAGTTTTTTTTTTTTTTTTCAATTTATATGCATTTTTATTTGATACCTTAATTTAGTATTACATGCTAGACAAAAAAACGCTTAAAAATTAGCTTAAATAACTTAGAAATAATCTTATACAAACTTGAACCTAAAAGCCTACATACTACATAAAAATAAATCTTAATCTACTTAACCTACTTACATCTAATACTTACATTTTTTTTTTTTTGTTTTTATATATTTTTTCTTACAATCTAACTTAAACCTACCTAAAACTATGTAAGCCGGCCATGGCTAAAGAAAACAAAAATTAGACTGGCCCACTCTGCTTCACATGAAGCTACCTATCACTAGAGGAGTTCGATGACGAAGCATCCTCGCCTTGATCAAGCCACCAAAATTGCTGGTGTTGCTGAGCAACATCCCTCCTGTCGCGACTCCCTACCGCCCTACTGAAGCGATTGCTAGTACCACTACACCACGGCCATGGTTTTACGGTCTGTGTAGCAAGTTTTGTTGCAACCAAATGTCGTCGAGACAACGGAGTTCAATTTCAGGCAGCAAATAATTCATTATCATGGCGCGATAACGGGCGAAATTCACATTTACGAAGCGTTTTTTGAAGAAATATGGACCGATGATTCCATCATCCTATAAACTACACCAAACAATTATTTTGAACATCTTCGGGTTTCTCCGCCGGACTAAGCCTTTCCATGATGAAATGCCAAACAATACTAAACAAAAATACCATATCAGTGTCACACAACGTATGTGTGATGGCTCATGAAATCCTCACTGGAAAAAGTACCTCTAAAAGAATCAGCCTGTAGTCCTAACAGGATGAAACCATTGTCCTACAAAGGACTCCGTTCAACCATAGGATTATATAATGAAACCACTTCTCAATGCGTTATTGGTGAGATAGAGCCCCAAATGGTGGAAAGAGTAGCCTAAAAATTCAAAACATAATGCCATGAGCCATTTTGCAGGATGAATAAAGATTTTTCTTTTTACCTCATCTTTCGTTATTGTTTTAAAAAAGTTGCATAGATCTTTTAAAAAAAAAAAACCTTTCAACATATGAAATTGCAACTGATATTGGAAAGAGCATTTAGTTTTGCGTCTTGACTTAGTAACTTACGTCACGTTGCACTCGTCAAGATGGTTGAGATCCCTTTCTATGTAAAATACAAGCCCGACCCCTTAGACGAATATTCCTATACTGAGTTTTCTCCTTGGAAGACCCGTTCCTAACAAGGTTGGTAAAGTCGACCGTCATATTAGAAAACGGGACCAAGAATCATTTGAAAGACTACCTCAAAATCATAGCATGACATTCTATTCAATTCATTAGTCCTGTCCCTTTTTGTTGAAAGCAGGTCCCTTCTTCTTGCCTCATGCACTTCTAGACTAATTTTTGTAGTTTCTATGTCAATACTTACAAACGTGTGATATTAGTGACATCTCTCTGCATTCTGCCAACAATATCAATGTCATCAGAATATGTAAGTACTTACTGGATGGAGTGAAAAGTGACCTTTATATTGTTCAATATAGTCCTGTTGTACTTTGATGCACTTATTCCAGCGATTTTCCAACTTCTTGATCCCGTCCGAAAAGTAATTTTCCGGAAATTTCCGATCTGCAAAATACTCCTCCGTGGCGTCGATGATTTCCTCGCGTGAGTTGAATTTTTTATTGATGAGCCATCTTTTGATTTTCTTTCACATTCCGGTCAGCCAACACCATTTCATGTATTTTTTTGACATTGTCCTCTGTAACCGCATCGGAGGGCCTGCCGCTGCGGACTTGATCGGTAGTGGAGTTGCGGCCACTACGAAACTCTCGAAACCAATATTTGACGGTGTAATTTGACGGAGCATTAGCCCCATAATATTTATCCAACTTCTCTTTTGTTTCCTTCGCCGTTTTGCCTCTCAAAAAATAATGTTTTATGAGAGAACGAAAATCGTTGTGGTCCATACTCAACATGATGCCAAACACCACAACAACAATCAGCATGTTTGGCATGTCTGCCTATATATGAACGGACTTCAAGGCACCATTTTTTGCAGTAGCAGCGCATTCTGGTAGTCAAGGAGGTCCCTTTTCACCCCATCTAGTAGTTAGACAGGCTTTTGCAAAATTTTGCCTCTGGTGTTGGCTTGCGAGTTTCGCATTTACGGAACACCTTTACGAACCACCACAAATTCGAGGCTCTGTATATCCCGCCTCTATGCTAAAATCGAGTGGATAGTAGTTAGTGAATATCGATCTGGACTTCTTGATTTTTCTATAGGATCTACCGTAGTATGAATATCTGGCCAATTGTGTATTTACCCAGCCTAAAACCGCATTGATATGGACAAATTGTTTCATTGTTACACACAATACGGCGATGTTAAGGATTTTCCATGCCACGCTCAGTGCCAACTTATTTGGTGCTGCTTTAATTAAATTGCTCATCCGATCCTACGCAGGCTACGTTTTGCTAGTTGACCATGCGTGATACAACTTTGATGCGTGGGGGCAATCAATACTAAAGGGTCTTTCAAAAGCCGCAGCTAGATATCGGTAGTAAATAATTTCTGAATGCTACCATTTTTCATGTCATCTATTACATGTGTAAAGTAGACACATTTACAATTTTAATTATGGATAGTTACACGCTAGCAGATCATAATAACGCATAACTTTCGTCAATTGATTGTTAGAATGGGATGCTGGTTTTTCATGCAGAATCATCTTAAGTTTATTTCACATAGGGTGGAATCGTCAACAAACAAAAAGTCACATCTGGGGGGAAAGAAAATCCTCGAATAATTTCAGAAAAATTACTCGTATTACATCCACAAAAATGTACGAGTACTCTTTTGCGGTTTATGGGCTGGTGGAAAGATGAGGAAACCAATTATTATATTTACGAAAAAGCTATATATAATTGAGCTCCTTTTTGGAGTATGGTTTCACTTCGTTTAAAGATTTCCCTGAGAACTTTAAAAAAATACACATAAACCTAATATTATCGTAGTAGCCAGCTGCGGGTTTAAGCGAATCATGCCAAAAACTGATCTAATTAAAAATGGTTGTGTCCGTAAGAGCAAGATAATTTTTGGAAAATATATACGACTTGCTAGCCTGTGCGTGAGGTTTCCAATTCAGATTGACTTCCAGGATATATGTATAAACATATTTATTGACTCAATCTTCAAACACTTCATGGAACATTGATTATAAGGCTGCTGAGGCTTCTACCACAACTATGCCGCACAGGTAAGCAACATTTTTCAAATCAATTGACTGAAAATAAATACTGAAATTAGTGACAATATTTTCAATATTTTAAACGCAATCCATCCAGTTGTTTAACTCATTATCTATTTCTGAAATGCGAACCATTGTTTCAAGATCTTCCTGGAGTTTGGTAAGTCTTCGATTTATTACCTTGGTACGAAAAACCAATAGAGATCTTTATTTGTTTTAACATAGAGTCAATATAAATAGAAATAAGACTGCGGCGCGTGCAGAGAGAACTGCTGAAGGTTCCATTTATGTTAATTTTCTGCTTTCTATCTTTTAGACACACATGAAACCAATCGTAAGTTGCTGCTTCATACAATAATTATTGAATAGCAATTCGTGGTTAGCCATATTTAAAGATTTCTTGTTTTTAATAATTACGAGTATCGCTCGCTCAAGGGATTTTGTGTACTTAAAAATGATTGCACACCGTGCGGTGAAAGAAAATTGGGGAGGAAAGATAGTTTTAGTAATTATTTAGTTATACGACTTACGAAAGAATCACAAATTTTTAGAATACATCCGAAAATAGGTTTGAGGGTAAACTGATGAGTATGCATAACAAGATTTTACTGCTGATGGTTTGAAGGGGCCTAATGCTACTACCATTTTCGATGGATCACTGGTGGTGAAGAAAGCGATAGAACATGGTAGGGTAAGAGAGTTAACATCCCCTACAAGTTTTATAGCAAGAAGTATATGTAGATTAAAAGTAGCAGAAAATAGATCGTTGATGAAAATTAAAAAGAGTGTCGGAAAGATTGAATTGAAGTTTCTGAAAGGTAATTTATAATCTATTGAAGAAGAGATTCGTCGACAGCAAATGCATACGTTTTCGACAAAATGACAAATTCTATCAAATGCCTTGAAATATCGAATGCAACTATCTTGCTTTCTTCAGATTGGTATATGTCTTAGTTCCACTTTTCGGTGAGATATGCCATCAAATCACCAGTGGACCTGTTGCTACCGTACTGCCTGTCATTGTGAAATTTTCGTGTTGGAAGATATTTTGTTGGCTGACGGTTTATCGGTGTTTTCATGATCTTGGAAAGAAGAGACTTAAGTGTAATGGGTCAATATGGAGAGAGGGAAGATTCGCCTTTTTTAAGCACGGGCTAGCAAAGGTTGTTTTCCAGAATCTTCCTAAGAGTAAGATTGATGAACAAGCTTATACAGTGGTTTTGTCAATATGGAAGAACCAATCTTCCGAACAAGGGAAAACATACCATCTGAACCAACAAGTTTGTGTATGTTGATATCGCTGAGTATTCTTCCCACCGACGCCCTCAAGCGTTGATGGGTACACGCACAATTTTAAAACGTTTGCCTGCTGCATTGGACTTGTCCAAAGACCTGACAGCTTTTTAAAAAAAAATAATTTAATACTCAAGTGGGTATGATTACACTTAAAATGCCTGAGCACGTGTTAAGTTTTTAGGAAAATGGGACCAAGAGAGAAAGAAAGATGTTTGGGCTCAGAATTTATTTGGCTCGATGGGTGGCATCCAACATTTAATGGGGCTAAACTATTTAACTGGTTGTTGTATTCTAGGCAACCACTCATATTACGTGATTTTAGTTGCCTGAAAAAAAGAATACCTTTCGGGTGCGATTGGGATTGAATGCCGGACCGTCCGATTGGGAAGCCAATACACTAACACTTGAGTCTCGGCCTCCCACCCACCACCTAAGCTAAATGTCATTATAAATGAGCGTTGCGATGGAAAATGAGAGAGAGCTTCTAATGCTTTTAAAGAACGACCAACAATTTTATTATTGAAAAAGAAATGATTTCTGATTAAAAAGGAGACATTAATGAAATGCTAAGTAAATTTGTTTGTGATACTATATAATATTACCGTCTCACTATATTTAAGACCAGGCATTTCTATTATTTTTTCTGAATATTCTTACATAATAGATCGTACAATAGTATTTTTTAAATTGTACGTTCTATGACGTTTAGTGTACTAGTTTTAAAATTCAAATTACAAATTGTCACAGAAATGCGACTTATTCTTTTAACGGAGAGCAATAAGTCCAAAATAATGAATACAACTTGCAATAAACTAACTTCATTGCTGTTTTCTACACTTTGTTTGATGTGACTTTCACATAGGGCATATGATCAGTTTTCATAAGACGGCTTCACGTTTAATGAATACCTGAATTAGAACTCTAATATTTTTATCTATTTTAAAGCAGTAATAAGTCACTGTCTTAAATTTTTATGTAAAATGTTTGCCTAAATGAATGTTACTCCTTACAACAACTAAGAGATGTACATATCTTAATGCATATGCGGAAGAATATGTATGGGTCTATGGAATATGTACTTTAATCAAACCCTTCTATTTTGTTTTTTTTATTGATTCTTTATTTAGCTATATAACTATTATGACCAAAAAAATAAAAATTATAAAATTAATGTTAATATTAGTTTAAGTTTTAATAAATTTTATGATATTTTCTTTAACATAGAGTATTAAAAAATTTTTAAGTCTTATTATACAATACAATTTTAAAATCGTTAAATAATTTGAAATCGCAATACATAATCATATTCTGTGGCGTGTCATCTGTATAAAATTATAGACTCAAATCAGAGTGTGTCCTTAACGTGTACGGTTGTGCGTCTCTCGTGTATTTTAAATTCGATGACAAGTAGTTTGGCATCAAGTTGTATTTCATTTTAAATTTGAACATCAAAACATTGAAGAAAATTCTGTGATTGACATTCATCTATTTCGGACATGCCAGCATTGAACCACTATGTGAATACAAACCAAATTGAATAATAATTCTCATGGCCTTATTTTGAAACACTTGAAGCCTTATGGGTTCGTTATTGACCACCAACAAAATTGTTGAGCAGAATTCGAAGTGAGGTTTTATAATAGTATTAAATATGTTTATGGAACACAATGTATATATCTTTTTTTGATATTAAGGTTTTATGACTATTAAAGTTCATTTGCTGGCCAAGGACTACACCAAGATATTTTATTTCTTGTAATTGATTAATTTCACCATTTATTTCTATATGAATGCAATCAACACTGTTTAAAATCATATACGTTATCTTTTTTACATTTATTTTAAGTCTATTGAATTTAAGCCAGTCACATATGTTTTTTTTAAGTCTTACTCTATATAATTTTTAAGAAAATTACGATTTTTACCACTTATAAATATTAATGCATCATCGGCGAATAGAGACATTTGACAGTGTTTTACCACTCTACATATATCATTTACATAAATTAAAAATAATAAAGGGCCGAGAATAGTTCCTTGGGGGACACCAAGATACGTATCACAATTACTGGAAATTTCACCATTTACTTTAGTTCTTTGGGTTCACTCAGACAGATAAGAATGAAACCATTCAAGCTCATTTTCTTTTAAGTCATATTTTGCAATAGTATCCTTCTATAAATTGTTATTACTGTATTTTATTTTTATTATGTCGCTGTTCTTTTAAGTTCATCACTAACTAGTTAAGGGACATTTGACAGGAGTGTTCGGGTCGGAACCCGGATTAGTTTTCAATTAAAATGATTAAAATGCTGTGATCACAAATGTATTTAGTGACCGACTCTGTAGGAATACGAATAGTAACAACTACCTCCTAACAGCTTTGCCGATTTTTGTTTATAATCTATTATTCGTATTCTTACAATAATCGACTAATGGCCGCTTACTTTCAAGTCAGTTTACTTATCTACCCATACGCTTATCTCCTACGTTAATATTACATATCCAATAAGAGATTTTGAATATACAGTGATTCTTGTTGGGTTGTTAATTATTTGTTTATTTAATAGACTTGCGTTGAGAGCTTTAGTGTATGTATAGTAATGGCACAAAAGGTCAATATTAAAATCCACAACAATAGCTATCTTCGAATTGTTATGTAGAGTGGTATCCAACCATTCCGAGAAGATAGAACAAGACTCGCGTTCAGAACTACTCGGGAATCTGTACAAAATTGCAACAGGCTCACGGCTATAAGGCACTACACTTTCATCTAAAACTTTATTTCGTTTATAAAATTGCAGCCTGTTTGTTATGTAGAAGACCACTCGCTCCGTATGTCTGCTCGTACTACAATATAAATAACATCAGCATCTTGTATGTCTTTAGTCAAGTACGTTTCGTAAAATGCTAACACATCGAATTTATTCTTACACTATAAGACTTCAATTTGATTAAAATTGCTAATAAGGCCTTGTACATTCGATCACTAATAACACAATTCTGTTGGTTAATACGAGTAATATTCTGCCCTTTCTGCTTCAGTTTTTAGATTTCGTTGCAGTATAGGGCAACAACTATCTCTGCAATCATAATACTTTCCAAATTCAAATTTTCTTTTGCCTTTACGCAGTTTATGTGTTTCATACTTTCGTTTTTGCAATTCCTGTAAGCATGTCTTGACTTTCTGCATTTTGGGCATATTTGGTTGCGCTCGTTACAGTGTCCTGAGGTGTGGTTAAAACCACAGCATTGAAGCATCTTAGAACATTTAAACTTTCAGACACTGAATATCTATGACTATTTTTCCGTCGACTTCAATTAAGGCCACCCTAGGATTTTCAAAAAATGGATTTTTTTTTATTGCTTTCAATGGTCCCTTAGGACCTCAAAAATGATATCAGAAAAGTATAGTACAAGGCCACCAGGTAGGTACTGAGCCTGTTATGACCGAAACGAGGGATGGTATTTTCGGGGACTCGAGTAGGTATACGGGAGATGTTTTTGAAGCTATTTGCCAAGTGTTCAGACTATTGCTTGTTTCGTCTTAGAAACGTCGGTTTCAGTCAGTTTCGTACACTGAAACATTCAAGTAGGACAATATTTGTGGAACGTTTGTTTTTTATCGGTAATTGTGCTAACATTTTTTTGTATTGTGAGTGTTATTGGTTCGTTTTTATAATGAGTGACAAAGTGAATTTTGGTCAAAAAGGAGCAAAAAAGACACATATATACAGCAAGGGACCGAAAATATCTGGAAGAAGACCGCTGAATCGACACGAGTTAGAGGCACCAAATGAAATGAATGCTAGTACGAGGGGCGTTCAATATATTCTCGGTATCGATATGAAGGAAAATGCGAATTCAATTTAAATTGCTTTTATTTTTCAACATAATCTCCCCTAACATCAATGCATTTGTTACATCTTGAGATAAGCTTTTTTAAACCCTCAAGAAAATAAATTTCCTCTTTCTCCATTTATTGCCGACTTGAGTTCTCCATCATCCGAAAATCTTTTTCCACGAAGACATTTTTTCAAGTCCGGAAACAGGAAATAATCACTAGGGGCAAGGTCTGGACTATAGGGTGGGTGTTGGATTTCATCGAAACCACAATCTCGCGCAGCAGCCTTGGAAACTCGCGCCGTGTGAACAGGAGCGTTGTCATGAAGAAGCAACACACCCGCTGCGAGTTTACCCCGTCTTTTCTTTTTAATTTCCTTTCGCAAATTATGCAAAGTGGAAGCGTAGGATGTGGCGTTGATGGTTTCACCTTTTTTTTTGTACTCAATGAGCAAGATTCCCTTTGAGTCCCAAAAAACTGTGGCCATGAGCTTCCCGGCAGACGGAGTGACTTTGAACTTCTTAGGGGGGTCTGTTCCTTTTTTATGCCACTGCATGGACTCTTGTTTGCTTTCAGGGTCATAGTGGTGGACCCATGTTTCGTCCCCAGTAACAATTCGATCCATAACACCGTCCGCGTTCTCACTACACATCTCCAAAAGCTCTCTACAGCATGCGTTTCTCACTTTTTTCTGAGGCGCTGTGAGCATTCGTGGCACCCACCTTGCACTGACCTTTGAAAGGTTAAGATGGTCATGAAGAATGGTGTGAATGGTACCAATTGAAAGCTTGGTGATCTCTGCCATCATTTTCATCTTTATTCGGGCATCCTCAAGAACAAGTTTTTCGACTTCTTTGATGCTTTCTCCCGTATAAGCAGTAGCCGGGGCGCCGGAGCGGGGCTCGTCTTCAATGCTCTCTCTGCCTCTCTTGAACTCACTTGACCACTTTTGCACAGTTGATAATAAAGGTGCGGAACCCTGGTAAACAGCCACCATCTCTTCATGAATAGTTTTTTGACTTTTTCCTTGCTTAGTGAGAAATTTAATTACAGCGCGATGCTCAATTTTCACCATCATCGTCTCAGTTGCCATTATGATTCTGTTTAACTAGAGATAAAACGCGAATTAATAATCACATTTATATGAAATTTTACATGAATGCACTAAAATGCACAACTTCACCCCGATACCGAGAATATGTTGAACGCCCCTCGTACATCCGCGAAAAAATTTAAGCAATCGTAAGATATGTACGATATTGAAGTGAATCCAGTTTTTGGTTATCGTATAATAAACTTTATTGCCGTTTTGTCGGCTATTTCAAACGTTGTCGTTTGTAAAGTGTGTAAGTCGCAAATGAAATCAAACTAAAGTGGTAAGCGCGGTTTGGGATTCAAAATAGTAGTGTCCTGTGAAAAATGTGTACAGACTGGGATACCTAGTAGTCCATTTATTGAAAAAGGCCATGAAGTAAACCGAAGAATTGTAATTTCCATGCGATTACTTGAAATTGGTTTGCACGGAATAAAAAAGTTTTGTGGATTCATGGAATTACCTCGGTCTATACCATATTTCACTATTTCTATGATAAGGTTGCCAAAAGAATTCCAACTGCAACTAAACTAGGTTGCACAAACAGTATGATGAAAACAGCGAAAGAGGAGACAACTATGTATTTCTATTGAAAAAGGAGAAAATGGAATTATGGTATCAGGCGATGGTTCGTGGAGAAAACGTGGGCGTACGTCCTTGTTTGGCTTAGTGACTCTTATTGGCAATTACAGTGTAAAATTTATAGACTGCACAGTGAATTCAAAATACTGTAAGGTGTGTGAGTACTGGAGGACTAAAGAAGATACCGAAGAATATACGGAATGGGCGCAAAATTATAAAAATATATGCGATGTAAATTGCAATCGATCAGCAGGAAAAATGCTGTTATTGAGATGCTTCAGCGATCCGAAGCTTTACACCAGGTGAGATACACCCATTTTAAAAGCATTACTGATGCTAAGCCCTATGAGAATGTCACAGCACTCAAGAATGGGTACCCGCCTACGTAATTTGAAAAAGAATACAAAAGGTCTGAAGACCTTTCGTAGAAACAGTATATGGGCTACACTCGATTATAAATTATCTACTGATGCAAAACCACAGCACGATAAATCTTCGATCAGAGAAGATTCGTGGTGCTCATGGCAAAAGGCTGTAGCTACAAATAGTTCGGCTGAGTACAAACATAAGCCAACTCATTCAATTGAAGTGTACGAATCCAGTCTACGAATAATTGACCAGAGACGACCTTCTTACTCGATGCATCAGCGGCTATACTTAAAACTTTTAAATCGACTGTGTGGGCATTGGCCCCAAAATCCATTTCTAGTAGTACAACTGTGTTGGATATAGTGATGAATATTGCGGTTTTTGTGTATAATGACGGCTTTGCTCCAATTTTGCACACAATGAAAACTATGGATTAAGAAATCGGCCGAACAGCTTTCAAATGTTCTTGGAGATTAACAAAGAGCGCATAAAGCTTCCTGAAAGATCGCTGTCTGAAGCTACAGTGGATGATCGAATTAAAATTCAATAGGAAAGAAATGGAAGAGCAGAACACTAATCTATATGGCGAATTATAATCGCGGATTAAAGGTATTCCAAATTTTTCGTGACTTTATATAAGTTAAAATTTTAAACTCGTTTATCTCAAAACTGCAGTTGGTCGCACTTTTCACTTCAAATTTTAACTAGACCTTTAAAAATATATTGCCTAAATTGATAAGTTGGATTTTTTTTTTATATGGCATAGTTCATTCGTTATTAATAATTTTCTGGCGATTTTTCTGCGATTTGTGCAAGTTTGGCTTTGGAAATGCGCCGTTCGGCCAAATATCAATATATCCTACGTACTTCTTTAGCCCTTGTTATGCACAATAGAAAAAATATGTAATTCAAAATTTACATAAGCTGTTGGTACGGCCGTAGATGCTTCCAAAAAAGAGAAGTGATCTTTACAGTCAATCATATGTACAATAAGCTTGTACGTTTATAAACTCGAGTTATTTTATATTTTTCCTGGAAAAAAATCACAAAAAAGCCTATTTTTATGGCTTCTAGAGTGTCCTGACCCCTTAAGGTGTTGATTATGTCCGTGGATTCGTAAAGTAATTAAATACCTTTATACATTTCAAATTGTCTATTTCGTTGTTATTATTGGTTTTTAATCGCATGTAATATATGCATATTTCTACTGTTGTCTAGATTTTCGCTTATGTCACTTATTGGTAATTTCGGTTTTCGTATTTTGGGAATATGGATTTCATAGTTTTCCCCCATTTTTTCTTTTATTTCTTTTACTAAGATAGTTTGCGCTCCTTTATTTTCGCAACGTATAATTATTCCTCCATTATGTCGATTGGACATGCTACTAACTTCTACGTTTAGAGATGAAGGTTTAGTTTTACCTACTACACTACATAGTTTAAGAAATAAATATATTCTCATTTATTTGAATAAAACAGTATACATATAACAAATCCAGAGACTGTAATATTTGTTTGACAAGTCAGTTATTTTTCCATTAATATAAAACATACATATTTATTACACAATATGTATGGATACATTGTCTTTATGTGTTTTTTTTAATATTTAAGCAAATTGCATATATTTATCAATAAGACCTATTCCATACGTACATCCAGTTTGATCTGTTACTCTCAAATATGATCTTGGCAAACGATTTCTTGCCAGAGCTTGGAAGGCTTTCACAACAGCATCAGCTTTTGGCTCTCGGGTACGGGTCATTATCCAAACCATTTCTATAAAAAAAATTCAAAACTTTGGGAAGCAAATATAACTTTGATTTTGATAACTCAAACTTACTAGTATGATAATGATCTGTAATTGGGGTACATGCATAAAGAACGCTATAGTTGGTATAATCAGTATCCAAAACGTAGAATCTACTCCTAGCTGCAGCTGGAAGGGAAATCAAGATTTAACTGAATTTCAAAATGCCACCTATACGTACCAGCAGAATCTTGAAATTCAACCCTGAAGTTACCATTTTGGGAGTTGGAAGCAGTACCTAAGAGTTCAACATAACTCCTTGATCTAAGGGAATTGGAAAAACATGATAAACTGAATTTGCTTTAGAAAGATGCACTTACAAAGCATTATAACTCGATTTAAGTATTGTGACAGCGCCGTCATTTTTCAGCTCATATTTGTCCATGTTGCACTTGGTGCCCTTTTCAAGGTCAGAAGGATACTTCTGATATTCGTACCATGTTCCCATGAACTAAGAATATATAGAAAATCTAAGGTTAAATCCAATTGTTCACTTTAAATTTGCTCTATTAACAAACCTGCTGAACGTCAAAGTTCTTGACAGATTCTAAATCCAGGCATTCTCCACCAAAGAAAACCTGACACTGACACACTCGCCCCCATCCTAAAAAGCAAAACACCGCAAATAAAAAGAAACTGAAAAAAGAAACAAAACGTACGTATGTATTCCTTAAGATTTTTGAAATTTAATGAAATTTTTTTAAAAAAAACCCACTTTAAGCCAATCATTCTCACTTAAGTCCTAAATCAAGTATATGTCAAATACCGTTCGTTGAACTGCAAACCTGACTCAAGCTTTGGTGTGGTTTTATACCTAACACCGTCACACAAATTTTAGATTGTTCTTATCAACCTGAACTTCCTCTCACATTTCCATGTTCGGAAGCACTTACTGTTTTTAAGTTAAAAACTATTTTCTGTTTTGCTTCCCTCAATGTTGATCTAATCATACCATATGTCTATCAACAAAATACAAATTTCCATTATCTGATTTTCGACCAATTTTTCAATTAAGATTCCACCTACCTCGTACGAGTGTATGACAAAATGAGAAATAGGAAAAAAAAATAACTAAACAACAAATACAATTTTTGACAAGTTTTTTATTCTGTGTATCTTTCTTTCAGGCTCACCTTCATTGAATAAGAATGGCGGCAATGGCATTGAACCAACCGTTCGGATACAATGCATGTCCGGATCGATGTTAATCACTATAAAAGATGCACCGCCAAACCATGAGAACGGCCTGTTTAGTGGAATGATTTATCCCAAGGGGCTTTCGAAAAATTCCACTTGCCTCTCGGAATATCGGTAAAGTCCATCTGAAGATAAATTTAGCTTTTTAGAATTTTTCTTTTATTTTCTTTTTACTAATTTTCTCCAATTTTCAATTCGAACGATTCTGTTTGTAGAGATCATCAGGGGCCACTGCGGTATAAGTTACCATTGAGGAGTTGTAACACGATGCCACAAGAGACGGTAAGTGTGCTCAGTAATAAAATTCGATTTTTTTTTTATTTTGGATGACATAACGTATTTAAACGATCTTGAAAAGACGGTGAAATTGAGAAAGTATAATATTTAATAAATGGATTCAAGTGTTCTTCCAATGTTGTCACAATTAACATTTGTTGTGAAGAGATAAAGATACTTTAAAGAGGGCTCTTCTTATCGTGATGAGTAAAATTACGTTCGTATGTGACTATGATTAACATCGCTCCTACACATAAGTACTTATCTCAGATGTATTCATAAGTTTGCTGGATGATGATATAATCAGTTGAATGCTGTGTAAAGATCGGCAAAATATAATTAAGATACTTTTAACAAAACCTCGGAGAATGGCAAAAACGTCATAAAAAAAAACTATAAACAAACTTGAAGTGCCTGTGGCATACCTCTTCAAAGTAGGGACATACTCGTAAAATATGAACTACGTTTTACTTGCTGACAGGCAACTAAAAGATTTATGTAATTGAGTTTTGTGCCAGGGGCGAATTTAATTTGAAGCGACGAGTTTTAACTTTCAAAGCTTTTTTTTTTGTTTTTAGTTTTATTGCATAATTATAAAATCTCTTCCAGATTGGATACGAAACAAATATCTATTGCCGAGTTAATGATGTACATACTTAAAACAGATACAGAGGATTAAATATTTCTTTTTTTTAGGTTTAAAAATCTTTTAAGTTCTTATAAATGTATGAAATTATTACTACCTCCGGCTATACAAAATCCATTTTTGTTACTTAAGTAAGCTTGGTCTTTGAAACGGGCGTTAAGTATTCTATAGTAGTAGTAGTTGTTGTAGTAGTAGTAATATGTGATTTTATTGCACAGTAAAAGAAAAATCCGTCGATATAAATTCACAAACTATAGCATCGGTATTTAGAATCTAAAACATACAATTTAAGATACTTCATCCTGTATTTGTTGCCGATATTTTAATGCAGTTTTTAGATAACTCACCAGCACCCTCCAGTTTTGCCCGTTTAGATTTGAAATAACTTCGTATGACGACATGCTGCCTTATCCGCAATGAATTCTCCTAATCACATTCAATATGGGACATATTCCAATGAAGTGATAAATGTCTTCTTTAGCACATAGATTGCACAAACTGAATTTCCTTCGGTTCTTTATGGCATCTAATTTAATCTGAGCAGCTCACCTCTAGCATTGAAAATGCACGAGATTGTATTTAAGCTGTGTTGTTCGTGGAAATAATTTTCCTCCCTGAGGTCATATTCAAGAGTCTGGTATGTGTTCCTTGTATGTAATTAATTTAATTTAATTTATTGTTACTGGCATATTTGAAGTGTACATTAAGAAGGTTTTCTTTTATAGTTCTGAGAACATATCTTAGCATAGAAATAATTACCCGTACCATCAAATTCAGCAATTAAAAATCTCAGAAACTATAATATTCATTGTTAATAAAAAATTCAAAAAAATAAATACAAAATAGAGGAAAAATAGTTTGTAGAGAACACACAAGGAATAGATGAAATGAAAGATATAAAAGTTATGATTGAAGAGAAAATTGTGAGGGGATTGCATTTTTAAAGTTTATGGCATTTTTAATACCCCTGATGTGTTGGGGAAAAGAATTCCATAGTTTTATAGCATATACATATGAACAAAAAACAGTGTGACGACCTGCTATATAGGATTCAAAACCGTGCGATAGAACTCATAGGTGATACTAATATCACTCAAACAATGGACACCCTCGAACACCGACGTAGTGTCTCGTGTCTCACTCTGTTTTATCGCTATTTTCACAAGCGCTCCATCGAAATCGCCAGTAGCATTCCGCCCCTTCAAACTTTTAACCGTAACACCCGTCTCGCTATGAATGCTCATCAGTATTCCCTCTCGCCCACTTTCGGACGTACTTTAAAATATCGTGATTCGTTAATTAGCCGTACAACTCGCTTATGGAATGACCTGCCAAGTTCTTTATTTCCTAGTCATTATAGCCTTCAAACATTTAAAACTAACGTTCACCGGTACCTCTCTTTCCATCCTCCCTGATTTTCCTTCACCTGCGCTGTGTGCAAACATTTTAAGGGTACTTAATCCCTTGAGCGCGCGCAAATTATAAAAAAAAAACAATTATAGGTTGTAGTTCTTTGAGATCGCGCAAATTGTATTTTATTACATTCTTACGGTGGTGATTTAATATTAATGACCTGATGCAGGTAAATGCAGTTTCGTGCACTGCGATATTGTTTCAAGGTACATTTGAGTAAGCTTTTTGAATATGCAGAAATAGGGTCATGCCTACGAAGCCCATGTACATATCACATTGAGTCATTGAAAGCCACTTGAAGTTTTCGCTGAGATAAGGAATCAAGGTCTATATATACTCGTACCACCTCAAAATAGCTTTTTAAAGGTGCAATTAAAGCCTTTACCAATTTCTGTCGAGTCGAGATTGGGGTAAAGCTAGCTGTTAGCCAGAGCTTTCGTAGACATCCGTAAATGCGACCTATGACAAGGTTTGTATGATCGTACCCGGATAAGTTTATACTTACGACAAAACCGAGACTTGTTGCTGACTTTACATGTTTAATCCATGAGTTAGAGAGCGATAAGTCTGGTACGATGTTAATGTCAAATTTCCGATTAGATATCGGGAGAACTTTTGATTTCGCTGGGATAAGCAACAATCCGGTAGCCACCGACCAGTCATATATTTTTAATAAGTCTTCATTTAATTGTAAGTTCATCGGTCAAATTCATGGGAAGAGCCAGATATAGCTGAACGTCGTCAGCGTATAAGTAGACGGCTGCATGCTGGCATACTGATAGCAAGTCGGTAATGAATGCACAGAATAAGATAGGACCGAGAATCTATCCTTGCAGTACGCCATGTGTAATGATTTTTAAGGCTGAGGATTTGCGACCAATGACAACTTTTTGCAATCTATTGGAAAGATAACTTCTAAGAAGCTGAACAGCTTCTTCACTAAAGCCAAACGAGTTATGTAATTTCCAGCATAGAATGTCTTGACTTACCTTATCAAAGGCTTTTTAGAAATCAAGTAAGCAAAGAAGTGTTACGTATCCCTTATCAAAATCAAAATCAAAATCATAGCCGAGGAACAGCTATGATTATTTCTGAACCCAGACTGGAAAGAGTTAAGGAGACTCTTAGAAAAAAGATGACTTATTATCTGCTTCGATATAAGTTTCTCAAAAATCTTTTATGCTAAAGGGCCTAAAGTCACTGGCGGAGGTTGCATTCGGTTTTTGGGCATCTTTGCAATTTTTCAGGGCTGTGGAAATGTGGATGTCATTATACAGTGGTTAAGAATATGAATCATGTGGGTTTTAATTTCGGGTAATATAAGCTTAATGAAACTTAAAGCTTGAGTACCGTCATCCAGTGCAGTGACTGAGTGAATGTAACAACTGATGGATAGCGGGTTGTGAGTGAAAATTTTGTTTCCTGGACTGTTTCATATTGTTGTGAAGGCATAACATCTACATTACAGCAATTTGATTCGGTAAACAAACGTCAGAATTTTCACTTCGCAGCCTTGCTTAGTATCATCGGTGTTTGTGTTTACTGTGTTTGTTTCCAATTATGACTAGGGAATTCAGGGTGGACGTAGCCAATATAAGCGGGCTAAAAAGTAATCACATTTCTGCCTACGTCAACGTCTGTAAGTGTTTTGGCACTTAGTGAAACACAAGTAGATCCCCTCCCACACCTATCAGATCACTCTTACCAAATTTCATCATAATGTAGTCCCTGTTCTAATCCAGAATTCAATTTCATGTGGTTAAAATTCCATCTCCGTAAGCAAATTACCCACTACTGCTTTATATACAGAAGCCCCAAACTGGACAGCAACTCGACCTTTTACGAGTTTGATGCGCTGTCTGACTCCATTCAAATAATTGTATCCCTGTATCCTCATACTGAAATCGTGATTACGGGCGATTTCAATATACACAAGTCTGGTTGGCTTCGACATTCTGGATAGACAACACCCGAAGGACGGTGTGTTGAGATATTCGCTGCGGAAAATAACTTAACCCAGCTTGTAAATGAGCCCACACGAATACCAGACGTTGATAGTCATACCACCAATACCCTGGACTTGTTTTTAACTTCTCACCCTGACAAGTACTGCGTTGACGTGCTCTCCCCTCTAGGCTTGTCGGACCATTGTGTCATATCAGCTAAATTCTCGTACACCCACCACACAGTTAGAGAAAGGATCCTTAAAAGAACCGTATGGCAATACGAGAAAGCCAACTGGAGCGGCCTTAACAGCTTCTTTAGGAATTTTAACTGGTCGTTATGTTTCCTCGATAACGACGTGGATGCCGCTGCTGACATGATCACAGAAACTATTCTCTTTGGAATGAGATGCTTTATCCCTCATCGGATGAAGAGTATCAAACCAAAAGAAAAGGCATGGTACCACTCGAGCTGTAAAGAGGCTGTTAGGGTTAAAGAAATGTTTTTTTCGGTCCTACAAGACCAACCCGACAGCGGATAACCGAAAAAAGTTCAAACGAGCCAGAAATGACTGCAACGTCTTTCTCAAGCGTGTGAAATTCCAATACGACCAAAAACTGAGGCAAAAAATACTGCAATGTCCCAAAGGCAGTAAAAATTGTAGGTCGTTCATGGAAACGCTGATAAATCTTCAGCTAATGAAATATCTGGAAACACAAAAACTTCTTAATGACCGGTAGTATGGATTTCGTAGCAATAGGTCCACTGGTGATTTGATGGCATATCTCACCGAAAAGTGGAACTAAAGCGTACATTAATCTGGCGAAAGTATGAAAGTTGTACTTGATATTTCTAAGGCATTTGACAGAGTTTGGCATCAGCCGTGCTTTTGGGATCGATGACTCTCTTCTTCAATGAATTAGAAATTACCTTTCAGAATGTTCAGTTCAAGTTGTCTTTTACGGTTTCAAGTCACAAAATAAATGCTGGTGTGTCACGGGGGTCCGTTCTGTCTCCGACACTCTTTTTAATTTTCATCAACGATCTCTTGTCTGCTACTTCTAATCCAATATATTCCTTTGCTGACGACAGTACTCTCTGCTTTTCATATTCGTTCCCGTACTCACGCCCCTGCTCTTCGGCTGTAGAACGGGAACCGCAGCGTATGCTAAACTAATTAAATTCCGATATTAACAGCATAACCAATTGGGGAACTATCAACCGAGTGGAATTTAATGCTTCCAAAACACAATGCTGTCTGCTGACATTAAAGCGAAATTCAAATACCCAGCCATTATCCATTAATTGCACTTGTATCGTCGAAACCGATAAACTTTCCACTCTCGGTATGTGTGTCAGTGACAGCCTACGTTGGAATGACCACATATTCGATCCTGCGAAATATCTGGTCGGGTGCTCCTAAAACATCTTTGCACCTGCTAGATAGGATTCAAATCCGTGCGATAAAACTCATAGGTGATACTAATATCAGTCAATTGCCATCCTCAAACACGGACGTAATGCCTCCTGTCTCACTTTGTTTTATCGCTATTTCCACCATCAGTGCTCCATTGGAATCATCAGTAGCATTCCGCCCTTTCCTGGTCGTTGTAGCTTACAAACATATAAAATCAATGTACATCGGTACCTGTCCTTTCTTCCTCTTTAAATTTCCTTCGCCCGCGCTGTGTACAAACATTTTAAGGGTACAAAAACCCCTTGAGTGCGCGCTCATTTTAAAAAAAGAAAAAAAAAAAGCGAGTGGGTACCCCGCGAGTTAGATTTAATAGCCATAACACAGTCAACAACTTCACCTCCGGCAACCGCTTTAAAATCACCCGACATACCATATGAGCAAGTGGATCAGAAATTTCATTTAGATGAAAGTCAAGCGTGTCGGGGTTACTTCCTAGGAAGAAGTCATTAAGGACATCGGGATCTAAGTCACATTTTGTGCAGTTTATACTACTAGGGACACAAATTCGACGTAAGTTAGTCCAGATTTGTTTAGATGGAAGTGATGTGCCTAACGTAGAAGCATAATAGTTTCGTTTGGCAGTCTGGATGACTAAGGTTGCATTGTTACGTGCTCTTTTATATGCAGCCAATTTAGAATGGGAGGGGTTGTGCTTCCATTTGCTATAAAGTTTGTTCGGATTTTTAATTTGGGCAACAACTTCACTCGTAAATCAGGGACAGCTTTTATCACGAACAATTACAGATTTAGTGGGTACACATGTGTCATAAAGTTTACATATAAGGTATTGAAAGTAGTTCAGCTTCTCGTTCGGATTAGCACTTAGCCTGCAATCATACCGAGGACCTGAACGGGTTGCGGTTATTAAAGCTGGGATGTCGAAAGCGTCAAAATATTTGAATGCAAAGGACAGAGGTAAAGAAGAATGAGAAAAGTCAATTATGTAGGTGCAGAAATGGAGATAATGGTCAGAAATATAGTCCAGAGAAAGTTGGTCAAAAAGTATTACAAAATATGGATCCGAAACAATAATTAGGTCTAGCAAGCTGGGAGTTGAGTTGGCAGAAAACCGCGTAGGGTCGCAGTCATTAACGATTTGGAGTACAAAAGAAGATACCATATCTTTGATTTGGAATTCACGAGAGTCATTTTTGAATAAATCAGCATTGAAGTCGCCACTTATAGTGACAAGCTGAAATATCGCAGAAAACTCAGAAAGAGCACTAAAAAGTAAATATAAATTTTAAAAAGGTTTTCCATTAAAATGATGGGAAATCTCAAAGAAACTTGAACTTGATGATGCGGACAACGTCGTGGTTACTTTCAAACAAAAAAAATTGTCAACAAAAAAGCCCATATTTCAAATGTAGTAGACGTTCTAGAAGGATTTTGGTAGAAAGGAAAGGAAAGCTTACATTCACTCATAACACTCGGGTCGATGACATTCCGGAGCCCGTTTGAAACTTTAGGTTGAGGACTCTTGATCTAGAATAGCGTGCCTGCCAACGGACCTTTTCCTCATAAGAAATTCGTTTGACAGCTTTACATCTGCAGTCCCCACTACGTCATCTGAAATTGAGTAAATTCTCTCAATTCTACCCAGCCTCCACTCTGAACGGCTCCACCACGAGAGCAATGATACCGGCTTCCACCGCTTTTATCTCTTTGTAATTTGTACCACTTTGAACGTATTGTTGTCTCCGGCAGGTACTTTGTGTACCACCGTCTTGTGAATTCTGTCATTAAATGCTGTGTTCGTCGACTGTACAGCCGTTTTTTTTTCTAAAAAAAAGAACTTTACACTCAAATTGGTATGACTGCTTTTATGATGCCAAAGCATGGTTAAGTTTTTCGGAAAATGTTAGAGAAAGAGAAAGAAAGATGTTTGGGCTCAGTAGTTATTTCGCTATATGGGTGGCATTCAACATTTAATAGTGAGACTAAATTCTTAGTGTAAATTGACTTGATGATGTATTTAGGCAACCACTCATCTCATGAGATTTTATTTGCACGAAAAAACGACTTACGGACGCGGCTGGTATTGATCCCCGAACCCACCGATTGGGAAGCCAATACACTACCACTTGAGATACGGCCTACTCCACTGATCATGACTAGAGAAATCTCTATGCGCTGTGACATCTCGACGTTCAAAAGCACGTCTTCCCGTGGAGTCACTCGCTTTATAAAAAAAACTACGTTGGATTTGATGAACTTGATTCGTCGTCCTCACGCGCCGCCCATCCATGGCGAATGCGCTGGATTCTGGAGCTTCCATCTTCTTAAGGGCCTTAATCTAAACGGTTTTTTGTTCCAACAAATTTGATATCATTATCGCTATAAATGAATCGAGTAACCACACGGTTGATGAGAAATCTTCGCACTGCCGTAGTACACCGGTCCAAACTGAGGTCACTTAGCACGGCTGGAAAAGCAAAGTATGGAAATATCATCTCATAACGTTTACTTGAACTTCTTCTATATTTCACATACATTGGTCCGAAGCAATCGACCCCAACGTTACTGTAGGGTCTCGAGTCGGAGTCGAAATCTAACCGACCTTTAGGAAATTGGCCTATTAGCGGCATATATGTTTCCGCCTTAAAACGATGACACATGAAGGACCTTGACTTGACAGTAGCTACCGCTCCATGGACGCTTATAATCCAGGCTCTTCTCTAATATCCGAAATCGTTGTTTCTGTTCCCGCATGAAATTGGCAAGGCGAATCCTTGCTCTCATTAATGTATGGGCATTCAGTCAACTTAAGTTATTTATTATCACGTGTTCACTTAAAAGAAAAGTTTCGGCTTATATTAGCTAATGGCCCCTGTTAGTGGTTCGGCCATTTCGGGCCAGCTTAGAGTCCTGATATTCTATACGAAGATTCCTAACTTGGACGCTAACGTTTTGTACTACTTCGAAAAAAAGCATTCGGGCATGTTGTTTTTTACACACACCTTCGAAGGCTTTAGATACATGTAATAAAATGAGATCGTTCCAAGCGATTTACTTCTTAACTTTGATTCAGTGATCACGAACAAATTTTTAGTAGAAACGTTTGTAGTTCTGATACTACATCGTTCTAGGTTTCAATGTATGAGTTCCTAAGGATATTTGCCTTAGTAAGACTTTTTCTGTAAGCTTTTTCAGGGGAATTGTTTGTGACATTTGACTGACCTGTATTCAAAATTGAGATATTTTCAAACAACTTTGGCTACTTGGTACATGTACCTATATAAAGGACCAAACGTTAAATTTTTTACTCTGTGCTTATCTCTGATTTCTACCTCTGCATATAGAATTTCTGAACTAACCATCAATTATTTTTCATCAGAATGTAATAACAGAACGTAATAACATATTTGTGCGTATTTTCATTGGCGGGATAATATGTATGAATGCTAAAGCAACCGGAAAATTCATTTACTGAAATTTTATTTGAACTATTTCAATAATGCATCACAGATGGTAATTTCTCATATATCGACGTGTGACCTCAATTTAATGCAGGCAGTCTTCGGTTACTCACCGAACGGTAAAATGTGTCTACGCTACATTCAATAAAATACAATGCATAGTACAATGTTTTGTTTTGTGTTAAATTAAATATCCACACAGTCATCAAAAATATTTTTCCCCGCACCATATGAAAGGTTATCACATCATCTTTGAATAACGATTTTCCAATAAAAGCTAAAAACAAAAAATACCAAAACACTTGATAACTTCATCATGGGTATACTTACTTTTGGTGATATACCATATACTCGTATCTGTTACCCAACTTTTTCAGTGAAAAATGTAAAAATTGTAAGATAACAAAATTGTAAAAATATCTATACAACTTGTCAATAAGGTAAAGTTGAAGGTGACTGGTACGTGGATTTTGACTGTTTTATTGCCAATAACAATAACAAGTTTATAATATTATAGAGCTACACGTTGAGAATTTTGAATGTAAGACAGAACCAGGTTACTTAAGATTCCGCGTTAATTTTAACAGATTTATGGTACATAAATGGTTGTTTGAATTGTGGGAAGGATTAAAGAAGAAGTGTTCCATTTCTTTACTTCGATTTATTTGACCGTGATACGCTGTAATGCAGAGAGCGGCTTTGCACACTATGTAAAAATGAAGCGGATTACTTTCAAAACCAACCTCATCATTTAAAATAGTTGCTATAGTATAATTTTGGTAACCAGTCTTTTCTCACCGTTTCACAGTTGACCCAAATATGGCATTAATCTGACCAATAAATGGCTTTGCATAGAGTTACGAGTAAGTTTCAAAATAGTGTTACATGTAAAAGAGGCATCCCGCTGGAAAAAGTACTCCTTCCACTGGTCTGAATTAAAAAGAGCCTCGGGATTCTTAATGAGTGGGGGCTTAAAATTCTACCTTATACAGATGAGAATTGCTCTCAGCAAACTAAGAGACTTTGTAGAGTCTGCTTAAAATAAACTTTCATAATAGATGGCAAATTACTGGCATATGTTGACAATTCATATCTTCAACATCTCGGAAAACTCGTATCTTAAACATAGAAGAGTTAACCAGTGTTATCTGTTCGTGAAATAAGTTCCTAGGTCTAGTCTTTAGGGAAGGATAATCTACTGAATAGTCCAGTACGCTTAACCAACTAATTGATAGTGTGCGAAACTCACGGAGGTATTACTTCGAGGTAATCAATTACTTTATACACCTAAAGATCACCCGAAAACAGAAAGATGGCTGTGATATGTAGAGCAAAGGGACACCAGGGCTCCAGGTCGGACCGCAACCAACTGGGCGTGCGAAACTGGAAGCAGCTAGGAAACAACATACGAGGAGCGTTCAACATATTCTCGGTATCGGGGTGAAGCTGTGGTTGTATATATAAATTGATTTATTTATCAAGTAATACTATTATTTTAGTGCATTCATGTAAAATTTCATATGAATGTGATTATTAATTCGCGTTTTATCTCTAGTTAAACAGAATCATAATGGCAACTGAGGCGATGATGGTGAAAATTGAGCATCGCGCTGTAATTAAATTTCTCACTAAGCAAGGAAAAAGTCAAAAAACTATTCATGAAGAGATGGTGGCTGTTTACCAGGGTTCCGCACCTTTATTATCAACTGTGCAAAAGTGGTCAAGTGAGTTCAAGAGAGGCAGAGAGAGCATTGAAGACGAGCCCCGCTCCGGCGCCCCGGCTACTGCTTATACGGGAGAAAGCATCAAAGAAGTCGAAAAACTTGTTCTTGAGGATGCCCGAATAAAGATGAAAATGATGGCAGAGATCACCAAGCTTTCAATTGGTACCATTCACACCATTCTTCATGACCATCTTAACCTTTCAAAGGTCAGTGCAAGGTGGGTGCCACGAATGCTCACAGCGCCTCAGAAAAAAGTGAGAAACGCATGCTGTAGAGAGCTTTTGGAGATGTGTAGTGAGAACGCGGACGGTGTTATGGATCGAATTGTTACTGGGGACGAAACATGGGTCCACCACTATGACCCTGAAAGCAAACAAGAGTCCATGCAGTGGCATAAAAAAGGAACAGACCCCCCTAAGAAGTTCAAAGTCACTCCGTCTGCCGGGAAGCTCATGGCCACAGTTTTTTGGGACTCAAAGGGAATCTTGCTCATTGAGTACAAAAAAAAAGGTGAAACCATCAACGCCACATCCTACGCTTCCACTTTGCATAATTTGCGGGAGGAAATTAAAAAGAAAAGACGGGGTAAACTCGCAGCGGGTGTGTTGCTTCTTCATAGCAACGCTCCTGTTCACACGGCGCGAGTTTCCAAGGCTGCTGCGCGAGATTGTGGCTTCGAAGAAATCCAACACCCACCCTATAGTCCAGACCTTGCCCCTAGTGATTATTTCCTGTTTCCGGATTTGAAAAAATGTCTTCGTGGAAAAAGATTTTCGGATGATGAAGAACTCAAGTCGGCAATAAATGGGTACCCGGACTGTAGCAACCCGCAAATATTTAAGTACACTGTTTTCACCCCTACGATTGTTTTGGAATGTCTTCTCTAGTTGATATCCGTTGAAATATTCGAACAAATTTATCAAAGCATTAAGCTTGTCGTGAATAAAAACAGTCACTCCTTGATTCTATTTGGTAACACAAAGATGCCAGAGAAGGTCATATAATCCATCTCGTATACCACTCCAATTTCCAGCAGAACTGTCTAGGAATCTGCTAGAATTTCCGACCATAGAAAGGTCACATGCATGCATTTGGATTCAACGGAAATCCATATTTGCTTAGATGATTTACCGTTGCTGTGATTACTGGTAAAACCCTGAGCTGGCTCTCATTCGCTGCAAAATATTTACAAAATGAGTCAAAATTTTGAAACGCCAGTGATACAATACTATCACAGTTGGAAATGCTAAGATGAAAATCTATGAGACAAATAAACGGTCGATGCACCTTTGCAGGTTTCCTAGACACAGTATTGCAAATTATGTGAACTAGGAAGGCAGAAGACAATTCAGTGCCTCTTCGAAACCAGGAATAGTTAATCACCCTTTTCACGTTAGCAAAGTTCTAGCTGCAAAGTGAAGACATTTGAGTACAATCTGGAATCTTCATTTAAAGACTTGAATAAGCTAAAGTATTGTATTGGGTCTATAACTTATTCGTGCGGTTTGCTAAGAGATGGCGTAACTTGTATTATACCATTGTTATTATTCCATTGGAACATGCGTTGGAAAGCTACTGTCATTTTACGCCATTTCAGTACATGTCATTCATTTGAAGCGTAAACAACAATAATTTTTTTTCACTCAAATATGTCGAACTTTGTGCTTGAAAAAGTGTTTTTGTGGGGAGTTCTTCTTCATTACTTTAATATGAAGAAAACTGCTGCCGAAAGTCATCGTATTTTGATGGAAGTTTATGGTGAACATGCGCTAGCTGGGCGAACGTGCCAAAAGTGGTTTGCACGATTTAAAAGTGGTGATTTTGGCTTGGAAGACGATGAACGTTCTGGGCAGCCAAAAAAGTTTGAAGATGAAGAACTGGAAGCATTACTCTATGAAGACTGTTGCCAAACACAGGAAGAGATCGCAGAATCTTTGGGTGTCACTCAAGCAGCTATTTCAAAACGTTTAAAAGCAGCTGGATATATTCAAAAGCAAGGAAATTGGGTTCCACATGAACTCAAGACGAGAGACGTCGAAAGGCGGTTTTGCATGTCCGAAATGCTGCTGGAACGCCACAAAAGGAAGTCATTTTTGCATCGGATTGTTACTGGTGATGAAAAATGGATCCATTACGACAACCTCAAGCGCAAAAAATCATATGTGAAACCCGGCCAACAAGCTAAATCAACGGCAAAGTCGAATATCCATGACGCGAAGGTAATGCTCTGTATTTGGTGGGATCAGAAGGGTGTACTGTATTATGAGCTGCTAAAACCGGGTGAAACCATCAATGGACAACGCTACCGAACATAATTAATCCGTTTGAAGAGAGCAGTGGCCGAAAAACGCCCGGAATATGCGACCATACACGAGGCAATAATTTTCCATCATGACAACCCTCGGCCCCACGTTGCTATTCCGGTTAAGAACTATTTGGAAAACAGTGGATGGGAAGTGTTACCCCACCCGCCTTATAGCCCCTTGCCCCTTCTGACTACCATTTGTTCCGCTCGATGCAGAACGCCCTCACTGAAATACGGTTCACATCAGAGCAGAATATCAAAAATTGGCTTGATTCATTCTTGGCTGCCAAGCCGGCTCAGTTCTTTTGGGATGGGATCCACAAATTGCCAGAAAGTTGGGAAAAAGTCATAGCTTCAGATGGCCAATATTTTGAATAATACTATTGTACATGTTTGTCTTAAATAAACGTTCAAATTTTGAAAAAACTGCACGAATTAAGTTATTATATACCCAATACAATAGAATGAAATGGAGAGACACTATTAATCATCATTTCTATCTTTCAAGACGAAAAGTTACGGTTCTATTTTTCTAGCTGAAGCTGCAATATTCCCCATTTATTCTTTGTGGCCAAGATAATCAACATAACACAGCTTAAAAAGTATTGTGTTGCACATATATATAATATAACTAGTATAACAAAGAGTTGACTGCCTTATTTTTTCCGATCTATTCTCCCTCTTCTGTCTATTCTATCTTTCCTCAAAACGCCGGTAGCGAAACTGACTATATCCGTTTTTTTGAGAGCTAAACTAGCATCAGTTTTTTTAAGTTGGATCCGAACTCATTTCTCTTTGCTACTTCAAAGCTGATATTATACTAGGCGCTGATGTCTTGCTTTTTTGTTTTCTATCGACTTCAACCTGATCTCTTTCGATCATTTACATAAGAATAATCAACTTCCCCTGTTTTCCAACTTCCCGGGCATCCAGACTCTGATACTCCCCTCACTATCAATGCCAATGCTGTCCACTCTAAGCCCGAAGATAACACAAAGGAAATCATATGACAAATTCACATCTTACTATAATATGTATAGTCGGGCTAACAGACTTCCAGCAGATAAAAAAATTATTGAGTCTTGACATTTTTTTCAGGATTCACACAAACATAATGACTGAAAATTACCTACGTACCGCACTTACGAGTTTTTTTAATAATAAAACGTGTAGGTGATATTCCGATTACAGCAATTGAGGGTGTCGTTGAATTAGGAGTTTATGTAGGCTACACAGGAACTTCGTATGATTTCATACTTTTGCATCTCTGCGCTACGAGCTAAGTTATAAAAGTTTTTAGGGTGAATATCATAGAAATGATTTTATGCCAAAGTTGCGCTTCCAAAGCAAACTCTTTTTCTGTTGGTCTCAGGTTCGGTTGGTGCAGTGGTTGAATTCGTCCACTTCAACGCCAGAAGCCTAGGTTCGATTACTAGCATATACATGACAAAACAGGAACAATGATTTCTATATTCACCACACTTTTTACAGATAATGACAGTCATACAAAAGTCGAAAGCACTGTGTCCCATTCTTCGCGTTTCAAAGGCGGCAATATAAACCCTGTTAAAGAAGTGGTAAGACAAAAAATATAGTGAGTGGAGAGACCAGGCCCTCGTTCACATCAAAGTAATGCACTATTTATTTATTTTTGTGTGTTTATGCGGTATCTATAGACTACTCCATTAGTAGTACTGCAATGCCAGTTTTAAGCGATGCAGAGGCCTTTTCTGATTACAGAATCAAAACAAAAGTTGGCTGCTCGAAGTCAGCGTTTGCCTTCTAAATGTATTCGCATTTGAAATGTTAGATATGTGCTTTAAAACGACTTGACACGTGGTAAAGATAGCAAGATTGGCTCACAAGCCCATGCTTTGAAGATCCAGTGCTTTACTTTGTTTTTGAACTAAGTTTATTAGACGAAAGATGTTGTCTAATACTTTGTTAAACCCATCTTTGCCGCTTCTGTTTCAATTCTCGCGAAAGCATCACTCTCATCACGCTGCTTTCTTTCTTCGGTTTATGTCAATATCATTGACGTACTCGTATGTCAGTAATTGGATGGACTTTTGAAAGATTGTGTTTCTTGTGTTGGCGCATAAGTTTTGCACTATTCTTTCAAGAATGATGTTAAAAAGAAATTGAGGTCCCGGTGAGTTCTTTACCGACCTGGATAGAGAAGCGTGTATTCTCCATCGTCATCCTGCACAAACGGAGGAGTTTGGAAGGGATGGCAAAATTAAACATTGACCTGTATAGCTCGTCTCTATAGATGCTGTCATATACGCCCTTAAATTCGATGAGTAGGACCCATGGAGCTCATGGGTTTTTCATATATCTGCCGTAGTGGGAATATTTCGTCGATGGTGAAATTTTCTGGCCTGAAGCCACACTGGAACAGTCAGGTTGTTGACGGACAGCCTCAGTCATTCACATAATACGTCAGAAATCATCTACTTGGCGATATTAAGAAGACTGAAACTTCTGTAGTTGTCGCCGCTCAGATGGTCTCTTTTCATGAGGATCGCACAAACAATGCTGAGATTCCATTTATCGGGCATACCTTCGTCCGAACATATTTTACGGATGAGTTGGTGTATACTCCTATTCAAGTCATCGCTTGCCGCTTTGAAAAACTCTGCAGTCAGACCGTCCACTCCATCAGCTTTGTTGGATTTAAGCTTAGATATAGCTACTTTCACTTCATCCAGGTCGGGTGGACGGAATTGTTGATCTACAACGTCTAGGTTGAAAGTTTCATTCTATTGCACTTGACAACGGTATTTGGTTCGCCATGGGCGTTGCCGTTATAGTCTACAGAAATGTTTTTTCCAAATCCTCTGCATCGACGGCGATTCTATTACGATGTTTCCTTGTTCAGGTCTACAGGCTTCGGTTCGGGGTTTGTATCCGCGGTAAGTTTTTCAACTTTTTGGCAAAACTTCCGAATCTCATTCCTGGAGTAGCACCTCTCTATTTCCTCGACAGCCGCGCTTCTCATGCTCTTTCTTTTTCTTCCTGAGATGTCGTTGTTCGTCTCCCCTCTTCTACTCGTAGAGCACGTGAGCAGCTCTAGTGCTTCTCTCTATCGCCGTTTTATATGCATCTGGCCTAGTTATCAAACCAGGAGCTTCGTTGTGGTGGCTGAGGCGGCATCTCTGATGGCTTTTTGGCAATGTTGCCATTATTCTTCGATACTTAATGCTGACGGCATATTACCTCTTAAGAGATTAAGAGAGACACGATTGGGAAAGGATTTGACGATCTCATGCAATTATAGCTGTCCAACGTCAAACTTCCTCACAGTATTAGCTTGCTTTTGGAATTTTCGGGATATCAGCAACGGTACCTTGGCTGGTTTGAGTTGATGTTGGCCGCTCCGGACCTTCGGATGCCCATATTACTGGAGGAGTGCTTTCCGTCGATCGCAATGTGGTTAGTCTGGTTGACGGTTGATTGATCAGGAGTCCTCCAAGTCCTCTTGTGGATTTCGAGATGTGGGAACCGCTTGATAGATACGACAATGTTTCGCCCCGCCGCAAAGTCGATTGGCCTGAATCCGTTGATGTCGTGCAGAGAACAATTTTAATGTCAAAGCTAAAGCACTGCTCGTAGGTCTTCTCTAGGAGCCATCTTTGGTGCCGTCGTCTTTTTCCTATGTGCGGGCGTACGAAGATATACGGCTAATATTGCCAAATATAGCCTTGATACGGATTGTTACCAGGCGCTCGTTCACATGTCGAAAACTCATAACTTCTTGCCGCAGGATGGCCTTAACGACGAATCCGCATCCTAATAAGTGCTGTTTTTGCCGTCAATAGCAATTATCGTAGTCTTTTGTCCGGCCCATCACAACGCATTTTTTGGACGGCAGTAATATCTGCTTTGCAGCAGTCCAGGGCCAGGACCTCTTCTAGTTGTTCTACTATTGGAGGACCTATCATTCCACGTGCAGATCCGAAGTTCATGATCCTTGTTTCGGTCGCAGGGGTTGTCAACAGTGGATCAGCTCGTATCTGTGGCTTATTATTGCTTCGTAACTTATCTTTCTTTTCCATTGCCAGGCAGCTATTTTGGCGGAATAACTCCTAACTTGTAGGGCCAGTTCTATTATGGATACCCCCGGGATGAGGGGTCAGTTAGACCGAAACCAGTAACGAGTTCGGAGAAGTGAGCACAGCCGTTGGTCCGTTGTTGGTGCTCATCCGCCATCATCTCTTTTCCAAGACCCTGACAGAGTCTCATAAATCCTTACCGGCCTGAGCTCCAAATTTGTCAGAATAACCCAGATAAGATCTCATTTTTTTTATTTCGGGATTTTACTTCACGGTTGATTCCATCTGGAGAATTCATCCGTTCTGTACCGTTTATAGTGCTGCTGTTGTATTCTGCTACTTATCTTGAAATTATTACCGCGTACTATTTTAAAATCGTTTTCAGACAGAAATCATAAGCAAATTATATTCAGATGATATTAATGATTGTGCTTTAGAGATGAACTGGGAATAGGCAACAAATTTTCCCTGGTACATGTTGCAGTTCTGTGCAAGATATTTTATCTTACCAATCCTTACATCTGGATCTTTTAAACATATACTGTATGCCCGATCCCGTACGAATAAAAATTCAAATTTTTGAGAATCGCCAATGCAAAATAATTATAATCTGGAAGCATCAATTTTGAAATAAATAACTTCTGTACAAATTGGGGATACGATAAACTTACCTTTTTGGTATCTTAGTATTAAGTTTCGGAATTACTTTATGTACAGCTTTACTGCTGATTTTTGACCAATTGAAGCCAAATTTTCCATTTTTCAATATTGACATGATAGCAGACTACAATTCCAATGTAACCACATGTATTTGGTATTCCTCCAAGCAAACGTCATATCGAGAACGATGAGGTCTGCAAACTAACCGAGAAACTTTGGACTATAGGGCTGGGATACTTTTATCTTCTTGAGTAAGGATCCATACTTGTGTGATTATTGTTTTGTTTGCCCTTGATACTCCACTGCCCCTTTTTAAGTGTGGCTAATATGATTCATTATACTGCGTTTTGATAAGATGTTTAATGCTCTGTATCGGAAGCTTAGGAAATTGATTGTAAACATGATAAGATCAGATAAGACACTAGTAACACAGCCGTATTTGAATTACTTTGATTTTCAATTAAAAATAAAATGCCAAGATTAAAACAGACTTAGTAAAATCTTCTAGAAATTGATAAGGCTACACGTTGAATAAACGATAATGGCAATCACTTACGCGTATATGTGCCAGTATTTGCCTTTTATAAATTATATTATATACTATTTCTTTCATGCAACTAGACAATGTATTCGAACCCACTTATGTACGAGTTAACATTATGGTAATTTATAAATATGCATATATGACTAAAAATCATTGAATGACCACCATTCGCATGCCAATGAACTCATAAAACAGTTTTGAGGGATTGGAAGAGCTATTTGTGTAACATACTCGTGCATAGATTGCGATTTTTTTAGCTTGACACGCATATATACTTAAGACGTGTAATCTTTTTGCCAGATAAAATGAATGACTTTTCACAAATAAAGGCTGACTAAGCTCCATGCCACACATGGTGTTTGCTGTCGAAATGTTTGGCAGAAAAGTTGATTGAACCTTAAATGAACTGCGTGGGATATAGGATGATGAATTGTCTATGGTGCTATGATTAGTATCTTTGCTATAACTGAAAGATAGATTGGATATGTTTGAGTTCGAATGAACCTAAAGAACGTTGAACTATCATACATACATACTTACGAGTATGTACGTGTATATAACGCTATGTGGCAAACAAAATTAATGTTTTAAAATTTTGCCCTTTGGCAATTTCTTCATCATTCTTATGTGCAGAGATTTCTTTCCCGTTCTTTACAGTAAAACTGTTTGTTTGAAATATGATTCGACAGAAAAGGACATGAAAACATCTACTTATAAATAGCTGTAGGTTACCAGTAGTCAATATCTGTTGGAGGGAAACAGTTGTAGTTCCAATAGTGAGCATAGAACTCTTGTAGGCATCGAAGAAATACCGTACCTTGTCGATTTTGGTTTCTAAACACAGCTTTTGCATCATCTGCCGATATGACTCAGAAGACTTTCGTTGTCGACATGCTATGCAGATTATTTATTTGTATAACAAAATTTATAATCCTCAGGGCTACTATTTTAGCTAACAAACTGGTCGCTATGTTTCCTCGATAACGACGTGGATTCCGCTGCTGATATCATCACAGACACCATTCTCTTTGGAATGAGAAACTTTATCCCTCATCGGATGAAGAGTATCAAACCAAAAGAAAAGGCGTGATACAACTCGAGCTGTAAATAGGCTGTCAGGGTTAGAGAAATGTTTTTTCGGGCCTTCAAGACCAACCCAACAGCGGATAATCGAAAAAAATTTAAACGAGCCAGAAATGACTGCAACGTCTTTCTCAAGCGTGTGAAATTCCAATACGAGCAAAAACTGAGGCAAAAAATACTGCAATGTCCCAAAGGCAGTAAAAATTGTAGGTCGTTCGTCAAAAACATTAGAAATTCTGCCTCATCCTCCATCCCAACCCTCATTTACAATAGCATTCCAGCTGTCAGCACTTTGGACAAGGCCAATCTGCTTGCTGCACACTTTGCGGCCAGCTCAAGACTCCCAGATTGTGCTTTGTCCCCGCCTACACTTGAGTGCGTCGAATTTTCAATGGGACGGGTCCACTTTGGCACTCGTGTAGAAGCAATAGTACTTAAAGGTCTTAACCTTCATTGGTCCCTTATTTTAGGTAACTTTAAAGTTCCTTGTGGGTCAAATTGACCCACATATTACAGGGCTTATATTTTTGTCTATGAATGAAATCAATGACGGGTTTCTAATTGAAAATTGTTAATTATTTTATTAACTTATGTAAAAAAAAAACCGTTTAATATAAAAAGGTAACATAATATTGCCGAGGCATTGGAAAATCAAAAAAAAACTTCAAAAGTGGGTCAAATTGACCCAAGGAACCGATGAATTTTAATATACATAAATCTCCCCTTCTTCTGAACAGATGTTTTTCGTCGCTGGCAAGACCACTGCGTAAGCTTTGTCATCAATCCCACTCTTTAGGACTCTCTCCGAGCAGATGGAAAACAGCATGTGGCCCGCTCGTCCCTAAAAAAGGCGAATCTTTTTCCATCTCCTCCTACAGACCCATCGCACTTACGTTCCTTCTGACGAAGGTCATGGAAACGCTGATAAATCCATATTTCTAAGGCGTTTGACAGAGTTTGGCATCAGCCGTACTTTTGGGATCGATGACTCCCTTCTTCAATGAATTAGAAATTACCTTTCGGAACGTTCAATTCAAGTTGTCTTGGACGGTTTCAAGTCACAAAATAAATGCTGGTGTGTCACGGGGGTTCGTTCTGTCTCCGACACTCTCTTTAATTTTCATCAACGATCTTTTGTCTGCTACTTCTAATCCAATATATTCCTCTGCTTTTCATATTCGTTCCCGTACTCACGCCCCTGCTCTTCGGCTGTAGAACCGGAACCGCAGCGTATGCTAAACTAATTAAATTCCGATATTAACAGCATAACCAATTGGGGAACTATCAACCGAGTGGAATTTAATGCTTCCAAAACTCAATGCTGTCTGCTGACATTAAAGCGAAATTCAAATACCCAGCCATTATCCATTAATTGCACTTGTATCGTCGAAACCGATAAACTTTCCATTCTGTGTGTGTCAATGAAAACTTACGTTGGAATGACCACGTATTCGGTGTCGTTAAACATGCTGCGAAATGTCTAGGTTTCCTCAAGCGATGTTAGAAATATTTCACCCCCTCTGATCTGGCCTCAATATATAAGGCGTTTATCCGCTCGAAATTGGAGATCTCTGCACCTGCTAGATAGGATCCAAAACCATGGGATGAAACTCATTGGTGATACTAATATCACTCAAACAATGGACACCCTCGAGCACCGACGTAAGGTCTCGTGTCTCACTCTGTTTTATCACTATTTCCACCACCAGTGCTCCATAGAAATTACCAGTAGCATTCCGCCCCTTCAAACCTTTAACCGTAACACCCGTCTCGCTATGAATGCTCATCAGTATATCCTCAAGCCCACTTTCGGACGCACTCTAAAATATCGTGATTCGTTCTTAAGCCGTACAACTCCCGTATGGAATGCCCTGCCTAGCTCCTTATTTCCTAGTCATTATAACCTTCAAACATTTAAAACCAACGTTCCTGACTTTCCTTCGCCCGCGCTGTGTACAAACATTTTAAGGGCTGTGAGAGCACACAAATCATAAAAAAAAAAAAACAAAGCCTTCCCAATATAAATTCATTACCTTGTATGAAACATCAGTTACCTAAGCAGAAGTACAACGTCTTTGAAGTGAGATATTATTCTCCGAAGATTTTTGTGGTCTTGCTCCACGAATAATGCATGGAGACCACACAAACAGACAGCGATGGTAACAACATCCAATTTTATCTTGCGCAACTATTGATCCCTAAGCCGATGAATAACGAGTGAACAGAAGATCTAAAACCATGCCTTTATGATATTAAGATGCCTGTACGGATTAGATTTCTGTAATGAAGAAAGATCCAATAAATTTGGGCATTATTCGATCCTATTGAGGTCCTTAATCCTCATCACAAGTAGGTGGGGATTCATACGACTCTTCCAGTTCTAGTTGCACTAGAACCTTGAACTTCAGCAAAAATTGTGGATTACTTGGCTTATAACTTAGCTCCTTATGTTGGACTTTGCTGACCGAAAGTGCCAATTCGTCTCCCAATCATAAATACCCGCTGGCAGTTATTTAATTTGCAGTATTCGCCTGCTGTTTGACGGCATTAGATATTCTGATTCGTTCGAGCCATTATTGCCAACTCAGCATTGCTGGTCCTCAAGAATACTGATATTGGTATATTCACAGGGATACGAAGAGATTTGGCAATTAATTTATAGGCATAAGACAAATATGTTACTGACAAAATTGTTTCCAAACGACCATCCCATATCCGCTTAATGATAAATCAGTATACTTGTACTCGTACAAATATATATCCGACTAGTGCAAAAGTAGTTGTAACTTGTTTGTTACTGAATTGTACTGTGTAAGTACTGATGCGGACTCTAATGCTCCATTTGACTATTGCCCGCTGGTAAACTAGGAATGACCTCCTTTCAGAATTTTCCCTCTTTCAAATATTATTTGAATGTTTCTTATAAATATCGCTGGCGAGCTTCCAATTCCAGAATGTTTCTACTTTCATGATGCGATGATATAACACATCAGGCTGGAATAAGGGTTAGAATACTCCTTGAACCCGCGTATGACGAATTCAAGTGCCAGGTTGGCTTTGATTGTAACGATATCACAGTTGTTGATGACATGCATTTATTTTTCTGGGTAAGGGAACGTTTGCAAAAGAAAGGTATGGCTCAGTATTTGTTAGTCAGATGAAGTACATGTATAGCGCCGGAGAATCAGTTATTTAAGGGACTGAATTTTGGATCCTAATGTCATTTGCGTGGATATGAAAGTCTGAAAAAGATTAACGTAGTTAGCTTAGGTTACGTTAGCAGGTTAATGAGGCATCTGGAGTCGAGTCCATTCTATACATCAACACAAGTCTGTGTCCGGGTGGGGGAATTGGTAGGGGATGGGAATTTGATAGCGGTTCCTAGTTCTGGTGCTCACTTTCCATTGTCGTTTGCTCTCTGAGCAGGTCTAAGCCATCTTTTTCCATCCGCGAATCTGAAAATAGATGTAAATGAAGCGGCATATAGTTCTTAGAGGTCGTGAAAGTAATAACTTCCTAAAATTCTTAGTCTCATATTACTAAGGCTGGAAAGCATGAGTATCTATCCGTGAGCCTATGTGCCAACAGCCTCTGCAGAGGTCACCGTCGCGGTAAGGCGCATCTTTATTGCGTGCGCCCCCAGAAGATTATATCCTGTAAGTAATCCAACTAGCGTAGATAGATCAGTACTGCTTTTCAACAGAATCTTACTTGTTTTGAACTTGCTGAGTTCCGGACATAATTGTCTTGACGCTACGCTAGTTGGAAGGTTTTTCCACCTTTCACTGGCCTTTATTTGTATCGTTTTCTTCACTCGTATTCTCATAGTACAGAGTGGAGATTTGATACTTTGAGCTGCCAGTTCCCTTTATAGGGAGGTTCCCTTCGAGCTAGCTAGTCTGCGTGCTTATTACCTGCCACTCCTTTGTGGCTAGGGATCCTGCTTAGCGCAACCTTATGCTGAACATTTTACAAGTCTCGATTTGGTTTCGGGTGCCGCGATTTCCATGATGGTAGCCCGGCTGTCAATAAATACATACCCCATTCCTCTCTGTTTGGAAAAATGCAAGCGAATGGTGATTCAAAGTCGAGATGGGGTATAATTTATGTAGTGCGCATTGAAGCATAACCCTAGTTCACTTGTAAAGATTGAGGCACGGCCTTTCGGGTTTGGTTTCTATCCATTAAGCAGACTCAATCTTAAAGGGCTTTTCGCTGCAGAGTCTTGCATGTTTAGATCTAGGGCCAAGTATATTTATTAGTCCCGCCGTTTTCGTCGTTCTCATGGCATGAATCGTGCCTGTGCGCGCCATCATTTATACTTTTGTCATTAATCGAAGGTGGCTAGTTTTATTTATGGATTGTCGCCATACTAAGCCACCCAGGGTAGTCTGGGAGTTACGTTCTCATTTTCTCCCAATCACACGGCTGAAAGCGTAGAAGGTAATCGTTGTTTTCTTTACTCGTTCTTCGACATTGAGGTTCAAACTCTGTTTACTATCCTGTAGCAGTGGCCTTTATTCTTCCCTTTTTAACTTCAGAAGTATTTCATTAACAGCTAGGGTCCTCAGAAAAGAGGTGATATCATTCCTCCTTGAGGGGTGCCCCTTGGGGTGGTGACCCTCAATACTGTGTTACATAGTATTGCATTAAGTTTCCAGTTTTAATTTAATTTTTAAGTTTCTACTTAGAAGTTTGACGTTTTTGAGGGCTGATGTGTGATCTTTGTCGTAAAGACTTTTTTCAATAGTGCCGACAACTTCATGTAGGGCCGTTTCAGTCCCATTAACTTTTGTATCGGCATGCTAGGTTGAGACTAAGTCTTCTGGTTGTATATTGCTTCGAATATGAGTCAAACAGTTTTTTCCAAAGTCTTGAAAATGAAGGATGTTACGCTTATGGGCTAAGATCTTTTGGATGGATATGGCTGGGCTTACCTGCGTTGGGTATGAAGACTACCTTTACTTCTTCCAGCATTTTGGCACATACCTATGCTACTGCTGAATAATCCTTTTAGCAACGCTATCACACCCTGCTTCATTTTTTGAAGCATGATTGGTATGATTACGTCCAGTCCAGGGGATTTGTGAGCGGTAAAAAGTTTATGGCCCAGCTTATTTAGTTTTTTTCTGGTATTCCCTAGGGAAAAATGTGTCAATATCTATTACTTGTTTTGGAATAAGAGTGCATCCAGAAGAATGGGTTTCTTGCAATGATTAACGTAGTTAAGAATAAAATTGAAAGGCCCTATATCACTGCTTTGTGGAACACTAGGGATTGCATTGTTTGAGGTTGTTACAGACGCTGTTTTGCAATAGACTTGTTATGAATTACTTAATGATATGGGCAGAGATGCAAAGCCTCGCTTCAGAAATACAATTTAAAAGTAAATATTGTCAAACCCTTGACTGAAATTAGTGTTAACAACATCTACCTTCTCTTTAAATTCTAAAGTACTCTAAGTGCTGGAAAGAAATTTGATAAGATTGATGGTTTGAGCAGATTGACCTGCAATGTTTAAACATGATGTACTCAAATATTTTAGTTTGAGATATGGAAACCAATTTAAATATGCATTATAAATATATGAGTGTAAGTATTTTAATGGTCTTGTAAATGATAAAGTCAATATCCGAAGTAGGTTCAGTTTCATTTTTAATCAATTTGCATTTTAGTTTGACAGGAATTTGTGAATCCCTTAATATTTTTATCTTCAAAACAAAGTTGCCACGGCTGCGACATTTTTACAATTACCAATTAAATACTGTGTAAAGTATGATGATGTTTTATTGGCTTTCACATCTTTCCTGATTTGTTTCGGATAAATAACTAAGTGATAGTTTATTACTGGTAAGCACTACAAGTGCATTGATGACAGTATCCATCGAAGGAACTCGTTCACGAGTCAAAATCCACACAATTTCTACAAAGAAAAATATTCGTTAAGCTAAGATTTAAATTGAAAAATAATTAGAGCACCTGAATGAGAAGTATCCGATGTTGGAATGCATGACAAGACAACGCTATAGTCCTTGTAATTTGTTCCGATAACCCAGTAGTTACTTCCATTTGGAGCTACAATATTTCGTCAAACATAATAAAATTCGTTTTAAACATTTCACAGTAAAATATACTTACTAGATTGTCCAGGAAACTGGACCATAAGCTTAGCGTTTTCAATAACTTCGGCAGTTCCCGCGATTTCGATTGTACTCTCCAACCTAGATTCAACAAAATATAAAACCATTTAAACAGTTATCATTTATTTTCATTTAAGAAAAACTCACTTTATATTGAACTGAGAATTCAAAACACTGACCGTTCCATTTTCCAAAATTTCATAGTTGGCTGTAATGCATTTGCCATCAGCCTCGAATCTTGCTGGATACTTTGCTACTTCGTACCAGAGTCCCATGTACTAAAAATGAAAAAAATGCTATAAAAAGCACCGAACTCAAGTGTTTATTTAAAATTATACTCACGGCAGAAACATTGAAATTAGGAACAACCGGGACATTGGGACATGGTCCTTCCAAAGCCACTTGTCCTTGTGAAAATTTGAAAAGGGCACAAAGTGCCAGAAGGACTAGACAGCTAATAGAACAATAAAAGTGGGTGGAAAGGTTTATTGTAAAAAGAACACCTAAAAATAAACTTACCTTCTGATTGAATTCATTTTTTAGGACTGTAATTACCTGCTCAGATATTTTGTGTCAATTTATGAGAGCTATGATGAATAATATCTGATTTGATAGAACTTATCGCTAGCCAATGAAGCACAGCAAAACCACTTACTTTTGAGATAAGATTTGATTATATGGAATTAAATCAATACTTGAAATTAACATTATCAGTGGGCAATATGTTATCAGGTTGACAAGTGCTTTGTTTGAATAGCGTAGATCATTCGAACTTGTGGAAAAGTTTTCGACCTGTTTATTGCTGTCGTTTGTGGAATGGTAACGCTGAATCAAAAAAAGGATATTAATTGGTGTTTGCCTGGCAATAAGTAAATTTTTTTTTAAAAAAACATATTCCAAGTGCTTTGGCGGCTGATTCTTACTTACTTAGATATCGCCACAGTCGGCGGAGAACTTGAGCCTCAAGCAGGAGGCCTCTTCAGCTAGCATGATCTCCAGCCAACTGCCTCCAGTGCCGCACCGCAAGTTGGTTGAACTCCCCTCCAGTTGTGTGCACCACCTTACGTGCGGTTGTCCTCAGCCTTGCCGTTAGTTGGGGTTAGAATCGAAGAGTCTTTCGGCCAGAGCTATGGTGTCCATTCGCTCAATATGCCCCAGCCATCTAAGACGTCGAATCCGTAGATGTCCAACTACCCCAACTGCATAGATCATAGAGTTCGTGTTTGAATCTTCTCATCCATTTCCCGCCAATGCAAAAGAGACCAAAAATCACGCTACCACGCTTCTCTAGAAAAGACGAAGTGCTGCTTCATCAGCTTTCATTAAGATCTAATCTCCTGCGCCATAGAGCAGACCCGGGATGATAAAGGACTTGTATAAATCCAGTTTGGTCTTACCAAACTCAATTGCCTCCTAGCCCAAAGAAAGAGCGATTGGCAATAGTAATTCTTCGTCTGTTTTCTGCGCTGATGTTGTTGCTATTTATTATTGCATACCCAAGGTAGACGCAGTTTTAACCTACCTTAAAGGTGTAACTACCATTAGTAACGTTCTGGCCGTCGGTGGTGTGCATTCTTTTTTGATGACAACTTTGTCTTATTCTCGTTTGCTATCAGATCCATTTTGGTTGCCTTCGCCTCAATTCTCACGAAAGCTTTATTAACGACTCGCTGTGTTTTTCCAATCACATCAATGCTTCTCCGCGCTCGCAAGTAAAGGTGCGATGGTGAGCTGTGCACTGAATAGAAACAAGCAGTAATTAAAAGATCGAAAGAAGAAGCATTTCACAAAAAACTCCATAAGCAAGCTAAAAGAATCACAAGGATACGACATCAAGAGCATGCACAATATTTCCGCAGAACACTCGTATATTGTCGATGAAACTCGATGGGATAAGCCGTAAGTAATCGGGACAGCAACTTTTTGCATATTACTAAAAAAATAAGCCCGGAAGTAATACCAATGCAACTGCTGTGTTGAATCAGTAATATTGCACCGAAATTTTAATAATAGTCTGTAGTGAGAAATTTCAGTAAACCCATCGGCTATCAGAAAACTAAATCACTTTGCTTTAAACGTAACAGCAGCACTTGTCTGTCAATAAATATGGAAATATCCTCACGGAACAACGCCGTACGGCCTTCTCTCCTATATCTAATATCCCGTCATCTTTGATACTTGAAGATGTATGGTATATCCATTGCCCCTTAGCATGGAAAATATATTGGAATGTTATATAGCATTTGATGTGATGGAACCGTTTTGGTTTTCATCTATAACACTTTTGGTTCCAAATTCTGGACATACAAACCTAAGAGCATTAGAACAGTCTTGACATTATTCTCACGGCACGTTGGTTTGTGGATTACTATCATACGCAATACCATGTACACCTATAGGATAGGATCCTTCTACCTACCATGTACACCTTCTCTTGAATACGCAGCTAGAGATGAAGAAGACAATTGATGCCTTTTTTACGCGCTCTTTAACATTCAACTTTTAGTTTAAATTTAGTGCCTTACCTAGGTGTTTTACAACATTGGATAGTTGTAGAGCTTTGTCGTCTAGGAAAGGACGTTAAAATTGTGGATTTTTCGCTTATGTATGAAACGAGAAAAAGAAGAACTTGGCCTATTTGCCTAAGATGAACGTCGTTCAATACCTTAATAATTATAAGTAAAATCTTGCCGTAAGCTCCATGAACTACATATGTATCTAATTATCATCAAGATGGCCACAACTTTTTTATTGACAACTGGGGTCGACAGAAGTAGTGAAATCACTCAGCACTCGGTACTGTGTAACACTTGCATTGATTTGTTTGTTGCTGAACAAACAGGTAATCGGGTTCTTTAACGGTGGATTGATTCAGGCATTTTCTATGTATCTACGTATTGCAAATGGGGTTTTAAATGACAAGGAAGGCGGCAGGGAATTTTTCAATCGTGCTGATAATTTCGTGTCATGCATTTTTGTTCTTTGTAGATATATTTGTTATAGTTCGACACTCTAGAATTACCTATATATACTCAGAATTGAAGTCGTACCCAATGTCTCGGTCTAGCCAGTCTTCCAGGCTTGTCTGTTATAGTTTTTCATGCTTTTGAATTTTCACTGACTGGTTTTGTATTTCTCACAGTCATAGCAGAGGTTGGAGCTTTTTCACAGCGTTTAAGAATTTTATCGTCTATTTTCGAATGCATTGTACCTCCCTGGTCCTCGAATATGGATTTAACAACTTTCGTAGGACGTATGTTGTTTAAAGTACAGGTAAGGATCGTTCCTATATATTTCCGCTGCGACGTTCGATATCGTCGTGAATTTTCATTGAGATAAGGCTTATGGAGTTGCATTAGCGTATTAAAATAGCCTCTTATCAGCTGTGGTCTACTTAGGTAAACAATTTCACAGGAAGAGTATCCAATAAACTTCTCTTTGGATCAATTGGTTCATCTTCGTAAAATAAGATGCAGTTTTCCTCCGTGTATTTGGGAATAACTTGGAAAATGTATTGTACTTGTAGTCTGTTCCTGCTGGATTAATGCATAAAGGAGACTTCTACACCCAAATGAACTTTTTGATTACAGATAAACTATGTATCCCGAACTTAGGCCGATTCCAAATGCTTCTTTTGAGTCGACATGATTATTCCATTATTACCTTTTATTACTATTAACTTTCGCCTACAGAAATTGCTTCAAGATGTTTCACAAATGTACGTGTTTGTACATTTTTTTGGTAATTTCTGCCTCTCCCACAGACCACAGAAATTTAGCGGTAGACCCATGTTTCATCTAGAGCAATAAATCTGTGCAAAAACTCGCTTTCGTATCGTTTAGTCTGCTCCATTTTACGTCAAAAGTAAGCAAAGTAGGCTTTGAAATGCTTAAGTCAAGTCAAAGTTTTCCAAATTTCTTCGTACGATAAGCTCTCTGACTTTGATCTGGTGATCTTTAAGGCAATGTGGTATAATTCTTGGGTAGTTGCTCATCAACAAAGCGTGTACGACTATATTTAAGCTTAACCAGATTCCAGAAGTGGCAGATTTTCCATGAACTTCGTCTTATTCGGCTTTATATTAAGGCGGCCTATTTTATTTTAAATGCGAATTCTATCACAGTGCGATAGTTCAGTTTGTCCATTTTCGTGAAATCACTGATGTTGTTGATTGATCGGAAAAATTCAAAATTAGTCAAATGACAAGGTTGTAATAATGGAAACACTAAACACGGTTGATTATGTCGCTTAATTTGTATGTTTAAGCTCAACACTTTTTGTTTCACCCTCGTAATTATCCCAAAAGTCTCCGAAGAAAATCATTTTAAATTTTAAAACTCCTACTTACTCTTATATACGAACGTAGTAATATTTTCTACTTAAAATAAAAAAAAAACGTTTGACAAGCCAAGGACAGCAATAACACAACACCGCCATCATAATTTCAAAAAGCATGCTCACTTAAATCGTTTGTTATTTAAGGCATTTCTGTTTGTTCATGAAGTATTGTTTTTTTTTTTTATCGGCAACATATCCGTCACCCCTAACTCTTGGAATATTAATTACCCTAGCCTCAAGAGAATAGATAAACCCCGACACATTTTCATTAGTAGAATCAACACTTGATTCAAAAGTGTTTATGTCATTTTCCACTTGAGTCACTAATAGGTTTTTGCCTTGCAATCGTGACGAGTATCTATAAATAGATTTTAATAGATAATTCAATGTCTGCTGGATTGTGAAGGTTTCTCACATTTAACCCGACACTGAAGCCAGGCAAGTGTCATCTTTTTATTGTAATCTCTCATGACATTTGTCACTGACCTCAACCGAAAGCAAACATAAATTTAATTACCACAAAAAACCTTATGAACTGCCGAAAGTACTAGTATATATGCCTTGCTATCAAGATGCTTGTTTGCATCGTGATAATCATTTGTCATGGAGGGGAATATAACTACTTAGGAATTAATTTTGTGAACGATGCACTCAACCGCTTGACGTTGTTCACTTTGCAAACAAATTACGGTGTCAGTTAGATACGGGCATACACGCTAAGGCTGTTGCACAGCCTGTAACACTGCTGTTTGCAGTTGCATATCTCATCATCATCGTATGCTTCTGCCTCTGAATCGAATTCAAAACGGGTGGTTAGATCGAATTACCTTAGCAAAGGTCGTCCTGTTCTTCTCAATTGCCTTGGCTATAATATTTTCTTCAATCGCGCATCTTCGTAAAGCCAAAACTCGTTTTCTGACGTCATCCGCTAAAAATGCACACTTTGCGAAATCGCTCGTCAATGTATTTCCAACGAACAGCAAACATAATCAGCAGTGAAGATCACATTAATAGTGTGTGTGCTTATGAATAACTTTATTTTTTTTTAAGCAAACATGCATTTACTGGTTAGAGCATTCAGACAGTTGATGGACAAACACTGGGCGGTGTTCAGATACATTTCGCTTGAAACCAATAATACATATGCGCCACTTAATTTGTTTTTGTTGCTTTTTCACTGATTCAGCTTTCAAGGCTCTTTTTAACGAAGCAATAAGTCATCAGTCAGTCGCCAGTCAACAGGGTCTTTTGTGTTTCGTTGATGAGACGTTAAAGTGGGTTTTGGATTTTTCGTTAAAAACGAACAATATTGGGGTTTTTGCAGGCCAACAATGGACGCCATTCCCTTTTAAGGGGCTGATTTAGTGTGGTAATAAAACTGGTTGCTGACTGACTTGAGTAGATAGCTGCACGTAATTGGAAATTTGTTGGCCTGCTGGACTTTTTTTTTCTACTCAACGTTTCTGATTTACCGAATAAGACATTTCAATACATCTATAATTTAAACCAATTTTACCAAGAAAACAACCAAAAAAAATTGTAGTAGAAGTTGGTTGGCATTCCTTTTTATCAAGAAAAACGAAAGAGTTGAGTAGAAAACTGGGGACTATTGTACTTACGTACAAACGTATACGAGTATGTTCATCATTTTCCGATTTTTATGACAGCTCCGGTTGAGAAAATTGTAATTGAGAAATGACAAAGAATTTTATGCATTTCATTAAAATTTGCCTTGGAGGGACTTCTTGGAATAAATGTGATAAACTTTAAGCTTATGCATTGATTGGTGGAAAAATTCTTTCACAAGGTTGTTCAATTTTTTTTTCGAAAATAACTGCCTTTTTCTTCGTATTATGTTTCAATCTGTATACATTGAATGCATATTATGTATACATATGGATATTAATTTTTTGAATGAACAATCTCCGTTTAGGAAGAAGAAAAACAATTTTATGATAGCTTGTTTAAACGTTTTAAAACCTTCGCAGTTGTGGGATATTGATGTTATTATAATTAAATAAACAAGAGGGAGACATAATACATTGAGAGGTAATATTACGCATGTCTCTCTCCATGACTGGTGTACCTCGGATTCGTAATGTGGTGGTTGGGTACTTGCAGCTGTTCTGTTATTACTTTCTGGCAAGGAAAACAACATTTCCGAATTGCGATGTGTAGATCGGATATGCTTCTTTACTGATGTAACATACATTTCATCTCGCAATAAAATAGACGTCTTTAGAAAATGGATCGAGAATTTTGAATTCTTCATCAAATATAGTTTTCATTCTTAACTTTGACTTGTATTCTTTGAGATTTTAACGATGGTGGTTTAATTTGGTCCTGGTCTGGAGATAAAATGCTAATTTGACATAATATTAAAAAAGTTTATCAATGCTGTCACTTATTAAATTTGTATTTGATTAATTCTTTTTTCAAATAACTGAATAACTCATTAGCAAACACAGACTTAACGCTGTATCAAAGAAAATACGATTCGTGCTCATTTTTTAATCGTTTTTCCATCTGCCTCTATGGTACGTTCTTTGTCTGAATCATACTCTATGCCTAAAATTGAGTGTTGTTAATTAATTTTACAAACAACTCCAGGCCGCTGAACCTGTTATCTTTAAACCTGGACCTGATGGCATTCCTGGAACAGTAGTGAAGAATTATGAGTAGACGTCCTGTAAGCAGCTTCTTCAAAGTTCAATGCATCTCTATTAGCTGATTTATTTCTTGATGGCTGAAAAATTTTCATTTTCCTTAATCAGACTGACTGTTAAGTAGGGTTCTCTTGATTTGTGAAGTTCTAGGTACATAAACTAAGACTTCTGCTGAGTAATATCAAAGTATTGTCCATCGTTAGCTATGACTTTTACCAATCTTTCTTTTCAAGCCAATGTTTAACTTCATCATAAAAAATAAAGCGCTGTTCCGAAAGTGCGTGTAGCATCGATTGAAATAAGTAGTTATCAGCTAAGTCTGGTAAATAGGGCGGGTGGGGCAAAACTTCCCAATTAATAATTGCCAAATAATTTTTAACTTGGTTGACAACATGTGGACGAGCATTGTCATGATGAAAAATAACTGATGCGAGTTTTTGCACATAATCTGGTCGATTTTGCTTCAATCCTCGATTTAATTTTAACAGTTGTCGATGGTAGCGATCACCAATAATCCTTTCACGAGGTTTTAGCAGTTCATAGTACACCGTTCCCTTCTGGTGCCATCAAATACACAGCATAACTTTCTTTCAGTGGATATTGCATTCTGGTTATGAGATTGGTGGTTGGCCCGGGTCTGCAATTCAATGCAAAAAACCTGTTCTTTTGTGCTAGTCAAGCAAACTTTCTGAAATGGTTTTTTACCTTTCGATGTCTTGTTGTTCTGGAACCCATTTTCCTTCTCTTTGGATCTAGGGCTTTTGAATGTTTGGAAACAGTTTTACGATTAATTATCAATGCTTCTGTGAACCATTCTTGTGTTTGAGTCGAGTGTTCATCTAATAATGCTTGTAATCTTCGAATTCTTTCTCTGGTATCTCCACAGTCTTTGTTGCCGATGTCAAAATCACCACTTTTGAAAGGAACAGATCAGCGCTGATAAGTCCTTTGGGTTGGAGCATGTTCAGCAGAAACTTCCACTTACAATCGATGACTTTCAGCAGCCGTTTTCTTTGAAAGAGGAAAAAAATAATAATAAAACATCCCGCAAATGACCCTTATGTAGCCCAAAATTCGACATTTTTAAGGCGACAAAAAAAAGGTTGTTTCTACAATCACAACCTACTCGTATGACATACTAGATTTTATTGACAGATGTTTATCCAAAATACCATATTTGTTAACATTGACACAGACCATATGTTGTAGTCAAATCGACATTTCATATTCACACACCTACCTATTAGGCTATGGAAGATTATTTGGAACGGCTCCTTCAGCACACTCACTGAAGATAAAAAAATTAGGGTGTCTCGTTTAGCTGGTTACGAGTATTTAATATCGATTCATATTAATCTTTATTTTCCTTTGGCTTTTATACATATGTAAAATTTTCTTTGCTTAGCAATTGATTTTTTATATGTTTATTTTGCTTAGTTTATTAACAATTATGTTAGCGGAGCAAAAATGCGGCATATGCAATATTTGCGTACAATAAAAAGTTTGGTGGACAGAAATATTTGGTGCTACAGTTTGCATGAATGGTAAGCAGGTCAGTAGTCTACTTGACATGGATCAGCATAACTGCTATTAGTTTGCATATGCAAACTAAACAACTTGCGCCTCATTGAACAGAAGGATCAGAACGGCGGAGATTGAGCTTTAGTTTCGTGTTTTTCGAATGTGACAGTAAACTCTTTGATTAATTAGACTTAAAAACTTAAAAATACAAAAAGTCAAGTAGATTTAACAATAGTAAAAAAATTTTTTTTTAAGAAACGAGAACTTGGCTACACTTAGATATGCCTAACATTCTTCGATATAAATTAAATCGATCAGTTGTAACTGCTTCTTGCTGATATACGAGTAGGTCTCTGGATGTGTTAGTATTTTCTCTTCCCTTTCTTGGTTTCGGTATCGGAGGTTGATCTTCTTATTCTTCCTTATTTTGTTTTAATACTGGAAGGTCCAGAAAAAGACAGCTGCAGGTGATATTGTAATTCCGGTATAGGCTATGGTGTGGCAGATATAATAACCTAGTAATTCATTGGGGAGTGTATCGCAGATTTTCTGAATGCTTTCCTTTAATACTTCGATTTCTACAATATGGTTTTTGTAATTCTGGTGGTGTTGGTTTATTCCTGGACCTTTCGTTGATATACTGAAGTCTGTTTAATTGTTGAGTGGAACATATGAAGGTCTGATAATTGATTGGTAGATATTGTGTCCTCAAATGGTTAGGTACTACTGGTTCATAACACAATCTCCTTCCATCTTGGCAATATCTGAACCCTTAACAGTTGCAAAGGTTGTATTTATTCCGCAGACTAAGTTCAGGGTAGAACATACGGCCCAGAGCTTGGTCTATAAAGATGGATCCAGCAGGAACCCTTCTCCACCGGCTTTATGTGACATATTTTAATTTCAAATTTCTGGTTAACAAGAGCTATCTCACAGGCATTGGCGCTGGATCTTTTAGATTGGACCTTGCTTGCACAGGAATCCTCTTAGAGGAATTGACATAAAACCTTTCAATTTATCTTAACGATAACGCGTAATATTGGTCTTGATGTAGGCTTATTATAAGGAATGGTGACTATAGTTGTATAGCAACAAATATTTCGTTTAAGAATACTGGCACCGGGATTAATCGAAACACATTGAACTCTTCAGAGGCTATCAATGGTATTTTGATTTTGAAAATCGTGTATTCCTTCCATGGTCATTGAGTTGTATATATTCGAGGAGTGCAGATCAATCATAGGAAGTTCTAGTGATGGAGGTAACTGCTCCACCTGTCGGTGCAATTGGTAAACTGATCTTTCCGTGATGACTATGATTTATAACATCCAAAAATGAGTTCTGAGCTCATTGAAAATTCCTTTTCGCAATTAAGGTTTGGATCGTAAGGGGTGGGAGGTCTCTTGAAATAGTGATTCACTATTTGTCTTTGATCTCGGATCATGATATTTACAGTTGTTGCTTGGAAGCATGTCTGGTTCTTAATATGGGAAAGCCTCTGCTCATCATTGTCTCTCAGTCCTTCAATTGCCTTGGACATATTTTTGACATATTCGGAATCCAAGGCACCGAATAATATGCTTGCGAGATTCCCTATGACGTTTAGTGCTCCTCTTTTACCTCGGTTGCTACTGGATGAGGATAATACATAGTAACTTGTTACTTTTTATCAATTCTGCTATAAGATATTGGATTTGGCTCGTCATTTTTTCACATACTACCTGCTGATCCATGTATTTGCATAGAGCTTGAATTCCGCATAATATTCCATTCGCTGGGTATTACTTATGCTCCTCCAATTCTTTCAAAATAAGTGTATTCATACCCACTTGAGTGTTAAGTTCTTTTAAAAAAAAGAAAAAAAAATGCAAATCAAGTTTGATTACCCTACTACAGAACTCATATCCTCCAGGTAGAAGTTGTTCTAAGTAGGCTTTTACGATTTGCTTTACGTGGACTTCCGTGGGGTGAAAGCCACCACCATACACTGATTGGCTGAAACTTATAAATTTACAACCCCTTTCTGTACGCCAAAAATTTGCCGATAGTCTTTTTATTCATCAGATCTTAGGTAGCAGTATTGATTGTCCTTTTTTTACTTCAACTTATCTCTTTTAACATCAACCCATGTAATCTTAGATTTGTGCCACTTTTCCTGCTCAAACTTCACAAAATGAATTATGGACACCTTGACCCAAAGTCTAGAATACTTCCTTAATCTAACGATATTCTGCCTCTCTTCGGCTACCACCTTAGTAAACTGTCCCTCGGGGATATTGTCCTTTCCAACTTTCTTTAACAGCTCCCACAATTTAGTTTTCATTTTTAGTTTGAAGTGTATGGTAAGTTAGTATGAATCTAAGAATTGCTTGTAATAAGCTTAAAATAAATAAAATGCTTGTAAGAGACATCCTGTGTTCGCATATTGTCCCAGAGTTGCTGTTTTCAGGAATTAGGACGAGTTTTCTTGAATATGCCAAGGTTATTGAAATTGGTAAAGGCTCACAGGCACAGAAAGGTTTATTAGGTAAGAAAAACTTGGAATTGATCGACATGATTCTTGACATACATATTAGCGCAAGTATGTAGCACTACAGGAATAAACTCCTCTTAATGTGCACCACTTTGTATGACTTTTGTCTGGCACTCGCCATCAAACCAGGCGTTTTGTTCTGGTAAAAAGACAGTTTTAACGAATAATCTATTAAGGGTATGTCGACAACTGTCAGGGTGACGCCTGTGTTTTACAGGTGCTTTCATAAAGCTACATTAGGCCGAATGAAATCTGCCAACCTCATGGAAAAGACTCCGACGGTTATGACTGTTCGAAGTCAAATTCGTTCACAGTACTTATCCAGTGCTCTGGCGTGTGGGATAAACGCATTCGTACCTTGGCTACATGAAGGTAGAGATCTAAGGTCCTCGAAACATTTGGCTACCAAAAATACTAGAGCTGGTTTGTAGATTTTGAAGTATGATATTTCCCCCCGGCGCAAAACTGATTAACCTGAGTTTATTTTCATGGTTGGTGTTATGCTGGATATAATTTCTCACTGTGCTGTCAATGATGCTAGTTATACTCACAAAATGGATCGTATATTTTATTACGATGCTCATAAAGATGCTTAATGTTGGCGAATGAAGTCTAGATGCGGATTGTAGTCAGGTTTTCGGTTATATGCCTAAAGCTAAAAACTTCATGCCTAAGTCTTCATTTGATGACAAATGCACATCCAATTGGGTGCAGTATCTCTCTGTAGTAATTATCATATCTGTCACAGATGTTCACAGTTGTCCACGCTATCGTACTTCTTGGGGGCCAGTGCAGTGCTATTCCGCTAATTGTTCGGCTGCATTTCACTGTTACGCATCCGAACATTTCTCGTGCATAGTCCAAAGTTGTCCGGTTTTCGTTTCGTGGATTCATTAACAGTAAGTTCATTCATATCCGATGACGTTTGTTGCTTCCCAACGTATATGTAATATTTTATTATTCGAGGAGGAACGGATCCTTGAGAGGATAATGCCAGTAGCCAGCTTTGAGGCTATGAATGCTGCCGTTCTTCACCACTTCCATTTCAACAAACTTGTATATGTCGAAGTAACTCAAATGATGTCTGATGCCGCTGTGGACTTCATATTGGAAATGGATTCACCGAAACGTGCGTATTGAGCAATGTCCGTATCAAGGGCATGTACTGAAATTCACGCAGATCTGCTTAAAGAGATCCGAGTATTTGTAACACTTGAACATTCAGATTCAGCTTACTGTCAAGTTTCGGCGGTTATTTTTGCCTTTCTTTCTCAACTTGAACTTAAAAGCGGCCATGGCGAAGCTATAAATTATGATAACCAGTTTGAATACCTAAAAAATGTGCTGAGTTCACCAGCAGTGTGAAATTTACTGAAATTTACCCCAATAACAATTTCAGTATGAGGATAATAGAATACAATTCCTTATATGGAATCAGACAACACATTAGACTCATCAAAAGTTACATTGCTATCTTTTAACTCGGACTAATTAAAAGGTCTTCATTTGTACGGTGATTGGAAAGGTAATCAATGAAACAACTTGAAGAGTCTTTTAACAAAGGTAGTACTCGGTCGTGATGTTGATATTTTTCACTGGTAATATAGCAGTAAAATTACGTTTGGACCAATGTTAACCTAAAGTAGGCTTTCACGAATCGCTATTGAAAAATATAGGACACTATAATTTGCCATAGCTATTAGATGGCTAATAGCTGCAATTTTGAAGTTCATAATGATTAATACCTCTCGTCTAATTTTTGTATCGCGTGATGGTAAATCGGATGGCTCACGATCATAAAAGTGATGCGCATTACGTATAGAATTTGTGCAAATGTTAGTATCATCCTTGAAAAGGTTCTACGTTTAATTAAATGCTAAATCAGTTGAAACAAAGTTAGTCTAATTTTTTCAATTGAAGGAAAGTACTGTCACATGCTTAAACGAATCAATCCAAACAATGCCAGAAAGCTCATCAACATTCCCGTTCACTTTGGGATTAATTTTTGAGATTTTTTTAAAATTCTCTTACCCGATTTAGATTTATATTGTTTTCATAACATCTGGCAAACCATCATTGTGTCAGAAATATTGCGAGTGCTAATCTTCGCACTCGACATCGGTTGGCTGCCACATTGGTTACGCCACCTCTTGTTGATCATCATCGTTTTAAACGATAGCACACAGAAATAACAACAGCAGGAATCTTCCACAACGAAAAGGTATTTCCAGCTCCAGGTGTATTTGTAAACCTGATATGATGTACGCTCCACTAGAGGCATAAAGCGTAAACTCCGAATCTACTCGCCTGTCAATGGATTGAGTTACGCGTCATACAAAGGATTGCACTTAGTGTTGAGTAATTTGAAAATGTGAATAGGTGGTGTCGAGATGTACATATCTGCTCGATTTGCGGTGTATGTTATGTATATCTTTTCTATAGATTGTGAAAATCAATACCAAAACATTTGAATCAGGTTTCTGATTGTATAGCGATCAAGTGAGAAAATACCGCCAAACATTGAAATGCCATACATTTCGATCTTCTACAGAGCATGGGTACATCGTTTTGCTGTGATGATTCTTGGGTGAATCTTGGACGGATAGAGATGATACATGGGTAATATTGTATGGAACATAGATAGAAAGGCAATTAATCTTTGCCTGGAGTCGGAATTTGATCATGATGGTAGGCTGAATCATTTGCCCCTCTGACAGCTTCGTATACTATTGATAGTGTCTGAGTTATGCATTATCGGTCATGGCAATCGGGAATTAGCTAATATTGAAGGCTGCGCAAATTACTGAACTGCAAATAGATAATAATTATGTCTGAAGCGAAATAGAAAAAAAAAGAACTTCTAATGGGTTAGAAATATTTAAGCGGAGTCGAATGATAGTGAAGATGGATCAATATACATATGTGCTGAGAGCAAACGGCGAACGATTTGTTTCAAACTTCGCACTCAGAATACAATACTATTTGTTGCCTATGCTTTGATGGTGACCTTATGGGTTGATTTCAAAAAAGAAAGTCCATCCAGACGAATACAATTGCAAACCTATCTTCGATAAGTCTGTTGAAGAGATAGTCCCAAGCACTGCCTTGGACTCTTATGAGAAGGAAAATATGTCCTACTACTAAAGAGCAGTGTGCAATCTGCAGTAATATACAGACGTCAGGAATCATTCTATTGTTGTCTTCGTGCCAATTTTCCGTGAAAGCAAGGGACTTAGACAAAGGCTGTCGCAAGGTAAGCACAGAATTTTGAATTTTTTTAATTGTTTTGCCTATCAAATTCATTTGACATATCAATCCTTTTTCTTAAACTACTGATAAAAAGGAGATTGAATTAATCAACGCCCAATTTGATGATGAATCTTGTTCCAATTACTCACACACACCAGATCCTTGAGTGCAATGTGAGTTTTTCCTGGCAAAAATCTGACTCAATTCTGGATAAAGAAGAACCGACATCATGTCTGTGGAAGGTAACATACGAGTATGTTGAAGTTGAAGAATAGTTATTGTTCAATGTAATCAAAGCTCCGATGGAAGTTATTTCGTATAGGTCGAAAAACATTGAGCATTGAAGAAGAGGTTATTAGGTCGTGGGTTTAGCAAATCAAGGGCGCTCTGTCTTAATCTAGTGGGCCACACAATACAAGATGTCTAGACAAATTTTAAAATCTAGAAAACAGCTGCTTGGACTCCCTTTTGCTCATGGATTTTGCCAACATAGCATTAAAATTTAATTGGAATAAGTGCTATAGAGAGTCGTCGCAATTTACCATGAATAATCCAGCAATACACAGTAAATATCCCTGATATGACTAAATGGTTCGGTAGAACTTTCAGTAGAATTAACTAAAAAACTGGTGTCATGTTCGAATATTTTCTGATTTATCTAAAACTAATCAAGTTTTTGTATGTAGGAAAATTATGACTATCTGTCATATCTAATAAAAGCAACTTTTTAAGCTCTGATAGCACCTAAAAGATAAAATATGTAGTGGGTGGCCCAAATAAAAGTTTCTTTTTGAATCATACTCGTATGTCATGTTGACACGGACAGGTCTTTCCCGCCCGAAATCTTGACTGTCAGTCAGTATCATATATATGCAGATCAAAAGAATCGCTTTACATTTGAACAACGTTTGGAAATATTGCAAACTTATTTCAAAAGTGAGTCCTGTGGTGTCCAAACAGTGCAATTATTGAAAATAAGTTATGGCCAAAATGTAGCACCCGCCGTTCCTGCTATGCGCAAGTTTTTATAAAAAATTCATGAGACTGGCTTGCTTGCGGACAACACTTCGTCGTCGTACGTTACGTACCCACGAGATCTCAACATTTCACGCACCAGCGTGATGAGAATTTTGCACAAAGATCACGGATAATTCCCTTAGAAAGTCCAATTGACTCAGGAATTGAAAGCAAACGACCATCCACCCGGTTATCGCTTCTCAGATTGGGCTTTACAGTAGCTCGAATTGGACGTCGAATTTGGCCTATCTCGGCGGTTATGTTAACAAACAAAATTGCCGCAACTGGGGAACGGAAAACCCACACGTGATTTTGGAGAGGCCAATGCATCCGCAAAGAGTAACAGTTTGGTGCGGATTTTGAAGTGGTGGCATCAACCCGTATATCAGGGAAATTAGCTATAGAGACATTGGAAAATGAACGACTTTTATGTATATATGTTATATATATAAATCCGTTAACTCCTCGGGAGGCATAGGGCGTCTGCAATGCATTTGAGCTCTCTCCTACTCATTCCTAAAGAGCTCGATTCTTCCACAACTGTTCTGCCCCATGTATGTCTTGGACCCCCAGCTGTTCTTCCTGCTTCGGTAAGCGGTTTCTGTTGCATGGCGTACTTGGTAGGGCGTGTCCAATCCATTGCAACTTTCTCCTCCGTATAGTAATGTCAATAGGTTCTTGGCCCATTCTCTGATAAAGCTGTGCATTAGAGATACGATTCGGCCAGAAAATCCTCAGGATGATTCTTAGACATATATGTACGAAGCTCTGCAGCTTGAGTACGGTCATCGTACTTTCCAAGTACTGCACCCATAAACGGTACTGATTCTACGTTGGAGTGGAACAGTCGAAGCTTCGTGTTTAAGCTGAAAACATCGCTTTTCCAGATTTTGGATAGAATTCCGAAAGCAGCTTTAATCTTTCCGATTCTGCAGCACACATCCAGTTCGATGCCACCCCGGTTAGCCGAGACCACACTTCCTAAATACAGAAAGTTGTCAACTTTCTCGACCTCCTGTTCGGCAATGTTAAGTTGAACGGAGGTGTTGGAAGTACTAAGGGCTTTCGTTTTGGCTGTGTTTATTTTGAGTTCCACTTTGTTTGCCCCAGCTTCCAGATTGTGGTCCATCAAATGAAGATCCATTATCCGATGTGAAAGTAGGCAAACATCATCATCGTAGTCAAGGTGTTTACGGTAAGATGTCGTTGTCCAGCGAATTCCACAGTTACCTTCCGTCAATGCTGCACGGAGTACATCGTTGATTACCACTAAAAACAATAGTGGTGACAGTATACACACCTGACGTACTAGACTTTGGACTTCAAATCTTCAGGCATCTTACCAATGTGCAAAACGAGACACTTACCACCCTCGTATGAAGCTGTGATGAGCCAACCATATAGCATCTCGATTCACACTGTTGAAAGCCTTGTCAATGTCGATAAACAGTAAATGTAGCAAAGACCTGTACTCAGCGCATTGCTGTATAATGATCCGTAAGGTGTTTATGTGGTCGATGTAGGAGTTATCTAGCGCGAAAGCCCTCCTGTTCGTCATCGAGAGTCGAATCTAAATGTTCTCTGATTCGTTCCAGAATTATTCTAGCCATTATTTTGGCTACGGCTTTAAGAACGCATATACCTCTCCAGTTTCCACACTCCATCAGGTTTCCCTTTTTTGGTAGCTTAATGATCATCCCTTTTTTCAACTCCTGTGGTACGACTTCTACAACACCAGAAAATATTTACGTATCTCCGAAACTTAATTTTCAGTAAATCAGCAGAAGGTACATAGACTAATTCTCATGATTGAAAGCCTAACTGGGCGCTGACTCATAGGAACATAGAAATGCCAGAAAAATGTAAGATTACAGAAATGGCTCCGTTTGAAGCTACCGAAATGATGGAGGCAAAAATTGGTTACCCTTTCAACTGTCAGGCATTAACGTCTCTTGCAGTAGAGTAATAAGTGAATCCTGCTAGACTAGCCTAAGTAAACTCTTGTAGTCAAATTTATTTCATATTTAAGTGTGGCCTCTTCCCAATATGAAAGGTACGATGGCTTTTAAATATTCGGTACAAAAGTTCCGTATTACAACTAGTCAAAGTTGGCAAGTCTTAATAAAAATTACTAGTTGACTAGTTATTTATGGTGACGTAAACCTAAGACTATTTTTTATTACTCTTCGAATAAGTCAGGTGATTCATTCAAAAACCTGTTGCTTTCACTTTTGGATGTTTCTTGGAAAGCTACCTACAGATCTCTACCTCTACCAACTCTAATCTTCTTAACTATGTATATATGTGTAATTCGAACCATTTATCGATTAATTCTATTGTGGTTATCGTCATTACAAATGCCTGTCCAATATGGGACCATAGAAATTCCTTGGACATTTTTTTTTGTAAACTAACTCCTGGCATTCCTCCAAGGTGCTACAGGGCGTATCAGCCATTTCCTACTCATCCTAAGTGATTTTGTGTCGGGTTTCCATTAAGAACTTTTTTGTACATTTTTGTTTTTGACTTCAATAACTCGATTGTTTGACTGTGTGGTAAGTGACGCCGTCCTGTTGGAACCACATCAACTTTGAAATAATAGAAGTCTGCCGTTCCGCTGAAACTAAAAGTTTTCCGATTTTGTACATGCTTACAAAGCTGATCCTAATGCCGCTAATGCAATTAGTGTATATATGCATCGAAACGACAGTAAACTGGTCGCCTTCTCCACGCTTCTTTCAATCGTAAGATAGACAATTCCCGAAGCATTGGTTTATCCAAATGTGTTTAAGTGGCTAGATGTAACGTAATTCAAAAGAGATGTGGCTTATCTCCTAGTAGACCGTTTACTTGTAAAGTATGCTATTGGCATGAAAAAAATCGGCAAATCAATCGCATCTATCATAAGGCTAGGGTTATTAACATAGTTCCAATTTGTATTGGGGGAAAAAAATAACGTCATGGAGAGGCTATCCAAATAAAAATATTTTGCTATCAAAATATTGAAAATTTCTTCAAAGGATTGTATAGATTGCATAGGCTTGAAAGCTTTAGGAAAAAAAGTCAAGTTAGATGTTTGGTTGCAAATTCGCCAATGTAGACGTATACGTACTTTGATAAATTATCAATTATTTGACTCAACTCAACTCAATAATCAAGATAACTTGTGAAATGGATAAATGATGGCACATTTCTCAGATTTTACTACTTCGAAACACGCAATTAAACGGTACTATTGTATCTTGCCCCTAAAAGGTTACTCTTGTATTATTTTCCTCTAATGATACTCAGCAGGGTTATTAAGTCATGATTGGCTGAGCAATTAAATTAAAAGACAGAAATCTTAATCTCTTCATTGAAAACATCGAAGTTCAAAATGCCGCATTTTAGTTCTAATATAATAGCAGGAAATCCTCCTCAATTTACAGTTTGTTGACACTCCACCAAAAATTATGTACATAGTTAACGAAAGCTTCATTACCTTAATTTGCAATCTGTGTTGGAGATACGGTCACGTAGAATTTGACCTAAAGCAATTCGCCCAAAACGCAAACATCGAGTATCCGTGTTTCTTTTCCTCGATACTTTCTTTAGAATCTTGGACCGTATAGTCATTAAGAAGACACCGGTCACTGATCCCTTTCCACTTGGAGAAGCTATTAATTATAGTTGCCACGCTTGACAGCACGTCAAGTGGTGGTTATTCTTCATACACAAAGAACGAGCACGAATAAAGGCTGTTGGCCGACTACTTTGCCAATGGCTATCTTCAAAGCATTCCCTTCTAAGTGGCTGCTACAAATATCATATTTGTTCATTGTGGTAATTTGACCATCAAATAGTGTTGCATAGCTAATATAAGTGTAAAATTTCTGACGGAATTATTAAATATTTTTTCATAAGCAACTATTACAGGCGAACTTGACCTAAAATCAAAGGGAATGTCGTAACAATACCTGAACTTCGTAGATACAAATAGTGTTGCTTCCAATTGTTCATAATGCACAAACAATGGGCATAGATACGGCGACGGCGTTTCAACGAACAAATATATCCAATTGATGTTGATGTTGCATAACATGCTCTTGTTGGCCCTTTTTTCTTATTTGGAAGAGGGCCCCGCTAAGTCGAACTCGGCCAGGTTAAATCGATTTCGGACAATCAAATCATTGTATAGGTATCTACCGGAAAGGTAATACGACTCTTATAACAGACTGTAATTGATATGGGTAATATTAATTTCACTGCGCTCCATACCACTGCCCGTGGTGCACACCTACGACAACCAGTCGATAACCTTGAAAAAGTCCAACAATCTATTGGAGACTTCATGGTCATTCATGAGTAAGATGACGAGGGTGCTTTCATTGCTTCGATGATAATAGCTTGCTTTGTCTGTATCTTGTATCTTGGTGTTTGTATTTGTATAGCACTAGAACTTCTTTGCACTTCCTTATTTCATGTGAGAGGGTAACTAATCCGTCATCGCTACTTGAATTGAATTCCAAGTTGAAGGGGAAATAGACTTTTTTTTTAAATTCTTTCTGTTGGGAAAATAATGCTAATTAATGCGCATACACAAATAGTTTGATGGAATTCTATTTGCTTTGCTGTCTAGAGTTAGCAAGAACAGATAATTCCTCAGCTCGGATGCAGCAGGTAAATTATATTTTTTTATGCATGTACAGCACGGTTGGCTGCTGACGAAAATGACCAGTAGCACTGGTAATTATTAGGTACATCTCCTTTTGAACCTACACATGTATTGGATAAAGATCCAGAAAACTTTAGTTTGCAGAACATATTTATCTGGAAACACTTGTGAATGTGTATTTACGATAAAATCTTGACACGTTTAACTGAATTTACGATGATTTCTGACAATATTTAACTTGATTAACTTCGTCTCGGTTTTGTTTATTGATTGAACAATTTAAGGCGCCTCTGCTTCTATACCTATATCGTTAATAGCTCTCTGTTTTCTACTGATGACGTTAGCATATGCAAGTAATTACATTGAATTTTAAAAGATTATACGCCCTGCACTGGCTTGTAAGTTTCACAAAATTATTTCGAGCATTTTGAAAAGGTCACATGCCAATGCGTCTACATGTATAAGTCCTTTTTAGATATCAAAAGTTTCGGCGAGGAAGAAACCGATTTTGATGCACGTTCTTCATCCTGCAGAAACAGATAAGTTTGACCCTGTACAATACGCCATCAAAAAGATTGTTTCAATTTGTTCCTCACATTGCAATTGGATCTGCCAAATTCTCAAATTTGATTGATACTGGATCAATTAGTCATTCTAAAAATGAGCCGATCAGAGATTTTAATGGAATATGGTATTTTACTCGTCTACACAATATTGAAGATGGTTGCTTTTATGCGACTTCGATGTTTCTATAGCTGAGGCACTTCATTGATTATTTTTTAAGGTCTACATAAAACTATGTTTAGTCCACTTATATGACTAAATTTTTGACAATTTGCAATAGGAGCCCGAGTCGACCACAATTGAGCGTATACTTACTTCAAGAAAAAGGATGTCAGAGACTTGACCTACAGCATTGAAAATATAGTTTATTTGGTGATGTTAGGTAGGAGCAACTATCGAGCCTACGTATAGTAGAGCGTTAGTCTGAAGGAAGAGTGATAGTCAAGAATTAGTTAGATGCAGTTGACTTCACACACTAAACTATAATTTGTTCGGCAAAGTTTAAGATAGAGAAGATATACTCGTACATGTCTTACTTTACGCGGACTAGTATTAAGCGCAATAAGTTGCAGCTGACTGTAGTCAACATTAGGAATTAAAAGTTTATTATGGCGAGCTGAATTCCAGCTGTTAGCGGAAAAAAGTTGAACGTTAACTTAAAATCACCGGTGAACTTGCTACCCGAGGCTTAATAAAAGTATTATGAGAATCTGACTGCCTCTCATACTCGGTTATGGCTTTCATTGACAGGTAAGCACAGATTGATGTCACAAGATGGTAAATCAAACAAATACTTCCCGACGTCTTCAGCGAGTTAGGGTCATTCTTTCTGTACCTAAGTAGTAAAATGTGTAGACCGGTTAATGGCATTTAAATGAGCTACGACGATTTTGCTTAACACCAAAAAATCGTAGACATAAATTCATACCGCCTCCCGCGATGACTTCTTCTGAAGGTGCTCGACGCTAATTTGTGAACGCTCATACTGTAAGCACTGTATTTGGAAATTGCTCATTTTCTATCACTCAAATATTCTCCCATATCGAGACTTTGTAAGGAGGATCCAAAGTTGTAAAAGTCCAAAGTCCTCTGTTTTCATTTTTAAATTTTTTTTAACAAATCGCTTACCATGCAGAACACGACAAATTAAAAAACCGGAAATCTCTAGAATTGGTCTATTTGATCTACATTGGTTACCTCACTCATTTAGAGAATTATTGCAGAATATGTTGAACTTTGTGATATTATAGAATGTTGACCAATTCAAATAAAATTAGAAAGACGAACTTCTGATAAATACGCGGATTACTATAGGCTATTTGATGAAATGTGCAAATACCACCTCTGACGTTCAGTTTGAGGGCGGGCAAAAATTGAAAGAGTTCCAATCAGTCAATGGTCAATAAGATGAACTGCATTGTGATTGACGTAACGTCCTCGTCTTCTATGACATCTGAACGTTTTGGCGGCGAACATTGAAACATTGATAGGTACGGTTGGAGATATTCCAGACATCGCAAAGCCAAAAAAATCCTGGGAGGATTCGAGGTCGTACAACAAAATCACAAGATATTACCAGAGACTTTGCCAAACGAATGATGTTTAGTCTCCTAAAAGGTCGTTAGCATAAATTACTGAAGACCAATGGCAGTGCTGCTAAAAAGCTATCAAAAATGTCGCTTGCGATATACTAATATAGTTTTTGCCCATCAGAATTAAAGTATAATAGTAGAACCTCAGTAGCAAGAGTACTTAAAGATCTTATTATACATAAATCCGCTGGTCCAGATGGTATAACTCCGCTTCTTCTGCAGAGGTGTTCTGCCTCGCTGGCAAAACCACTGCGTAAGCTTTTTCGTCAATCCTACTCTTTAGGACTCTTTCCGAGAAGATGGAAAACAGCATTTACCCAGCCCGTCCCTAAATAAGGCGAATCTTCGTCTCTCTCTCATGAAATATCTCGAAACACGGAAACTACTTAATGACCGGCAGTACGGTTTTTGTAGCAACTGTGATCTGATGGCAGGTCTCAACGAAAAGTGGAACCAAGACGTACATCAATTTGGTGAAAGCAAGATAGTTGCACTTAATATTTCTAAGGCATTTTACAAAGCTTGGCACCAGGCTCTTTCATCGAAAATGCATGCTTTTGAGATCGATGACTCCTTTCTTCAATGGATTAGAAATTATCTTTCGGAACTTTCAATTCAAGTTGTCTCGGATGATATTCACAAAATAAATGCAGATGTGCCTCAAAGCTCCGTTCTGTCTCCGACACTCTATTTAATTTTCATCAACGATCTGTTGTCTGCTACTTCTAATCCGATATATTCCTTTGCTGATGATAGTACTCTGCGCTTTTCATATTCGTTCCTGGACTCACGTCCTTGCTCTTCGGCTGTAGAACGAGAACGGCAGGGTATGTTAAACTCATTAAATTCTAATGTTAACAGCATAACCAATTGGGGAATTATCAACCGAGTGGAATTTAATGCTTCCAAAACTCAATACTGTCTGCTGTCATTAAAGCGAAATTTAAATACCCAGCACATCCATCGTCGAAACCGAAAAACTTTCCATTCTCGGTATGTGTGTTGGTGACAACTGACTGAAATGTCTAGGTTTCCTCAAGCGATGTAAGATATATTTTACCCCCTCTGATCTGGCCTCAATATATAAAGCATTCATCCGCCCAAAATTGGAGTACAATGCCCACATCTGTTTAGGTGCTCCTGAAACATCTCTGCATATGCTAGATACAATTCAAAACCGTGCGATAAAACTCATAGGTGATACTAATATCAGTCAATAAATTGACATCCTCGAACACCGACGTAATGTCTCCGGTCTTATCGCTATTTCCACCACCAGTGCACCATTGAAATCGCCAGCAGCATTCCGCCTATTCAAACTATCAACCGTAACACCCATCTCGCTATGAATGCTCATCAGTATGCCCACAAGCCCATTTTCGGGCGTACTCTAAAATATCGTGATTCGTTCCTAAGCCGTACAACTCGCTTATGGAATGCCCTGCCGATCTCTGTGTTTCCTGGTCGTTGTAGCTTACAAACATTTAAAAACAATGTAACAATATCGGTACACTTTCTTCCTCCCTAAATTTCCCTTGCCCGCGCTGTGTACAAAAATTTTAAAGATACACAAACCCCTTAGCGAAACTATTTCTACAGATAACATCTGTTATCAAACAAAGTAAACTATTCATTCTATACAACACATCCAACCTGGATAAAGAAAAGATAACTAAACTGCTGGAACTGACGGCTTATACGTTGTGCAGTCGGAAATCAGTAGTAGATACATAACTTGGTGAGGAGCGCATAGTAACTAAAAACAAATTGTATGAATTTCAAATTGAAGCACACCATCCTTTTTCGAGTAGAAGACCTGATATTATAGCATATATTGGTGCCCTGCCAAACGCCTTCAATTTTACGGGATGGTGATGAAACGACCATTAATGTTAGTTAAGACCTCATTGGGAATTTCAATATCGAGAAACGTAATATTAAGTATTCCTTCGAAAGTGGCAAAGATTGACGTCTCAAAAAACAGACATTAAACACAGACATCTCGGACAGAATGCAACGACAAATACAACCTAGACTTCGATATAAATTTACACGAATGCTTAGATCAAACGAAAAATTCCTATTGCCAATCACTTTTACATTCGACTCAATAAAATACCCTGATCACTACGGTCTGTAAGGAATGGACAATGCCGCCATATGTTGATTTGATTTAAAAATCGTTCAGGTGGACTTCTCATTTAAATAGTAGGCGAAGAAGATACAATGACGAACCCTTCGGCTGCATTCACAAAAATTCAAATATAGCGACTATTATGGTTAAGAAGTGTACGTAAATAAATACTATTGCTTCGGCTGGGAGAATTTTTATATCCACGGAGTAGTAGGAGAAGAATACGATATACAAAACGGAGCTCCACTATCTCGGAAGCTGCTACCTTATGACTGATCTGGGTGTAGACCCACATGTCTTAACAACTCGAAGAAGTTGAAACCTAATTTTCGATCTTCAATGATTTCGGCCATATAAAAATGGCTTTCCGATGAGAAGCAAACGAATGTCTCCTTCTGGACTTCGGATTCGGCTTATGTTACTGAGGTTAGATGTGGCGTATTTTCAACTATGACACAATATAATACATTCGAGCGTTGATGTTAATCATCTAATTTCATAAAACGTAGTATTTGGAATTCCATTATTATCGTGCTATGAGAATTGCCTTCAATGCAAAGAAATGTGCAGAAGGTAATCTCTTTATTTTACCATCAACAATGTAAGTCAAATCCTAGAGGTCAGCGTTGAGGTGAAAGCGCATACACTTGTATTTAACCTAATATGGATTTGTAAATGAACGACTACATATATTTAAAGGTCTGATGAGCATTTAATATACGCCAAAAATATTATTTTATCGCAATACAATATACAGTATTATAAATTTACTAAAGCAATGTTGTCGAATTTTTCCCATTATTTGGTCTTGATAATAAATTATTCAGACGTGCCAAGTTTAATGGGCCGATAAGTCAAGGTTGCTTAATTTTCTTTATTCAAAAATATAAAGGCAATAAAAAATTCCAAATTGGTCTATTGGCTCAAAATTTATTATTACTCATCATTTGCCTGAAATGTATTTTAAACTAAGTTTAAAACCAAGTTTAAATGTCAAATACGATTGCACACTTGTTGTGCCATATTTGTATGTAATGGCTATCAAAATAAAAGTCGAATTTCTCAATCTAATCCAAGACACAATTCCTAATTAAAATGTAAGAATTAATTTTTTAAACCAAACTAAATTTATCTAATCCGTCATCACATCTTGAGAAGCCATTCACAGCAATCATCTTCTAAGAATAAATACAAATAGCTGCCTTAAGGAATTAAATTGTATTTACTGCAGTCTTCGAAAATATGCGCTGCTTCAAAGAATAAAAAAATGAGAAAAGAAAGAATGGGTTCAAGTCGGAGGATAGAAATCGTGCAACTGATGATGATGATGATGGTTCCAGAATTTACAATACACACACAAGCACACAAATGACCATGATTAAATCGCAAAGTCGGTTACAATTAATCAAGTGTACTTTGATGAGAATAACGTTTCTTGCTGGATAAAGCTAACGTTGAAGTTATTCTTAGCTCGCATTGTATCGACCGAGTATACTATGGTAGTATGGAGACCGCAAGTCAACCGTACTTTTTCGCCTTAAATTACGCGTTGAAAGCAAACATATGTATGTACAATTCAAAAATAAAAAAATAAAGTACGTGATTGAATTTCTTAATACTGCTGGTGGCGAAGTAGAGAATGACAAATATATGTGTGTGAAGGAAGATGTAACGACCCGTACATTGATATATCGATGGTAGATTTATTTTGAAGTTCTTTGAAGTAAAAAAGAATGGTGACGTGAGGAAAACAGAAACGGAAATCTACAACAAAAGAGGAAGTACCTCTGTAATCAACGGTTTCCTGTGTACATATACAATCATTTTATCAACAAAACTATCATCGTTTTATTTTAGAAGGAAGTCTTATTCATTTCGATTAATTTGATCTTTATTTTAATGAACAAAACAAAAGAGTTGAGGTGCGAACTTGATCTATTTTTAATTGGGTCTTGCCAACATGACAGTCATTCTGTTTATTATGTCAAGAAAGCGGTTGTGTTGAATATTTTTTTCTGTCAAGGGAACGATTAATTACCGCGAAAAGTAATTGCGTGTGCTAATTCAATGAGGGTGTTCCTTAGGCATTAGATATTCTCTGTCAACTGGTAATCGAAAGAGGCTTAACGCTTTCATATTCTGTGGTCATATTTACAACGACATGGGCAAAATACAAACGTTCGGCAATTGATGATGTAACTAATTTATTAGAATTACTTGCCCGACAATTTCCGTGGATTAAGTCATTTATTATTATTCGAATTATGTTTGCTAAATGGGTGGAGTTCTGATGTGTCAGCAGTTATTGCAGCTGCATGCTAGTGAATTATTCCTAGTATACCAGCGAATGGATTTCATTCCGAGTACATATATTTAAAAAAATCAAAACGTAATTTATCACGTTTTTTTCTTAGTATTTTTCTTTCATTTTCACGCATTTAATATGCGTGAACTATTGGTTATAAAATTCTGATGCTAATATATTATTTTGCTAACGAGTTACTATCGTAGATATTTTTATAATTCTATTCATCCTATTTGCAACTCTGTTATTGATGAATTAATTTTTATGGATATTAGACATCACGTGTCACATAGGATACATCAAAATTTTCTCATAATAAAAGACGGAATATATTAGCTTACAGTTCTTGGAAGACCTATAGTAGTAGAAATTGGGTCGGCATGTGTATAATATGTAGGTCATCAATTGTGTAGATTTGCAGTCTTTCCACAATTTGGTTGTAGCAATTTTTTTTCCTAGCTGGCGAGACCATAATTACTCCATCCATCTTTTGAATAGAGTTTTAAGAAGCTATATAAAAGGACTAATCGTTGCTCTCCTTCGTATACCAAAAATATTTTCTGCTTATCCAATAGTTAGTTTCTAAAACCAAACTCCGAAAGCATTATTACTACGAGTATATTTGACATTTTATAAAAAAAAACACGTTTCTGTTTTCTTATGCTTTTATGCTTAATTCTAAAACCATTTAGGGTTGAGAAATTCATTTAGAATTTTTTGGCATGGGTCTTTATCGATTGCACAAAATGTTGTGGAGTCCCCGACGGGCGATTAATCAAAGATGGTTGGTTTACTTCTGAATCCAACTTGAAGTTGTTTAATTGTGCACCCGAGTACGTTCTATTGTAAATATGGTTTGTTCAGAATGAGACAGCTTAAATCGAATATCACTTCTTATAAATCGCCAAACGGGCAACTTCATCATTTTCAAATAAGGTCATGATTACTCTTTAAACTCATCATATTACTTTCCATCCGCGACATTGGCAGTTAGGTGTCCAAGTAGGGACACATTTTTATAATCTTAACAAAGTCCATACCCCTGCATTGTGAACCATTACTTATCTATTGTGGGAAAAATTGTCGCCTTTTACCTGTGTCCACCAACTGGTGCAAGGATTAATGCCACGAGACCATGGCTTACGACCAGAGAGTTGCCGTACTGGGCTTTCGAGCATCTTGAAGCCGAGGCTTATTATTATCGAAAGATCATGACGTGTGTAGTGGCGAGACTCAGTTTTAGTTCAAAGGAGTTTATGAAAAAGCAAAATTGCCGTTTTAGAAGTGACCAGCAAATTCAGAAGACTCATAAGACTAAACAGAAGCCACAAAAGTTTACTGTTTAGTGTGGTATTTACTCTGGCGGCATCGGTTATTATTTTTTTCAAAAATGAGGTGGGCTAGCCTTACAGTCCATCGACAACCATCGACAACGTTACCGGAAAATCATTAATGATTATTTCGTCGAAAATATGGATGAAAATGATTCGCACGATATGTGAATTCACCAGAATGGCGCTTCGTGCCGTGCTGCCCATGAAAGCATTGACTTCAATTCAACGGCGAGATTATACCGCATAATTAGCCCACGAGTTCGGAAATTTCACACCTTAGACTATGTAAGGTCCTTGGTGTATGATGACAAACTGCAAACTTTTCAGGCTTTTGAAGGCGGTATTAAGCGCTTATTATTATTGAGATAGACCCAAATGCTCGAAAGAGTGGCCCGAACTTGTACTGACAAGATGCTCTTGAAAAACAGCCTAAACATATTTTTTTTGGGTTGATTCCGTATTACACACAGCTTTTGGGTCTATAAGACTTACTGTGTACTAAGTATCCTTAAACTATTAATGGTCTCAGCAACGTGATTGAAAGGTATGTTATCTATTGATACCGCATCTGCATCAGGATAAATAACATATATAGTAAGTGTAAATAAACACGACTTACAATAGTCTTGATATACCCTATAGTTGGTTCAATAAAAAATTACTTATCTATGTTTATATGTACATATAAACTGCAAGGCAGTAATTTCTGCTTTTGATCAAAGGCCAAACAAATCCAAAAAAGTTAAAAATATTCTCGTAGGAAGAGAATAAGACTTGATTTCTCTCAAATAATAGGTAATCGATACTTTGTGTGGTGACATCATGTATTTCGTTTCATCCTCATTTACTATCCGATTTTTCTTTTCGTATTTTCTGCTAAAAGACGAACGTCGTTGGCATATTGAATGCCGCCGGTAATGTCGATGCTGTCATTATAATACAACAGCTGGACGCATGTGTTGAATATTTGTATATTCTGTTCCATCAGTCAATTGAGGAATTCATATGATAACGCACTTATTTACCAAAATGTGATCCATATCTGGAACAATTCCGAACAGGTTGAATTAAATTTAATTAAAAAAGAGAAATACTATCATATTCACCCTTAAGTCGTTGCTCTAAGTATAAAGATGTGGTTTTCAGTTGATTTTGAGAGACGAAGCTACACTGGTATTTGCTAAAAAGTGAAACAAAGTTTCGCGCTAAGCTCCAACAGAGCCTGGGTTCTGTATAGTATTTAAAACTAGCTGCCACATGGATATATCTCTCCAATAACTTCAAATGTTGATTTTATTAGAAAACTTTTCGACTTTCTTAAGCTAAGACATTATATGAGCTATTTTCATATTGGCAGCGCAAATGGCATCTCTACTACTTAAAGACACTGTATCTACTCTTCCATAAAGTTTTGTACTCTGACGCACACTGAAAGGTGTTATGCAGGTCGCAGGTTTTTTTTTTTGTTTCAGCGGACAGTTGCGCTTCGAAGCGGCCAACTATTGACTACGAACGGCTTCAGCTTGTTGGTTTTGACTCTTTGCATTCTCGAATCACACCTAGGCAGTTGGTCATCAATTTCCATGATTTTCGACTTGAACTGGTCTGCATATCAGAATATGGACCTCTTGAGGCAGCCGTAATAAATATCGCATATTTTTCTTTATGCCTATTGTACGAGCATGTCCTAGGTTTCAGTTATGTTGGCAGCAGAGAAAAAATTTGTGTTTCGTTGGTATATGGTTATCCCAGTAGGTGCTAGATGTAGTTAACAGGTGTAAGCAGGTTAGGCCGAAAAGCACTCAGCGACATGGTTTCAATGCACCAGTACTCTGTCATGCTAAAAACAAAACACATTTTGTATGCCCGTTTCCTAGAGTATTTCTGTTCATAGGGTCTTTTATCAGTTCAAAAATGATGCATGCTTTTCCAGAGCTGGTTCATCATGTGTGGTGCGGTTGATTGTCCCTTCTGCGGTTTTGTTTCCTGGATGCAGTGATGCACGCAGTTTTTCCCCATTAATTTTTTCGAATACTTGTAAATGTGTGTGGACTCGTGTGGACAGCTAAACAAAATCATGAATCGATGATTTTAGGTTCTGGGACAATCTGCATATTAAATTTTTCATATGAAGAGTATGAGTCACCAAATGTTACTTGAAACGCTTCTGCCTATCAAACAATGAATTGATGTTGGTGTAACTTTAAACCATAGGTTTGAACGTAGCGAGCCAAGTCATATCATACCATATCAAACCACCCTTGCAAATATGTTTATCTTTATATCTAGATTACCTCCTGAATTAGTCACAGTTTATGCGAAAGAATGATTTACAACTTCTAAATATTTTCCAGATTGGCGTGTGGATTTGTATTTTAAATTGGTTGCTCCGAGTCCTAATATTGATGTGGGGAATTAATTAAGTGAGGCTTATGTTTCTTCCGTAAAACTTACGATTTCGTAAGGAAAAGTTAATACGAAAAGCTTCTTTTGGGTCCCTAAGACACAAAAGCTGGACAGTCCAGTGCCTGTAGCTTATTTGGAGGTTTGATCAGGGGCGTTCATCCAATCGCTATATTATCTCTATTCTTTCCCTATCCTATCTCTTCTTATCTCTATCCGCATCCAAAACTCTAACGAATTGTTCTCCTTTCGGAGGCATGCCAGTCCCAAAATAATAATAACATCAAGAATGACCTTTTTGTGTAATGAGCGACTAGCTTTTGTAGCAAACCTATTACCATTCGATTTTATATTTAAACCAAAAAATCAAAACAAAACAAAAGTGCAAATTGCCTTTCCTCTAACTGTGACCATTAGATATTTCTCCATCGGAGCGATTAGACTTTAATTCTCTGGTTCTTCAATTTGAGATCCTATGTAACTTCGTGTTAAGGTTGTTTAGGGAAAACAGTTACCCAACACCATAAAAATGGATTTTTAATGATTTTTGGTTTGATTGATGCTTAATTGGCACTTCAGTTAAGAAAGTATAAGAACTCCACCTACAAATCAATTGAAGTGGCTATTAAACCACGCAAACTTCCGTCAGCTACAACATCATGAGCGTCTCATAATGATATGTTAAATGCGACCTTAAAACAACATCCAACATCAAATACTTTATCGTTTTCTTTCAATTTACTTTTTCTTATTTTTCAGGATGATGGTGGAATTGAGTTCTTCAATACAATCGTTTTGCAACCTCATTTGAAATTGGTCACAGATTTGGGACGCGGATATCATGTACGTTGCAGTTACAAGAGTCGTGATGCTGCCACCAACAACAAATGGCGTACATCAGCTTCGATCTCGAAATATGCTGAAAATCCTCAGCCACTACGCAGCAATGAAGACGAACCAGAAGCATACAAACAAGCTGGTGATCGTCGAGATTTCGGACGATCTTTGGACAAATTCAGTGACTCGTCCATTCCGATCGAGGACAACGATGACGATGGTAGTGACAATGAAAATACCATCAATGAGCTCCCAATGCCAGGTTGCCATATGAAAATTTATAACGAAGAGAAGCACATCGCAGAGAATGTAAAGATCGGTGATCCTCTGACGATTGTGATCAATATTGACAAACAGGATGTGTACGGATTGCATGTGACCGATTGCCTGGTACGTGACGGTCTTGGTTGGGGTGAACAGCGACTGGTCGGCGAAGATGGGTAAGTTACCTGTTGTTTTGTTTATCATATTTTCGACAAGTATCTATAAAGGTTATTGTTTGTAGATGCCCAATGGACAAAGAGATAATGGGTCAATTCAAATATTCTGATGACAGGTTGGCGGCAAACGTCACATTTCCCGCGCATAAATTCCCATACACAGCATCCGTGTACTATCAGTGCAACGTGAGATTATGCGCTCTTGAGGATCCTGATTGTCGAAAGGTAAATATGGGGAAAATATTTTTTTTTTTTGAATTCCAACAGATATAAGGTTCATTTAAAAAATAAAAAAAAACACAGGCACCAGCTTGCGGAGAGAATGCTAAACGACCGAAACGACAAGTAACTGGAAAAGAAGACGAGGGTCTACCTGCGACTATTGAAGTGTATTCAGGACTTTATGTTAATGAAAATGTAGACGTATCAGAGAGTGATGACGATTCTGTATTCAAGGAAAAAGTAAGTCATTCGAAAAAAAAAACCAAATACATTTTAGTAATAGTAATAAAAAATTTAATAGAGTAAAAGATTTGAAGTCACATATGTATTATGTCGCTTATTTCGAAGTAGCGACTATCAGCTTTATAGGTTGTTCAATTATTTATTAGCCTCTATATTAAAAATGTTATTCGTTCTTAAGTACTTGACATATCTCTTGGTACCAGGGTTCTTCTGATATTTTTCAGTCAATCGATGTCATATTTTACGACCGTCTCTATTAAAGCCTAAGAGGTATATGCCTATACTTCCCCTGCTATGACCGCTTATGAGTGCACCATATCCTGCATTATAAATACCATATACATACTACTGTCTTTTTTCTCACGTTTTCAATACCTGTTTTGTGTTCACAAATCGTTTGCTTTTATTAAGTGAGCTGCTTCCCTATTTATTTGGTTTTAGACAGTTTGATTCTAGTTTCGAAACATTAAAGTTCTTAGCTATTACAACTCGCCTTCGATCTCTAGAATCTATCGAGTTTCTTTGGTAAATAGAAATAGGTTAAAACAACTCATACGGCGCCGCTCGTTGATTACTCATCCATCTTTAATGATCCTGCTTAGGAAGGAATTCATATGATCACTTTTACTGCTATACATTGATTGATTTGCATTTTTAACAATTCTGTTCAATATGTACTTAACACTTAAATGGGTTGAATTTCGAAAATAGCCAGCCTAGTGGGATGGACTCTGCCCAAGCCAACTCTGCACAAGTCCTAATATACTCTGTAATCCTTTCCAGGTGACACAGTTGTCAGTTTTTATTGCGAAAATGTGGATCTTCCAATGTAAATTTTAAATATGTATGCTGTACATATGATGGCTGGAAAATCGGAAAAGAAACAAATTGTCGCTTAAGTGATTCTATTGCAATGTTGTAAACAACAAGCACGTACTGCGCGGCTCATGAAACTTTATCAGTTACATATGCATATCGATCTTACATGTGTATGAGGTATGTTTTTTGTATTAAAAGTTTTGGCGAAATCTTACGATTGACAGATTTAAGTTTTTTGATCTAAGTGTTTCAACCTGTGCTGAAAACCCAAGTGGAGTCTTTGTTAAGAGTCCAAAATTCCCATGAATAGCGATGGCAATATTTATTTGTTTATTTTATTTTAAAGTATCTCTGCATATATTTAAATTTAAACAATTTTCATTATTGCCAACTTTAGCGTATAAATATTATCTTACACTAAATTAATAGGAAGAAGAGAACGAAGAAAACAAAAATAAAAAAAGAAGAAGATGGATAGAAAGATAGAGCCAAAATTAGGAGAATAATTAGAATTATTAGTTAAGAAAACACACTTTAATATGCCAATTGCGACTTGTTTAGTATTTAAATACATTAGTAGTTTTCTTAAAAACGATTTTCTGTGTTCACCCTTTTGGTGTGTATAGAGAAATTGGTCCAGTGCCGCACAGCGTGAATAAAAAATTTACGAGTGCCATTCACAAATTTATAACTAGGAGGTATTATATTAAGAGTTCTCTGAGAGTGGACAAACTTGAATTTTCTGAACAACTATGTAACTCGGTGTTCTAGAGAATTGCAAGAACAGTTTCATATTTTAAGAGTGTATCCAGTGAATACCCACTTATTTGCTTTGTACAGGCGGATATGTGATCGTACCTTTTTATATTGAAATTGTATCTGCCACAGTTGTTAAATGCAACATTTGATTTTCTCAAGGAAGAAGAATCCTGTTGAGACTATAAAATTGGTATTGACGTTAATACATTAAGAGTTCTTTATTGACTGAACTTAAGATTTTGTATCAGAATAGCAAATAGATATATGAGTACATATGAGTACATAAGAACATAAGATTTCAACGTTAGAACCGGGCGCCTATAAAGCTCTTACAAATCTAAACTTGCAAAGATTCCTCATCCATACAATGATCGGCAGAACGAAAGACTAAATGAGTTTAATTTTGACTGTGACAGGCTGGTACCGCTTTTTTGGGCTCAAACCCCTAAGAACGGCCTATAATTTGGAGACAACGTAGTTTATATGGTTGATCCAGTTAAGTTGTTCGTTGAACTAAATTCCCAAAATGTCTTATTTTCCTAAGATCATTATTAACAAAACGAGGCTACTAATCTACCAATCAGCAGCGTCTTGGCCTTTGACGAGTTTTATTGAAACCAAGCAAATTTGTGTTTAGATTTTCGATACTAGCTACAATGTACATTTGGGACTTCTTTATATGTATAACTTCACGTAATCCGCATAAATATGATAATCCTTTATAACACAGTGAACAAAAGAGGGCCAAGAACAGATCCTTGGAGCAGACTCGACGATTATTCGTCACAATGAAAGACAACTTGATTACTGCGATTACTAAAATATCATGCTAAAAGTTGACACGCTTTACTATCAAACTTTCAATTTGTATAAAAGAATGTCATGGTTTACGGAATCAAATGCTTTTGAGAAGTCCAGGACTTCATATCTCTATCAATGGCAAAACGGATGCCGCCAGTAATTTTTAGTAATGCAGTGAATTCAGATTGGCGTTTGGTTAGTAAATTATTTTGTTCAAGGAAGGTCTTCATTTCTTTACTTGAAATTTGAAACACCTTACAGAGGAAAGAAGGGATAGTAATCGGCCTATACTCAGTATTATTTTTCGAGCTTCATTTTGGAACAGGTATAATTTTTGCTTGCTTGCTTGTTGAATGTTTTTAGTGTATTTGTAGAGAACTGTCAACGAAATTTTAATGTATTTCGGATGAATACCATCCAAACCTACAGCATTCCATTTAATAGACAATATATATTGTAGTTGTCTCATCAACACATTAAAAGGAAAAATAAGGCAATGTTCTTTGTTGTATTATGTTTGGACGACGTTGAACTGATTTATTGGAGCGAAACTTAGCTTGATAGAACTTATTTGTATTTTTACGAATCAGACAGGTAACAACGCACTTGTCTGAATTTGCTATATATGTATTTATATATGGACAGTGGCATCTGTGCCATCCAAAGTACAGAAAATTTCATTTGTTAATAAGTTCTTTAATTTGTTGAGGGAACCAAGGAATGCAAGGTTTTTATATTTTCCTTTTTACAAGGAGTACATGCTTGTCCAAAAACTAGTTAGTGGTTGCTTTTGAGTCCAGAAAATTGGAAATTTACGCCAGATGTGCAGTATATAGGGGACCAATTAAGGATGTCGCAGTCATTAAACAACATTAGGATGTCAACGCAATGTATAATGATGAAATTATACAAAAACTCGCTGTATTACGAACACGGTAATTTAAATTCGCATGGACCTTGGTAAGGTAAGGTTTAATGCAATGATATAGTTAGGTTTACCTACCTAACTGCCTTATAAGTGTTCGAGAATTCTTTTTCCAAATAAATTTTTGATGTTTCGAATTATAAGGAGTAAAGGCGGGATCAAGGCTAGTCTTGTTCTTGGTTATCCTATTATGTTTGCCAAAACAAAGCACTCTATAGCTAATTGGGTTCCATACAAGTTCTCTTCAAATTCACCATATCATCGTATCTGCAGCCTGATGTTTTAACCTTAAGGGCAGTCCCAGTTGCTGACTTGTGTAATGACCATACTCACAATAAGCGCCCTAGGGGATCGTTGTGTTTAATTAGGCTGTTAGTTCATTTGTCAGTCTCGGCTTCTGTTCTTTTCTGCTGAAAGACAGTATGTCGATCTTATCACCAAGCATATGTTTCTTCTGGAGAAACATTACTCACACCTATGTTTACAAAAAAAAACTTGTATATCAATGAAATACATGACCAAGCCGTCAAACCTGGTCCTTAAAAATTATTCTCATATCCTTGCGTACCAAACGTACCAAGTTGTTATAACTTAAATACGTAAAGAGAGGCTATGATTGAAATAAATAAATACATAAAATGTCAAAGTCTTTAAGCCTGCGGCTGTGCTCAGAAAATCGTGGCATTCGTGGTAATTAAAATCTTCGCTTGGAATTCATATTTAACCACAATGACGAAAAACTGCTGTTTTTTAAGCGAAAGATAACTACCGCGAAAAAATGTACCTTGATAAAACTAATGTCAACTTTCAAACGACTGACTGAAAAACGTTGTATAACCATCGCCGATTATGTATAGGGCAAATAGCAGTTAGGTACGACTCAAATGACAATACAATAACTCTATAGCTATTGAGAGTATCAGGCGAAGAACAGACAAATAACATACGTATATACGATAGCAAGGGAAATATCATGCCTAATTTGCGACCGCTACTTACCTTTGAAAGACACTAACGATTTTTTTAAGGCCTCATTCGTCACCAGTTTCAAGCTTAGACGTTCGATTCGATTTCTTCAAGGCGTCCATAGATTTTCTTTGAAAGGTCTGAACACATGTTCCTTAAGCCAAGTCTAGGTGGTTTAGCGTAAAAGTCAATTGGTAGAGACTGAGCACCTGCTCTAGAACATTAGCCAGCAGTTTCATTGCTAGGAATGCCTTCTCATTCATGGACCTATTCATATCAGTGTGATGTTATTGTGTTTGCGGCAAGAAATTATATAGATAATTGCAATACAGCTAAAGATCCTTAAACTGTTTGACAATACATTGCTGTGTAGTGTGATGCATTCTCTGGCACAGAGCTCGATAGCATAAATCTCTTCTACGAAAAATGTCGTTGTTGTGTATACAAACACTTTTCCAACCACGATCATGAACTACACTGCAGCAAAATCACGAAATTCATGACGTAGAATATTTTCATACTTGTCTTATCAAAATAAGTGATTTTCTATAAGCTCATGTTCAAGTTGATCTAAGTAACTAGTTCAATATATGTACATATACTCGTGCATGTATTATTAGAACTTCGCATGATGACAAGTACTTCTGAGTAGTCAAACATACTGTTCTTGCTTAAAGTGGTCCCCTTTGTCTAGAATTAATTCTTAGACTCTTCACTTTTTTTTAAATTACATCTTAAATAAATATGTAAGCAAAGCTTTCTTAGTAAAATCGGTATCATTGTAGGGACATCTTGAAACAACCTGCAAAACGCAGACTTAGAGCGTAACTGACTGGATAAAAAACAACGATAACTATCGCTGTCCATTTACTAATACTTTTTCTTCTTAAAACAATTTAACAAAAAATATTTTTTTATATACAATAAATAAATAAATTGTTAATCCAACAGTCTGAGGTGAACAAGGTGAACCTTGTCTCTCACTATGTTGTTCGCCTTGTCATTTCCTGCACAGTGCAAACGAGACTCCGACTTCGAACAAAGAGAGAGCGAGAGGCTTTTTCATTGCTGTGACCTGTCAAAGGAATGGTGACGTTAGAAAAATTTATTGCATTTTATGATTTCTGATGTTGCCGATTTTTGAACCCAAATTCTCTTGAGTAGTAGTCGAGCAACGTAGCAATTCTACTTCTCAGCCACCATTTTTGTTTTTTTTTATAATATATCAAATTATTTTATATACATAAATACATCTTTTTTTTCATTTTCAGACACTTGATGATGCCCTTTGCGTATCACAGCGCACGTTCGCCATTGCAATCGCAATTGCTGGTCTCGTCCTTATGTTGGCAGTGGTGGCAGCAGTGCTCTGCATTATGGCACGACGACGCACAAAAACGGTCTCAAATTCTGGCAGTTCTATTTACAGTGGACCATATACGAACACAGCCTTCAGCCATAGCAGTTAGATAGATAACGGTCAACATGTAAAAACTATTTTCTTATATTTTAGATAACACTATCGTTTTCCAAATTCGAACACAAATTGGTGCATGAAAGCAATCCTGCCAGCTAAAAGCTACAAGGGTATCCCAAAATTATCTCAACTAAAACAACGAACAACTACAAGAATCAAAACAAAACAGAGTCCTGGTTATACACTTAAAGTTTAACTTTAACATCTTAGTCGGTAACTTGTAAAGTAAAATACAAAAAAAAAAAAACGCATGAATAACGTGAACAACCCTATATAGTTTTAAGAATTTTAACTCAGATAATACTAGGCAATAAGCGCATTGCCTACTAATATCGCAGAGATCTGCTCAAGGAGATGCTTATGAGTACGTGTCTCCTGTTTATATGTACATCTCTGATATTTGACACAATTATTCCTTGACGTCATAGTATTAACGATTTATTTAAAATGGCATAGTTACTGATGGTGATGGGTTCTCCCTTTATTATAACTTTCTTTTCTACTTCTTTCTATGCCCCTCTATTTCATAATTTAGTTAATAATTGAATTCGCTCTCGATACGAGTAAACGTCTCTATTCACTCAGATGATTTAAAAACAAAAAAAATTGGAGAATGAAACAAAACCTCTAATTACATTAAGGATACTTTTTGCCAAAGTTTATCCGTTGTTCTAATTCTATATGATTTACTTTATTTTATTTTATTTTTTTTTTACTTAGGATACTTTTTCAATCTTGTCATAATATTATTAACTATTTAATTCTTAGATAAATAGTAATTTAAATGTCAAAAAAAAAAGAATATATAAAAGAGAGACCCTTTAAACACTTCCGTCCGCTTAAGTCATTATTATCTAGTTAAAGCTACAAATACAATTTTTGATTATACAATTTTTATATAAAAAACAATAAAAAGTAATAAAAAAAATGCTTATATATTAAATTATAAAGTTTATATATTAACTTGATAAATAATTTCTAATGGTAGAGAAGAAAATCACATAGCTTGTAAAGAAGTCAAATTTGTAATGAAGGAAAAAATGTCAAACGAGATTCTGTCATATTGCACTGCTTCACAAAAACATTTCAAAACATTTTTTGTTTTCGTTTTTTTTAATTTTAAATAACTTTCAAAAAGAAATGACTTTCTGGAGCTCTGCAATAGTAAGGAATTCAAGTAATGTTTGCGAATTGCAAGCAAATCCACTCTCGGTGGGATCATGTGATTGTAATATGAGCTTAAATATGTGAGGTTATGTATGTAATGGGGTGCTTAAATAAAATTAATCGAAAACTTATTCATTATCTCGTTTCACTTTATTAAACTGAACTTTGAATTTTGCCTGGAGTATGCATATAGTACAGAATGTGCATTCTCACAGGGCACTAATTTGTAAGGATATTAGTTTTTTTTTATTATTACAGGGACAATGTTATTTAAATTCAAATTGGTATGAGTTCTTGTGGTTCTAGTATCTTTTACACACAAAAAATAAAAAAAAAACCGGACCAACGAGGATAAGCATAATATTTTACTTTAAAAATACTCAAAAGTCCATGATTGAAGTATTAACTAATGTGAACAAAACAGTGGTGAATTAAAGTAAATGAACGATTTTGTTTTTTTTTTAGGTGTATCAGAAGAGCATTTTCGTTTATTTTGTGGCACATCAAGTCAAACAGTGCAGAAAAAAATGGTCAGCTTAGAAATCTAGGCGGTAGAATTGAAACATCATAAAGCTTGATAAATAGTTAAAATGAGGATGCTCATTAGATTACAAAAAATCTTTTCTTTGATAAAAAAAAGCCATTTTTCATTACTAAAGATTTATTTATAACCTCAATAACTTGGACACTATATAAACTAGATACATTACATCATAAAAAGAAGAGTTGATAGTTAACGGTCAACAATCACGTTGTTTTGCTTGCAATACAACTATTCTCAAACCAGGCGAATCGAAGACACTGGAGGAATTCAGTTGCTAAGCTGTTCTATTTTGCTTACCTTTTGGCGTTGGCAAACAAAAGTCAAGCCAAACAAAGCGAATTTTTGATAAGCTAAAGTTTTCCGTTAAGTTTTGATGATACTTTTGGTGTTGTTACCAAGTAATATCTATATAGGTAGGTAAAAAGTGACCAGATAAGAACAATAAGAAAAAAAATTTAAATAAATCTACAACGGTGTGATATATAAAATTGATTCTGGATTAATTCAAAAGCTTCGTTCATGCCATTATGTGTGGAATGCCACATCATTCAAATGGCTGTCTCGGCTTCTCTGGCAGTGGTTCAAGCGGTCAGCCCAATTTTTGATGACTCGATCCAATATGTGCGGCAGTCTTCCGGCAATAGCGCGTCGAATGTTGGCCTCGAGCTCGTCCAAAATGGTTGGCTTGCTAGCTTAGACTAAGGACTTAGCGACCTAATCGTAACCAGCCCCCAGCTAGCTCCTATCAATGAAGCTGATAGTGAGCTGAACAACACAACACGCCATAGCTGGTATATCTCATCGGATGTGTTGACGAATGAGGCCATTAAATATGCTGTTGCTTTCTTTAATGACTTCAAGTCGCCTGGCACCGCTGGTATTTATCCAGTTATGTTACATAAAGGTATAGACCAGCTGCTGGCAACTCTGAATAGGATTTTGACTGATAACCTGGCTCTGGCGTACATACCGAATCCATGGCGAACAGTGAGTGTGGCCTTTGTTCCGAAAATCAGAAAGGAGGACTACTCGCTCGCCAAGAGTTTCAGACCTATAAGTCTGACTTCCTTCATGCTGAAAACCATCGAGAGAAAGGTCGACATCCATGTGAATGTATCCTCTGTCGGCGATACGCCTACCAACGCGGAAGATCCTGCTAGAATGCGCTTCAGAATCTGGTAGGTAGAATTGCAGGCGCAAGAAGGAATACGCCTTGGGCATTTTCATCGATGTTGAGGGTGTTTTCGACTACGCAACTTTTGACAGTATGTCGGCGTAGACAAATAGTAGTTAGTTTTTTGGATAAAAGGAATGCTGGTTGATAGGACATTGACTGCGGATGCTGGCCTCGGCCAATATGTGGTGACCAAGGCGGGGTTCTATCTCCATTGCTATGGTGCAGTCGATATGATCGACCAACAGCTCAACGTGCTCAATAGGTCTACTGTCTGTTGGATCGTGTCTAGCGACTCTATGCTCTAAACCGCAGGCAGCCCTAGACGTGATCGACGATTGGTGCACTAATAATGAGCTTTCAGTCAATTCTCTCAAAATTCAGGTTGTTCTCTTTACGGGAAGGAGGAAGCTGCCTGGTCTGAATCATCTAGTGCTTAAAACATCACCATCCAATTTTCCAAAGAAGCTAAAAATTTGGATGTCATCGTGGGTAACAAACTTCTCTAGACCAAATATATGATGTCGAAAGCGCTGTCGGGCTTCTGGAAATGCAGAGGAGATATCGGCAAGACATGGGACCTGCCACCGATCACCATGGATCTACATAGCTCTGATAAGGCCAATTATATCCTATGCGTCGGATGTCTGGTGGAATAAGCTCTCTCGAAAATACGTGTTTGTTGCTTTTACCAGACTCTAAAGAACGGTTTGTCTCCGATGCATGGGGGCTTTCCCCAGCACTCCTGGCTCCGCTCTAGACGCATTCATGAATCTCCCTTCCCTTTTTTATTCATTTTTTTTTTGTTATAAAGTAGCGCGCGCTTAAGGGGTTAAGGTACCTTTAAAATGTTTGCACACAGCGCGGGCCAAGGAAATTTAGGGAGGAAAGAAGGATAGGTACCGACGTACGTTAGTTTTAAATGATTGAATGTTACAATGACTAAGAAGTGGAGAGCTCGGCAGGGCATTCCACAAGAGTTGTTCGGCTTAGGAACGAATCACGATATTTCAGAGTGCTCGTACGTACGAAAGTGGGCTTGAGGGTATACTGATTAGCTTTAATAGCAAGACGGGTGTTACGGTTAAACGTTTGAAGGGGCGGAATGCTGCTGGCGATTTCTATGGAGCACTGGTGGTGGAAATAGCGATAAAACAAAGTGAGGTCAACAAAAACTATTTAAAGGGATATTAAATTTATTTCGTGACCTATTTACCTGAACAGAATAGTGGTTTGCAATAACTTCCACTGTTCGTAGGTGGAAAAGTCATACATAAAAATCGTAGATAATGAAGAGAAGACAAAAGTTTTGATAAAAAAAGTTAACCTAGTTGAAGTTGAAAATCTCGAGATAAACGCATTTTTCTGATGAAATTGGTCCAACGATTTTTCAAAATGTTAGCACCATTCGTGGATAATGGCTGGGTATTTAAATTTCGTATTTAATGACAGCAGACAGCATTGAGTTTTGGAAGCATTAAATTCTACTCGGTTGATAATTCCCTAATTTGTTATGCTGTTAATATCGGAATTTAATGAGCCTAACATACGCTGCCGTTCCCGTTCTCCAGCCGAAGAGCAGGGGCGAGAGGCCGGGAACGAATATGAAAAGCAGAGAGTACTGTCATCATCAAAGGAATATATTGGATTAGAAGTAGCAGACAAGAGATCATTAATGAAAATTAAAAAGAGTGTCAGAAACAGAACGGAGCCCTGGGGCACACCAGCATTTATTTTGTGAATATCAGACTTGAAACCGTCCAAGACAACTTGAATTGAACGTTCCGAAAGGTAATTTCTAATTAATTGAAGAAGAGAGTCATCGATCAAAAAAGCATGCATTTTCGACAAAAGAGCCTGATGCCAAACTCTGTCAAATGCCTTAGAAATATCAAGTGCAACTGTCTTGCTTTCGCCAGATTGGTTCCACTTTTCGGTGAGACATGCCATCAAATCACCAGTGGGCCTGTTGCAACGAAAACAGTACTGCCGATCATTGAGTGGTTTTCGTGTTTCGAGATATTTCATGATCTGACGGTTTATCAGCGTCTCCATGACCTTAGAAAGGAGGAACGTAAGTGCAATGGGTCTGTAGGAGGGGAGAGCATAAGATTCTCCTTTTTTAGGGACGGGCTGGACAAATTCTGTTTTCTATGCTCGGAAAGTGTCCTAAAGAGTAGGATCGATGAAAAAGCTTACGCAGTGGTTCTGCCAGCGTGGAAGAACACCTCTTCAGAAGAAGGGAGATATACTATCTGGGCCAGCGGATTTATGCATGTTGAGATCTTTAAGTACTCTTGCTACTATACAAGTGCGAAGGTGGATTCGTCCTATTGAAGATTCGACGCACTCAAGTGTAGGTGGAGACAAAGCATATTCATATAATGGGCTGCTCACCCAAGGCCATCTTCTATTTAAAAAGAAGAGGTTTTTGGTACAACACGCTCTTGGGTGGCCGTGGCTCATGTGGTAGTGGACGTGCTTCCAGTCGTTCATAGACCTCCGTGAGGAATTGACGTGTTTTCGGCTTTCAAAGTGAAATAAACAAGTTTTCATTAAAAGTGCTACAAAAACATTTTTCCCAAGTGCTTCAGTGGCCCAGTGATAGTGGTGTCCGACCGATAACGCAGAGGTCGTGGGTTCGATCCCCGAAACATACGTACTTTTTTATTTTCATTTTAAAAGTAAAGTGAATAAATACAACGAAAGAGTGAGTAAAACAAGTGAAGAATGAGTGGAAGTGAGCGGTCCGCTATTCAAATAGCGGAACCAGCAGATGGCTTGATGTCATCAGATGACCAGGCCGTTATGTCGGCCCATTCGCATTCTGGGAAAACAGAAATGACTATTAAGAGGAGGAGAAAGCTGAGGCCTACTCCGAACCTAGTGAAGCGCCCTTCCCTGTCAGCATCTTCAGAAAAGCTGCATGGGGATGCAAGGGAAGAGGCGCCAACAATATCAACAAGGGCAGCAGCACAACTTCGAAAAAAGCAAATTGAGTTTCCATATGTGTCAGATGGTGGAGAAGGACGCTATATGGGAGGCGAGAACACATTCGCATCGTTGGTGGCCTCCGAGTCAGATGAAGAGGAGGAGGAGGTAGAAGCTTTAAATTAAACAGCATTAAACAGCTCCAGCAAAGAGTGCTACTTATTAAAGCCAAACAAATGGCAAGAAGAGAGAATTAACAAACAACAGAACTCCACGGTTCACAACAGCAGCAACAAGAACAACAACAACAGATCGAAAAAGAAACACAACACATAAAAAAAAAACAACAACCACAAAAAGGAAAACAGCAGCTAAAACAACAACTACCGCAGCAGCAACAACAACAACAACAACATCAACATCAGAAACAGCAACAACAACAACAACAACAACAACAACATAAACAGCACCCATGACAGCAGAAACAACAACAACAACAACAGAACCAGCAACAACAACAGCACCAGCAACAACAACAGCAACAGCAAAAAACAACCAAACTACGGGTACCTCCAATCAACACATATAAGATGGAACTAAAGGAAACGATAGAATTATGTAAGTCGGCCATAGGCAATAATTTTTATATTAAAAGACCTAGCGTAGATAGGCACGCAATCCACTGTAACACAGTGGAGCGCTATTATATAATAAAAGATTTATTGAAGGATTCGACGACGGAGTTCTTCTCCTACACCCCGAAAGGGGACAAGCTGCAAACAATGCTGCTGAGGGGGATGGAACCGTCGACTGATCCGGAGAAGCTCCTTGCATTGCTGAAAGAGAAGGAGTGCGAAGGGCTCAAATTCGTGGGGGTCAAGCCATTTGTCACGGCTAGAGCCAAAAGGGAGAAGCGGAAACTACCATTCTTCCTGGTTCAGTTAAGTCCCGACAGCAAACTGGAAGGTCTAAGGAGCATCAAAGTCCTAGACTACCAGGTTGTACACTGGGAAAAACTAAAGAGGAGCGAAAACATTTTACAATGTGTTCGCTGCCAAAGGTTCGGGCACGCCGCGTCGAACTGCGAAATGCAGCCTCGATGTGTGAAGTGTGGAAAGGACCACAAGTCAGAAGAATGCGCTCTAGGTAAGGACGGAGCGTCGGAAAAAAGCCAACTCTCTTGTGCTTTATGTAGGAACACGGGACACACCGCAAACTATCGGGATTGTCCCAAATTCCAATACATAAAAAGAGTAAATCTGGCTCGGCAGCAGAAAGAGGAAGTTAAACGTCCACTCGTGCAGGCACAAACACCAGCCGTTACTCCCCAAGTTACCTACGCCCAAATGGCGGCAGGTAGGGGAAATACGGTACAACAAACAAAGGTAGCTTATCAGGCCCCAGCGCCTAGAGCACCGGAACCTGTACCTGACATGCTAGCTATCTTGCTCTCTATTCAGGGGCAGATGGCTCAGCTTCAGCGTCAAATACAGGAACAGGCTAAGCGGGTAGATCAAATATACGTGCTGCTGCCGGGTCTAACGCACCTCCAGTCGTAATGGGTACGTACATGGCGGAGCAAACCCTGAAGGTCCTTGCAGTGAATGTTAATTCACTGATTAGGTTCGAACGAAGAGCCACACTGTTTAAGTTGCTTAAAGACCAAGCCCCTAATGTGCTTTTGGTTAGCGAAACTAAGCTTACCAAACGACACAAAATGAGGCACAGAAGATATAAAATACTACAGAGAAAACGACCCAACTCCATTCAAGGAGGTGGTGTTGCGATCTTTGTTAGAAAAGGACTGCGTTTCAAAAGAATATACAGTCGTGTAGTACGTAGGTTCCAGGTTACATGGTGTCCGTTTATGCACCTAAAGCTACTCAATCCACCTTATTCATCGCAGAGCTGGAGACACTTTTTCGATTCCTAAGACTGGAATTGGAGGAGAATTACTTTATTATCGGAGGAGATTTCAACGCCAAACATAGAGATTGGGGAAATAATACACCAAATACTAGAGGGAACCTACTATTCAATTGGTGGGGTCAGCACAGTATAATGTATCGACTCGGCCTTAAGGCGACGGATAGTCCGTCGTTTCCCAGACACGGGTCCTATTTGGACCTCTTGCTGTTCGACACACGAATACACCTGACGTGCACTAACCAACATACCATAAACTGTCTACGCACTTTCGTATATGACAGTGACCATTGCGGTCTCAGTACCGAAATAACCATTCCAAACGAAATTGCGGAATTGGAAGAGTTTGTTCAAAGGCATTCCTACAACTATAGTCAGGTGCGCTGGCCGCACTTCTCCAGAACACTGACAAGAGCACTCTCCTCGAATTCGCTCTACCCACCGTCCAATAGAAATCTATCAAGCGAGGAGATTGACAGATATCTAAAACTAATGGACGAGACAATCAAACGAACAATGGACAAAACGATACCTCGGTATCAACACACTGACGACGAAGACTTATTCCGCAACGCAACTATTGACGCACTGCACCGACACAAAAGCAGACTGCTGTCAAGACTAAAAACCTTGTACAGACAGTTTACTGACAGACATAACCCGGAGATCGTGACACTAAAGTCGTCGATCAAAAACCTCCAAATATTAATAAACGAAAATTACAGAAATTCTGTAAGTTTGTATTGGAACAATAAAATTCGGGCTGTAAACACCAGAAACCCGAATATGTTCCCGCAAATAAATAAAATATTTCGGAGAAAAGATCAAAACGACCTTTCGTGTCTTGAAATCGCCCAAACGACGGACAACGAGCACATAGTCATAGCAGCAGGCCTCGATCCAAATGAGGCCGTTGATGATGACAACTTCTTCGTGATCGAGGATCCGCAGGAGAAGGTAGATGCTATAGGAGCGACTTTCCAGGAAGTGTACAAGGCGAATGACATCATTGGCCCCAACCACGACCTGGAAAATCGAGTCCTTGTGCACAATTTCTACCTTCGAAATGAAATAGTGAACTGGCGATTCGAGAGCTTGGGTTTCACCCAGTTCAGTGACGGGAATATGGCAAATAATGTCATCACCAACGAAAGGGTATTACCACCGTTCATTTCGAAGGAAGAGCTCCAAACGATCTTCGAATCACTTAGAAGTAAGAAATCAGTGGGAACCGATGAAATACCGAACATTGTGCTTCGACATCTCCCACTAGAAGCGGTGGACATTTATACCACCCTGTTTAATAATGCAATGAATAATGCACATTATCCAGCGCATTGGAAAACTGCGGTGGTACATCCCATTCCCAAAAGGAATAAAGATACATCCAATCCGGCGAATCTCCGCTCGATCAGTCTTCTTCCAAACATCAGTAAGGTTTTGGAGAAGGTGATCAATAGAGTCCTGACTAAGTGGGTTGAGGACAAACATATAATTCCGGATAATCAGTTCGGTTTCAAGGCGGGGCATGATATCATTCATGCTGCGTCTAAACTGGTTTCTGATATCCAATGGAACAAAAGCAAGAAACAGTGCACTGGTGCCTGCCTGATTGACTTGGAGAAGGCCTTCGATACCGTATGGTTAGAAGGGCTCTTTTTCAAGCTGGACAGGTTGGGCATTAGTAAACCACTTCTGTATATTCTCTTTGATATGCTCTCCAGTAGACAGTTCATCGTGAAGAATGGCGATGTGACCTCTGCTGGAACATTTAACATTAAAAACGGTCTGCAACAAGGTGCGGTGAATTCGCCGATCCTATTCAGCATTTACACAAGTGATTTGATAGGTTCACTTCACCATGCCATAGCGTACGCAGACGACTTAATCGCGTACAGATCAGGTCCAAAGATTGAGGTCATTAACATACTCTTGCAACGTGACTTCGATAAAATTAAACGATATTGCGACGGCTGGAAGTTGAGAATCACCTTTCAGAAGTCGGAAACCATTTTGTTTACGACGCCTTTGTCTGGGGCCTCTAGGGATACCAGAAAGAATTGGCGGAAGTTTTCGAACGTGGGACAGCACGGGCAGCCACTTGCTTGTCGAAATGTAGTCAGATACCTTGGGATCTGGCTAGATCAATATCTGTATTTTAACAAACATATAGATGTTGCTCTGGCCAGAGCCAGAGGTGCTTTTGCCCTTACAAGGAGACTGTTTTATAACAGCCAACTCGATGCGAGTGTGTGTGGTTCAACGTGAGAGCAAGTTTATTGGAAAAGATTCGGGTGTTTGAGAGGGCTTGCCTTAGGGCTTGTCTTCGCTTATACAGAACGCCAGAATCTGAGTACATAAAATTCTATCGTAATGAGGTCTTATACAATAGGGCGAACCTAATAAGAGTGGACAATTTTGTTATTAAGTTGACTCGAAGGCACATTGCAAGAGCAATGACCTCGTCAAACAACTCCAGAAGCGTTCCTCTACTTCGATATGAAAGGTCTGATCCAGGACAGATTAGCGGTGCCGCTAATCTTCCACGTCGCTCGGACAGCTGCGGGCAGGCGACTCAACTACGACAGAGACGTCGCACATGGCAGTGCGGAGCGTCTCCGGTTCAATAGGGCGGTAGGAAGTCGCGACATGAGGGATGTTGCTCGGCAGCACCAACAATTTTGGTGGCTAGTTGAAGGTAGGGAGAGTTCGTCGTCGAATTCCACAAATTATAGGTAGCTTCATGTGAAGCAAAGTCGGTCGTCTGTCTATTTTATTAGCCATGGCCGACTTACATAGTTTTAGGTAGCATTAAGTTAGATTTAAGGAGAAAAAAAAAAATAAAAAGAATATAAATAAATAAAAAAATAAAAAACAAAAAATACACAAAAAAAATTAAAGAAAAAAAAAACAAAAAAAATTATATTAGAACAGATGTGGATAACACATTCTGAAATAAGGGGTAGTTTAAGTAGGATTAAGTAGGTTAAGACTTATTTTTAGGTAGTCTATAGGTTTAGTTTTAAGTTTTATATTATAACAAAAAAAAAGTTCTGATACTAAGTTTTGTTAATTAAAATTCATTTTCTTAATTTTTAATGTTAATAAATGTAAAAAACAAAATAGACTGTAAGCAACGTCGAAAGACATATATTAGGTATTATGTTTAACCTAGAGTGCCCGCATGGGGCCAGTAAGTTAGAATAAGATTATCTGTAAGTTATTTAAGCTAATTTTTAAGCATTTTTTTGTCTAGCTTGTAAGTGTAAACGAATTAATGAAAATAAAAATGCATTTAAAATGAAAAAAAAAAATAAATGAAATGAGTGGACGTGCTTCCAAATCGGAAGGTTCAGTGTTCGAATTCCAGCCTCGCCTGAAAGACATATCATCCATTTTTTCAGTTAACGAAAATCAAGTAAGACGAGTAGTTGACTAGAAATCAACATCAAGCCAAATTCCACTAAGAATTTAGTCTCCCCATTAAATGTTGGATGCCACCCATGGAGCGAAATAACCACTGAGCCCAAACATCTTTCTTTCTCTCTCTATCCCATTTTCTAAAAAAACTTAACACAAGCTGAGGCATTATAAGTTTATTCATGTATTCATACCCACTTGAGTGTTAAGTTCTTTAAAAAAATAAAAAATGTCCGATGAAGTGAAACCAGAATTCCTGTTGTGGAAAAAATACAAAATCGGCTTTCCCTCTGCCTGGGTTTGCAGTCAAGTTTTCACGGACAGCTCCAAAGCCAATGTAGGATGTGGCGCTGGTGTCTTTCTGGAGGACGACAGCGTTAGATTTCACTTCATGTTAGGAAAGCTCGCTTGTGTCTCCCAAGCGGAAATTTACGCAATCCTAATGGCAGCGAAATATATTGTGAAGAACCGGTGGAGAGGGCGAAGGATTTGCATCTGTAGCGAAAGGCAAACTTCGCTTAGAGCCTTGCGACTCTTAGCCTTGCGACTCTTAGCCTTGCGACTCTTAGCCTTGCGACTCTTAGCCTTGCGAGCCTCTTACGACTTCCAAGCTAGTTCAAGAATGTAAAAGATCACTAAACGCAGTCGGAAGTCTAAATTCAGTAACCATTGTCTGGGCCCCAGGTCACAATGGGATCGCGGGAAATGAAATCGCCGATGAGCTTCCCAGACAAGGTTCAGAGGAGAGTTTTTCAGGACTCAAACCTGCGTTGGGTCTACGAGCGTCCTCGGTTAAGACTTCCATTGACAGTTGGGTCTCATATAAGTACAACTGTAGATGCCATAATTCCCTGGGATGCAAGGAGACTAAATAAATGCTTCCCTCTAGCAAGACAGTGGTCTTTCTGCTATCGCTCAGAGGAAAGACTGCAGGTTGATTACTGGCGTCGTGGCAGGGCACTGGGCATACTTTTGCAAAGCACTTAAATATTCTGGGCATAAGTAACACAATATCCTGCGATGCTTGCTTTGAAAATGATGAAGACACCGCGAAGAACTATGCCTGTAAACGTCCGGTGCTGGTACTGTATGCAACTTATCATGAAGCGCCTACTCATCTCTCTTCGTAAGATTGAAAGATGTCATTAAAACGAACTTACAAAGAGTACAGTGATCTAAAGAAAACAAAAAGGACTTGACGTAGCCACAGAGAAAATAATCGCATGATGGCGGCGCTCAGTTGACGAACGCCGCCGTGAGATGACCTATTTCCCAAATCTCTCCTTTACATCTTCGGGCGTTGCATAGCTTGTACGGCACGCAGCCCAGTCTTGTTGGAACCATAGATCGGATATATCGATGTTGTTGAGCTCTGACCCAGAAAGTCGATTAACATTGCTCTATGTATACTTGAGACCATTGACGGTAACAGTGTCTCCTTCCTTATTTCGAAAGAAATAAGGCCCCTGATGCCGCCATGCCATAAACCACACCAAACAGTCAAGGATGCATTGATGCTTGCCCGAACACTTGTGGATTGTTTTCGCTTCAATAAATGCAATTTTGTTTGTTGACATAACCGCTGAGCCAAAAATGGGCCTAGTCCGAGTAGACGATTTTTTGGCCAAAATCCCGATCTCCGGCCAACATTTCCAGCCCCCAGTTAACGAACTCACTGCGTTGTTTAGGTCGTTCGGCTTTAATTCTTGCATCAGCACAACCTTATACGGGTGTAGGCCCAAATCCACCAGCTAATCGGCGCCGAATCGACATTTATGTGTCTTCTTCGATACTGGCCGTTACGGTGGCTATGTTTTCTTCATTTCACACCAATCTCGGTCTGCTTGGTGGCTTAAGATTCAAAAGAATGTACTCACACCCAAACTTTTCCACGGTGCAACGAATTGCCTGCACACTGAAGCCATATATTTACAACTGATCGCAAATTTGGGTAATACTTTTTAATAATTTCCACACTTTGGGCAAGTATAAAACGATGCATGATGAAATGGCAAACCTTACTGAGTGTTTTGACAGCTCGATGTCATAGGTAAACTTGACAGCTGCTGCAACATAACAATCGGAAAGACTGTCATTGCTATCTGGTCACCCGTTCCCGGCACCGATAAGACGATGCCCCAAACCAAACGGTAACACTTTCTGTTTCTGGGATCTAACTATCCCCGCGGTAGGTTCCCACCAGGTAGCGCTTTGACGGCAGCTAAACCTGGGAAACGAAACGGGCCCCACGTGATTTTTCGCCGGAATCACGAAACCTTTTTTCCCCGAAGACTAAAAGAAACGACAAAAAAAAATGGAAGAAAACAAAACCTAGTTTTTTTCCTCAATGTTATAAAGCCCCGTTGGGGCTCGAAGATTTATTAAAAAAACTTTTTTGTAGTGGTACACTCGTCGATAGAGTGACCCGCTATTTTTACAGTCCCGAAGTGAAGCAAAAAAAAAAACGTTAGCTAACGTTAGTGTCCCGTCTGTTCTCGGGAATTTCAAGCGCACGCGCGGCTTACCGGAGTCTCGATTTATAGAATAAAAAAACGCCTTTTTTTTTTTTTTTTTTTGGGTCCTAGCGGTATTGTGTCCCGTTCTGGCACAGTCCTTTAATCCTTACGTCCCGATATTTCCGCTATGCAGTCCCGTTCCTGTCTTCTTTTTATTTTTCCTTTGTGTGTTTTTTTTTTGTGAGCTCGCGACTTAATACACGCTATATAAGCTACTCTACTTTGTTTTGGAAAGGAAAAAAAACACGACAGAATTGCTTTTCGCAATTCGCAACTTTCGCAGAAAAAAACAAACTTTGCTTTCCGCAAAAAAAAATTGCAAAAATAAAAATATCAAAAAGACTTGGCTGACCCTCCCGGTTTGCTGGTCGTCACCAAAGTGACCTCCAGATCTTTTATGTTCCACAGCTGCCGCCAGACACACACACCCATTCACACGTACACTTTCTCGCACATACATTCAGCACTAGTGGACCCCACGACTTGATTTCTCGCTACAACAAGCGAGCTTTGCTAGTGTGTGCACCCGTGTCCGACTAGGCCTCTCACAGATTCCATTTTCTCCATTCATACTAAACTAATCAGTCTCGGAGTTCGCTCCCGCTTTCAGTTATGACTGGGAACTCCACTGAGCGAGTTTATGGAAGCTGTGGATCCAAACTATGCCTAACCATTCTCCTACTTTTATGTTCTACAAAAGAAATTGCGAAAAGCTGAGTTTCTTTCCTTTCTGATAACCGGGTAATTTTCCCCCGTCGGATTACCACGATAAAATTTATTTCCAAACCTAAAACGAGCGCGAAGGAGAAGGGAAATGCGATGGGACGGTAGCTAGAGTGTCGGGACAAAAGGAAAGAAGTGTAGATCCGTTGGATCGCCGCCCCTCACAAAAGCTAAGTTTAGTGCCTTTGCAAATAATAATTTGTTGTTTTTTGATATTTTTATCCGGAGTTCCCTAACTACTCCGGTGGATCGGCGTTCAGATTTGGGGGGGTGGGGACTGATCACTAGCGTGCCACTCCTTACAATTATTTATTTCTTTTTTTTTAGTAGTTGGGCTCTTCTGCCCTCGGCCACGGCCGGTTTGGTGATTTAGACTTTTGGGTGGTTTCTTCTTGTAGTTGGAGTTGGAGTTGTTGTTGCTGTTTTGTGTTGTTATTCGTAGGTTTTTGTTGTTTGCAGTCTAAAATTGTTATTGTTTGTTGTTGGTTGTTGTTTGTAAGTTTGTGTGTTTGTATATTCCCTCGTTGGAAGCTGTATTAATACTTGGCCGTCCGCCTATACGCCTCTGCTGCTCCTTCCGTGCTCCATCGATGGGGTGCTGGCTTAAAAGGGGTCGTCATCCCTTCACCCATCGAACCTAACTTTTACAGCTGGTGCGTCGTTGGGGTGTGTTCGATTGTCTTGGCCGTCCGCCTGCACACCACTGTTGCTCCTTTGTTGCTCCCTCGTTGGGGTGTTGCTGTAAAAGAGATCGTCGTCTCTTCACCCATCGATCACTTGGCTCGTAGCTAGCTCTGGCTAGCTGCATCCACATCAGTTGTGGGATGTGATGCTGGTGCTTGTACCCCCCCATCGGCAGCGGGATGGGGTGTTCCCTTAGCCTCTTATTGTTTGGCTATCGTTATGATGTAGGTTCCAGGTATTGCCTTCCCCCACCCGTCATCATAGTGTTGGGGTGTCTGGATTGCAAGGACCGTCCGTCCCCACCCGTCGGCGACTTTCAGACGTCCTGTCTGATACTGCCCGTTGCGAGTCTCCCGTCTATCTATGGGCTCCGACAACGGTGTTCCCGGTGGACCTCCTGTCGCACCCTGGGGTTCTTGGTTCGTCGTGAGTCTCTCTACTGTCCTTAGGGCTTCACCGACCGAACCTCCTCGCACTCTTCCGCCAGAGCTCGGTGTTCCCACTCAAAGAAAAGAGGGACCGAAGGGACTTACAGGGAAAAAGGGAGCCAAACTTGTTGCGGGAAAATTTACCACAACACACCCTATGCTTTGACAATAGTAATACGATCATAAAGATGTTGATATTGCTGCTTTGCACGTGCATTGTGCACTCACCCCCGACCCCCTATTCAGTCATCTGTTTTTGTTCCCTATTCTGACTCTGTCGTCTTTCCTCTCCAAAGTCTCGTTCTGCTCGAACTGCCTCACAACGCGCGCTACCCCCTACCATTTCCTGACGCTTTTTCGTGTTATTGAATTTTTAGCATTCACAACGATGGGTGTTAAGGAGAGTTTGACGTGGAATTACTTTATTGGTTACGTAGGAGCACTACTGGTGGAAATAGTGATACGACATTGTAAAGCTAGGAACACTTTATCCACTGGATAATATTACTGTCATTTATAAGTACATATTATCGCACGGTTTTGAGTGTCATCTAGTGGGTGCCAAAAGGACTAAAGATTCGTTTCATCGGAGTTCAGAACCACTACATTTCGCTTTTTCGTTTCATCGGAGTTACGAATTATTGCCCAACGAGCAATAAAAAAGTTTAACTTCAAAAGTTTAGTTTTAAAAATTTCAGATTTCTTGGAAACTTCCGTCAACATTCGGGGTGATGTTTAATAAAATTATCATTTCTGTAGAATTCTCTGTTGGGTCCGATTACGCTGTAAGTATGTTGAAAAGGTCTTCATTCCGCCCCATACTTGCAATCTTGCGCGTAATTCTGCAATATATTTCTTGTAGTCTTTATTGTTGGATTCCTGAGTTTCTGCTGACAATTCTCCAAGTGTTAATGATTGATACTCGATTATATTTTAACTTTGTGCCAACATCTTATAAAGAGCATGTGTGGGACGCTTTGACTTTAATAACTCTGTTGTTTTCTTGGCATACTCCCCAAACTTGACAATGTAAACCTTTTCCCTGTAATTTAAAATATCAGGTGTTACTTCAAGCCCCGTTATTACCTCTCTATTGACTCCAGTTATTTGAGTTGTTGCCCTTGATTTTTGAAAAAGGCTCCTCGAAATATTACCATCATTACATAGTATATCAAAATCCTTATTTTGCTCTATCCACATCGAGCCTAATCGCGAAAATGCTTTTGGATTTGTGTCCTCTTTTTTCTTTCAATATCGTATCCATCTTGTAGAAGTGTTAGTTTCTGAATAAATCCCATGCTCCCGATTATTGCATGTAATGAAGAGATTCCATGTTCATAGTTACTCGTATGTCCCTCATCATTTGATTCATCTTGATTCTTGAGATTTTTTTGCGTTCCTTTGCATATGGGACTGTATTGACTTTGACTTTGTTGACTTTGTATCTATTATTCCATTCAGGACTTTTCCATCAATCATAGTCATAGGTGACAACTATCCCTATTTCGTCATTAACTTTATATACAGTATGGTAAAGAATAGGAATTTGACTTTTTATATCGTTCACTGAACTTTTTAGCAGTTTTACAGTTCCTTTGCATATTAAATCTATTTTTATGAAGAACAACACAACGGGGAAAAGTTTCGTCATCAACAGCATTGATGAGTTGAATGCTTATGCCAAGAGATGTCAACAAAATTCACCAGAACTGGAAGAAGGCGTTGTAAGCTACGAATCAGAAGCCTGACCACACCTCTTTTCTTTTCTTTTTTTCTCAATTTTATGATTATTCTGTATAAATATTTTTCCTTGCTTGTACTAAATTTTCTATATAAATGTTTTATAAGCCTCTTGTTTTGGCTATGTTCACCAATTCCTCCTATTTCCCCCTCTTTACATTTTTCCGACATGCATGTGTGGTTGGTTTTCGCCCTTCTTATTTGTATACCAATTTTCTTTGGTTAGTCAATGAACTCCCTTTTAGAATCAAATAACAGAGATTCGATTGACGGCGGTATAGATAAAAACTTGTATGCAATGATTAGAGTACTTGGTTCGCAGCGCAATGGGTTGAGAGTTTGCCATTTGAACGCACAAAGCCTGAATCCAAAATTGGACGAATTTCGGTATTTATTCATAAAGTCTGGCGTCGATATTATTTGTGTTTCTGAGACATGGTTTGATCCGGAGTTATGCGATAATATTTACGAGGTCGACGGTTACAACTTATTTCGTGCTGACAGGTATGGACGATCGGGTGGGGGAGCCGCAATGTATGTAAGAGATGGCATTAGATGTGATCTCGTTCATAAATCGCACCTTGACTGCCCCCTGCAATATCTTTTCGTGAAGATTACTTGCTGTTCATCGCAAATACTTATCTGCACGGCCTACAGACCCCATAAAAATGTCAATATTTCACCACTGCTTGTTAGCTTGGAACAGCATTCTTGTATAACTTCTCAGATCGTACTCTGCGGCGACCTTAACTGTAATCTTCTGCACAATAGCACCTCTGCACCTATAATCGGCTCCATGAACTCTCTAGGCTTACCCCCTGTCAACTCCTCGGCAGCAACTCACTTCATCAGTAGCTCTAGCACATTACTTGATGTCTTTTTTGTTAACGATCCCGAACAGGCTCTACTTTATAATCAACTCCTTGCACCTGATTTCTCCAAACACGACCTCATCTTCTTAATCTACGATTTTGAAGTACAGGTACATGTTAAACATCTCCAATATAGGGATTTTAGATCGGTTAACCAAAATAGTCTATTAAGTGACGTTCGTGAAATCGACTGGGGCAGAATCTATAGGCTCACCTCAGTCAATGATCAACTTTCGCTTTTGAACAGCAATATCGGGGAGTTATTCGAAGCTCATGTTCCATTACGCAGGAAGGTAATTTCTCATACAGTTCCCTTATGGATAAATCGGGATATCACTGAGCTGATTGTCAAGAGAAACATAGCGTACTCTAGATGGAAGCGGTGTAGAATTCCAGAGCTACATGCAATCTACTCCACCCTTCGGAATAAAGTTGTGCATAAAATTAGATTGGCTAAACAAAATTATTACGCAAACCACCTCAACCCTACGGGTTCTGGCAAAAATGTCTGGAAGGCTTTAAGAAGTTTAGGTATCGGTAAAAAAAATCTGCAAGGTCCCCGACAATATTGATTGTAATCTTTTGAATGCAAAATTTCTGGATATAAACAAAACCAGTTCAAACGTACCTGCTGATTTGTTTCCTGACCCACCCGAAGAAGCTGATAGAACCTTTAGCCCTATGTTGCTTGATGAGACTGATGTTGTTGCAGCATTACTGTCAGTAAAATCAAATGCTATAGGTTTGGACAATATAGATCCCAGGTTCGTTAAACTGCTTTTACCCTTTATTTTGCCTTACCTCAAACATCTATACAACTCTATACTAACAACCTCTGAGTTCCCAGCTGATTGGAAAAAAGCCATGATTATTCCAATTTCGAAGGGTGGCAGCGGTTCAGTAGATTTTACACCAATTTCTATCTTACCCTTTTTGTCAAAGGTTTTTGAAAAAGCAATTTCAGGACAGATACAAAGGTTTCTCGATGTCAATAATCTCCTTAATGGTGCTCAGTCCGGATTCAGAGCTAATCGGAGCTGTAAGACCGTACTACTTAATATTGTTGATGAGATACGCATAGCAATGGATAGGAAGGAAGTAAGTTTGCTTACTCTTCTCGACTTCTCCAAGGCTTTTGACTCAGTCGATCATGCGATCCTCTGCTCTAAACTAAAAAGCTTGTTTCGCTTCTCTTCAACCGCAACCAAGATTTTTCAATCACACCTTACAGGGAGACATCAGTGTGTAGTGGTGTACCACAGGGATTAATTTTAGGCCCTCTTTTTTTCGTACTTTACATTAAAAATCTTCCCCAGGCGGTCAGACACTCCACTGTCCTCATGTTCGCTGATGATGTGTAAGTCTTTATTAGTAGCCCACCTGCTGCACTTGCCCAGGCATCAGAAGCAATGAACAACGATTTGTATTGCATACAGCAAGGGGCACAGAGTAATAATCTGAGTCTGAATCCAGCTAAGTGTAAATCGATTGCCATAAACCGTACCAAATTAGATCTTGGAATCATCTTTAATGACACGCTTACCTGGTCTGACCACATAAACGCTACCATTGGTAAAGTTTATGCTGCAATTCGCGTTTTATGGGCCTCAAAACACTTCGTCCCTATTAAAACCAAAACTTTACTGGCTAAAGCTCTTCTTCTTCCTACTCTGCTGTACTGCTACGAAGTTTATTGTAACACCAATTCTAACTCGTTAAGAAATTTAAATGCAATATTTAACAACATTACCAGACACATTTACAATCTTCGACGTTATGACCACGTATCACAACACTCAATAAAAATCGTTGGCTGTTCCTTAGTTAACTTTTTGAAATTCAAAGCTTTGTGTTGCATCCACCAAGTCATGCGAACTGGTCAACCAGACTATCTCCATAGAAAATTGGACTTTCCAGTTTCGCAGGGATCGCATGTGATTATCCAACCAAGATACTCCTGCTTGGCATCCGAACGCACTTTCTTTGTTTATACCACATGTCAGTGGAATTCTCTACCAATCGAAATAAGAAGCATCGCAAATCACCGCACTTTTAGAACCTCCCTCCTGAAATTCCTTTCATCGTCCTAGTCTCCCTGTGAACATTAGCTTTAAATATAAATTTTTATACATCAATAGAATTTCGATAACACATGAATTATAAAATAATTTTCATACTTTCCTTCTATCTATGTACACGTTTACAATACTTTAAATACTCTTTTGAATTTTGTTAAGCCTTACGCTAACTACAAGAAATCATTCTTTTTGTGTAAGTTATGTTTAATAAATAATAATAATAAATAATAAAAATAATAATAAATAAATGGGCTGGCAAAAATGAACTGGTGATAGACTCCAATGTTCACCATTTGAACTGTTAAGCTTCACTGAAACAGCTGAGGCCATAAACATGTTTGCGTCTAGTGTATTTATTTTTTGCTTATAGGCATCTTGCCCAGATTATCCATTACAGCCCCACTTACTTTCCCCTAATTCCCCCTCAGTTTTGCTTTCTAAGAGCCGATGTCCTGAAGTTTCACCCAAGCTGATATTTCCGTGATTTATATGTTTCTATTGACAGACCCAAATCCATGAACAAAGACAATGCATCATATTTTATTGCTAAGGCATTAGTCAGAACTTCTGGGGTTATGTTTTCGGTAGCATTTATTAGTTAAATTTTTTTGATGTACGTCGAGCACTCAATTGTTAGTTTCCTGGGACTTCCTTTTGATGATTTTGACGTACCTGGTAAATCACACGTTCCTTCTGTCCTCGCATTCCTTGTTCTTTTTGAGATGATTCTTTCTCGATCTATGGTATAAGCTTTGACTCATTTTTTTTTCAATTTCGGGCACCTTTCAGCTTGACAAATTTTCATCGCTTTCACTTTTTTACAGCTCACATGAACTCGAGGTCTTCGCCAAAAAATTTGCCTCCCATTTTTACTCTTTAACTAATCGTGTAATTATTGACAATATTTTGAAAATAAAACCAATAATAAATGTTTATTACTCATTACAAGAAAAATGAAAATATGGGTTTGGGTTTCTAATTTTGCACAGCGTTGTACTTCTCAAATGAGAATGAGAGAGAAAAGAAAATAAAATTGGCTGACGTCTTCAAATCAAATATCTCTGGCAGAAAGAGTGCTAGTCAGTGAACTAAAAAAAAATTGCATTATAGATCCGCCAGCAGTTTTGCTTAAATGGGACACTGTCTCCTCGATAACGACGTGAATGCCGCTGCTGATATGATCGCAGACACTATTCTCTTTGGAGTGAGATCCTTTATCCCTCATCGGAGGAAGATTATCAGACCAAAAGAAAAGGCATGGTACAACTCAAGCTGTAAAGAGGCTATCAGGGTGGCCGTGACTCAAGTGGTAGTGGACCGGCTTCCAAATCGGAAGGTTCGGTATTTGAATTCCAGCCTCGCTCGAAAGCCATATTCATTTTTTCAGTTAACGAAAAGATGAGTAGTTGACTAGAAATCAACATCAAACCAACTTCCACTAAGAATTTAGTCTCTCCATTAAATGCTGGATGCCACCCATTGAGCGAAATAAGCACTGAGCCGAAACATCTTTCTTTCTCTCTCTATCCGATTTTCCAAAAAACCTAGCATATGCTTAGGAATTATTAGGCCCACTTGAGAGTTAAGTTCTTTAAAAAAAAAAAACCAAAACAAAAAAAAAGAGGATTGTTTTTCTGGTCTTTCAAGACCAACCCGATAGAGAAAGACCGAAAAAAGTTCAATCGTGCCAGGAGTGACTGCCTTTCTTAAGCGTGTAAAATTACAATACTATCAAAAACCGAGGCTAAAAATAATACAATGTCCCAAAGGTAGTAACAATTTTTGGTAGCTCGTCAAAAACTTTAGAAATCCTCCATCCCAACGCTCATTTTGGTAACATTTCAGCTGTCAGTTCTTTGGGCAAAGCTAATCTGCTTGCTACCCACTCGTCAGTAGTAAAAGTACTTAAAGATCTAAGTATTAAAAAAAAAAAAAAAAAATTCTCATTTTTCGGCGACGACCACGGGGTCGTCAAAAATGTTAATTTCAAATATATCACAATCCGCCGAAAAATGGCTCCCTGCACCAAAGTAATGGTCTTTCATCAACAAATTAGACAAAAAAAAAAATTGGAAAGCAGCCGGTCCAAACTTCAAGACACTAAAATGGCTGTAACTCCTAAACTAAGAGCCTGTGGGGCATATTATGCATTGTAAAAAAAAAATTACAAGTAGCCGGTCAAACTTCAACACTAAAATGGTTGTAACTCCTAAACTAAGAGCCTGTGGGGATCATGTTACGCTGCATAAAAAAAAATTTTAAAACATTGAAATGACAGTAACTCCTAAGCATAATATAACCCCAACAGGCTCTTTGTTTAGGAGTTACAGCCATTTTAGTGTTGAAGTTTGGACCGACAAACGACAACGAAATCCGAATTTGATTGTGTTGGTGGAAGTGTTGGTTGTTATGTCTTCGTGATAACTGCTGATCTGGTTGTTTTGTGTAGATGATTAATATAAGTGACAATGTGAGAACTAAGTATCCAATAGCGAAGTTGTGATGACTGCTAACTTGAAGTTTATGAGGTAGGCCAAGAACTTCTTGTTGTAAGATAATCCTTTGTAAGTCTGTTAGATTTTCAATTTGGGTATCGTAGCGGGTAGGTTTGAATTCTTGGAACAATTACTTGTGATGTCCTGGTGTTGAAATTTCCGATATGTTCCCAAAGCTTGTGTAGGACCCTTTCAAGTTGGTGGAGAATGTGTTATGACCTTGGATAGTGATAAATTTTTGTCTAAGTATACATCCGGTCTGCAACGTTAGCATTCCGGCACCTTCTGAAAGCATTTGTACATTTTCCTTTCCAAAGATCGCAGTAAGTCGAGATGGGTTGTTTGTAGCATATAACCATTGATTTTTGTGCTCGAGTTGAATCCAAGTTGAATTTGTGGTTGATTTTTTTAATACACAAGTAGGTTGTGTTTCGTTATTGAAAAGACCCACTTCGCAAGAGCAGACCTCTGCTCCTTCGCTGTATCTTGTTTGTACGTTGAGACATAAATATTGTTCATAGCTTAAATTGATGCAGCCTTCTAAAGTGGCGGACTGAATTGGAAAATATTGGTCGCGATGTGCGTTCAGAGCCAGTATTGGTGCACAGGGGGTGATTGCTAACATGGTGTTGTTTATGAAGTTTGGTATAGGTGTCATCCTAAACAGCTCGTAGTGTTCTTGGTATACTAATGGAAGAGTGATCCAAAATATGGCTCGGTTATCCGTTATTCCTCCCTTTACTGTCATCAGTTTGTATAGCTTTAAGAAATCTTCTTCGTCTGCGGGTACCTCTAGAAATGTTGGTAAGTGAGTGTTGATGATTTTCAGCTCCCTTTTTAGTTGATGCGTTGACAACATTGAACTGATTTTGCCGTGGTGAGTGTCCGTGAGTACATCAATAAGCGATGATAGCAGTCTTTGAATGTTGATTATCATTAAAATAAGTTGAGATGAGAGAGATGCGACGATCTGAGACATTTTGGCTTGATAGCTTTCTTCACCGTTACCACGTGTCCTTGCTCTTATTTCGCTTAATTGGTTGTTGATCTGATCAAATCTACTTTTAATAATTACTTGGTCTTGTTTTACAATATTTATTGTTGAGTCGATAACTGAGGTTTGATTTCTAAGTAACCTTAATAAGTGATTTTCGTTTGTGTTAACTTGTTCTATTGTGTCTCTCATCCGTTCTGCATACTCCGAATCCAATACTCCAAATAGAGAATTAGCAATTTTTCCAACTATGTTAATAGCTCCTCTTTTAGTTCTTTCGGTTCTTTTGTTTGGTAAAACCATATTTTCCGACTGCAGTTCGGATATTACATGTCAAAGTTGATTTAGTACGTGTGTGCAAAAGCTCCTCTACTGAATATCTTGACATAAATGGATAATGCCTTATATTCTTCTATCAACGGACTAAGATTATAATGTACGATGAAGTTCCATTCGCTTGTCGCTATTTTTGCAGAATTAGACAAAGTGTTAATAATGACGCAATTCCACTGGCGCCAGATGTCCTTCGCCTTTTGGACGGTGTTGTGTGCAGTAGTTCTGGTGCTTGAGTGCTATGTTCATCTGCAGTCTCAGATGCGGTGTCATTGTTTACTTCATTCTCAAGGGTAGTGGTGCTAATTTGTGAATTGGACGTTTCCAGATTCCAGATTTTGTTTTAACATCGACTACTCGAACAGCACCATCATCAGCCTTATACGTTTTAATGATTCTACCGAGCGGCCATTGAAGTGCTGGAACGTTGTCTTCCTTTACAATGACCATGTCCCCGTGACCATGATATTCTTAGAAAATTTCTTTCATTTGTGACGGTATTGAAGTTCGGAAAGGCATTCCTGCGACCATCTCTGCCAAGATTCGTGCTTGAGATGCGAAACCAAGTTCCATCTAGTCACAAGAGTTGTTTGTTTCATCGGTACGAGTAGGTTCCCCGATCAGAAAGTGTCCTGGTGTTAATGCTGTTAGATCGTTAGGGTCACTTGAAAGTGGCGTGAGTGGTCTAGAGTTTAATATAGCTTCGATACCAATTAGTACCGTTTCCAACTCTTCATACGTCAATGACGCCGTTGATACACTCCTTCTTAACAAGTGTTTTGCTGATTTCACTGCTGCCTCCCAGAGATCTCCAAAATGTGGAGCCCTTGAGGAATAAAGTTGAAGTGTATCGCATTATTACTGCATTCCCTTATAATAGTAGTGCCTGCCTTTTCTGAGTAAATAACGTTTTCCAATTCGGGCAATTGATTATTTGCTCCCACAAAATTTGCGTTATCACAATATAAGTGCTGGCAATGTCCTCTACAACCGATGAATCGTTTTAGCGCTCCAATAAATGATTCGGTAGATAAATCGCTTACAAGCTTTATATGTACTGCCTTTGTGGCGAAGTAGCAGAAGATTGCCACATAAGCCTTTTGAGGTCGTTTACGGCGAATTTTATAATGTATCCAAAATGGTCCGCAGTAATCGACTCCTGCATTTATAAACAGCCTCGCTGGTGTTATTCTTGATGGCGGTAAGTTCCCCATAACTCGTTGAAGTAACTCAGGTCTGGCTCTGCTGCATTTCACGCAGTGGTGTACTATTGATCGTGCTATTATCTTGCCTTTGATTGGCCAAAATCGTTGTCTCATCTGCGCCAATAATGTTTGTGGGCCACAGTGGCTATGCTTCTCATGGATTTCTTGGCGTCAAATGGCAGTGTTCCAGCCTTTAATCGGCCTCCAACTCAAATTATTCCCTTGCCATCCAGAAATGCAGCGAGGCTGTTGAAGTTACTCTTCTGCCCTGATTCCTTGTAGGTCTGCAGGTCACTGATTTCTTCCATGAAGAATGAAGCAGTATACCATTTTGCCGTTGGGCGTTGATGCATCTGGAATTATTACAAAAGCGTAGGATATATCCAATTATCCTTTGAAGAGTTTTGAACGAATTGTGGTGGTTAATCTTATAAATCATTTCTTGGTTGGAACTATAAGTAGCTGTTGCTTCAGTTGGTATTTTTCGCTTTCTATCTCTGTCTTCTGGAATTGAGAACTCCTTAATATATTTTGATGGCTACATATCTTGATGGCCAGATAAGAAAAGTGGACCATAAAACCAAAGTGTGCATGATGGTAACTTATCTGGTTGAATTCCCCTTGATAATGCATTCGCTGTATTGTATTTTGACGATACATGTCGCCATTGCTGGGGAAGCGTAAGTCCTTGTATAACAGCAACTCGATTGGCTACAAACGTTTGGAACGATGAAGAAGGGGAGTTAATCCAAGCGAGGACAATTTCAGAATCAGTCCATAAGAATGTGGGTGTATCCGTGAGGTTCAGGTCCATATTAATTGTTTCCGTTAACTGAACGCCTAGAACTGCAGCGCACAATTCCATTCTTGGCAAAGTTTGTTTCTTTAGTGGAGCAACTCTTGATTTGGAACATAACAATCTTACGATTACCCTTCCATCCTTCGTAATTGTTCTTAGGTAGATAACTGCTCCATAAGCCTTTTCAGATGCATCGCAGAAGGCGTGGATCTGTGTTGCTGTTGTAACAATGGTGACACATGTGGCGTTGAAATTGAAAATTGTTTAGTTCCTTTAAGTTATTTCGAAATGTAATCCATCTTGTATGTAGCTCGGCTGGCAGTGCTTCATCCCATGATAATTGTAATAGCCATAACTCTTGGACGAATATTTTTGCTGTAACAACTATTGGAGATCTGAAGTAACAATCCGTTTTGTTACTCTACTTGTCGCACATAAATTGGTTATAATACAAAATGTATCAATTTTCGGTTGCCATGTTAGTCCTAATGCCTTGATTGACGCACTATTTTCTTTGCTGAAGTCGAGATCGATTTCCTTATCCTCTGGTGCGATGCCTTGTAGTAGATGGGGATGATTGGCGCTTCATTTTCGTTGATTTTGTATTTCTAATGCAGTTGATAAATTGTCATTTCCAGTTAGGCAGTCATCGACATAAAAATCGTTGTGTAGAGCATGAGCGCCTAATGCCAACCTTTCGCTATTTTTCTTTGCTAGTTGCTGCAAGCACTTCGTGACTGAATATGGTGCTGCTCTTGTGCCGTAGGTCACCGTATTTAATTGATAGTAGCGTAAAGGTTCCTTTACATATATTCTCTATACGATTGTTTGGTATCTTCGATCGTCCGGGTGAATGATTATTTGAATATCTGTGCAAAAGACATATCATGGTAACCGGAATCGAAGTAATAATGAAAATAATTCGCCCTGTACCGTGGGACCAGTATACATGATGTCATTTACTACATGGAGTGAAAAGTGACATAATTGACCGCCAGAATGCGTTCGTTCATATTTAGGCAGACATGCCAAATTTCAGTGCGATACTGTCTTTAGTTTTGTTTTGACAACGTGTTTGGGATCATGTTGAGTATGGACAAAAACGATTTTCGTTCTCTCATAAAACATCATTTTTTGAGAGATAAAACGGCGAAGGAAACAAAAGAGAAGTTGGATAAATATTATGGGGCTAATGCTCCGTCAGATTACACCGTCAAATATTAGTTTCGAGAGTTCCGTGGTGGCCGCAACTCCACTACCGATCAAGTCCGCAGCGGCAGGCCCTCCGATGCGGTTACAGAGGACAATGTCAAAAAAATACATGAAATGGTGTTGGCTGACAATATTCTGCATATGAAAAAGTTATCCTGCTGCTGGTTGCCTCGCATGCTTACTCCTGACTAAAAACACAAACGCGAGAGCTGATGCGGAAACGAGCGGACTTTTGGCGTTGATTGGTAACTGGATTTGGATCCCTCGGACTATTATCTCTTCCCAAACCTCAAAAGATGGCTCATCAATAAAAAATTCAGCTCACGCGAGGAAATCATCGACGCCATGGAGGAGTGTTTTGCAGACCTTCCGAAAAATTACTTTTCGGACGGGATCAAGAAGTTGGAAAATCGCTGGAATAAGTGTACAAATTGAAAGAGGACTGTATTGAATAAGATAAAAAAGGATTTAAAAAAAAATGGTTAATTCCCAAGGAGGTCACTTTTCACTACATCTAGTAACGATTTTCTGGATGATGTCTTGCATGAAGTATCGAAAACTACTCGAAGTTTAGTGGTACTGCTGTTGGCCTTAAACACGCAATGATGAGGAATTACGTAGTTTGGTGCAGCCATGCCATTAAAGTCATTCATCGTATTCCCTCATAAAGTGAATGTACTGCTCCTTCACTTCCTTGTTTTTCTCCAAACGTCGCTCAAGGGCCAGGAACCTGTTAAGTGCTATTTCTCTGGACTTGCCTAAAGCTTCCGGATCTTCATAAAACGGTAGTTTCACAATGAAGCGGCCATCACTATTTTTGAGTGTGTTTTGCGCGAAATGAGCTTCGCACATGTTTTCGGTTTTCGATAGATTACTACGTGCTGGTTCAACTTCGTCGAGGCTCCACAAGCACTCAATCATCTGATGTAGGTCATTGTCATTATAAGTAGAAATTCCGCATGTTGCTGTGATTGATCTGGTTTCAGCTATTTTACCAGCCAATATCCAATCAAAAACTGTGTTTTGGAGGATCGGTAGATCGTGTGCCAAACGTATTTGTCCGATAGAGAGTAGTTGATGATAAAACTCTGCACCGAGAAGTACATCGATTTTGTCTGGATGATTGAAGTTAGGATCTGCTAATGGGATATTTTCTGGTATTGGCCATGACGAGATATTAAAATGTTGCGAAGGTTGTGCTGCTATGATATGTGGCGGTACAAAGGCTTCTAGACGAGTAGTGAAATCAGTTGTTCTTGAGTGTAGTTGTACATTTACGCGTTGATGGGATTCTTTCCTGCCATCGCCATTGCCTTGGATATTCATTGAGGTATTTCTTGTATGAACTCCTAATCTCTTCACTACGCGTGTGGTAATCAAGTTCACCTAAGAGTCGGAATCCAAAATGGCTCTGCATGTCAACTTCTATCCATTGGTTGCCACCAATTCAACGATGGCTGCACTGAGGAGAACGTAATGATGCCTTTCTGGGCTTTTGGATGCGGCTAGTGTCACTGATGGTCCTGTTCCACCTTGAGGATTGTTATTGCTGGTTGCTGAGTTAGTTTGATGTTTATTGCTAGCCGACCCGTTGGAGTTACTCTCAATATGTAGCATCGTGTTGTGTTTTTTGTCGCACTGTGAACAACTTCTTGAAACACAATTCTTCGCCCCATGGCCACTTCTTAAGCAGTTGTAAGGTTCACACATTATTGCACATTATTGAAAAAAAACGCATTTAAATGTGATCCACCGCATTGACCACCCTATGCAATTTCATGATCGGTTATTCTCTCTTCATTTAGCAAACAGTTTAATAATCGAATGATTATGCTTCGTTAAGACAACATTATTTTATGATGTAAATGTACATATTCCAGTTACGAGGGGCGTTCAAGATATTCTCGGTATCGGGGTGAAGCTGTGGTTGCATATATAAATTGACTTATTTATCAAATAACACTATTATTTTAGTGCATTCATGTAAAATTTCATATAAATGTGATTATTAATTCGCGTTTTATCTCTAGTTAAACAGAATCATAATGGCAACTGAGGCGATGATGGTGAAAATTGAGCATCGCGCTGTAATTAAATTTCTCACTAAGCAAGGAAAAAGTCAAAAAACTATTCATGAAGAGATGGTGGCTGTTTACCAGGGTTCCGCACCTTCATTATCAACTGTGCAAAAGTGGTCAAGTGAGTTCAAGAGAGGCAGAGAGAGCATTGAGGACGACCCCCGCTCCGGCGCCCCGGCTACTGCTTGTACGGGAGAAAGCATCAAAGAAATCGAAAAATTTGTTCTTGAGGATGCCCGAATAAAGGTGAAAATGATGGCAGAGATCGAGGAAAGAGAAAGAGGAAATTTATTATTTTGAGGGTTTAAAAAAGCTTATCTCAAGATGTAACAAATGCATTGATGTTAGGGGAGATCATATTGAAAAATAAAAACAATTTAAATTGAATTCGCATTTTCCTTCATATCGATACCGAGAATATATTGAACGCCCCTCGTATGTTACTCTCACATAAAAGCTTTGTCATGTTTTTTCCAAGTGTCAGTTGTAATAAAGAGTTTATGCGTGAGACATCGCACTGTTGTAGTTCCATTGTTGTTTTTTATGTATATTTATTTAAAAGTCCCTACACAGTTAAGACACAGCTTATGCGTTTGCACAACTCGTATACGTTCTACTGGCTGTAGTTGCAACTGTTTGCAGGCAAATAACGGGTGTGTTCCGGTTCCGCAAGCCTTGCAAAGGGCTTTATTACTGTGACTGGACGTTAATGATGCACAAGATCGAGGTGAAGTCTTTTTCTTCCTTTGTCCAATTGATTCCAGTGATTGGAATTGGTTCTCAAGAAACGTTAGGAATTCCTTGATTGACTGCAATTCCTTCGGCTTCTTGAGAGATTGCTCATATAGGATCCTTGTTCCTTGGTCTAGTTCATTTACTAGCAAGTGAAGCAGAAGAGGATACCCTGTTAAAGTGTCCACGCCGATGTTGCATAATGCCATCAAACATTCTTGCGTCGTATCGTGAAGGGTTTTAATGGCTAGTGCTGATGGTTGAGCTTGCGTTTGCTTATTTTTTGTCCAATTATTTTTTGAACAAGGGTTGACGTGAGCACCCTAATGTTGCTGTATCGATCTTGAGGGCCCCCGCCCAATTATCAAGGCTTCGCCCATTAATGACGTTGTCTAATAAAAAGCGGGGGTAGATTATTCTAAACGGGTCGTATCGTAAACATCTTCAGATAATAGCCTCTGAATGGTTGCTACGATTTGACCAGTTACAAGTTGCCGGTCATAAGTCTTGTTGGTGGCTTGATCTCCGGTAGTCCATACCAGGACTTAAATCACGGTACCATGGGAGTCAGGAGCCCCCCGGATTTCGGTCCGGGCCTGGCTTGTTAGAGGTAGGCCCCCTTGTGGGAGCGTCATGGTGGCTGTGGTTTAAACCCAAATCGCGGGTACGGGTATTCCTTGGTTTTGCCCATTGTAGAGTTGCAAATAAAGTACTGGGTGCTGCGACCCTAAGAGCAGCAAGAGGTTTTAGGTCGGCCTCGACTCATACCAAGGGTGGAACTTGTGCCTCAAACACAAGTTCTGCTTTGGTATAATATATAAGCGGGTATAAGTATATATATTAAGCGAGTTATAAACATAAGGTCTTATGACAGGTGGTTTACGTTAAAAATCCAGGTACGTTCTGTATCGATTGAAGGATTTCCCATGCGGTTCTGTAATTGTCCTCCGGGAATGATAAATGACGGATGAGGTTCTCGGCTTCTCCGCTAAGATGAGTTTTGAGATACCACATCTTTTGTATGCTGGGTATTTGTTGATTGTTAACCATTTGGGAGAACATATCAAAGAATTGTCTCCACTTCAAATAGTCGCCATCAAATTTTGTAATTGTTACCTTTGGTAAGGTTAACGAATTCTGAATTGTTACGCCCGTTGATGGGGCATCTTTGATATTTCAATTCTTTTGTGCTTGTAGCCTTATTGCTAAACCAATAAGGTTTTCTTCCACCATTGCTTCCATGGTGATGAATTCTGATTGACCATACCCAACTGCTGCAGGGTCGTCAGTCAACTCCCATACTGTGTAGTTCAGGCATTCTATCTGTTGCCAGGACTGTTCAATTGTTCTACGTTTCAACTCGTAGTACTGCATGGGTTCGTCTTGCCTCAAAGACAATTCCTCGATTACTCTTCTGAGGGAGCATATGATTGCCCTTTGTCTTCGTATCGCACCACTGATTTTTGGTGGATTTTCCTCCATTGTTTTGGTCGATGCCTTCAGTGGATCAACCCTTGATGTGGTTGATTGGTTATCGATTTCCGATGTCGACAGTATCGCTTCTTGGAAACGACATTTCTACTCTTCTGCTAATGCTGAGATTTTGGAGAAATATTGAAGTAATCATGTTCGACAGAAACGTTCGGTAATGAATTTATCTTCGAATCTGTGCGTTCGAACGTACTCCAGTACTCTTGTAGACGTTGGAGTCGTTCTTCAAAATAGGTCCTTGACTTTTTCCTGTCTAAGGAATCCTTTTTCAAGTTTGTTATAATTCGTTGAATTTCTTGGCCAGTTGCCAACTGTGTCACAATGAGTTCTTCAAATGTTGTCATCTTGATTCCGGAACAATCAAAGTCCGTATATGTTGGTCAGTCCTGTCTCCTTTCCCTTGATAGTAGAAGACGGATTCGCGGTATATATAATCTGATCCGTTGCGGATCACGTCGGAGTCACCAAAATGTTCAGAAGCGTTTTTCTGAATTGATTTATATCAAGCACATAAACTTGATATTGTGTTGAAGGTATGTATTGTGAAACAAGCACTTAAACGTGTTCAATAAAAACCGCTGGTAGCTGAAATTAAAAGTGTGAGTTAAAGGGGAATGGTATCGATATTAATCAATACTGAACTTGTTCTTGATTATTTCACGTCTTTTATACAAAAATATTGCTTATCCTAATATTTACAAGAATGCTTAAAATTAAAGTCATTGGCGGTACTGCAGCGTCAGCATAATAGGTCATTGGATTGACCCAAAAAATATTGTATTCTTGTTATGGTGGCGTCACCACCGTGGTTGTTGTTGATGTGAAGTAGCTGAATTACCTCGACTTATATCAGGCTATGTGCGTGACGTCAGCACACAGGCACTTCAACTGAACAACTCCCACAGGCTCTTAGTTTAGGAGTTACACCCATTTTAGTATTATGAAATTTCGACCTGCTGCTTTTAATTTTTTTGTTTATTGTGCATAATATGGCAACACAGGATCTTCGTTTCGAATCTGCAGTGTTTTGAAATTTTTTCTTTTAATGGTGCATAACATGTCTCCTACAGGTTCTTAGTTTAGGAGTTATAGCCATTTTAGTGTTTTGTATTTTTTTTTTCTGGTGCATAATATGACCCCCGCAAACGCCTAGTTTAGGAGATATGGCCATTTTAGTATTTTGAATCTTTTTTTTCTGGTGCATATTATGACCCCCGCTGACGCTTAGTTTAGGAGATATGGCCATTTTAGTATTTTGAATCTTTTTTTTCTGGTGCATATTATGACCCCCGCTGACGCTTAGTTTAGAAGATATGGCCATTTTAGTGTTTTGAATTTTTTTTTCTGGTGCATAATATGACCCCCGCAAACGCCTAGTTTAGGAGATATGGCCATTTTAGTATTTTGAATTTTTTTTTTCTGGTGCATAATATGACCCCCGCAGACGCCTAGTTTAGGAGATATGGCCATTTTAGTGTTCTGAATTTTTTTTTTCTGGTGCGTAATATGACCCCCGCAGACGCCTAGTTTAGGAGATATGGATATTTTAGTATTTTGAATTTTTTTTTCTAGTGCATATTATGACCCCCGCTGACGCTTAGTTTAGGAGATATGGCCATTTTAGTGTTCTGAATATTTTTTTTCTGGTGCATAAATTGACCCCCCCAGACTCGTAGTTTAGGAGATATAGCCATTTTAGTATTTTGAGTTTTTTTTTTCTGGTGCATAACATGACCCCCGCAGACGCCTAGTTTGGGAGATATGGACATTTTAGTGTTTTGAATTTTTTTTTTCTGGTGCAAAATACGACCCCCTAGTTTAGGAGATTCGGCCATTTTAGTGTTTTGAATTTTTTTTTTTCTGGTGCATAATATGACCCCCGCAGACGCCTAGTTTAGGAGATATGGCCATTTTAGTGTTTTGAATTTTTTTTCTGGTGCAAAATATGACTCCCGCAGACGCCTAGTTTAGGAGATATGGACATTTCAGTGTTTTGAATTTTTTTTTCTGGTGCATAATATGACCCCAGCAAACGCCTAGTTTAGGAGATATGGCCATTTTAGTGTTTTGAATTTTTTTTCTGGTGCAAAATATGACTCCCGCAGACGCCTAGTTTAGGAGATATGGACATTTCAGTGTTTTAAATTTTTTTTTTCTGCTGCATAATATGACCCCCGCAAACGCCTAGTTTAGGAGATATGGCCATTTTAGTATTTTGAATTTTTTTTTTCTGGTGCATAATATGACCCCCGCAGACGCCTAGTTTAGGAGATATGGCCATTTTAGTGTTCTGAATTTTTTTTTTCTGGTGCGTAATATGACCCCCGCAGACGCCTAGTTTAGGAGATATGGATATTTTAGTATTTTGAATTTTTTTTTCTAGTGCATATTATGACCCCCGCTGACGCTTAGTTTAGGAGATATGGCCATTTTAGTGTTCTGAATATTTTTTTTCTGGTGCATAAATTGACCCCCCCAGACTCGTAGTTTAGGAGATATAGCCATTTTAGTATTTTGAGTTTTTTTTTTCTGGTGCATAACATGACCCCCGCAGACGCCTAGTTTGGGAGATATGGACATTTTAGTGTTTTGAATTTTTTTTTTCTGGTGCAAAATACGACCCCCTAGTTTAGGAGATTCGGCCATTTTAGTGTTTTGAATTTTTTTTTTTCTGGTGCATAATATGACCCCCGCAGACGCCTAGTTTAGGAGATATGGCCATTTTAGTGTTTTGAATTTTTTTTCTGGTGCAAAATATGACTCCCGCAGACGCCTAGTTTAGGAGATATGGACATTTCAGTGTTTTGAATTTTTTTTTCTGGTGCATAATATGACCCCAGCAAACGCCTAGTTTAGGAGATATGGCCATTTTAGTATTTTGAATCTTTTTTTTCTGGTGCATATTATGACCCCCGCTGACGCTTAGTTTAGGAGATATGGCCATTTTAGTGTTTTGAATTTTTTTTTCTGGTGCATAATATGACCCCCGCAGACGCCTAGTTTAGGAGATATGGCCATTTTAGAATTTTGAATTTTTTTTTTTTTGGTGCATAAATTGACCCCCGCAGACGCCAAGTTTAGAACATATAGCCGTTTTAGAGTTTTGAATTTTTTTTCTGGTGCATAAATTGACCCCCCAGACGCGTAGTTTAGGAGATATAGCCATTTTAGTAATTTGAGTTTTTTTTTCTAGTGCATAATATGACCCCCGCAGACGCCTAGTTTAGGAGATATGGCCATTTTAGTGTTTTGAATTTATTTTTGGTGCATAAATTGACCCCCGTAGACGCCAAGTTTAGAAGATATAGCCGTTTTAGTGTTTTGAATTTTTTTTCTGGTGCATAAATTGACCCCCGCAGACGCCTAGTTTAGGAGATATGGCCATTTTAGTGTTTTGAATTTATTTTTTCTCTGGTGCATATTATCACCCCCGCAGACGTCTAGTTTAGGAGATATGTCCATTTTAGTGTTTTGAATTTTTTTTTTCTGGAGCATAATATGACCCCCGCAGACGCCTAGTTTAGGAGATATAGACATATTAGTATTTTGAATTTTTTTTTTCTGGTGCATAATATGACCCCCGCAGACGCCTAGTTTAGGAGATATGGCCATTTTAGTGTTTTGAATTTTTTTTCTGGTGCAAAATATGACTCCCGCAGACGCCTAGTTTAGGAGATATGGACATTTCAGTGTTTTGAATTTTTTTTTCTGGTGCATAATATGACCCCAGCAAACGCCTAGTTTAGGAGATATGGCCATTTTAGTATTTTGAATCTTTTTTTTCTGCTGCATATTATGACCCCCGCTGACGCTTAGTTTAGGAGATATGGCCATTTTAGTGTTTTGAATTTTTTTTTCTGGTGCATAATATGACCCCCGCAGACGCCTAGTTTAGGAGATATGGCCATTTTAGAATTTTGAATTTTTTTTTTTTTGGTGCATAAATTGACCCCCGCAGACGCCAAGTTTAGAACATATAGCCGTTTTAGAGTTTTGAATTTTTTTTCTGGTGCATAAATTGACCCCCCAGACGCGTAGTTTAGGAGATATAGCCATTTTAGTAATTTGAGTTTTTTTTTCTAGTGCATAATATGACCCCCGCAGACGCCTAGTTTAGGAGATATGGCCATTTTAGTGTTTTGAATTTATTTTTGGTGCATAAATTGACCCCCGTAGACGCCAAGTTTAGAAGATATAGCCGTTTTAGTGTTTTGAATTTTTTTTCTGGTGCATAAATTGACCCCCGCAGACGCCTAGTTTAGGAGATATGGCCATTTTAGTGTTTTGAATTTATTTTTTCTCTGGTGCATATTATCACCCCCGCAGACGTCTAGTTTAGGAGATATGTCCATTTTAGTGTTTTGAATTTTTTTTTTCTGGAGCATAATATGACCCCCGCAGACGCCTAGTTTAGGAGATATGGCCATTTTAGTGTTTTGAATTTATTTTTGGTGCATAAATTGACCCCCGTAGACGCCAAGTTTAGAAGATATAGCCGTTTTAGTGTTTTGAATTTTTTTTCTGGTGCATAAATTGACCCCCGCAGACGCCTAGTTTAGGAGATATGGCCATTTTAGTGTTTTGAATTTATTTTTTCTCTGGTGCATATTATCACCCCCGCAGACGTCTAGTTTAGGAGATATGTCCATTTTAGTGTTTTGAATTTTTTTTTTCTGGAGCATAATATGACCCCCGCAGACGCCTAGTTTAGGAGATATAGACATATTAGTATTTTGAATTTTTTTTTTCTGGTGCATAATATGACCCCCGCAGACGCCTAGTTTAGGAGATATGGCCATTTTAGTGTTTTGAATTTATTTTTTCTCTGGTGCATATTATCACCCCCGCAGACGTCTAGTTTAGGAGATATGTCCATTTTAGTGTTTTGAATTTTTTTTTTCTGGAGCATAATATGACCCCCGCAGACGCCTAGTTTAGGAGATATGTCCATTTTAGTATTTTGAATTTTTTTTTTCTGGTGCATAATATGACCCCCGTAGACGCCAAGTTTAGAAGATATAGCCATTTTAGTAATTTGAGTTTTTTTTTTCTGGTGCATAATATGACCCCCGCAGTTTAGGAGATATGGCCATTTTAGTGTTTTAGATTTTTTTTTCTTTTGCATAACATGACCCCCGCAGACGCCTAGTTTAGGAGATATGGCCATTTTAGTGTTTTAGATTTTTTTTTTCTGGTGCATAATATGACCCCCGCCGACGCCTAGTTTAGGAGATATGGCCATTTTAGAATTTTGAATTTTTTTTTTTTCTGGTGCATAAATTGACCCCCCAGACGCGTAGTTTAGGAGATATAGCCATTTTAGTATTTTGAGTTTTTTTTTTCTGGTGCATAATATGACCCCCGCAGTTTAGGAGATATGGCCATTTTAGTGTTTTAGATTTTTTTTTTCTGGTGCATAACATGACCCCCGCAGACGCCCAGTTTAGGAGATATGGCCATTTTAGTGTTTTGAATTTATTTTTTCTCTGGTGCATATTATCACCCCCGCAGACGTCTAGTTTAGGAGATATGTCCATTTTAGTGTTTTGAATTTTTTTTTTCTGGAGCATAATATGACCCCCGCAGACGCCTAGTTTAGGAGATATAGACATATTAGTGTTTTGAATTTTTTTTTTCTGGTGCATAATATAACCCCCGCAGACGCCTAGTTTAGGAGATATAGACATATTAGTGTTTTGAATTTTTTTTTTCTGGTGCATTATATGATCCCCGCAGACGCCTAGTTTAGGAGATATGGCCATTTTAGAATTTTGAATTTTTTTTGGTGCATAAATTGAACCCCGCAGACGCCAAGTTTAGAAGATATAGCCGTTTTAGTGTTTTGAATTTTTTTTCTGGTGCATAAATTGACCCCCGCAGACGCCTAGTTTAGGAGATATGGCCATTTTAGTGTTTTGAATTTATTTTTTCTCTGGTGCATATTATCACCCCCGCAGACGTCTAGTTTAGGAGATATGTCCATTTTAGTGTTTTGAATTTTTTTTTTCTGGAGCATAATATGACCCCCGCAGACGCCTAGTTTAGGAGATATGGCCATTTTAGTGTTTTGAATTTATTTTTGGTGCATAAATTGACCCCCGTAGACGCCAAGTTTAGAAGATATAGCCGTTTTAGTGTTTTGAATTTTTTTTCTGGTGCATAAATTGACCCCCGCAGACGCCTAGTTTAGGAGATATGGCCATTTTAGTGTTTTGAATTTATTTTTTCTCTGGTGCATATTATCACCCCCGCAGACGTCTAGTTTAGGAGATATGTCCATTTTAGTGTTTTGAATTTTTTTTTTCTGGAGCATAATATGACCCCCGCAGACGCCTAGTTTAGGAGATATAGACATATTAGTATTTTGAATTTTTTTTTTCTGGTGCATAATATGACCCCCGCAGACGCCTAGTTTAGGAGATATGGCCATTTTAGTGTTTTGAATTTATTTTTTCTCTGGTGCATATTATCACCCCCGCAGACGTCTAGTTTAGGAGATATGTCCATTTTAGTGTTTTGAATTTTTTTTTTCTGGAGCATAATATGACCCCCGCAGACGCCTAGTTTAGGAGATATGTCCATTTTAGTATTTTGAATTTTTTTTTTCTGGTGCATAATATGACCCCCGTAGACGCCAAGTTTAGAAGATATAGCCATTTTAGTAATTTGAGTTTTTTTTTTCTGGTGCATAATATGACCCCCGCAGTTTAGGAGATATGGCCATTTTAGTGTTTTAGATTTTTTTTTCTTTTGCATAACATGACCCCCGCAGACGCCTAGTTTAGGAGATATGGCCATTTTAGTGTTTTAGATTTTTTTTTTCTGGTGCATAATATGACCCCCGCCGACGCCTAGTTTAGGAGATATGGCCATTTTAGAATTTTGAATTTTTTTTTTTTCTGGTGCATAAATTGACCCCCCAGACGCGTAGTTTAGGAGATATAGCCATTTTAGTATTTTGAGTTTTTTTTTTCTGGTGCATAATATGACCCCCGCAGTTTAGGAGATATGGCCATTTTAGTGTTTTAGATTTTTTTTTTCTGGTGCATAACATGACCCCCGCAGACGCCCAGTTTAGGAGATATGGCCATTTTAGTGTTTTGAATTTATTTTTTCTCTGGTGCATATTATCACCCCCGCAGACGTCTAGTTTAGGAGATATGTCCATTTTAGTGTTTTGAATTTTTTTTTTCTGGAGCATAATATGACCCCCGCAGACGCCTAGTTTAGGAGATATAGACATATTAGTGTTTTGAATTTTTTTTTTCTGGTGCATAATATAACCCCCGCAGACGCCTAGTTTAGGAGATATAGACATATTAGTGTTTTGAATTTTTTTTTTCTGGTGCATTATATGATCCCCGCAGACGCCTAGTTTAGGAGATATGGCCATTTTAGAATTTTGAATTTTTTTTGGTGCATAAATTGAACCCCGCAGACGCCAAGTTTAGAAGATATAGCCGTTTTAGTGTTTTGAATTTTTTTTCTGGTGCATAAATTGACCCTCCCAGACGCGTAGTTTAGGAGATATGGCCATTTTAGTGTTTTAGATTTTTTTTTTCTGGTGCATAACATGACCCCCGCAGACGCCTAGTTTAGGAGAAATGGCGATTTTAGTGTTTTGAATTTTTTTTTCTATTGCATAATATGACCCCCGCAGACGCCTAGTTTAGGAGATATGGCCATTTTAGTATTTTGAATCTTTTTTTTCTGGTGCATATTATGACCCCCGCTGACGCTTAGTTTAGGAGATATGGCCATTTTACTGTTTTGAATTTTTTTTTCTGGTGCATAATATGACCCCCGCAGACGCCTAGTTTAGGCGATATGGCCATTTTAGAATTTAGAATTTTTTATTTTTTTTGGTGCATAAATTGACCCCCGCAGACGCCAAGTTTAGAAGATATAGCCGTTTTAGTGTTTTGAATTTTTTTTCTGGTGCATAAATTGACCCCCCCAGACGCGTAGTTTAGGAGATATGGACATTTTAGTGTTTTGAGTTTTTTTTTTCTGGTGCATAATATGACCATCGCAGTTTAGGAGATATGGCCATTTTAGTGTTTTAGATTTTTTTTTCTGGTGCATAACATGACCCCCGCAGACGCCTAGTTTAGGAGATATGGCCATTTTAGTGTTTTGAATTTTTTTTCTGGTGCAAAATATGACTCCCGCAAACGCCTAGTTTAGGAGATATGGCCATTTTAGTGTTTTGAATTTTTTTTTTCTGGTGCATAATATGACCCCCGCAGACGCCTAGTTTAGGAGATATGGCCATTTTAGTGTTTTGAATTTTTTTTCTGGTGCAAAATATGACTCCCGCAAACGCCTAGTTTAGGAGATATGGACATTTCAGTGTTTTGAATTTTTTTTTTCTGGTGCATAATATGACCCCCGCAGACGCCTAGTTTAGGAGATATGGCCATTTTAGTGTTTTAGATTTTTTTTTCTGGTGCTTAAGATGACCCCCGCAGACGCCTAGTTTAGGAGATATGGCCATTTTAGTGTTTTAGATTTTTTTTTTCTGGTGCATAACATGACCCCCGCAGACGCCTAGTGTAGAAGATATGGCCATTTTAGTGTTTTGAATTTATTTTTTTTCTGGTGCACATTATCACCCCCGCAGACGCCTAGTTTCGGAGATATGGCCATTTTAGTGTTTTGAATTTATTTTTCTGGTGCATAATATGACCCCCGCAGACGACTAGTTTAGGAGATATGGCCATTTTAGTGTTTGGATTTTTTTTTTTATCTGGTGCATAATATGACCCCCGCAGACGCCTAGTTTAGGAGATATGGCCATTTTAGTGATTTGAATTTTTTTTTATCTGGTGCATAATATAACCCCCGCAGACACCTTCAGTTCAGTTTAAATGCATTTTTATTTTCTTAATTAATTTACTCTTACATGCTAGACAAAAAAATGCTTAAAAATTAGCTTAAATAACTTACAAATAATCTTATACTAACTTAATGGCCCCATGCGGGCACTCTAAGTTAAACCTAACACTTAAACTAAGTCTTTCGACGTATATTACAGTTTATCTTTAATTTTATATTTACATTACAACTAAAACTAAGAAAATAGATTTCAAGCAAAAACTTAGTATATGGACATAGTATTATAAAAACCTAAAATTAAAAACTTACAGACTACTTAAAAATATATCGTAATCTACTTATCCTACTTATATCTAATACGTACATATATATATATATATATACACATAATGCATATATACTTTATATATACACATATGTACATATATATATATATATATATATATATATATTTTTTTTTTACTTTTTATTTTTTTTTCTTTTTTTTATATATTTTTTTTGCTTAAAAACTAACTTATACCTACTTAAAACTATGTAAGCCGGCCGTGGCTAAAAAAAAAAAAAAACAAAATTAGGCTGACCGACTTTGCTTGACATAAAGCTACCTATTACTTGAGGAATTCGATGACGAGCCCTCGCCTCCTTCAAATAGCCACCAAAATTGTTGGTGCTGCCGAGCAACATCCCTCATGTCGCGACTCGCTACCGCCCTACTGAACCGGAGACGCTCCGCACTGCCATGTGCGACGTCTCTGTCGTAGTTGAGTCGCCTGTCCGCAGCTGTTCGAGCAACGTGGAAGATTAGCGGCACAGCCAATCTGTCCTGGATCAGACCTTTGCTATCTAGATAGAGGAACGCTTCTGGAGGAATATAGCCGTCAAAGCGAACTCTCTCATGATACATATAATTAGGGTAGTAAGCCCCAGAGATCAGGTTGTTCGACGATGTCATTGCTCTTGCAATGTGCCTTCGAGTCAACTTAATAACAAAATTGTCCACTCTTATTAGGTTCGCCCTATTGTACAAGACCTCATTGCGATAGAATTTTATGTACTCAGACTCTGGTGTTCTGTATAAGCGAAGACAAGCCCTAAGGCAAGCCCTCTCAAACACCCGAATCTTTTCCAATAAACTTGCTCTCACGTTGAACCACACACACTCGCATCGAGTTGGCTGTTATAAAACAGTCTCCTTGTAAGGGCAAAAGCACCTCTGGCTCTGGCCAGAGCAACATCTATATGTTTGTTAAAATACAGATATTGATCTAGCCAGATCCCAAGGTATCTGACTACATTTCGACAAGCAAGTGGCTGTCCATGTTGTCCGACGATAGAGAACTTTCGCCAATTCTTTCTGGTATCCCTAGAGGCCCCAGACAAAGGCGTCCTAAATAGAATGGTTTCCGACTTCTGAAAGTTGATTTTCAACTTCCAGTCATCGCAATATTGTTTAATTTTGTCGAAGTCACGTTGCAAAAGTGTATTAATGACCTCAATCTTTGGACCTGATCTGTACGCGATTAAGTCGTCTGCGTACGCTATGGCATGGTGAAGTGAACCTATCAGATCACTTGTGTAAATGTTGAATAGGATCGGCGAATTTACCGCACCTTGTTGCAGACCGTTTTTAATGTTAAATGTTCCAGCAGAGGTCACATCGCCATTCTTCACGATGAACTGTCTACTGGAGAGCATATCAAAAAGAATATACAGCAGTGGTTTACTAATGCCCAACCTGTCCAGCTTGAAAAAGAGTCCCTCTAACCATACGGTATCGAAGGCTTTTTCCAAGTCAATCAGGCAGGCACCAGTGCACTGTTTCTTGCTTTTGTTCCATTGGATATCAGAAACCAGTTTAGACGCAGCATGAATGATATCATGCCCCGCCTTGAAACCGAACTGATTATCCGGAATTATATGTTTGTCCTCAACCCACTTAGTCAGGACTCTATTGATCACCTTCTCGAAAACCTTACTGATGTTTGGAAGAAGACTGATCGAGCGGAGATTCGCCGGATTGGATGTATCTTTATTCCTTTTGGGAATGGGATGTACCACCGCAGTTTTCCAATGCGCTGGATAATGTGCATTATTCATTGCATTATTAAACAGGGTGGTATAAATGTCCACCGCTTCTAGTGGGAGATGTCGAAGCACAATGTTACTTCTAAGTGATTCGAAGATCGTTTGGAGATCTTCCTTCGAAATGAACGGTGGTAATACCCTTTCGTTGGTGATGACATTATTTGCCATATTCTCGTCACTGAACTGGGTGAAACCCGAGTTCTCGAATCGCCAATTCACAATTTCATTTCGAAGGCAGGTATTGTGCACAAGGACTCGACTCTCCAGGTCGCGGTTCGGGCCAATGATATCACTCGCCTTGTACACTTCCTGGAAAGTCGCTCCTATAGCCTCTACTTTCTCCTGCGGATCCTCGATCACAAAGAAGTTGTCATCATCAACTGCCTTATTTGGATCGATACCTGCTGCTACAAGTATTTGTTCGTTATTCGTCGTTCGGGCGATTTTAAGACATGGAAGGTCGTTTTGATTATTTCTCCGAAATATCTTATTTATTTGCGGGAACATGCTCGGGTTGCTGGTCTTTACAGCCCGAATTTTATTGTTCCAATACAAACTTACAGAATTTCTGTAATTTTCCTTTATTAATATCTGGAGGTTTTTAATCGACGACTTCAATGTTATGATCTCCGGGTTATGTCTGTCAGTAAACTGTCTGTACAAGGTTTTTAGTCTTGACAGCAGTCTACTTTTATGTCGGTGCAGTGCGTCAATAGTTGCGTTGCGGAATAAGTCTTCTTCGTCAGTGTGTTGATACCGAGGTATCGTTTTGACCATTGTTCGTTTGATTGTCTCGTCCATTAGTTTTAGATACCTGTCAATCTCCTCGTTTGACAGATTTCTATTGGACGGTAGGTAGAGCGAATTCGAGGAGAGTGCTCTCGTCAGTATTCTTGAGAAGTGTGTCCAACGCACTCTACTATAATTGTAGGAATGCCTTTGAACAAACTCTTCCAATTCCGCAGTTTCGTTGGGAACAGTTATTTCGGTGCTGAGACCGCAATGGTCACTGTCATACACGAAACTCGTAGACAGTTTGTAGTTTGTTGGTTAGTGTACGTCAGTTGTATTCGTGAGTCGAACAGCAGGAGATTCAAATAGGACCCGTGTCTGGGAAACGACGGACTATCCGTCGCTTTGAGGCCAAGTCGATACATCACACTGTGCTGACCCCACCAATTGAATAGTAGGTTCCCTCTAGTATTTGGTGTATTATTTCCCCAATCACTATGTTTTTCGTTGAAATCTCCGCCGATAATAAAATAGTTGTCTTCCAATTCCAGCCTCAGATATCGAAAAAGTGTCTCGAGCTCTGAGATGAATAAGGTGGATTGAGTAGCCTTAGGTGCATAGACAGACACCATGTATAACCGCTTTCCACTACGGAGAGGGATGTACATGACGCATGCTTCCAGCACCTTGAGCCTACGCACCACACGACTGTATACTCTTTTGAAACGCAGTCCCTTTCTTACAAAGATCGCAACACCTCCTCCTTGAATGGAATTGGGTCGGTTTCTTCGTAATATTTCATACCTTCTGTCCCTCATCTTGTGTCTTTTGGTAAGCTTAGTTTCGCTAACCAAAAGCACATCAGGGGCTCGGTCTTTAAGCAACTTAAACAGTGCGGCTCTTCGTTCGAACCTAATCAGTGAATTAATATTCACTGCAAGGACCTTCAGGGTTTGCTCCGCCATGTACGTACCCATTACGACTGGAGGTGCGTTAGGCCCGGCAGCAGCGCGTGTATTTGATCTACCCGCGTAGCCTGTTCCTGTATTTGACGCTGAAGCTGAACCATCTGCCCCTGAATAGAGAGCAAGATAGCCAGCATGTCAGGTACAGGTTCCGGAGCTCTAGGCGCTGGGGCCTGAGAAGCTACCTTTGCTTGTTGTACCGTAGTTCCCCTACCTGCCGCCATTTGGGCGTAGGTAACTTGGGGAGTAACGGCTGGTGTTTGTGCCTGCACGAGTGGACGTTTAACTTCCACTTTCTGCTGCCGAGCCAGATTTACTCTTTTTATATATTGGAATTTGGGACAACCCCGATAGTTTGCGGTGTGTCCCGTGTTCCTGCATAAGGCACAAGAGAGTTGGCTTTTTTCGGACGCTCCGTCCTTACCTAGAGCGCATTCCTCTGACTTGTGGTTCTTTCCACACTTCACGCATCGAGGCTGCATTTCGCAGTTCGACGCGGCGTGCCCGAACCTTTGGCAGCGAACACATTAATTTTTCCCAGTGTACAACCTGGTAGTCTAGGACTTTTATACTCCTTAGACCATCCAGTTTGCTGTTGGGACTTAGCTGAACCAGGAAGAACGGTAGTTTCCGCTTCTCCCTTTTGGCTCTAGCCGTGACAAATGGCTTGACCCCCACGAATTTGAGCCCTTCGCACTCCTTCTCTTTCAGCAGTGCAAGGAGCTCCTCCGGATCAGTCGACGGTTCTAACCCCCTCAGCAGCATTGTCTGCAGCTTCTCCCCCTTCGGGTTGTAGGAGAAGAACTCCGTCGTCGAATCCTTCAGTAAACTTTTAATTTTATTGTAGCGCTCCACTGTATTACAGTGGATTGCGTGCCTATCTAAGCTAAGTCTTTTAATATAAAAATTATTGCCTATGGCCGACTTACATAGTTCTTTTGTTTCCTTTAATTCCATCTTAAATGTATTAATAGGTGGCACCCTTTGTTTTGAAATTTGCTGTTTCTGCTGTTGTTGTTGTTGTTGTTGCTGCTGCTGTTGTTTTTGCTGCTGCTGTTGTTTTTTCTGCTGCTGCTGCTGCTGCTGTTTTTGCTGTTGCCGTTCTTGTGGCTGCACTTGTTGTTGTTGCTGGTGTTTCTTGAGGTTTTGTTGGTGTGTTTGTAGCACTTGTGCTATTGTATTTGTTTGGTGTTGTTGAGTTTGCTTTTGAGCTTGCTGTTGGGATTGCTCTTGCTCTTCCCTCTTCCTTCTTAGCATTTGCTTTCCTTTTATAGCTAGTACTCTTTGTTGTAGCATTTTGATGCTACTACTAATTGACTCCATTTCTTCCTTTTCATCTTCCGATTCGGTTGACGCCAAGGAAGCGAAGCTATTGTCTTTCAGTTGTTGATGAACATCTGAGGCGAATGGATTGTTATCTGTAAATTGCCCTGGACGATTCATTGCTGCCGTTGATTGCACCCCTTCCCTCACTCCACCAAGCAGCTTTATAGTGGAAGTTTGTAGGGAGGGACGTTGTGGTAAGGTGGAAGTTGGCCTTAGCGCCCTCCTTCTCTTCGTCTTCGGTTCTGTTTGGCTTGAACCGCTTGACGCCTCGCCTGCTTTGTCTGCGGATCCCGCTACTGGTGTAATAACGGACCGCTCTCCACAATCCATCGCGTGACGATTTTTATCACTATCAATTTATTTAATTTTTTTACTTGAACAAACAAACAACACAAAAAAAAAAAAAAAAGTCTATTTCGACCCGGAGTCGAACCAGCACCTTTAACTTGGTAACCGGGCACACTACCACTGGGCTAACTGGAGCCCTGTATGAAGTTTGCCAAATGTCGTTTTTATTGGTATCACTACCCAACAGAAAGCCGAAACACGTTAATACTCTACGGAGCTCAATGAACGACTCTTACCCGCAGACACCTAGTTTAGGAGATATGGCCATTTTAGTGTTTTACATTTTTTTTGTTCTGGTGCATAATATGACCACGCAGATGCCTAGCTTAGGAAATATGGCCATTTTAGTGTTTTGAATTTCTTTTTTCTTGTGCATAATATGACCCCCGCAGACGCCTAGTTTAGGAGATATGGCGATTTTAGAATTTAGAATTTTTTTTTTGTTGTTGCATAAATTGACCCCCGCAGACGCCAAGTTTAGAACATATAGCCATTTTAGTATTTTGAATTTTTTTTTCTGGTGCATAATATGACCCCCGCAGACGCCTAGTTTAGGAGATATGGCCATTTTAGTGTTTTGAATTGTTTTTTCTGGTGCATAATATGACCCCTGCAGACGCCTAGTGTAGGAGATATGGCCATTTTAGTGTTTTGAATTTATTTTTTTTCTGGTGCACATTATCACCCCCGCAGACGCCTAGTTTAGGAGATGTGGCCCTTTTAGTGATTTGAATTTTTTTTTTCTGGTGCATAATATGACCCCCGCAGACGCCTAGTTTAGGAGATATGGCCATTTTAGAATTTTGAATTTTTTTTTGGTGCATAAATTGACCCCCGCAGACGTCAAGTTTAAAACATATAGCCATTTTAGTATTTTGAATTTTTTTTTCTGGTGCATAATATGACCCCCGCAGACGCCTAGTTTAGGAGATATGGCCATTTTAGTGTTTTGAATTATTTTTTCTGGTGCATAATATAACCCCCGCAGACGCCTAGTTTAGGAGATATGGCCATTTTAGAATTTTGAATTTTTTTTTGGTGCATAAATTGACCCCCGCAGACGTCAAGTTTAAAACATATAGCCATTTTAGTATTTTGAATTTTTTTTTCTGGTGCATAATATGACCCCCGCAGACGCCTAGTTTAGGAGATATGGCCATTTTAGTGTTTTGAATTTATTTTTTCTCTGGTGCATATTATCACCCCCGCAGACGTCTAGTTTAGGAGATATGGCCATTTTAGTGTTTTGAATTTTTTTTTTTTTCTGGTGCATAATACGACCCCCGCAGCGCCTAGTTTAGGAGATATGGACATTTTAGTGTTTTGAATTTTTTTTCTGGTGCATAATATGACCCCCGCAGACGCCTAGTTTAGGAGATATGGCCATTTTAGTGTTTTGAATTGTTTTTTCTGGTGCATAATATGACCCCCGCAGACGCCTAGTGTAGGAGATATGGCCATTTTAGTGTTTTGAATTTATTTTTTTTCTGGTGCACATTATCACCCCCGCAGACGCCTAGTTTAGGAGATGTGGCCCTTTTAGTGATTTGAATTTTTTTTTTCTGGTGCATAATATGACCCCCGCAGACGACTAGTTTAGGAGATATGGCCATTTTAGTGTTTGGATTTTTTTTGTTATCTGGTGCATAATATGACCCACGCAGACGCCTAGTTTAGGAGATATGGCCGTTTTAGAGTTTTGAATTTTTTTTCTGGTGCATAAATTGACCGCCCAGACGCGTAGTTTAGGAGATATAGCCATTTTAGTGTTTTGAATTGTTTTTTCTGGTGCATAATATGACACCCGCAGACGTCTAGTGTAGGAGATATGGTCATTTTAGTGTTTTGAATTTATTTTTTTTCTGGTGCACATTATCACCCCAGCAGACGCGTAGTTTAGGAGATATGGCCATTTTAGTGTTTTGAATTGTTTTTTCTGGTGCATAATATGACACCCGCAGACGTCTAGTGTAGGAGATATGGTCATTTTAGTGTTTTGAATTTATTTTTTTTCTGGTGCACATTATCACCCCCGCAGACGCCTAGTGTAGGAGATATGGCCATTTTAGTGTTTTGAATTTATTTTTTTTCTGGTGCACATTATCACCCCCGCAGACGCCTAGTTTAGGAGATATGGCCATTTTAGAATTTAGAATTTTTTTTTGGTGCATAAATTGACCCCCGCAGACGTCAAGTTTAAAACATATAGCCATTTTAGTATTTTGAATTTTTTTTTCTGGTGCATAATATGACCCCCGCAGACGCCTAGTTTAGGAGATATGGCCATTTTAGTGTTTTGAATTTATTTTTTCTCTGGTGCATATTATCACCCCCGCAGACGTCTAGTTTAGGAGATATGGCCATTTTAGTGTTTTGAATTTTTTTTTTTTTCTGGTGCATAATACGACCCCCGCAGCGCCTAGTTTAGGAGATATGGACATTTTAGTGTTTTGAATTTTTTTTCTGGTGCATAATATGACCCCCGCAGACGCCTAGTTTAGGAGATATGGCCATTTTAGTGTTTTGAATTGTTTTTTCTGGTGCATAATATGACCCCCGCAGACGCCTAGTGTAGGAGATATGGCCATTTTAGTGTTTTGAATTTATTTTTTTTCTGGTGCACATTATCACCCCCGCAGACGCCTAGTTTAGGAGATGTGGCCCTTTTAGTGATTTGAATTTTTTTTTTCTGGTGCATAATATGACCCCCGCAGACGACTAGTTTAGGAGATATGGCCATTTTAGTGTTTGGATTTTTTTTGTTATCTGGTGCATAATATGACCCACGCAGACGCCTAGTTTAGGAGATATGGCCGTTTTAGAGTTTTGAATTTTTTTTCTGGTGCATAAATTGACCGCCCAGACGCGTAGTTTAGGAGATATAGCCATTTTAGTGTTTTGAATTGTTTTTTCTGGTGCATAATATGACACCCGCAGACGTCTAGTGTAGGAGATATGGTCATTTTAGTGTTTTGAATTTATTTTTTTTCTGGTGCACATTATCACCCCAGCAGACGCGTAGTTTAGGAGATATGGCCATTTTAGTGTTTTGAATTGTTTTTTCTGGTGCATAATATGACACCCGCAGACGTCTAGTGTAGGAGATATGGTCATTTTAGTGTTTTGAATTTATTTTTTTTCTGGTGCACATTATCACCCCCGCAGACGCCTAGTGTAGGAGATATGGCCATTTTAGTGTTTTGAATTTATTTTTTTTCTGGTGCACATTATCACCCCCGCAGACGCCTAGTTTAGGAGATGTGGCCTTTTTAGTGATTTGAATTTTTTTTTTCTGGTGCATAATATGACCCCCGCAGACGACTAGTTTAGGATATATGGACATTTTAGTGTATTGAATTTTTTTTTTCTGGTGCATAATATGACCCCCGCAGACGCCTAGTTTAGGAGATATGGCCATTTTAGTGTTTTGAATTTATTTTTTCTCTGGTGCATATTATCACCCCCGCAGACGTCTAGTTTAGGAGATATGGCCATTTTAGTGTTTTGAATTTTTTTTTTTTCTGGTGCATAATACGACCCCCGCAGCGCCTAGTTTAGGAGATATGGACATTTTAGTGTTTTAGATTTTTTTTTTCTGGTGCATAACATGACCCTCGCAGACGCCTAGTTTAGGAGATATGGACATTTTAGTGTTTTGAATTTTTTTTTTCTGGTGCATAATATGACCCCCGCAGACGCCTAGTTTAGGAGATATGGCCATTTTAGTGTTTTGAATTGTTTTTTCTGGTGCATAATATGACCCCCGCAGACGCCTAGTGTAGGAGATATGGCCATTTTAGTGTTTTGAATTTATTTTTTTTCTGGTGCACATTATCACCCCCGCAGACGCCTAGTTTAGGAGATGTGGCCCTTTTAGTGATTTGAATTTTTTTTTTCTGGTGCATAATATGACCCCCGCAGACGACTAGTTTAGGAGATATGGCCATTTTAGTGTTTGGATTTTTTTTGTTATCTGGTGCATAATATGACCCACGCAGACGCCTAGTTTAGGAGATATGGCCGTTTTAGAGTTTTGAATTTTTTTTCTGGTGCATAAATTGACCGCCCAGACGCGTAGTTTAGGAGATATAGCCATTTTAGTGTTTTGAATTGTTTTTTCTGGTGCATAATATGACACCCGCAGACGTCTAGTGTAGGAGATATGGTCATTTTAGTGTTTTGAATTTATTTTTTTTCTGGTGCACATTATCACCCCCGCAGACGCCTAGCTTAGGAAATATGGCCATTTTAGTGTTTTGAATTTCTTTTTTCTTGTGCATAATATGACCCCCGCAGACGCCTAGTTTAGGAGATATGGCGATTTTAGAATTTAGAATTTTTTTTTTGTTGTTGCATAAATTGACCCCCGCAGACGCCAAGTTTAGAACATATAGCCATTTTAGTATTTTGAATTTTTTTTTCTGGTGCATAATATGACCCCCGCAGACGCCTAGTTTAGGAGATATGGCCATTTTAGTGTTTTGAATTGTTTTTTCTGGTGCATAATATGACCCCTGCAAACGCCTAGTGTAGGAGATATGGCCCTTTTAGTGATTTGAATTTATTTTTTTTCTGGTGCACATTATCACCCCCGCAGACGCCTAGTTTAGGAGATGTGGCCCTTTTAGTGATTTGAATTTTTTTTTTCTGGTGCATAATATGACCCCCGCAGACGACTAGTTTAGGAGATATGGCCATTTTAGTGTTTGGATTTTTTTTGTTATCTGGTGCATAATATGACCCACGCAGACGCCTAGTTTAGGAGATATGGCCATTTTAGAATTTTGAATTTTTTTTTGGTGCATAAATTGACCCCCGCAGACGTCAAGTTTAAAACATATAGCCATTTTAGTATTTTGAATTTTTTTTTCTGGTGCATAATATGACCCCCGCAGACGCCTAGTTTAGGAGATATGGCCATTTTAGTGTTTTGAATTATTTTTTCTGGTGCATAATATGACCCCCGCAGACGCCTAGTTTAGGAGATATGGCCATTTTAGAATTTTGAATTTTTTTTTGGTGCATAAATTGACCCCCGCAGACGTCAAGTTTAAAACATATAGCCATTTTAGTATTTTGAATTTTTTTTTCTGGTGCATAATATGACCCCCGCAGACGCCTAGTTTAGGAGATATGGCCATTTTAGTGTTTTGAATTTATTTTTTCTCTGGTGCATATTATCACCCCCGCAGACGTCTAGTTTAGGAGATATGGCCATTTTAGTGTTTTGAATTTTTTTTTTTTTCTGGTGCATAATACGACCCCCGCAGCGCCTAGTTTAGGAGATATGGACATTTTAGTGTTTTGAATTTTTTTTCTGGTGCATAATATGACCCCCGCAGACGCCTAGTTTAGGAGATATGGCCATTTTAGTGTTTTGAATTGTTTTTTCTGGTGCATAATATGACCCCCGCAGACGCCTAGTGTAGGAGATATGGCCATTTTAGTGTTTTGAATTTATTTTTTTTCTGGTGCACATTATCACCCCCGCAGACGCCTAGTTTAGGAGATGTGGCCCTTTTAGTGATTTGAATTTTTTTTTTCTGGTGCATAATATGACCCCCGCAGACGACTAGTTTAGGAGATATGGCCATTTTAGTGTTTGGATTTTTTTTGTTATCTGGTGCATAATATGACCCACGCAGACGCCTAGTTTAGGAGATATGGCCGTTTTAGAGTTTTGAATTTTTTTTCTGGTGCATAAATTGACCGCCCAGACGCGTAGTTTAGGAGATATAGCCATTTTAGTGTTTTGAATTGTTTTTTCTGGTGCATAATATGACACCCGCAGACGTCTAGTGTAGGAGATATGGTCATTTTAGTGTTTTGAATTTATTTTTTTTCTGGTGCACATTATCACCCCAGCAGACGCGTAGTTTAGGAGATATGGCCATTTTAGTGTTTTGAATTGTTTTTTCTGGTGCATAATATGACACCCGCAGACGTCTAGTGTAGGAGATATGGTCATTTTAGTGTTTTGAATTTATTTTTTTTCTGGTGCACATTATCACCCCCGCAGACGCCTAGTGTAGGAGATATGGCCATTTTAGTGTTTTGAATTTATTTTTTTTCTGGTGCACATTATCACCCCCGCAGACGCCTAGTTTAGGAGATATGGCCATTTTAGAATTTTGAATTTTTTTTTGGTGCATAAATTGACCCCCGCAGACGTCAAGTTTAAAACATATAGCCATTTTAGTATTTTGAATTTTTTTTTCTGGTGCATAATATGACCCCCGCAGACGCCTAGTTTAGGAGATATGGCCATTTTAGTGTTTTGAATTTATTTTTTCTCTGGTGCATATTATCACCCCCGCAGACGTCTAGTTTAGGAGATATGGCCATTTTAGTGTTTTGAATTTTTTTTTTTTTCTGGTGCATAATACGACCCCCGCAGCGCCTAGTTTAGGAGATATGGACATTTTAGTGTTTTGAATTTTTTTTCTGGTGCATAATATGACCCCCGCAGACGCCTAGTTTAGGAGATATGGCCATTTTAGTGTTTTGAATTGTTTTTTCTGGTGCATAATATGACCCCCGCAGACGCCTAGTGTAGGAGATATGGCCATTTTAGTGTTTTGAATTTATTTTTTTTCTGGTGCACATTATCACCCCCGCAGACGCCTAGTTTAGGAGATGTGGCCCTTTTAGTGATTTGAATTTTTTTTTTCTGGTGCATAATATGACCCCCGCAGACGACTAGTTTAGGAGATATGGCCATTTTAGTGTTTGGATTTTTTTTGTTATCTGGTGCATAATATGACCCACGCAGACGCCTAGTTTAGGAGATATAGCCATTTTAGTGTTTTGAATTGTTTTTTCTGGTGCATAATATGACACCCGCAGACGTCTAGTGTAGGAGATATGGTCATTTTAGTGTTTTGAATTTATTTTTTTTCTGGTGCACATTATCACCCCAGCAGACGCGTAGTTTAGGAAAATATGGCCATTTTAGTGTTTTGAATTGTTTTTTCTGGTGCATAATATGACACCCGCAGACGTCTAGTGTAGGAGATATGGTCATTTTAGTGTTTTGAATTTATTTTTTTTCTGGTGCACATTATCACCCCCGCAGACGCCTAGTGTAGGAGATATGGCCATTTTAGTGTTTTGAATTTATTTTTTTTCTGGTGCACATTATCACCCCCGCAGACGCCTAGTTTAGGAGATGTGGCCTTTTTAGTGATTTGAATTTTTTTTTTCTGGTGCATAATATGACCCCCGCAGACGACTAGTTTAGGATATATGGACATTTTAGTGTATTGAATTTTTTTTTTCTGGTGCATAATATGACCCCCGCAGACGCCTAGTTTAGGAGATATGGCCATTTTAGTGTTTTGAATTTATTTTTTCTCTGGTGCATATTATCACCCCCGCAGACGTCTAGTTTAGGAGATATGGCCATTTTAGTGTTTTGAATTTTTTTTTTTTCTGGTGCATAATACGACCCCCGCAGCGCCTAGTTTAGGAGATATGGACATTTTAGTGTTTTAGATTTTTTTTTTCTGGTGCATAACATGACCCTCGCAGACGCCTAGTTTAGGAGATATGGACATTTTAGTGTTTTGAATTTTTTTTTTCTGGTGCATAATATGACCCCCGCAGACGCCTAGTTTAGGAGATATGGCCATTTTAGTGTTTTGAATTGTTTTTTCTGGTGCATAATATGACCCCCGCAGACGCCTAGTGTAGGAGATATGGCCATTTTAGTGTTTTGAATATATTTTTTTTCTGGTGCACATTATCACCCCCGCAGACGCCTAGTTTAGGAGATGTGGCCCTTTTAGTGATTTGAATTTTTTTTTTCTGGTGCATAATATGACCCCCGCAGACGACTAGTTTAGGAGATATGGCCATTTTAGTGTTTGGATTTTTTTTGTTATCTGGTGCATAATATGACCCACGCAGACGCCTAGTTTAGGAGATATGGCCGTTTTAGAGTTTTGAATTTTTTTTCTGGTGCATAAATTGACCGCCCAGACGCGTAGTTTAGGAGATATAGCCATTTTAGTGTTTTGAATTGTTTTTTCTGGTGCATAATATGACACCCGCAGACGTCTAGTGTAGGAGATATGGTCATTTTAGTGTTTTGAATTTATTTTTTTTCTGGTGCACATTATCACCCCCGCAGACGCCTAGCTTAGGAAATATGGCCATTTTAGTGTTTTGAATTTCTTTTTTCTTGTGCATAATATGACCCCCGCAGACGCCTAGTTTAGGAGATATGGCGATTTTAGAATTTAGAATTTTTTTTTTGTTGTTGCATAAATTGACCCCCGCAGACGCCAAGTTTAGAACATATAGCCATTTTAGTATTTTGAATTTTTTTTTCTGGTGCATAATATGACCCCCGCAGACGCCTAGTGTAGGAGATATGGCCATTTTAGTGTTTGGATTTTTTTTGTTATCTGGTGCATAATATGACCCACGCAGACGCCTAGTTTAGGAGATATGGCCATTTTAGAATTTTGAATTTTTTTTTGGTGCATAAATTGACCCCCGCAGACGTCAAGTTTAAAACATATAGCCATTTTAGTATTTTGAATTTTTTTTTCTGGTGCATAATATGACCCCCGCAGACGCCTAGTTTAGGAGATATGGCCATTTTAGTGTTTTGAATTATTTTTTCTGGTGCATAATATGACCCCCGCAGACGCCTAGTTTAGGAGATATAGCCATTTTAGAATTTTGAATTTTTTTTTGGTGCATAAATTGACCCCCGCAGACGTCAAGTTTAAAACATATAGCCATTTTAGTATTTTGAATTTTTTTTTCTGGTGCATAATATGACCCCCGCAGACGCCTAGTTTAGGAGATATGGCCATTTTAGTGTTTTGAATTTATTTTTTCTCTGGTGCATATTATCACCCCCGCAGACGTCTAGTTTAGGAGATATGGCCATTTTAGTGTTTTGAATTTTTTTTTTTCTGGTGCATAATACGACCCCCGCAGCGCCTAGTTTAGGAGATATGGACATTTTAGTGTTTTGAATTTTTTTTCTGGTGCATAATATGACCCCCGCAGACGCCTAGTTTAGGAGATATGGCCATTTTAGTGTTTTGAATTGTTTTTTCTGGTGCATAATATGACCCCCGCAGACGCCTAGTGTAGGAGATATGGCCATTTTAGTGTTTTGAATTTATTTTTTTTCTGGTGCACATTATCACCCCCGCAGACGCCTAGTTTAGGAGATGTGGCCCTTTTAGTGATTTGAATTTTTTTTTTCTGGTGCATAATATGACCCCCGCAGACGACTAGTTTAGGAGATATGGCCATTTTAGTGTTTGGATTTTCTTTGTTATCTGGTGCATAATATGACCCACGCAGACGCCTAGTTTAGGAGATATGGCCGTTTTAGAGTTTTGAATTTTTTTTCTGGTGCATAAATTGACCGCCCAGACGCGTAGTTTAGGAGATATAGCCATTTTAGTGTTTTGAATTGTTTTTTCTGGTGCATAATATGACACCCGCAGACGTCTAGTGTAGGAGATATGGTCATTTTAGTGTTTTGAATTTATTTTTTTTCTGGTGCACATTATCACCCCAGCAGACGCGTAGTTTAGGAGATATGGCCATTTTAGTGTTTTGAATTGTTTTTTCTGGTGCATAATATGACACCCGCAGACGTCTAGTGTAGGAGATATGGTCATTTTAGTGTTTTGAATTTATTTTTTTTCTGGTGCACATTATCACCCCCGCAGACGCCTAGTGTAGGAGATATGGCCATTTTAGTGTTTTGAATTTATTTTTTTTCTGGTGCACATTATCACCCCCGCAGACGCCTAGTTTAGGAGATATGGCCATTTTAGAATTTTGAATTTTTTTTTTGGTGCATAAATTGACCCCCGCAGACGTCAAGTTTAAAACATATAGCCATTTTAGTATTTTGAATTTTTTTTTCTGGTGCATAATATGACCCCCGCAGACGCCTAGTTTAGGAGATATGGCCATTTTAGTGTTTTGAATTTATTTTTTCTCTGGTGCATATTATCACCCCCGCAGACGTCTAGTTTAGGAGATATGGCCATTTTAGTGTTTTGAATTTTTTTTTTTTTCTGGTGCATAATACGACCCCCGCAGCGCCTAGTTTAGGAGATATGGACATTTTAGTGTTTTGAATTTTTTTTCTGGTGCATAATATGACCCCCGCAGACGCCTAGTTTAGGAGATATGGCCATTTTAGTGTTTTGAATTGTTTTTTCTGGTGCATAATATGACCCCCGCAGACGCCTAGTGTAGGAGATATGGCCATTTTAGTGTTTTGAATTTATTTTTTTTCTGGTGCACATTATCACCCCCGCAGACGCCTAGTTTAGGAGATGTGGCCCTTTTAGTGATTTGAATTTTTTTTTTCTGGTGCATAATATGACCCCCGCAGACGACTAGTTTAGGAGATATGGCCATTTTAGTGTTTGGATTTTTTTTGTTATCTGGTGCATAATATGACCCACGCAGACGCCTAGTTTAGGAGATATGGCCGTTTTAGAGTTTTGAATTTTTTTTCTGGTGCATAAATTGACCGCCCAGACGCGTAGTTTAGGAGATATAGCCATTTTAGTGTTTTGAATTGTTTTTTCTGGTGCATAATATGACACCTGCAGACGTCTAGTGTAGGAGATATGGTCATTTTAGTGTTTTGAATTTATTTTTTTTCTGGTGCACATTATCACCCCAGCAGACGCGTAGTTTAGGAGATATGGCCATTTTAGTGTTTTGAATTGTTTTTTCTGGTGCATAATATGACACCCGCAGACGTCTAGTGTAGGAGATATGGTCATTTTAGTGTTTTGAATTTATTTTTTTTCTGGTGCACATTATCACCCCCGCAGACGCCTAGTGTAGGAGATATGGCCATTTTAGTGTTTTGAATTTATTTTTTTTCTGGTGCACATTTTCACCCCCGCAGACGCCTAGTTTAGGAGATGTGGCCTTTTTAGTGATTTTAATTTTTTTTTTCTGGTGCATAATATGACCCCCGCAGACGACTAGTTTAGGATATATGGACATTTTAGTGTATTGAATTTTTTTTTTCTGGTGCATAATATGACCCCCGCAGACGCCTAGTTTAGGAGATATGGCCATTTTAGTGTTTTGAATTTATTTTTTCTCTGGTGCATATTATCACCCCCGCAGACGTCTAGTTTAGGAGATATGGCCATTTTAGTGTTTTGAATTTTTTTTTTTTCTGGTGCATAATACGATCCCCGCAGCGCCTAGTTTAGGAGATATGGACATTTTAGTGTTTTAGATTTTTTTTTTCTGGTGCATAACATGACCCTCGCAGACGCCTAGTTTAGGAGATATGGACATTTTAGTGTTTTGAATTTTTTTTTTCTGGTGCATAATATGACCCCCGCAGACGCCTAGTTTAGGAGATATGGCTATTTTAGGTTTTGAAATTTTTTTTTTCTGGTGCATAGCATGACCACCGCAGACGCCAGTTGAGGAGATATGGCCATTTTAGTGTTATAAATTTTTTTTTTCTGGTGCATAATATGACCCGCGCAGACGCTTAGTTTGGGAGATATGGCCATTTTAGTGTTTTGAATTTATTTTTTTTCTGGTGCACATTATCACCCCCGCAGACGCCTAGTTTAGGAGATGTGGCCTTTTTAGTGATTTGAATTTTTTTTTTCTGGTGCATAATATGACCCCCGCAGACGACTAGTTTAGGATATATGGACATTTTAGTGTATTGAATTTTTTTTTTCTGGTGCATAATATGACCCCCGCAGACGCCTAGTTTAGGAGATATGGCCATTTTAGTGTTTTGAATTTATTTTTTCTCTGGTGCATATTATCACCCCCGCAGACGTCTAGTTTAGGAGATATGGCCATTTTAGTGTTTTGAATTTTTTTTTTTTCTGGTGCATAATACGACCCCCGCAGCGCCTAGTTGAGGAGATATGGCCATTTTAGTGTTTTGAATTTTTTTTTTCTGGTGCATATTATGACGCCCGCAGACGCCTAGTTTAGGAGATATGTCCATTTTAGTGTTTTGAATTTTTTTTTTCTGGTGCATAAAATAACCCCCGTAGACGCCTTGTTTAGGAGATATTTCCATTTTAGTGTTTTGATTTTTTTTTTCTATTGCATAATATGACCCCCGCAGCGCCTAGTTTAGGAGATATGGACATTTTAGTGTTTTAGATTTTTTTTTTCTGGTGCATAACATGACCCTCGCAGACGCCTAGTTTAGGAGATATGGCTATTTTAGGTTTTGAAATTTTTTTTTTCTGGTGCATAGCATGACCACCGCAGACGCCAGTTGAGGAGATATGGCCATTTTAGTGTTATAAATTTTTGTTATCTGGTGCATAATATGACCCGCGCAGACGCTTAGTTTGGGAGATATGGCCATTTTAGTGATTTGAATTTTTTTTTTCTGGGGCATAATATGACCCCCACAGACGCCTAGTTGAGGAGATATGGCCATTTTAGTGTTTTGAATTTTTTTTTTCTGGTGCATATTATGACGCCCGCAGACGCCTAGTTTAGGAGATATGTCCATTTTAGTGTTTTGAATTTTTTTTTTCTGGTGCATAAAATAACCCCCGTAGACGCCTTGTTTAGGAGATATTTCCATTTTAGTGTTTTGATTTTTTTTTTCTATTGCATAATATGACCCCCGCAGACGCCTAGTTTAGGAGATATGGCCATTTTAGTGTTTTGAATTTTTTTTTTCTGGTGCATATTATGACGCCCGCAGACGCCTAGTTTAGGAGATATGTCCATTTTAGTGTTTTGAATTTTTTTTTTCTGGTGCATAAAATAACCCCCGTAGACGCCTTGTTTAGGAGATATTTCCATTTTAGTGTTTTGATTTTTTTTTTCTATTGCATAATATGACCCCCGCAGACGCCTAGTTTAGGAGATATGGCCATTTTAGTGTTTTGAATTTTTTTTTTCTGGTGCATAATATGACCCCCGCAGACGCCTAGTTTAGGAGATATGGCCATTTTAGTGTTTTGAATTGTTTTTTCTGGTGCATAATATGACACCCGCAGACGTCTAGTGTAGGAGATATGGTCATTTTAGTGTTTTGAATTTATTTTTTTTCTGGTGCACATTATCACCCCAGCAGACGCGTAGTTTAGGAGATATGGCCATTTTAGTGTTTTGAATTGTTTTTTCTGGTGCATAATATGACACCCGCAGACGGCTAGTGTAGGAGATATGGTCATTTTAGTGTTTTGAATTTATTTTTTTTCTGGTGCACATTATAACCCCCGCAGACGCCTAGTGTAGGAGATATGGCCATTTTAGTGTTTTGAATTTATTTTTTTTCTGGTGCACATTATCACCCCCGCAGACGCCTAGTTTAGGAGATGTGGCCTTTTTAGTGATTTGAATTTTTTTTTTCTGGTGCATAATATGACCCCCGCAGACGCCTAGTTTAGGAGATATGGCCATTTTAGTGTTTTGAATTTATTTTTTCTCTGGTGCATATTATCACCCCCGCAGACGTCTAGTTTAGGAGATATGGCCATTTTAGTGTTTTGAATTTTTTTTTTTTCTGGTGCATAATACGACCCCCGCAGCGCCTAGTTTAGGAGATATGGACATTTTAGTGTTTTAGATTTTTTTTTTCTGGTGCATAACATGACCCTCGCAGACGCCTAGTTTAGGAGATATGGACATTTTAGTGTTTTGAATTTTTTTTTTCTGGTGCATAATATGACCCCCGCAGACGCCTAGTTTAGGAGATATGGCTATTTTAGGTTTTGAAATTTTTTTTTTCTGGTGCATAGCATGACCACCGCAGACGCCAGTTGAGGAGATATGGCCATTTTAGTGTTTTGAATTTTTTTTTTCTGGTGCATATTATGACGCCCGCAGACGCCTAGTTTAGGAGATATGTCCATTTTAGTGTTTTGAATTTTTTTTTTCTGGTGCATAAAATAACCCCCGTAGACGCCTTGTTTAGGAGATATTTCCATTTTAGTGTTTTGATTTTTTTTTTCTATTGCATAATATGACCCCCGCAGACGCCTAGTTTAGGAGATATGGCCATTTTAGTGTTTTGAATTTTTTTTTTCTGGTGCATAATATGACCCCCGCAGACGCCAAGTTTAGAAGATATAGCCGTTTTAGGGTTTTGAATTTTTTTTTGCTGGTGCATAATATGACCCGCGCAGACGCTTAGTTTAGGAGATATGGCCATTTTAGTGTGTTGAATTTTTTTTCTCTGGTGCATAATATGACTCCCGCAGACGCCTAGTTTAGGAGATATGGCCATTTTAGTGTTTTAGATTTTTTTTTTCTGGTGCATAACATGACCCTCGCAGACGCCTAGTTTAGGAGATATGGCCATTTTAGTGTTTTGAATTGTTTTTTCTGGTGCATAATATGACCCCCGCAGACGCCTAGTGTAGGAGATATGGCCATTTTAGTGTTTTGAATTTATTTTTTTTCTGGTGCACATTATCACCCCCGCAGACGCCTAGTTTAGGAGATGTGGCCCTTTTAGTGATTTGAATTTTTTTTTTCTGGTGCATAATATGACCCCCGCAGACGACTAGTTTAGGAGATATGGCCATTTTAGTGTTTGGATTTTTTTTGTTATCTGGTGCATAATATGACCCACGCAGACGCCTAGTTTAGGAGATATGGCCGTTTTAGAGTTTTGAATTTTTTTTCTGGTGCATAAATTGACCGCCCAGACGCGTAGTTTAGGAGATATAGCCATTTTAGTGTTTTGAATTGTTTTTTCTGGTGCATAATATGACCCCCGCAGACGCCTAGTTTAGGAGATATGGCCATTTTAGTGTTTTGAATTGTTTTTTCTGGTGCATAATATGACACCCGCAGACGTCTAGTGTAGGAGATATGGTCATTTTAGTGTTTTGAATTTATTTTTTTTCTGGTGCACATTATCACCCCAGCAGACGCGTAGTTTAGGAGATATGGCCATTTTAGTGTTTTGAATTGTTTTTTCTGGTGCATAATATGACACCCGCAGACGTCTAGTGTAGGAGATATGGTCATTTTAGTGTTTTTTTTATTTATTTTTTTTCTGGTGCATATTATCACCCCCGCAGACGCCTAGTGTAGGAGATATGGCCATTTTAGTGTTTTGAATTTATTTTTTTTCTGGTGCACATTATCACCCCCGCAGACGCTTAGTTTGGGAGATATGGCCATTTTAGTGATTTGAATTTTTTTTTTCTGGGGCATAATATGACCCCCACAGACGCCTAGTTGAGGAGATATGGCCATTTTAGTGTTTTGAATTTTTTTTTTCTGGTGCATATTATGACGCCCGCAGACGCCTAGTTTAGGAGATATGTCCATTTTAGTGTTTTGAATTTTTTTTTTCTGGTGCATAAAATAACCCCCGTAGACGCCTTGTTTAGGAGATATTTCCATTTTAGTGTTTTGATTTTTTTTTTCTATTGCATAATATGACCCCCGCAGACGCCTAGTTTAGGAGATATGGCCATTTTAGTGTTTTGAATTTTTTTTTTCTGGTGCATAATATGACCCCCGCAGACGCCAAGTTTAGAAGATATAGCCGTTTTAGGGTTTTGAATTTTTTTTTGCTGGTGCATAATATGACCCGCGCAGACGCTTAGTTTAGGAGATATGGCCATTTTAGTGTGTTGAATTTTTTTTCTCTGGTGCATAATATGACTCCCGCAGACGCCTAGTTTAGGAGATATGGCCATTTTAGTGTTTTAGATTTTTTTTTTCTGGTGCATAACATGACCCTCGCAGACGCCTAGTTTAGGAGATATGGCCATTTTAGTGTTTTGAATTGTTTTTTCTGGTGCATAATATGACCCCCGCAGACGCCTAGTGTAGGAGATATGGCCATTTTAGTGTTTTGAATTTATTTTTTTTCTGGTGCACATTATCACCCCCGCAGACGCCTAGTTTAGGAGATGTGGCCCTTTTAGTGATTTGAATTTTTTTTTTCTGGTGCATAATATGACCCCCGCAGACGACTAGTTTAGGAGATATGGCCATTTTAGTGTTTGGATTTTTTTTGTTATCTGGTGCATAATATGACCCACGCAGACGCCTAGTTTAGGAGATATGGCCGTTTTAGAGTTTTGAATTTTTTTTCTGGTGCATAAATTGACCGCCCAGACGCGTAGTTTAGGAGATATAGCCATTTTAGTGTTTTGAATTGTTTTTTCTGGTGCATAATATGACCCCCGCAGACGCCTAGTTTAGGAGATATGGCCATTTTAGTGTTTTGAATTGTTTTTTCTGGTGCATAATATGACACCCGCAGACGTCTAGTGTAGGAGATATGGTCATTTTAGTGTTTTGAATTTATTTTTTTTCTGGTGCACATTATCACCCCAGCAGACGCGTAGTTTAGGAGATATGGCCATTTTAGTGTTTTGAATTGTTTTTTCTGGTGCATAATATGACACCCGCAGACGTCTAGTGTAGGAGATATGGTCATTTTAGTGTTTTTTTTATTTATTTTTTTTCTGGTGCATATTATCACCCCCGCAGACGCCTAGTGTAGGAGATATGGCCATTTTAGTGTTTTGAATTTATTTTTTTTCTGGTGCACATTATCACCCCCGCAGACGCCTAGTTTAGGAGATGTGGCCTTTTTAGTGATTTGAATTTTTTTTTTCTGGTGCATAATATGACCCCCGCAGACGCCTAGTTTAGGAGATATGGCCATTTTAGTGTTTTGAATTTATTTTTTCTCTGGTGCATATTATCACCCCCGCAGACGTCTAGTTTAGGAGATATGGCCATTTTAGTGTTTTGTATTTTTTTTTTCTGGTGCATAATATGACCCCCGCAGACGCCTAGTTTAGGAGATATGGCTATTTTAGGTTTTGAAATTTTTTTTTTCTGGTGCATAGCATGACCACCGCAGACGCCAGTTGAGGAGATATGGCCATTTTAGTGTTATAAATTTTTTTTTTCTGGTGCATAATATGACCCGCGCAGACGCTTAGTTTGGGAGATATGGCCATTTTAGTGATTTGAATTTTTTTTTTTCTGGGGCATAATATGACCCCCACAGACGCCTAGTTGAGGAGATATGGCCATTTTAGTGTTTTGAATTTTTTTTTTCTGGTGCATATTATGACGCCCGCAGACGCCTAGTTTAGGAGATATGTCCATTTTAGTGTTTTGAATTTTTTTTTTCTGGTGCATAAAATAACCCCCGTAGACGCCTTGTTTAGGAGATATGGCCATTTTAGTGTTTTGATTTTTTTTTTTCTATTGCATAATATGACCCCCGCAGACGCCTAGTTTAGGAGATATGGCCGTTTTAGAGTTTTGAATTTTTTTTCTGGTGCATAAATTGACCGCCCAGACGCGTAGTTTAGGAGATATAGCCATTTTAGTGTTTTGAATTGTTTTTTCTGGTGCATAATATGACACCCGCAGACGTCTAGTGTAGGAGATATGGTCATTTTAGTGTTTTGAATTTATTTTTTTTCTGGTGCACATTATCACCCCAGCAGACGCCTAGTTTAGGAGATATGTCCATTTTAGTGTTTTGAATTTTTTTTTTCTGGTGCATAAAATAACCCCCGTAGACGCCTTGTTTAGGAGATATTTCCATTTTAGTGTTTTGATTTTTTTTTTCTATTGCATAATATGACCCCCGCAGACGCCTAGTTTAGGAGATATGGCCATTTTAGTGTTTTGAATTTTTTTTTTCTGGTGCATAATATGACCCCCGCAGACGCCTAGTTTAGGAGATATGGCCATTTTAGTGTTTTGAATTGTTTTTTCTGGTGCATAATATGACACCCGCAGACGTCTAGTGTAGGAGATATGGTCATTTTAGTGTTTTGAATTTATTTTTTTTCTGGTGCACATTATCACCCCAGCAGACGCGTAGTTTAGGAGATATGGCCATTTTAGTGTTTTGAATTGTTTTTTCTGGTGCATAATATGACACCCGCAGACGTCTAGTGTAGGAGATATGGTCATTTTAGTGTTTTGAATTTATTTTTTTTCTGGTGCACATTATCACCCCCGCAGACGCCTAGTGTAGGAGATATGGCCATTTTAGTGTTTTGAATTTATTTTTTTTCTGGTGCACATTATCACCCCCGCAGACGCCTAGTTTAGGAGATGTGGCCTTTTTAGTGATTTGAATTTTTTTTTTCTGGTGCATAATATGACCCCCGCAGACGACTAGTTTAGGATATATGGACATTTTAGTGTATTGAATTTTTTTTTTCTGGTGCATAATATGACCCCCGCAGACGCCTAGTTTAGGAGATATGGCCATTTTAGTGTTTTGAATTTATTTTTTCTCTGGTGCATATTATCACCCCCGCAGACGTCTAGTTTAGGAGATATGGCCATTTTAGTGTTTTGAATTTTTTTTTTTTTCTGGTGCATAATACGACCCCCGCAGCGCCTAGTTTAGGAGATATGGACATTTTAGTGTTTTAGATTTTTTTTTTCTGGTGCATAACATGACCCTCGCAGACGCCTAGTTTAGGAGATATGGACATTTTAGTGTTTTGAATTTTTTTTTTCTGGTGCATAATATGACCCCCACAGACGCCTAGTTGAGGAGATATGGCCATTTTAGGTTTTGAAATTTTTTTTTTCTGGTGCATAGCATGACCACCGCAGACGCCAGTTGAGGAGATATGGCCATTTTAGTGTTATAAATTTTTTTTTTCTGGTGCATAATATGACCCGCGCAGACGCTTAGTTTGGGAGATTTGGCCATTTTAGTGATTTGAATTTTTTTTTTCTGGGGCATAATATGACCCCCACAGACGCCTAGTTGAGGAGATATGGCCATTTTAGTGTTTTGAATTTTTTTTTTCTGGTGCATATTATGACGCCCGCAGACGCCTAGTTTAGGAGATATGTCCATTTTAGTGTTTTGAATTTTTTTTTTCTGGTGCATAAAATAACCCCCGTAGACGCCTTGTTTAGGAGATATTTCCATTTTAGTGTTTTGATTTTTTTTTTCTATTGCATAATATGACCCCCGCAGACGCCTAGTTTAGGAGATATGGCCATTTTAGTGTTTTGAATTTTTTTTTTCTGGTGCATAATATGACCCCCGCAGACGCCAAGTTTAGAAGATATAGCCGTTTTAGGGTTTTGAATTTTTTTTTGCTGGTGCATAATATGACCCGCGCAGACGCTTAGTTTAGGAGATATGGCCATTTTAGTGTGTTGAATTTTTTTTCTCTGGTGCATAATATGACTCCCGCAGACGCCTAGTTTAGGAGATATGGCCATTTTAGTGTTTTAGATTTTTTTTTTCTGGTGCATAACATGACCCTCGCAGACGCCTAGTTTAGGAGATATGGCCATTTTAGTGTTTTGAATTGTTTTTTCTGGTGCATAATATGACCCCCGCAGACGCCTAGTGTAGGAGATATGGCCATTTTAGTGTTTTGAATTTATTTTTTTTCTGGTGCACATTATCACCCCCGCAGACGCCTAGTTTGGGAGATGTGGCCCTTTTAGTGATTTGAATTTTTTTTTTCTGGTGCATAATATGACCCCCGCAGACGACTAGTTTAGGAGATATGGCCATTTTAGTGTTTGGATTTTTTTTGTTATCTGGTGCATAATATGACCCACGCAGACGCCTAGTTTAGGAGATATGGCCGTTTTAGAGTTTTGAATTTTTTTTCTGGTGCATAAATTGACCGCCCAGACGCGTAGTTTAGGAGATATAGCCATTTTAGTGTTTTGAATTGTTTTTTCTGGTGCATAATATGACCCCCGCAGACGCCTAGTTTAGGAGATATGGCCATTTTAGTGTTTTGAATTGTTTTTTCTGGTGCATAATATGACACCCGCAGACGTCTAGTGTAGGAGATATGGTCATTTTAGTGTTTTGAATTTATTTTTTTTCTGGTGCACATTATCACCCCAGCAGACGCGTAGTTTAGGAGATATGGCCATTTTAGTGTTTTGAATTGTTTTTTCTGGTGCATAATATGACACCCGCAGACGTCTAGTGTAGGAGATATGGTCATTTTAGTGTTTTTTTTATTTATTTTTTTTCTGGTGCACATTATCACCCCCGCAGACGCCTAGTGTAGGAGATATGGCCATTTTAGTGTTTTGAATTTATTTTTTTTCTGGTGCACATTATCACCCCCGCAGACGCCTAGTTTAGGAGATGTGGCCTTTTTAGTGATTTGAATTTTTTTTTTCTGGTGCATAATATGACCCCCGCAGACGACTAGTTTAGGATATATGGACATTTTAGGTATTGAATTTTTTTTTTCTGGTGCATAATATGACCCCCGCAGACGCCTAGTTTAGGAGATATGGCCATTTTAGTGTTTTGAATTTATTTTTTCTCTGGTGCATATTATCACCCCCGCAGACGTCTAGTTTAGGAGATATGGCCATTTTAGTGTTTTGTATTTTTTTTTTCTGGTGCATAATATGACCCCCGCAGACGCCTAGTTTAGGAGATATGGCTATTTTAGGTTTTGAAATTTTTTTTTTCTGGTGCATAGCATGACCACCGCAGACGCCAGTTGAGGAGATATGGCCATTTCAGTATTTTGAATTTTTTTTTTCTGGTGCATATTATGACGCCCGCAGACGCCTAGTTTAGGAGATATGTCCATTTTAGTGTTTTGAATTTTTTTTTTCTGGTGCATAAAATAACCCCCGTAGACGCCTTGTTTAGGAGATATGGCCATTTTAGTGTTTTGATTTTTTTTTTCTATTGCATAATATGACCCCCGCAGACGCCTAGTTTAGGAGATATGGCCATTTTAGTGTTTTGAATTTTTTTTTTCTGGTGCATAATATGACCCCCGCAGACGCCAAGTTTAGAAGATATAGCCGTTTTAGGGTTTTGAATTTTTTTTTGCTGGTGCATAATACGACCCGCGCAGACGCTTAGTTTAGGAGATATGGCCATTTTAGTGTGTTGAATTTTTTTTCTCTGGTGCATAATATGACTCCCGCAGACGCCTAGTTTAGGAGATATGGCCATTTTAGTGTTTTAGATTTTTTTTTTCTGGTGCATAACATGACCCTCGCAGACGCCTAGTTTAGGAGATATGGACATTTTAGTGTTTTGAATTTTTTTTTTCTGGTGCATAATATGACCCCCGCAGACGCCTAGTTTAGGAGATATGGCTATTTTAGGTTTTGAAATTTTTTTTTTCTGGTGCATAGCATGACCACCGCAGACGCCAGTTGAGGAGATATGGCCATTTTAGTGTTATAAATTTTTTTTTTCTGGTGCATAATATGACCCGCGCAGACGCTTAGTTTGGGAGATATGGTCATTTTAGTGATTTGAATTTTTTTTTTTCTGGGGCATAATATGACCCCCACAGACGCCTAGTTGAGGAGATATGGCCATTTTAGTGTTTTGAATTTTTTTTTTCTGGTGCATATTATGACGCCCGCAGACGCCTAGTTTAGGAGATATGTCCATTTTAGTGTTTTGAATTTTTTTTTTCTGGTGCATAAAATAACCCCCGTAGACGCCTTGTTTAGGAGATATGGCCATTTTAGTGTTTTGATTTTTTTTTTCTATTGCATAATATGACCCCCGCAGACGCCTAGTTTAGGAGATATGGCCATTTTAGTGTTTTGAATTTTTTTTTTCTGGTGCATAATATGACCCGCGCAGACGCCTAGTTTAGGAGATATGGCTATTTTAGGTTTTGAAATTTTTTTTTTCTGGTGCATAGCATGACCACCGCAGACGCCAGTTGAGGAGATATGGCCATTTCAGTATTTTGAATTTTTTTTTTCTGGTGCATATTATGACGCCCGCAGACGCCTAGTTTAGGAGATATGTCCATTTTAGTGTTTTGAATTTTTTTTTTCTGGTGCATAAAATAACCCCCGTAGACGCCTTGTTTAGGAGATATGGCCATTTTAGTGTTTTGATTTTTTTTTTCTATTGCATAATATGACCCCCGCAGACGCCTAGTTTAGGAGATATGGCCATTTTAGTGTTTTGAATTTTTTTTTTCTGGTGCATAATATGACCCCCGCAGACGCCAAGTTTAGAAGATATAGCCGTTTTAGGGTTTTGAATTTTTTTTTGCTGGTGCATAATACGACCCGCGCAGACGCTTAGTTTAGGAGATATGGCCATTTTAGTGTGTTGAATTTTTTTTCTCTGGTGCATAATATGACTCCCGCAGACGCCTAGTTTAGGAGATATGGCCATTTTAGTGTTTTAGATTTTTTTTTTCTGGTGCATAACATGACCCTCGCAGACGCCTAGTTTAGGAGATATGGACATTTTAGTGTTTTGAATTTTTTTTTTCTGGTGCATAATATGACCCCCGCAGACGCCTAGTTTAGGAGATATGGCTATTTTAGGTTTTGAAATTTTTTTTTTCTGGTGCATAGCATGACCACCGCAGACGCCAGTTGAGGAGATATGGCCATTTCAGTATTTTGAATTTTTTTTTTCTGGTGCATATTATGACGCCCGCAGACGCCTAGTTTAGGAGATATGTCCATTTTAGTGTTTTGAATTTTTTTTTTCTGGTGCATAAAATAACCCCCGTAGACGCCTTGTTTAGGAGATATGGCCATTTTAGTGTTTTGATTTTTTTTTTCTATTGCATAATATGACCCCCGCAGACGCCTAGTTTAGGAGATATGGCCATTTTAGTGTTTTGAATTTTTTTTTTCTGGTGCATAATATGACCCCCGCAGACGCCAAGTTTAGAAGATATAGCCGTTTTAGGGTTTTGAATTTTTTTTTGCTGGTGCATAATACGACCCGCGCAGACGCTTAGTTTAGGAGATATGGCCATTTTAGTGTGTTGAATTTTTTTTCTCTGGTGCATAATATGACTCCCGCAGACGCCTAGTTTAGGAGATATGGCCATTTTAGTGTTTTAGATTTTTTTTTTCTGGTGCATAACATGACCCTCGCAGACGCCTAGTTTAGGAGATATGGACATTTTAGTGTTTTGAATTTTTTTTTTCTGGTGCATAATATGACCCCCGCAGACGCCTAGTTTAGGAGATATGGCTATTTTAGGTTTTGAAATTTTTTTTTTCTGGTGCATAGCATGACCACCGCAGACGCCAGTTGAGGAGATATGGCCATTTTAGTGTTATAAATTTTTTTTTTCTGGTGCATAATATGACCCGCGCAGACGCTTAGTTTGGGAGATATGGTCATTTTAGTGATTTGAATTTTTTTTTTTCTGGGGCATAATATGACCCCCACAGACGCCTAGTTGAGGAGATATGGCCATTTTAGTGTTTTGAATTTTTTTTTTCTGGTGCATATTATGACGCCCGCAGACGCCTAGTTTAGGAGATATGTCCATTTTAGTGTTTTGAATTTTTTTTTTCTGGTGCATAAAATAACCCCCGTAGACGCCTTGTTTAGGAGATATGGCCATTTTAGTGTTTTGATTTTTTTTTTCTATTGCATAATATGACCCCCGCAGACGCCTAGTTTAGGAGATATGGCCATTTTAGTGTTTTGAATTTTTTTTTTCTGGTGCATAATATGACCCGCGCAGACGCCTAGTTTAGGAGATATGGCTATTTTAGGTTTTGAAATTTTTTTTTTCTGGTGCATAGCATGACCACCGCAGACGCCAGTTGAGGAGATATGGCCATTTCAGTATTTTGAATTTTTTTTTTCTGGTGCATATTATGACGCCCGCAGACGCCTAGTTTAGGAGATATGTCCATTTTAGTGTTTTGAATTTTTTTTTTCTGGTGCATAAAATAACCCCCGTAGACGCCTTGTTTAGGAGATATGGCCATTTTAGTGTTTTGATTTTTTTTTTCTATTGCATAATATGACCCCCGCAGACGCCTAGTTTAGGAGATATGGCCATTTTAGTGTTTTGAATTTTTTTTTTCTGGTGCATAATATGACCCCCGCAGACGCCAAGTTTAGAAGATATAGCCGTTTTAGGGTTTTGAATTTTTTTTTGCTGGTGCATAATACGACCCGCGCAGACGCTTAGTTTAGGAGATATGGCCATTTTAGTGTGTTGAATTTTTTTTCTCTGGTGCATAATATGACTCCCGCAGACGCCTAGTTTAGGAGATATGGCCATTTTAGTGTTTTAGATTTTTTTTTTCTGGTGCATAACATGACCCTCGCAGACGCCTAGTTTAGGAGATATGGACATTTTAGTGTTTTGAATTTTTTTTTTCTGGTGCATAATATGACCCCCACAGACGCCTAGTTTAGGAGATATGGCCATTTTAGTGTTTTAGATTTTTTTTTTCTGGTGCATAACATGACCCTCGCAGACGCCTAGTTTAGGAGATATGGACATTTTAGGTATTGAATTTTTTTTTTCTGGTGCATAATATGACCCCCGCAGACGCCTAGTTTAGGAGATATGGCCATTTTAGTGTTTTGAATTTATTTTTTCTCTGGTGCATATTATCACCCCCGCAGACGTCTAGTTTAGGAGATATGGCCATTTTAGTGTTTTGTATTTTTTTTTTCTGGTGCATAATATGACCCCCGCAGACGCCTAGTTTAGGAGATATGGCTATTTTAGGTTTTGAAATTTTTTTTTTCTGGTGCATAGCATGACCACCGCAGACGCCAGTTGAGGAGATATGGCCATTTCAGTATTTTGAATTTTTTTTTTCTGGTGCATATTATGACGCCCGCAGACGCCTAGTTTAGGAGATATGTCCATTTTAGTGTTTTGAATTTTTTTTTTCTGGTGCATAAAATAACCCCCGTAGACGCCTTGTTTAGGAGATATGGCCATTTTAGTGTTTTGATTTTTTTTTTCTATTGCATAATATGACCCCCGCAGACGCCTAGTTTAGGAGATATGGCCATTTTAGTGTTTTGAATTTTTTTTTTCTGGTGCATAATATGACCCCCGCAGACGCCAAGTTTAGAAGATATAGCCGTTTTAGGGTTTTGAATTTTTTTTTGCTGGTGCATAATACGACCCGCGCAGACGCTTAGTTTAGGAGATATGGCCATTTTAGTGTGTTGAATTTTTTTTCTCTGGTGCATAATATGACTCCCGCAGACGCCTAGTTTAGGAGATATGGCCATTTTAGTGTTTTAGATTTTTTTTTTCTGGTGCATAACATGACCCTCGCAGACGCCTAGTTTAGGAGATATGGACATTTTAGTGTTTTGAATTTTTTTTTTCTGGTGCATAATATGACCCCCGCAGACGCCTAGTTTAGGAGATATGGCTATTTTAGGTTTTGAAATTTTTTTTTTCTGGTGCATAGCATGACCACCGCAGACGCCAGTTGAGGAGATATGGCCATTTTAGTGTTATAAATTTTTTTTTTCTGGTGCATAATATGACCCGCGCAGACGCTTAGTTTGGGAGATATGGTCATTTTAGTGATTTGAATTTTTTTTTTTCTGGGGCATAATATGATCCCCACAGACGCCTAGTTGAGGAGATATGGCCATTTTAGTGTTTTGAATTTTTTTTTTCTGGTGCATATTATGACGCCCGCAGACGCCTAGTTTAGGAGATATGTCCATTTTAGTGTTTTGAATTTTTTTTTTCTGGTGCATAAAATAACCCCCGTAGACGCCTTGTTTAGGAGATATGGCCATTTTAGTGTTTTGATTTTTTTTTTTCTATTGCATAATATGACCCCCGCAGACGCCTAGTTTAGGAGATATGGCCATTTTAGTGTTTTGAATTGTTTTTTCTGGTGCATAATATGACACCCGCAGACGTCTAGTGTAGGAGATATGGTCATTTTAGTGTTTTGAATTTATTTTTTTTCTGGTGCACATTATCACCCCAGCAGACGCGTAGTTTAGGAGATATGGCCATTTTAGTGTTTTGAATTGTTTTTTCTGGTGCATAATATGACACCCGCAGACGTCTAGTGTAGGAGATATGGTCATTTTAGTGTTTTGAATTTATTTTTTTTCTGGTGCACATTATCACCCCCGCAGACGCCTAGTGTAGGAGATATGGCCATTTTAGTGTTTTGAATTTATTTTTTTTCTGGTGCACATTATCACCCCCGCAGACGCCTAGTTTAGGAGATGTGGCCTTTTTAGTGATTTGAATTTTTTTTTTCTGGTGCATAATATGACCCCCGCAGACGACTAGTTTAGGATATATGGACATTTTAGTGTATTGAATTTTTTTTTTCTGGTGCATAATATGACCCCCGCAGACGCCTAGTTTAGGAGATATGGCCATTTTAGTGTTTTGAATTTATTTTTTCTCTGGTGCATATTATCACCCCCGCAGACGTCTAGTTTAGGAGATATGGCCATTTTAGTGTTTTGAATTTTTTTTTTTTTCTGGTGCATAATACGACCCCCGCAGCGCCTAGTTTAGGAGATATGGACATTTTAGTGTTTTAGATTTTTTTTTTCTGGTGCATAACATGACCCTCGCAGACGCCTAGTTTAGGAGATATGGACATTTTAGTGTTTTGAATTTTTTTTTTCTGGTGCATAATATGACCCCCACAGACGCCTAGTTGAGGAGATATGGCCATTTTAGGTTTTGAAATTTTTTTTTTCTGGTGCATAGCATGACCACCGCAGACGCCAGTTGAGGAGATATGGCCATTTTAGTGTTATAAATTTTTTTTTTCTGGTGCATAATATGACCCGCGCAGACGCTTAGTTTGGGAGATATGGCCATTTTAGTGATTTGAATTTTTTTTTCTGGGGCATAATATGACCCCCACAGACGCCTAGTTGAGGAGATATGGCCATTTTAGTGTTTTGAATTTTTTTTTTCTGGTGCATATTATGACGCCCGCAGACGCCTAGTTTAGGAGATATGTCCATTTTAGTGTTTTGAATTTTTTTTTTCTGGTGCATAAAATAACCCCCGTAGACGCCTTGTTTAGGAGATATTTCCATTTTAGTGTTTTGATTTTTTTTTTCTATTGCATAATATGACCCCCGCAGACGCCTAGTTTAGGAGATATGGCCATTTTAGTGTTTTGAATTTTTTTTTTCTGGTGCATAATATGACCCCCGCAGACGCCAAGTTTAGAAGATATAGCCGTTTTAGGGTTTTGAATTTTTTTTTGCTGGTGCATAATATGACCCGCGCAGACGCTTAGTTTAGGAGATATGGCCATTTTAGTGTGTTGAATTTTTTTTCTCTGGTGCATAATATGACTCCCGCAGACGCCTAGTTTAGGAGATATGGCCATTTTAGTGTTTTAGATTTTTTTTTTCTGGTGCATAACATGACCCTCGCAGACGCCTAGTTTAGGAGATATGGCCATTTTAGTGTTTTGAATTGTTTTTTCTGGTGCATAATATGACCCCCGCAGACGCCTAGTGTAGGAGATATGGCCATTTTAGTGTTTTGAATTTATTTTTTTTCTGGTGCACATTATCACCCCCGCAGACGCCTAGTTTGGGAGATGTGGCCCTTTTAGTGATTTGAATTTTTTTTTTCTGGTGCATAATATGACCCCCGCAGACGACTAGTTTAGGAGATATGGCCATTTTAGTGTTTGGATTTTTTTTGTTATCTGGTGCATAATATGACCCACGCAGACGCCTAGTTTAGGAGATATGGCCGTTTTAGAGTTTTGAATTTTTTTTCTGGTGCATAAATTGACCGCCCAGACGCGTAGTTTAGGAGATATAGCCATTTTAGTGTTTTGAATTGTTTTTTCTGGTGCATAATATGACCCCCGCAGACGCCTAGTTTAGGAGATATGGCCATTTTAGTGTTTTGAATTGTTTTTTCTGGTGCATAATATGACACCCGCAGACGTCTAGTGTAGGAGATATGGTCATTTTAGTGTTTTGAATTTATTTTTTTTCTGGTGCACATTATCACCCCAGCAGACGCGTAGTTTAGGAGATATGGCCATTTTAGTGTTTTGAATTGTTTTTTCTGGTGCATAATATGACACCCGCAGACGTCTAGTGTAGGAGATATGGTCATTTTAGTGTTTCTTTTATTTATTTTTTTTCTGGTGCACATTATCACCCCCGCAGACGCCTAGTGTAGGAGATATGGCCATTTTAGTGTTTTGAATTTATTTTTTTTCTGGTGCACATTATCACCCCCGCAGACGCCTAGTTTAGGAGATGTGGCCTTTTTAGTGATTTGAATTTTTTTTTTCTGGTGCATAATATGACCCCCGCAGACGACTAGTTTAGGATATATGGACATTTTAGGTATTGAATTTTTTTTTTCTGGTGCATAATATGACCCCCGCAGACGCCTAGTTTAGGAGATATGGCCATTTTAGTGTTTTGAATTTATTTTTTCTCTGGTGCATATTATCACCCCCGCAGACGTCTAGTTTAGGAGATATGGCCATTTTAGTGTTTTGTATTTTTTTTTTCTGGTGCATAATATGACCCCCGCAGACGCCTAGTTTAGGAGATATGGCTATTTTAGGTTTTGAAATTTTTTTTTTCTGGTGCATAGCATGACCACCGCAGACGCCAGTTGAGGAGATATGGCCATTTTAGTATTTTGAATTTTTTTTTTCTGGTGCATATTATGACGCCCGCAGACGCCTAGTTTAGGAGATATGTCCATTTTAGTGTTTTGAATTTTTTTTTTCTGGTGCATAAAATAACCCCCGTAGACGCCTTGTTTAGGAGATATGGCCATTTTAGTGTTTTGATTTTTTTTTTCTATTGCATAATATGACCCCCGCAGACGCCTAGTTTAGGAGATATGGCCATTTTAGTGTTTTGAATTTTTTTTTTCTGGTGCATAATATGACCCCCGCAGACGCCAAGTTTAGAAGATATAGCCGTTTTAGGGTTTTGAATTTTTTTTTGCTGGTGCATAATACGACCCGCGCAGACGCTTAGTTTAGGAGATATGGCCATTTTAGTGTGTTGAATTTTTTTTCTCTGGTGCATAATATGACTCCCGCAGACGCCTAGTTTAGGAGATATGGCCATTTTAGTGTTTTAGATTTTTTTTTTCTGGTGCATAACATGACCCTCGCAGACGCCTAGTTTAGGAGATATGGACATTTTAGTGTTTTGAATTTTTTTTTTCTGGTGCATAATATGACCCCCGCAGACGCCTAGTTTAGGAGATATGGCTATTTTAGGTTTAGAAATTTTTTTTTTCTGGTGCATAGCATGACCACCGCAGACGCCAGTTGAGGAGATATGGCCATTTTAGTGTTATAAATTTTTTTTTTCTGGTGCATAATATGACCCGCGCAGACGCTTAGTTTGGGAGATATGGTCATTTTAGTGATTTGAATTTTTTTTTTTCTGGGGCATAATATGACCCCCACAGACGCCTAGTTGAGGAGATATGGCCATTTTAGTGTTTTGAATTTTTTTTTTCTGGTGCATATTATGACGCCCGCAGACGCCTAGTTTAGGAGATATGTCCATTTTAGTGTTTTGAATTTTTTTTTTCTGGTGCATAAAATAACCCCCGTAGACGCCTTGTTTAGGAGATATGGCCATTTTAGTGTTTTGATTTTTTTTTTCTATTGCATAATATGACCCCCGCAGACGCCTAGTTTAGGAGATATGGCCATTTTAGTGTTTTGAATTTTTTTTTTCTGGTGCATAATATGACCCCCGCAGACGCCAAGTTTAGAAGATATAGCCGTTTTAGGGTTTTGAATTTTTTTTTGCTGGTGCATAATACGACCCGCGCAGACGCTTAGTTTAGGAGATATGGCCATTTTAGTGTGTTGAATTTTTTTTCTCTGGTGCATAATATGACTCCCGCAGACGCCTAGTTTAGGAGATATGGCCATTTTAGTGTTTTAGATTTTTTTTTTCTGGTGCATAACATGACCCTCGCAGACGCCTAGTTTAGGAGATATGGACATTTTAGTGTTTTGAATTTTTTTTTTCTGGTGCATAATATGACCCCCGCAGACGCCTAGTTTAGGAGATATGGCTATTTTAGGTTTTGAAATTTTTTTTTTCTGGTGCATAGCATGACCACCGCAGACGCCAGTTGAGGAGATATGGCCATTTTAGTGTTATAAATTTTTTTTTTCTGGTGCATAATATGACCCGCGCAGACGCTTAGTTTGGGAGATATGGTCATTTTAGTGATTTGAATTTTTTTTTTTCTGGGGCATAATATGATCCCCACAGACGCCTAGTTGAGGAGATATGGCCATTTTAGTGTTTTGAATTTTTTTTTTCTGGTGCATATTATGACGCCCGCAGACGCCTAGTTTAGGAGATATGTCCATTTTAGTGTTTTGAATTTTTTTTTTCTGGTGCATAAAATAACCCCCGTAGACGCCTTGTTTAGGAGATATGGCCATTTTAGTGTTTTGATTTTTTTTTTTCTATTGCATAATATGACCCCCGCAGACGCCTAGTTTAGGAGATATGGCCGTTTTAGAGTTTTGAATTTTTTTTCTGGTGCATAAATTGACCGCCCAGACGCGTAGTTTAGGAGATATAGCCATTTTAGTGTTTTGAATTGTTTTTTCTGGTGCATAATATGACCCCCGCAGACGCCTAGTTTAGGAGATATGGCCATTTTAGTGTTTTGAATTGTTTTTTCTGGTGCATAATATGACACCCGCAGACGTCTAGTGTAGGAGATATGGTCATTTTAGTGTTTTGAATTTATTTTTTTTCTGGTGCACATTATCACCCCAGCAGACGCGTAGTTTAGGAGATATGGCCATTTTAGTGTTTTGAATTGTTTTTTCTGGTGCATAATATGACACCCGCAGACGTCTAGTGTAGGAGATATGGTCATTTTAGTGTTTTGAATTTATTTTTTTTCTGGTGCACATTATCACCCCCGCAGACGCCTAGTGTAGGAGATATGGCCATTTTAGTGTTTTGAATTTATTTTTTTTCTGGTGCACATTATCACCCCCGCAGACGCCTAGTTTAGGAGATGTGGCCTTTTTAGTGATTTGAATTTTTTTTTTCTGGTGCATAATATGACCCCCGCAGACGACTAGTTTAGGATATATGGACATTTTAGTGTATTGAATTTTTTTTTTCTGGTGCATAATATGACCCCCGCAGACGCCTAGTTTAGGAGATATGGCCATTTTAGTGTTTTGAATTTATTTTTTCTCTGGTGCATATTATCACCCCCGCAGACGTCTAGTTTAGGAGATATGGACATTTTAGTGTTTTAGATTTTTTTTTTCTGGTGCATAACATGACCCTCGCAGACGCCTAGTTTAGGAGATATGGACATTTTAGTGTTTTGTATTTTTTTTTTCTGGTGCATAATATGACCCCCGCAGACGCCAGTTGAGGAGATATGGCCATTTTAGTGTTATAAATTTTTTTTTTCTGGTGCATAATATGACCCGCGCAGACGCTTAGTTTGGGAGATATGGCCATTTTAGTGATTTGAATTTTTTTTTTTCTGGGGCATAATATGACCCCCACAGACGCCTAGTTGAGGAGATATGGCCATTTTAGTATTTTGAATTTTTTTTTTCTGGTGCATATTATGACGCCCGCAGACGCCTAGTTTAGTAGATATGTCCATTTTAGTGTTTTGAATTTTTTTTTTCTGGTGCATAAAATAACCCCCGTAGACGCCTTGTTTAGGAGATATGGCCATTTTAGTGTTTTGATTTTTTTTTTCTATTGCATAATATGACCCCCGCAGACGCCTAGTTTAGGAGATATGGCCATTTTAGTGTTTTGAATTTTTTTTTTCTGGTGCATAATATGACCCCCGCAGACGCCAAGTTTAGAAGATATAGCCGTTTTAGGGTTTTGAATTTTTTTTTGCTGGTGCATAATACGACCCGCGCAGACGCTTAGTTTAGGAGATATGGCCATTTTAGTGTGTTGAATTTTTTTTCTCTGGTGAATAATATGACTCCCGCAGACGCCTAGTTTAGGAGATATGGCCATTTTAGTGTTTTAGATTTTTTTTTTCTGGTGCATAACATGACCCTCGCAGACGCCTAGTTTAGGAGATATGGACATTTTAGTGTTTTGAATTTTTTTTTTCTGGTGCATAATATGACCCCCGCAGACGCCTAGTTTAGGAGATATGGCTATTTTAGGTTTTGAAATTTTTTTTTTCTGGTGCATAGCATGACCACCGCAGACGCCAGTTGAGGAGATATGGCCATTTTAGTGTTATAAATTTTTTTTTTCTGGTGCATAATATGACCCGCGCAGACGCTTAGTTTGGGAGATATGGTCATTTTAGTGATTTGAATTTTTTTTTTTCTGGGGCATAATATGACCCCCACAGACGCCTAGTTGAGGAGATATGGCCATTTTAGTGTTTTGAATTTTTTTTTTCTGGTGCATATTATGACGCCCGCAGACGCCTAGTTTAGGAGATATGTCCATTTTAGTGTTTTGAATTTTTTTTTTCTGGTGCATAAAATAACCCCCGTAGACGCCTTGTTTAGGAGATATGGCCATTTTAGTGTTTTGATTTTTTTTTTTCTATTGCATAATATGACCCCCGCAGACGCCTAGTTTAGGAGATATGGCCGTTTTAGAGTTTTGAATTTTTTTTCTGGTGCATAAATTGACCGCCCAGACGCGTAGTTTAGGAGATATAGCCATTTTAGTGTTTTGAATTGTTTTTTCTGGTGCATAATATGACCCCCGCAGACGCCTAGTTTAGGAGATATGGCCATTTTAGTGTTTTGAATTGTTTTTTCTGGTGCATAATATGACACCCGCAGACGTCTAGTGTAGGAGATATGGTCATTTTAGTGTTTTGAATTTATTTTTTTTCTGGTGCACATTATCACCCCAGCAGACGCGTAGTTTAGGAGATATGGCCATTTTAGTGTTTTGAATTGTTTTTTCTGGTGCATAATATGACACCCGCAGACGTCTAGTGTAGGAGATATGGTCATTTTAGTGTTTTGAATTTATTTTTTTTCTGGTGCACATTATCACCCCCGCAGACGCCTAGTGTAGGAGATATGGCCATTTTAGTGTTTTGAATTTATTTTTTTTCTGGTGCACATTATCACCCCCGCAGACGCCTAGTTTAGGAGATGTGGCCTTTTTAGTGATTTGAATTTTTTTTTTCTGGTGCATAATATGACCCCCGCAGACGACTAGTTTAGGATATATGGACATTTTAGTGTATTGAATTTTTTTTTTCTGGTGCATAATATGACCCCCGCAGACGCCTAGTTTAGGAGATATGGCCATTTTAGTGTTTTGAATTTATTTTTTCTCTGGTGCATATTATCACCCCCGCAGACGTCTAGTTTAGGAGATATGGCCATTTTAGTGTTTTGAATTTTTTTTTTTTTCTGGTGCATAATACGACCCCCGCAGCGCCTAGTTTAGGAGATATGGACATTTTAGTGTTTTAGATTTTTTTTTCTGGTGCATAACATGACCCTCGCAGACGCCTAGTTTAGGAGATATGGACATTTTAGTGTTTTGTATTTTTTTTTTCTGGTGCATAATATGACCCCCGCAGACGCCTAGTTTAGGAGATATGGCTATTTTAGGTTTTGAAATTTTTTTTTTCTGGTGCATAGCATGACCACCGCAGACGCCAGTTGAGGAGATATGACCATTTTAGTGTTATAAATTTTTTTTTTCTGGTGCATAATATGACCCGCGCAGACGCTTAGTTTGGGAGATATGGCCATTTTAGTGATTTGAATTTTTTTTTTTCTGGGGCATAATATGACCCCCACAGACGCCTAGTTGAGGAGATATGGCCATTTTAGTATTTTGAATTTTTTTTTTCTGGTGCATATTATGACGCCCGCAGACGCCTAGTTTAGGAGATATGTCCATTTTAGTGTTTTGAATTTTTTTTTTCTGGTGCATAAAATAACCCCCGTAGACGCCTTGTTTAGGAGATATGGCCATTTTAGTGTTTTGATTTTTTTTTTTCTATTGCATAATATGACCCCCGCAGACGCCAAGTTTAGAAGATATAGCCGTTTTAGAGTTTTGAATTTTTTTTTGCTGGTGCATAATATGACCCGCGCAGACGCTTAGTTTAGGAGATACGGCCATTTTAGTGTGTTGAATTTTTTTTCTCTGGTGCATAATATGACCCCCGCAAACGCCTAGTTTATGAGATATGGACATTTTAGTGTTTTGAATTTTTTTTTTCTGGTACATATTATGACGCCCGCAGACGCCTAGTTTAGGAGATATGTCCATTTTAGTGTTTTGAATTTTTTTTTTCTGGTGCATAAAATAACCCCCGTAGACGCCTTGTTTAGGAGATATGGCCATTTTAGTGTTTTGATTTTTTTTTTTCTATTGCATAATATGACCCCCGCAGACGCCAAGTTTAGAAGATATAGCCGTTTTAGAGTTTTGAATTTTTTTTTGCTGGTGCATAATATGACCCGCGCAGACGCTTAGTTTAGGAGATACGGCCATTTTAGTGTGTTGAATTTTTTTTCTCTGGTGCATAATATGACCCCCGCAAACGCCTAGTTTATGAGATATGGACATTTTAGTGTTTTGAATTTTTTTTTTCTGGTACATAATATGACCCCCGCAGACGCCTAGTTTAGGAGATATGGCCATTTTAGTGTTTTGAATTTTTTTTCTGGTGCAAAATATGACTCCCGCAGACGCCTAGTTTAGGAGATATGGACATTTTAGTGTTTTGAATTTTTTTTTTCTGGTGCATAATATGACTCCCTCAGACGCCTAGTTTAGGAGATATGGACATTTTAGTGTTTTGAAATTTTTTTTTCTGGTGCATAATATGACTCCCGCAGACGCCTAGTTTAGGAGATATGGCCATTTTAGTGTTTTTGATTTTTTTTTTCTGGTGCTTAACATGACCCCCGCAGACGCCTAGTTTAGGATATATGGACATTTTAGTGTATTGAATTTTTTTTTCTGGTGCATAATACGACCCCCGCAGACGCCTAGTTTAGGAGATATGGCCATTTTAGTGTTTTGAATTTATTTTTTCTCTGGTGCATATTATCACCCCCGCAGACGTCTAGTTTAGGAGATATGGCCATTTTAGTGTTTTAGATTTTTTTTTATGGTGCATAATACGACCCCCGCAGACGCCTAGTTTAGGAGATATGGCCATTTTAGTGTTTTGAATTTTTTTTTTCTGGTGCATAATATGACCCCCGCAGACGCGTAGTTTAGGAGATATGGCCATTTTAGTGTTTTGAATTTATTTTTTCTCTGGTGCATATTATCACCCCCGCAGACGTCTAGTTTAGGAGATATGGCCATTTTAGTGTTATGAATTTTTTTTTTCTGGTGCATAATATGACCCCCGCAGACGCCTAGTTTAGGAGATATGGCTAGTTTAGTGTTTTGAATTTTTTTTTTTTCTGGTGCATAATACGACCCCCGCAGCGCCTAGTTTAGGAGATATGGACATTTTAGTGTTTTGAATTTTTTTTCTGGTGCAAAAAATGACTCCCGCAGACGCCTAGTTTAGGAGATATGGACATTTCAGTGTTTTGAATTTTTTTTTTCTGGTGCATAATATGACCCCCGCAGACGCCTAGTTTAGGAGATATGGACATTTTGGTGTTATGAATTTTTTTTTTCTGGTGCATAACATGACCCCCGCAGACGCTTAGTTTAGGATATATGGACATTTTAGTGTATTGAATTTTTTTTTCGGGTGCATAATACGACCCCCGCAGACGCCTAGTTTAGGAGATATGGCCATTTTAGTGTTTTGAATTTTTTTTTTCTGGTGCATAATATGACCCCCGCAGACGCCTAGTTTAGGAGATACGGCCATTTTAGTGTTTTGAATTTATTTTTTCTCTGGTGCATATTATCACCCCCGCAGACGTCCAGTTTAGGAGATATGGCCATTTTAGTGTTATGAATTTTTTTTTTCTGGTGCATAATATGACCCCCGCAGACGCCTAGTTTAGGAGATATGGCTAGTTTAGTGTTTTGAATTTTTTTTTTTTCTGGTGCATAATACGACCCCCGCAGCGCCTAGTTTAGGAGATATGGACATTTTAGTGTTTTGAATTTTTTTTCTGGTGCAAAAAATGACTCCCGCAGACGCCTAGTTTAGGAGATATGGACATTTCAGTGTTTTGAATTTTTTTTTTCTGGTACATAATATGACCCCGCAGACGCCTAGTTTAGGAGATATGGCCATTTTAGTGTTTTGAATTTTAGTTTTTTCTGGTGCATAATATGACCCCCGCAGACGCCTAGTTTAGGAGATACGGCCATTTTAGTGTTTTGAATCTATTTTTTCTCTGGTGCATATTATCACCCCCGCAGACGTCTAGTTTAGGAGATATGGCCATTTTAGTGTTATGAATTTTTTTTTTCTGGTGCATAATATGACCCCCGCAGACGCCTAGTTTAGGAGATATGGCTAGTTTAGTGTTTTGAATTTTTTTTTTTTTCTGGTGCATAATACGACCCCCGCAGCGCCTAGTTTAGGAGATATGGACATTTTAGTGTTTTGAATTTTTTTTCTGGTGCAAAATATGACTCCCGCAGACGCCTAGTTTAGGAGATATGGACATTTCAGTGTTTTGAATTTTTTTTTTCTGGTGCATAATATGACCCCCGCAGACGCCTAGTTTAGGAGATATGGCGATTTTAGTGTTTTAGATTTTTTTTTTCTGGTGCATAACATGACCCTCGCAGACGCCTAGTTTAGGAGATATGGACATTTTAGTGTTTTGAATTTTTTTTTTCTGGTGCATAATATGACCCCCGCAGACGCCTAGTTTAGGAGATATGGCTATTTTAGGTTTTGAAATTTTTTTTTTCTGGTGCATAGCATAACCACCGCAGACGCCAGTTGAGGAGATATGGCCATTTTAGTGTTATAAATTTTTTTTCTGGTGCAAAATATGACTCCCGCAGACGCCTAGTTTAGGAGATATGGACATTTCAGTGTTTTGAATTTTTTTTTTCTGGTGCATAATATGACCCCCGCAGACGCCTAGTTTAGGAGATATGGCCATTTTAGTGTTTTAGATTTTTTTTTTCTGGTGCATAACATGACCCTCGCAGACGCCTAGTTTAGGAGATATGGACATTTTAGTGTTTTGAATTTTTTTTTCTGGTGCATAATACGACCCCCGCAGACGCCTAGTTTAGGAGATATGGCCATTTTAGTGTTTTGAATTTTTTTTCTGCTGCAAAATATGACTCCCGCAGACGCCTAGTTTAGGAGATATGGACATTTCAGTGTTTTGAATTTTTTTTTTCTGGTGCATAATATGACCCCCGCAGACGCCTAGTTTAGGAGATATGGCCATTTTAGTGTTTTAGATTTTTTTTTTCTGGTGCATAACATGACCCTCGCAGACGCCTAGTTTAGGAGATACGGCCATTTTAGTGTTTTCAATTTATTTTTTCTCTGGTGCATATTATCACCCCCGCAGACGTCTAGTTTAGGAGATATGGCCATTTTAGTGTTATTAATTTTTTTTTTCTGGTGCATAATATGACCCCCGCAGACGCCTAGTTTAGGTGATAAGGCCATTTTAGTGTTTTGAATTTTTTTTTCTGGTGCATAATATGACCCGCGCAGACGCTTAGTTTAGGAGATATGGCCATTTTAGTGTTTTGAATTTCTTTTTTCTTGTGCATAATATGACCCCCGCAGACGCTTAGTTTAGGAGATATGGCCATTTTAGTGTGTTGAACTTTTTTTCTCTGGTGCATAATATGACCCCCGCAGACGCCTAGTTTATGAGATATGGACATTTTAGTGTTTTGAATTTTTTTTTCTGGTACATAATATGACCCCGCAGACGATTAGTTTAGGAGATATGGCCATTTTAGTGTTTTGAATTTTTTTTCTGGTGCAAAATATGACTCCCGCAGACGCCTAGTTTAGGAGATATGGACATTTTAGTGTTTTGAATTTTTTTTTTCTGGTGCATAATATGACTCCCGCAGACGCCTAGTTTAAGAGATATGGCCATTTTAGTGTTTTGAAATTTTTTTTTTCTGGTGCATAATATGACCCCCGCAGACGCCTAGTTTAGGAGATATGGCCATTTTAGTGTTTTGAATTTTTTTTCTGGTGCAAAATGTGACTCCCGCAGACGCCCAGTTTAGGAGATATGGACATTTTAGTGTTTTGAATTTTTTTTTTCTTTTGCCTAATATGACCCCCGCAGACGCCTAGTTTAGGAGATATGGCCATTTTAGTGTTTTGAAATTTTTTTTTCTGGTGCATAATATGACTCGCGCAGACGCCTAGTTTAGGAGATATGGCCATTTTAGTGTTTTGAAATTTTTTTTTTTCTGGTGCATAATATGACCCCCGCAGACGCCTAGTTTAGGAGATATGGCCATTTTAGTGTTTTGAATTTTTTTTCTGGTGCAAAATGTGACTCCCGCAGACGCCTAGTTTAGGAGGTATGGACATTTTAGTGTTTTGAATTTTTTTTTTCTTTTGCCTAATATGACCCCCGCAGACGCCTAGTTTAGGAGATATGGCCATTTTAGTGATTTGAATTTTTTTTCTCTGGTGCATAATATGACCCCCGCAGACGCCTAGTTTAGGAGTTATAGCCATTTTAAGATTTTGAATTTTCATTTTTCTGGTGCATAATATGACCCCCGCAGACGCCTAGTTTAGGAGTTATAGCCATTTTAAAGTTTTGAATTTTCATTTTTCTGGTGCATAATATGACCCCCGCAGACGCCTAGTTTAGGAGTTATAGCCATTTTAAGATTTTGAATTTTCATTTTTCTGGTGCATAATATGACCCACGCAGACGCCTAGTTTAGGAGTTATAGCCATTTTAAGATTTTGAATTTTTTTTTCTGGTGCATAATATGACCCCCGCAGACGCCTAGTTTAGGAGTTATAGCCATTTTAAGATTATGAATTTTTTTTTCTTGTGCATAATATGACCCCCGCAGACGCCTAGTTTAGGAGTTATAGCCATTTGAAAGTTTTGAATTTTCATTTTTCTGGTGCATAATATGACCCCCGCAGACGCCTAGTTTAGGAGTTATAGCCATTTTAAGATTTTGAATTTTCATTTTTCTGGTGCATAATATGACCCCCGCAGACGCCTAGTTTAGGAATTATAGCCATTTTAAAGTTTTGATTTTTCATTTTTCTGGTGCATAATATGACCCCGGCAGACGCCTAGTTTAGGAGTTATAGCCATTTTAAGATTTTGAATTTTCATTTTTCTGGTGCATAATATAACCCCCGCAGACGCCTAGTATAGGAGTTATAGCCATTTTAAGATTATGAATTTTTTTTTCTTGTGCATAATATGACCCCCGCAGACGCCTAGTTTAGGAGTTATAGCCATTTGAAAGTTTTGAATTTTCATTTTTCTGGTGCATAATATGACCCCCGCAGACGCCTAGTTTAGGAGTTATAGCCATTTTAAGATTTTGAATTTTCATTTTTCTGGTGCATAATATGACCCCCGCAGACGCCTAGTTTAGGAGTTATAGCCATTTTAAAGTTTTGATTTTTCATTTTTCTGGTGCATAATATGACCCCGGCAAACGCCTAGTTTAGGAATTATAGCCATTTTAAAGTTTTGATTTTTCATTTTTCTGGTGCATAATATGACCCCGGCAGACGCCTAGTTTAGGAGTTATAGCCATTTTAAGATTTTGAATTTTCATTTTTCTGGTGCATAATATGACCCCCGCAGACGCCTAGTTTAGGAGTTATAGCCATTTTAAAGTTTTGATTTTTCATTTTTCTGGTGCATAATATGACCCCGGCAGACGCCTAGTTTAGGAGTTATAGCCATTTTAAGATTTTGAATTTTCATTTTTCTGGTGCATAATATGACCCCCGCAGACGCCTAGTTTAGGAGTTATAGCCATTTTAAGATTTTGAATTTTTTTTCTGGTGCATAATATGACCGCCGCAGACGCCTAGTTTAGGAGTTATAGCCATTTTAAAGTTTTGAATTTTTTTTTCTGGTGCATAATATGACCCCCGCAGACGCCTAGTTTAGGAGTTATAGCCATTTTAAAGTTTTGAATTTTCATTTTTCTGGTGCATAATATGACCCCCGCAGACGCCTAGTTTAGGAGTTATAGCCATTTTAAAGTTTTGATTTTTCATTTTTCTGGTGCATAATATGACCCACGCAGACGCCTAGTTTAGGAGTTATAGCCATTTTAAGATTTTGAATTTTTTTTTCTGGTGCATAATATGACCCCCGCAGACGCCTAGTTTAGGAGTTATAGCCATTTTAAAGTTTTGAATTTTCATTTTTCTGGTGCATAATATGACCCCGGCAGACGCCTAGTTTAGGAGTTCTAGCCATTTTAAAGTTTTGAATTTTCATTTTTCTGGTGCATAATATGACCCCCGCAGACGCCTAGTTTAGGAGTTATAGCCATTTTAAGATTTTGAATTTTCATTTTTCTGGTGCATAATATGACCCCCGCAGACGCCTAGTTTAGGAGTTATAGCCATTTTAAAGTTTTGATTTTTCATTTTTCTGGTGCATAATATGACCCCGGCAAACGCCTAGTTTAGGAATTATAGCCATTTTAAAGTTTTGATTTTTCATTTTTCTGGTGCATAATATGACCCCGGCAGACGCCTAGTTTAGGAGTTATAGCCATTTTAAGATTTTGAATTTTCATTTTTCTGGTGCATAATATGACCCCCGCAGACGCCTAGTTTAGGAGTTATAGCCATTTTAAGATTATGAATTTTTTTTTCTGGTGCATAATATGACCCCCGCAGACGCCTCGTTTAGCAGTTATAGCCATTTTAAGATTTTGAATTTTCATTTTTCTGGTGCATAATATGACCCCCGCAGACGCCTAGTTTAGGAGTTATAGCCATTTTAAGATTTTGAATTTTCATTTTTCTGGTGCATAATATGACCCACGCAGACGCCTAGTTTAGGAGTTATAGCCATTTTAAGATTTTGAATTTTTTTTTCTGGTGCATAATATGACCCCCGCAGACGCCTAGTTTAGGAGTTATAGCCATTTTAAGATTATGAATTTTTTTTTCTTGTGCATAATATGACCCCCGCAGACGCCTAGTTTAGGAGTTATAGCCATTTGAAAGTTTTGAATTTTCATTTTTCTGGTGCATAATATGACCCCCGCAGACGCCTAGTTTAGGAGTTATAACCATTTTAAGATTTTGAATTTTCATTTTTCTGGTGCATAATATGACCCCGGCAGACGCCTAGTTTAGGAGTTATAGCCATTTTAAGATTTTGAATTTTCATTTTTCTGGTGCATAATATGACCCCCGCAGACGCCTAGTTTAGGAGTTATAGCCATTTTAAAGTTTTGAATTTTCATTTTTCTGGTGCATAATATGACCCCGGCAGACGCCTAGTTTAGGAATTATAGCCATTTTAAAGTTTTGATTTTTCATTTTTCTGGTGCATAATATGACCCCGGCAGACGCCTAGTTTAGGAGTTATTGCCATTTTAAGATTTTGAATTTTCATTTTTCTGGTGCATAATATGACCCCCGCAGACGCCTAGTTTAGGAGTTATAGCCATTTTAAAGTTTTGAATTTTCATTTTTCTGGTGCATAATATGACCCCCGCAGACGCCTAGTTTAGGAGTTATAGCCATTTTAAGATTTTGAATTTTCATTTTTCTGGTGCATAATATGACCCCCGCAGACGCCTAGTTTAGGAGTTATAGCCATTTTAAAGTTTTGAATTTTCATTTTTCTGGTGCATAATATGACCCCGGCAGACGCCTAGTTTAGGAGTTATAGCCATTTTAAGATTTTGAATTTTCATTTTTCTGGTGCATAATATGACCCCTGCAGACGCCTAGTTTAGGAGTTAAAGCCATTTTAAGATTTTGAATTTTTTTTTCTGGTGCATAATATGACCCCCGCAGACGCCTAGCTTAGGAGTTATAGCCATTTTAAAGTTTTGAATTTTCATTTTTCTGGTGCATAATATGACCCCCGCAGACGCCTAGTTTAGGAGTTAAAGCCATTTTAAAGTTTTGAATTTTCATTTTTCTGGTGCATAATATGACCCCCGCAGACGCCTAGTTTAGGAGTTATAGCCATTTTAAGATTTTGAATTTTTTTTTCTGGTGCATAATATGACCCCCGCAGACGCCTAGTTTAGGAGTTATAGCCATTTTAAGATTTTGAATTTTCATTTTTCTGGTGCATAATATGACCCCCGCAGACGCCTAGTTTAGGAGTTATAGCCATTTTAAGATTTTGAATTTTCATTTTTCTGGTGCATAATATGACCCCCGCAGACACCTAGTTTAGGAGTTATAGCCATTTTAAAGTTTTGAATTTTCATTTTTCTGGTGCATAATATGACCCCCGCAGACGCCTAGTTTAGGAGTTATAGCCATTTTAAAGTTTGGAATTTTCATTTTTCTGGTGCATAATATGACCCCGGCAGACGCCTAGTTTAGGAATTATAGCCATTTTAAAGTTTTGATTTTTCATTTTTCTGGTGCATAATATGACCCCGGCAGACGCCTAGTTTAGGAGTTATAGCCATTTTAAGATTTTGAATTTTCATTTTTCTGGTGCATAATATGACCCCCGCAGACGCCTAGTTTAGGAGTTATAGCCATTTGAAAGTTTTGAATTTTCATTTTTCTGGTGCATAATATGACCCCCGCAGACGCCTAGTTTAGGAGTTATAGCCATTTTAAGATTTTGAATTTTCATTTTTCTGGTGCATAATATGACCCCCGCAGACGCCTAGTTTAGGAGTTATAGCCATTTTAAAGTTTTGAATTTTCATTTTTCTGGTGCATAATATGACCCCCGCAGACGCCTAGTTTAGGAGTTATAGCCATTTTAAGATTTTGAATTTTCATTTTTCTGGTGCATAATATGACCCCCGCAGACGCCTAGTTTAGGAATTATAGCCATTTTAAAGTTTTGATTTTTAATTTTTCTGGTGCATAATATGACCCCGGCAGACGCCTAGTTTAGGAGTTATAGCCATTTTAAGATTTTGAATTTTCATTTTTCTGGTGCATAATATGACCCCCGCAGACGCCTAGTTTAGGAATTATAGCCATTTTAAAGTTTTGATTTTTAATTTTTCTGGTGCATAATATGACCCCCGCAGACGCCTAGTATAGGAGTTATAGCCATTTTAAGATTATGAATTTTTTTTTCTTGTGCATAATATGACCCCCGCAGACGCCTAGTTTCGGAGTTATAGCCATTTGAAAGTTTTGAATTTTCATTTTTCTGGTGCATAATATGACCCCCGCAGACGCCTAGTTTAGGAGTTATAGCCATTTTAAGATTTTGAATTTTCATTTTTCTGGTGCATAATATGACCCCCGCAGACGCCTAGTTTAGGAGTTATAGCCATTTTAAAGTTTTGAATTTTCATTTTTCTGGTGCATAATATGACCCCCGCAGACGCCTAGTTTAGGAGTTATAGCCATTTTAAAGTTTTGATTTTTCATTTTTCTGGTGCATAATATGACCCCGGCAGACGCCTAGTTTAGGAATTATAGCCATTTTAAAGTTTTGATTTTTCATTTTTCTGGTGCATAATATGACCCCCGCAGACGCCTAGTTTAGGAGTTATAGCCATTTTAAGATTTTGAATTTTCATTTTTCTGGTGCATAATATGACCCCCGCAGACGCCTAGTTTAGGAGTTATAGCCATTTTAAGATTATGAATTTTTTTTTCTTGTGCATAATATGACCCCCGCAGACGCCTAGTTTAGGAGTTATAGCCATTTTAAGATTTTGAATTTTCATTTTTCTGGTGCATAATATGACCCCCGCAGACGCCTAGTTTAGGAGTTATAGCCATTTTAAAGTTTTGATTTTTCATTTTTCTGGTGCATAATATGACCCCGGCAGACGCCTAGTTTAGGAATTATAGCCATTTTAAAGTTTTGATTTTTCATTTTTCTGGTGCATAATATGACCCCGGCAGACGCCTAGTTTAGGAGTTATAGCCATTTTAAGATTTTGAATTTTAATTTTTCTGGTGCATAATATGACCCCCGCAGACGTCTAGTTTAGGAGTTATAGCCCTTTTAAGATTATGAATTTTTTTTTCTTGTGCATAATATGACCCCCGCAGACGCCTAGTTTAGGAGTTATAGCCATTTTAAGATTTTGAATTTTCATTTTTCTGGTGCATAAAATGACCCCCGCAGACGCCTAGTTTAGGAGTTATAGCCATTTTAAAGTTTTGATTTTTCATTTTTCTGGTGCATAATATGACCCCGGCAGACGCCTAGTTTAGGAGTTATAGCCATTTTAAGATTTTGAATTTTCATTTTTCTGGTGCATAATATGACCCCCGCAGACGCCTAGTTTAGGAGTTATAGCCATTTGAAAGTTTTGAATTTTCATTTTTCTGGTGCATAATATGACCCCCGCAGACGCCTAGTTTAGGAGTTATAGCCATTTTAAAATTTTGAATTTTCATTTTTCTGGTGCATAATATGACCCCCGCAGACGCCTAGTTTAGGAGTTATAGCCATTTTAAGATTTTGAATTTTTTTTTCTGGTGCATAATATGACCCCCGCAGACGCCTAGTTTAGGAGTTATAGCCATTTTAAAGTTTTGAATTTTCATTTTTCTGGTGCATAATATGACCCCCGCAGACGCCTAGTTTAGGAGTTATAGCCATTTTAAAGTTTTGAATTTTCATTTTTCTGGTGCATAATATGACCCCCGCAGACGCCTAGTTTAGGAGTTATTGCCATTTTAAGATTTGGAATTTTTTTTTCTGGTGCATAATATGACCCCCGCAGACGCCTAGTTTAGGAGTTATAGCCATTTTAAAGTTTTGAATTTTCATTTTTCTGGTGCATAATATGACCCCCGCAGACGCCTAGTTTAGGAGTTATAGCCATTTTAAAGTTTTGAATTTTCATTTTTCTGGTGCATAATATGACCCCGCAGACGCCTAGTTTAGGAGTTCTAGCCATTTTAAAGTTTTGAATTTTCATTTTTCTGGTGCATAATATGACCCCCGCAGACGCCTAGTTTAGGAGTTATAGCCATTTTAAGATTTTGAATTTTCATTTTTCTGGTGCATAATATGACCCCCGCAGACGCCTAGTTTAGGAGTTATAGCCATTTTAAGATTTTGAATTTTTTTTTCTGGTGCATAATATGACCCCCGCAGACGCCTAGTTTAGGAGTTATAGCCATTTTAAAGTTTTGAATTTTCATTTTTCTGGTGCATAATATGACCTCCGCAGACGCCTAGTTTAGGAGTTATAGCCATTTTAAAGTTTTGAATTTTCATTTTTCTGGTGCATAATATGACCCACGCAGACCTAGTTTAGGAGTTATAGCCATTTTAAGATTTTGAATTTTTTTTTCTGGTGCATAATATGACCCCCGCAGACGCCTAGTTTAGGAGTTAAAGCCATTTTAAAGTTTTGAATTTTAATTTTTCTGGTGCATAATATGACCCCCGAAGACGCCTAGTTTAGAAGTTATAGCCATTTTAAAGTTTTGAATTTTAATTTTTCTGGTGCATAATATGACCCCCGCAGACGCCTAGTTTAGGAGTTATAGCCATTTTAAAGTTTTGATTTTTCATTTTTCTGGTGCATAATATGACCCCGGCAGACGCCTAGTTTAGGAGTTATAGCCATTTTAAAGTTTTGAATTTCCATTTTTCTGGTGCATAATATGACCCCCGCAGACGCCTAGTTTAGGAGTTATAGCCATTTTAAGATTTAGAATTTTCATTTTTCTGGTGCATAATATGACCCCCGCAGACGCCTAGTTTAGGAGTTATAGCCATTTTAAGATTTTGAATTTTTTTTTCTGGTGCATAATATGACCCCCGCAGACGCCTAGTTTAGGAGTTATAGCCATTTTAAGATTTTGAATTTTCATTTTTCTGGTGCATAATATGACCCCCGCAGACGCCTAGTTTAGGAGTTATAGCCACTTTAAGATTTTGAATTTTCATTTTTCTGGTGCATAATATGACCCCCGCAGACGCCTAGTTTAGGAGTTATAGCCATTTTAAAGTTTTGATTTTTCATTTTTCTGGTGCATAATATGACCCCGGCAGACGCCTAGTTTAGGAGTTAGAGCCATTTTAAAGTTTTGATTTTTCATTTTTCTGGTGCATAATATGACCCCGGCAGACGCCTAGTTTAGGAGTTATAGCCATTTTAAGATTTTGAATTTTCATTTTTCTGGTGCATAATATGACCCCCGAAGACGCCTAGTTTAGAAGTTATAGCCATTTTAAAGTTTTGAATTTTAATTTTTCTGGTGCATAATATGACCCCCGCAGACGCCTAGTTTAGGAGTGATAGCCATTTTAAGATTTTGAATTTTGATTTTTCTGGTGCATAATATGACCCCCGCAGATGCCCAGTTTAGGAGTTATAGCCATTTTAAGATTTTGAATTTTTTTTTCTGGTGCATAATATGACCCCCGCAGACGCCTAGTTTAGGAGTTATAGCCATTTTAAAGTTTTGAATTTTCATTTTTCTGGTGCATAATACGACCCCCGCAGACGCCTAGTTTAGGAGTTATAGCCATTTTAAGATTTTGAATTTTCATTTTTCTGGTGCATAATATGACCTCCGCAGACGCCTAGTTTAGGAGTTATAGCCATTTTAAAGTTTTGAATTTTCATTTTTCTGGTGCATAATATGACCCCCGCAGACGCCTAGTTTAGGAGTTATAGCCATTTTAAGATTTTGAATTTTGATTTTTCTGGTGCATAATATGACCCCCGCAGACGCCTAGTTTAGGAGTTATAGCCATTTTAATGTTTTGAATTTTCATTTTTCTGGTGCATAATATGACCCCCGCAGACGCCTAGTTTAGGAGTTATAGCCATTTTAAAGTTTTGAATTTTCATTTTTCTGGTGCATAATATGACCCCCGCAGACGCCTAGTTTAGGAGTTATAGCCATTTTAAAGTTTTGATTTTTCATTTTTCTGGTGCATAATATGACCCCGGCAGACGCCTAGTTTAGGAGTTATAGCCATTTTAAAGTTTTGAATTTTCATTTTTCTGGTGCATAATATGAGCCCCGCAGACGCCTAGTTTAGGAGTTATAGCCATTTTAAGATTTTGAATTTTCATTTTTCTGGTGCATAATATGACCCCCGCAGACGCCTAGTTTAGGAGTTATAGCCATTTTAAAGTTTTGAATTTTCATTTTTCTGGTGCATAATATGACCCCCGCAGACGCCTAGTTTAGGAGTTATAGCCATTTTAAGATTTTGAATTTTGATTTTTCTGGTGCATAATATGACCCCCGCAGACGCCTAGTTTAGGAGTTATAGCCATTTTAAGATTTTGAATTTTTTTTTCTGGTGCATAATATGACCCCCGCAGACGCCTAGTTTAGGAGTTATAGCCATTTTAAAGTTCTGAATTTTAATTTTTCTGGTGCATAATATGACCCCCGCAGACGCCTAGTTTAGGAGTTATAACCATTTTAAAGTTTTGAATTTTCATTTTTCTGGTGCATAATATGACCCCCGCAGACGCCTAGTTTAGGAGTTATAGCCATTTTAAAGTTTTGAATTTTCATTTTTCTGGTGCATAATATGACCCCCGCAGACGCCTAGTTTAGGAGTTATAGCCATTTTAAGATTTTGAATTTTAATTTTTCTGGTGCATAATATGACCCCCGCAGACGCCTAGTTTAGGAGTTATAGCCATTTTAAAGTTTTGATTTTACATTTTTCTGGTGCATAATATGACCCCCGCAGACGCCTAGTTTAGGAGTTATAGCCATTTTAAAGTTTTGAATTTTCATTTTTCTGGTGCATAATATGACCCCCGCAGACGCCTAGTTTAGGAGTTATAGCCATTTTAAAGTTCTGAATTTTCATTTTTCTGGTGCATAATATGACCCCCGCAGATGCCTAGTTTAGGAGTTATAGCCATTTTAAAGTTTTGAATTTTCATTTTTCTGGTGCATAAATGACCCCCGCAGACGCCTAGTTTAGGAGTTATAGCCATTTTAAGATTTTGAATTTTTTTTTCTGGTGCATAATATGACCCCCGCAGACGCCTAGTTTAGCAGTTATAGTCATTTTAAGATTTTGAATTTTCATTTTTCTGGTGCATAATATGACCCCAGCAGACGCCTAGTTTAGGAGTTATAGCCATTTTAAAGTTTTGAATTTTCATTTTTCTGGTGCATAATATGACCCCCGCAGACGCCTAGTTTAGGAGTTATAGCCATTTTAAAGTTTTGAATTTTCATTTTTCTGGTGCATAGATGACCCCCGCAGACGCCTAGTTTAGGAGTTATAGCCATTTTAAAATTTTGAATTTTTTTTTCTGGTGCATAATATGACCCCCGCAGACGCCTAGTTTAGGAGTTATAGCCATTTTAAAGTTTTGAATTTTCATTTTTCTGGTGCATAATATGACCCCCGCAGACGTCTAGTTTAGGAGTTATAGCCATTTTAAAGTTTTGAATTTTCATTTTTCTGGTGCATAATATGACCCCGGCAGACGCCTAGTTTAGGAGTTATAGCCATTTTAAAGTTTTGAATTTTCATTTTTCTGGTGCATAATATGACCCCCGCAGACGCCTAGTTTAGGAGTTATAGCCATTTTAAAGTTTTGAATTTCCATTTTTCTGGTGCATAATATGACCCCCGCAGACGCCTAGTTTAGGAGTCATAGCCATTTTAAGATTTTGAATTTTTTTTCTGGTGCATAATATGACCCCCGCAGACGCCTAGTTTAGGAGTTATAGCCATTTTAAAGTTTTGAATTTCCATTTTTCTGGTGCATAATATGACCCCCGCGGACGCCTAGTTTAGGAGTTATAGCCATTTTAAAGTTTTGAATTTCCATTTTTCTGGTGCATAATATGACACCCGCAGACGCCTAGTTTAGGAGTTATAGCCATTTTAAGATTTTGAATTTTTTTTTCTGGTGCATAATATGACCCCCGCAGACGCCTAGTTTAGGAGTTATAGCCATTTTAAAGTTTTCAATTTTCATTTTTCTGGTGCATAACATGACCCCCGCAGACGCCTAGTTTAGGAGTTATAGCCATTTTAAAGTTTTGAATTTTCATTTTTCTGGTGCATAATATGACCCCCGCAGACGCCTAGTTTAGGAGTTATAGCCATTTTAAAGTTTTGAATTTTCATTTTTCTGGTGCATAATATGACCCCGGCAGACGCCTTGTTTAGGAGTTATAGCCATTTTAAAGTTTTGAATTTTCATTTTTCTGGTGCATAATATGACCCCCGCAGACGCCTAGTTTTGGAGTTATAGCCATTTTAAGATTTTGAATTTTAATTTTTCTGGTGCATAATATGACCCCCGCAGACGCCTAGTTTAGGAGTTATAGCCATTTTAAAGTTCTGAATTTTCATTTTTCTGGTGCATAATATGACCCCCGCAGACGCCTAGTTTAGGAGTTATAGCCATTTTAAAGTTTTGAATTTTCATTTTTCTGGTGCAAAATATGACCCCCGCAGACGCCTAGTTTAGGAGTTATAGCCATTTTAAAGTTTTGATTTTACATTTTTCTGGTGCATAATATGACCCCCGCAGACGCCTAGTTTAGGAGTTATAGCCATTTTAAAGTTTTGAATTTTCATTTTTCTGGTGCATAATATGACCCCCGCAGACGCCTAGTTTAGGAGTTATAGCCATTTTAAAGTTTTGAATTTTCATTTTTCTGGTGCATAATATGACCCCCGCAGACGCCTAGTTTAGGAGTTATAGCCATTTTAAGATTTTGAATTTTGATTTTTCTGGTGCATAATATGACCCCCGCAGACGCCTAGTTTAGGAGTTATAGCCATTTTAAGATTTTGAATTTTTTTTTCTGGTGCATAATATGACCCCCGCAGACGCCTAGTTTAGGAGTTATAGCCATTTTAAAGTTCTGAATTTTAATTTTTCTGGTGCATAATATGACCCCCGCAGACGCCTAGTTTAGGAGTTATAGCCATTTTAAAGTTTTGAATTTTCATTTTTCTGGTGCATAATATGACCCCCGCAGACGCCTAGTTTAGGAGTTATAGCCATTTTAAAGTTTTGAATTTTCATTTTTCTGGTGCATAATATGACCCCCGCAGACGCCTAGTTTAGGAGTTATAGAGATTTTAAGATTTTGAATTTTAATTTTTCTGGTGCATAATATGACCCCCGCAGACGCCTAGTTTAGGAGTTATAGCCATTTTAAAGTTTTGATTTTACATTTTTCTGGTGCATAATATGACCCCCGCAGACGCCTAGTTTAGGAGTTATAGCCATTTTAAAGTTTTGAATTTTCATTTTTCTGGTGCATAATATGACCCCCGCAGACGCCTAGTTTAGGAGTTATAGCCATTTTAAAGTTCTGAATTTTCATTTTTCTGGTGCATAATATGACCCCCGCAGATGCCTAGTTTAGGAGTTATAGCCATTTTAAAGTTTTGAATTTTCATTTTTCTGGTGCATAAATGACCCCCGCAGACGCCTAGTTTAGGAGTTATAGCCATTTTAAGATTTTGAATTTTTTTTTCTGGTGCATAATATGACCCCCGCAGACGCCTAGTTTAGCAGTTATAGTCATTTTAAGATTTTGAATTTTCATTTTTCTGGTGCATAATATGACCCCAGCAGACGCCTAGTTTAGGAGTTATAGCCATTTTAAAGTTTTGAATTTTCATTTTTCTGGTGCATAATATGACCCCCGCAGACGCCTAGTTTAGGAGTTATAGCCATTTTAAAGTTTTGAATTTTCATTTTTCTGGTGCATAAATGACCCCCGCAGACGCCTAGTTTAGGAGTTATAGCCATTTTAAAATTTTGAATTTTTTTTTCTGGTGCATAATATGACCCCCGCAGACGCCTAGTTTAGGAGTTATAGCCATTTTAAAGTTTTGAATTTTCATTTTTCTGGTGCATAATATGACCCCCGCAGACGTCTAGTTTAGGAGTTATAGCCATTTTAAAGTTTTGAATTTTCATTTTTCTGGTGCATAATATGACCCCGGCAGACGCCTAGTTTAGGAGTTATAGCCATTTTAAAGTTTTGAATTTTCATTTTTCTGGTGCATAATATGACCCCCGCAGACGCCTAGTTTAGGAGTTATAGCCATTTTAAAGTTTTGAATTTTCATTTTTCTGGTGCATAATATGACACCCGCAGACGCCTAGTTAAGGAGTTATAGCCATTTTAAAGTTTTGAATTTTCATTTTTCTGGTGCATAATATGACCCCCGCAGACGCCTAGTTTAGGAGTTATAGACATTTTAAGATTTTGAATTTTTTTTTCTGGTGCATAATATGACCCCCGCAGACGCCTAGTTTAGGAGTTATAGCCATTTTCAAGTTTTGAATTTTCATTTTTCTGGTGCATAATATGACCCCCGCATACGCCTAGTTTCGGAGTTATAGCCATTTTAAAGTTTTGAATTTTCATTTTTCTGGTGCATAATATGACCCCCGCAGACGCCTAGTTTAGGAGTCATAGCCATTTTAAGATTTTGAATTTTTTTTCTGGTGCATAATATGACCCCCGCAGACGCCTAGTTTAGGAGTTATAGCCATTTTAAAGTTTTGAATTTCCATTTTTCTGGTGCATAATATGACCCCCGCGGACGCCTAGTTTAGGAGTTATAGCCATTTTAAAGTTTTGAATTTTCATTTTTCTGGTGCATAATATGACCCCCGCAGACGCCTAGTTTTGGAGTTATAGCCATTTTAAGATTTTGAATTTTAATTTTTCTGGTGCATAATATGACACCCGCAGACGCCTAGTTTAGGAGTTATATCCATTTTAAAGTTTTGAATTTTCATTTTTCTGGTGCATAGTATGACCCCCGCAGACGCCTAGTTTAGGAGTTATAGCCATTTTAAAGTTTTGAATTTTAATTTTTCTGGTGCATAATAAGACCCCCGCAGACGCCTAGTTTAGGAGTTATAGCCATTTTAAAGTTTTGAATTTTCATTTTTCTGGTGCAAAATATGACCCCCGCAGACGCCTAGTTTAGGAGTTATAGCCATTTTAAAGTTTTGAATTTTCATTTTTCTGGTGCATAATATGACCCCCGCAGACGCCTAGTTTAGGAGTTATAGCCATTTTAAAGTTCTGAATTTTCATTTTTCTGGTGCATAATATGACCCCCGCAGATGCCTAGTTTAGGAGTTATAGCCATTTTAAAGTTTTGAATTTTCATTTTTCTGGTGCATAAATGACCCCCGCAGACGCCTAGTTTAGGAGTTATAGCCATTTTAAGATTTTGAATTTTTTTTTCTGGTGCATAATATGACCCCCGCAGACGCCTAGTTTAGCAGTTATAGTCATTTTAAGATTTTGAATTTTCATTTTTCTGGTGCATAATATGACCCCCGCAGACGCCTAGTTTAGGAGTTATAGCCATTTTAAGATTTTGAATTTTCATTTTTCTGGTGCATAATATGACCCCCGCAGACGCCTAGTTTAGGAGTTATAGCCATTTTAAAGATTTGAATTTCCATTTTTCTGGTGCATAATATGACCCCCGCAGACGCCTAGTTTAGGAGTTATAGCCATTTTAAAGTTTTGAATTTCCATTTTTCTGGTGCATAATATGACACCCGCAGACGCCTAGTTTAGGAGTTATAGCCATTTTAAAATTTTCATTTTTCTGGTGCATAACATGACCCCCGCAGACGCCTAGTTTAGGAGTTATAGCCATTTTAAAGTTTTGAATTTTCATTTTTCTGGTGCATAATTTGACCCCCGCAGACGCCTAGTTTAGGAGTTATATCCATTTTAAAGTTTTGAATTTTCATTTTTCTGGTGCATAGTATGACCCCCGCAGACGCCTAGTTTAGGAGTTATAGCCATTTTAAAGTTTTGAATTTTAATTTTTCTGGTGCATAATAAGACCCCCGCAGACGCCTAGTTTAGGAGTTATAGCCATTTTAAAGTTTTGATTTTACATTTTTCTGGTGCATAATATGACCCCCGCAGACGCCTAGTTTAGGAGTTATAGCCATTTTAAAGTTTTGAATTTTCATTTTTCTGGTGCATAATATGACCCCCGCAGACGCCTAGTTTAGGAGTTATAGCCATTTTAAAGTTCTGAATTTTCATTTTTCTGGTGCATAATATGACCCCCGCAGATGCCTAGTTTAGGAGTTATAGCCATTTTAAAGTTTTGAATTTTCATTTTTCTGGTGCATAAATGACCCCCGCAGACGCCTAGTTTAGGAGTTATAGCCATTTTAAGATTTTGAATTTTTTTTTCTGGTGCATAATATGACCCCCGCAGACGCCTAGTTTAGCAGTTATAGTCATTTTAAGATTTTGAATTTTCATTTTTCTGGTGCATAATATGACCCCCGCAGACGCCTAGTTTAGGAGTTATAGCCATTTTAAGATTTTGAATTTTCATTTTTCTGGTGCATAATATGACCCCCGCAGACGCCTAGTTTAGGAGTTATAGCCATTTTAAAGATTTGAATTTCCATTTTTCTGGTGCATAATATGACCCCCGCAGACGCCTAGTTTAGGAGTTATAGCCATTTTAAAGTTTTGAATTTCCATTTTTCTGGTGCATAATATGACACCCGCAGACGCCTAGTTTAGGAGTTATAGCCATTTTAAGATTTTGAATTTTTTTTTCTGGTGCATAATATGACCCCCGCAGACGCCTAGTTTAGGAGTTATAGCCATTTTAAAATTTTCATTTTTCTGGTGCATAACATGACCCCCGCAGACGCCTAGTTTAGGAGTTATAGCCATTTTAAAGTTTTGAATTTTCATTTTTCTGGTGCATAATTTGACCCCCGCAGACGCCTAGTTTAGGAGTTATAGCCATTTTAAAGTTTTGAATTTTAATTTTTCTGGTGCATAATATGACCCCCGCAGACGCCTAGTTTAGGAGTTATATCCATTTTAAAGTTTTGAATTTTCATTTTTCTGGTGCATAGTATGACCCCCGCAGACGCCTAGTTTAGGAGTTATAGCCATTTTAAAGTTTTGAATTTTAATTTTTCTGGTGCATAATAAGACCCCCGCAGACGCCTAGTTTAGGAGTTATAGCCATTTTAAAGTTTTGAATTTTCATTTTTCTGGTGCAAAATATGACCCCCGCAGACGCCTAGTTTAGGAGTTATAGCCATTTTAAAGTTTTGATTTTACATTTTTCTGGTGCATAATATGACCCCCGCAGACGCCTAGTTTAGGAGTTATAGCCATTTTAAAGTTTTGAATTTTAATTTTTCTGGTGCATAATATGACCCCCGCAGACGCCTAGTTTAGGAGTTATAACCATTTTAAAGTTTTGAATTTTCATTTTTCTGGTGCATAATATGACCCCCGCAGACGCCTAGTTTAGGAGTTATAGCCATTTTAAAGTTTTGAATTTTAATTTTTCTGGTGCATAATAAGACCCCCGCAGACGCCTAGTTTAGGAGTTATAGCCATTTTAAAGTTTTGAATTTTCATTTTTCTGGTGCAAAATATGACCCCCGCAGACGCCTAGTTTAGGAGTTATAGCCATTTTAAAGTTTTGATTTTACATTTTTCTGGTGCATAATATGACCCCCGCAGACGCCTAGTTTAGGAGTTATAGCCATTTTAAAGTTTTGAATTTTCATTTTTCTGGTGCATAATATGACCCCCGCAGACGCCTAGTTTAGGAGTTATAGCCATTTTAAAGTTCTGAATTTTCATTTTTCTGGTGAATAATATGACCCCCGCAGATGCCTAGTTTAGGAGTTATAGCCATTTTAAAGTTTTGAATTTTCATTTTTCTGGTGCATAAATGACCCCCGCAGACGCCTAGTTTAGGAGTTATAGCCATTTTAAGATTTTGAATTTTTTTTTCTGGTGCATAATATGACCCCCGCAGACGCCTAGTTTAGCAGTTATAGTCATTTTAAGATTTTGAATTTTCATTTTTCTGGTGCATAATATGACCCCAGCAAACGCCTAGTTTAGGAGTTATAGCCATTTTAAAGTTTTGAATTTTCATTTTTCTGGTGCATAATATGACCCCCGCAGACGCCTAGTTTAGGAGTTATAGCCATTTTAAAGTTTTGAATTTTCATTTTTCTGGTGCATAATATGACCCCCGCAGACGCCTAGTTTAGGAGTTATAGCCATTTTAAAGTTTTGAATTTTCATTTTTCTGGTGTATAATATGACCCCCGCAGACGCCTAGTTTAGGAGTTATAGCCATTTTAAAGTTTTGAATTTTCATTTTTCTGGTGCATAATATGACCCCCGCAGACGCCTAGTTTAGGAGTTATAGCCATTTTAAGATTTTGAATTTTAATTTTTCTGGTGCATAATATGTCCCCCGCAGACGCCTAGTTTAGGAGTTATAACCATTTTAAAGTTCTGAATTTTCATTTTTCTGGTGCATAATATGACCCCCGCAGACGCCTAGTTTAGGAGTTATAGCCATTTTAAAGTTTTGAATTCTCATTTTTCTGGTGCAAAATATGACCCCCGCAGACGCCTAGTTTAGGAGTTATAGCCATTTTAAAGTTTTGATTTTACATTTTTCTGGTGCATAATATGACCCCCGCAGACGTCTAGTTTAGGAGTTATAGCCATTTTAAAGTTTTGAATTTTCATTTTCCTGGTGCATAATATGACCCCCGCAGACGCCTAGTTTAGGAGTTATAACCATTTTAAAGTTCTGAATTTTCATTTTTCTGGTGCATAATATGACCCCCGCAGACGCCTAGTTTAGGAGTTATAGCCATTTTAAAGTTTTGAATTTTCATTTTTCTGGTGCATAATATGACCCCCGCAGACGTCTAGTTTAGGAGTTATAGCCATTTTAAAGTTTTGAATTTTCATTTTTCTGGTGCATAATATGACCCCGGCAGACGCCTAGTTTAGGAGTTATAGCCATTTTAAAGTTTTGAATTTTCATTTTTCTGGTGCATAATATGACCCCCGCAGACGCCTAGTTTAGGAGTTATAGCCATTTTAAAGTTTTGAATTTTCATTTTTCTGGTGCATAATATGACACCCGCAGACGCCTAGTTTAGGAGTTATAGCCATTTTAAAGTTTTGAATTTTCATTTTTCTGGTGCATAATATGACCCCCGCAGACGCCTAGTTTAGGAGTCATAGCCATTTTAAGATTTTGAATTTTTTTTCTGGTGCATAATATGACCCCCGCAGACGCCTAGTTTAGGAGTTATAGCCATTTTAAAGTTTTGAATTTCCATTTTTCTGGTGCATAATATGACCCCCGCGGACGCCTAGTTTAGGAGTTATAGCCATTTTAAAGTTTTGAATTTCCATTTTTCTGGTGCATAATATGACACCCGCAGACGCCTAGTTTAGGAGTTATAGCCATTTTAAGATTTTGAATTTTTTTTTCTGGTGCATAATATGACCCCCGCAGACGCCTAGTTTAGGAGTTATAGCCATTTTAAAGTTTTCAATTTTCATTTTTCTGGTGCATAACATGACCCCCGCAGACGCCTAGTTTAGGAGTTATAGCCATTTTAAAGTTTTGAATTTTCATTTTTCTGGTGCATAATATGACCCCCGCAGACGCCTAGTTTAGGAGTTATAGCCATTTTAAAGTTTTGAATTTTCATTTTTCTGGTGCATAATATGACCCCGGCAGACGCCTTGTTTAGGAGTTATAGCCATTTTAAAGTTTTGAATTTTCATTTTTCTGGTGCATAATATGACCCCCGCAGACGCCTAGTTTTGGAGTTATAGCCATTTTAAGATTTTGAATTTTAATTTTTCTGGTGCATAATATGACCCCCGCAGACGCCTAGTTTAGGAGTTATAGCCATTTTAAAGTTCTGAATTTTCATTTTTCTGGTGCATAATATGACCCCCGCAGACGCCTAGTTTAGGAGTTATAGCCATTTTAAAGTTTTGATTTTACATTTTTCTGGTGCATAATATGACCCCCGCAGACGCCTAGTTTAGGAGTTATAGCCATTTTAAAGTTTTGAATTTTCATTTTTCTGGTGCATAATATGACCCCCGCAGACGCCTAGTTTAGGAGTTATAGCCATTTTAAAGTTTTGAATTTTCATTTTTCTGGTGCATAAATGACCCCCGCAGACGCCTAGTTTAGGAGTTATAGCCATTTTAAGATTTTGAATTTTTTTTTCTGGTGCATAATATGACCCCCGCAGACGCCTAGTTTAGCAGTTATAGTCATTTTAAGATTTTGAATTTTCATTTTTCTGGTGCATAATATGACCCCCGCAGACGCCTAGTTTAGGAGTTATAGCCATTTTAAGATTTTGAATTTTAATTTTTCTGGTGCATAATATGACCCCCGCAGACGCCTAGTTTAGGAGTTATAGCCATTTTAAAGATTTGAATTTCCATTTTTCTGGTGCATAATATGACCCCCGCATACGCCTAGTTTAGGAGTTATAGCCATTTTAAAGTTTTGAATTTCCATTTTTCTGGTGCATAATATGACACCCGCAGACGCCTAGTTTAGGAGTTATAGCCATTTTAAGATTTTGAATTTTTTTTTCTGGTGCATAATATGACCCCCGCAGACGCCTAGTTTAGGAGTTATAGCCATTTTAAAATTTTCATTTTTCTGGTGCATAACATGACCCCCGCAGACGCCTAGTTTAGGAGTTATAGCCATTTTAAAGTTTTGAATTTTCATTTTTCTGGTGCATAATTTGACCCCCGCAGACGCCTAGTTTAGGAGTTATAGCCATTTTAAAGTTTTGAATTTTAATTTTTCTGGTGCATAATATGACCCCCGCAGACGCCTAGTTTAGGAGTTATAACCATTTTAAAGTTTTGAATTTTCATTTTTCTGGTGCATAGTATGACCCCCGCAGACGCCTAGTTTAGGAGTTATAGCCATTTTAAAGTTTTGAATTTTAATTTTTCTGGTGCATAATAAGACCCCCGCAGACGCCTAGTTTAGGAGTTATAGCCATTTTAAAGTTTTGAATTTTCATTTTTCTGGTGCAAAATATGACCCCCGCAGACGCCTAGTTTAGGAGTTATAGCCATTTTAAAGTTTTGATTTTACATTTTTCTGGTGCATAATATGACCCCCGCAGACGCCTAGTTTAGGAGTTATAGCCATTTTAAAGTTTTGAATTTTAATTTTTCTGGTGCATAATATGACCCCCGCAGACGCCTAGTTTAGGAGTTATAAAAATTTTAAAGTTTTGAATTTTCATTTTTCTGGTGCATAATATGACCCCCGCAGACGCCTAGTTTAGGAGTTATAGCCATTTTAAAGTTTTGAATTTTAATTTTTCTGGTGCATAATAAGACCCCCGCAGACGCCTAGTTTAGGAGTTATAGCCATTTTAAAGTTTTGAATTTTCATTTTTCTGGTGCAAAATATGACCCCCGCAGACGCCTAGTTTAGGAGTTATAGCCATTTTAAAGTTTTGATTTTACATTTTTCTGGTGCATAATATGACCCCCGCAGACGCCTAGTTTAGGAGTTATAGAAATTTTAAAGTTTTGAATTTTCATTTTTCTGGTGCATAATATGACCCCCGCAGACGCCTAGTTTAGGAGTTATAGCCATTTTAAAGTTCTGAATTTTCATTTTTCTGGTGCATAATATGACCCCCGCAGATGCCTAGTTTAGGAGTTATAGCCATTTTAAAGTTTTGAATTTTCATTTTTCTGGTGCATAAATGACCCCCGCAGACGCCTAGTTTAGGAGTTATAGCCATTTTAAGATTTTGAATTTTTTTTTCTGGTGCATAATATGACCCCCGCAGACGCCTAGTTTAGCAGTTATAGTCATTTTAAGATTTTGAATTTTCATTTTTCTGGTGCATAATATGACCCCAGCAGACGCCTAGTTTAGGAGTTATAGCCATTTTAAAGTTTTGAATTTTCATTTTTCTGGTGCATAATATGACCCCCGCAGACGCCTAGTTTAGGAGTTATAGCCATTTTAAAGTTTTGAATTTTCATTTTTCTGGTGCATAATATGACCCCCGCAGACGCCTAGTTTAGGAGTTATAGCCATTTTAAAGTTTTGAATTTTCATTTTTCTGGTGTATAATATGACCCCCGCAGACGCCTAGTTTAGGAGTTATAGCCATTTTAAAGTTTTGAATTTTCATTTTTCTGGTGCATAATATGACCCCCGCAGACGCCTAGTTTAGGAGTTATAGCCATTTTAAGATTTTGAATTTTAATTTTTCTGGTGCATAATATGACCCCCGCAGACGCCTAGTTTAGGAGTTATAACCATTTTAAAGTTCTGAATTTTCATTTTTCTGGTGCATAATATGACCCCCGCAGACGCCTAGTTTAGGAGTTATAGCCATTTTAAAGTTTTGAATTCTCATTTTTCTGGTGCAAAATATGACCCCCGCAGACGCCTAGTTTAGGAGTTATAGCCATTTTAAAGTTTTGATTTTACATTTTTCTGGTGCATAATATGACCCCCGCAGACGTCTAGTTTAGGAGTTATAGCCATTTTAAAGTTTTGAATTTTCATTTTCCTGGTGCATAATATGACCCCCGCAGACGCCTAGTTTAGGAGTTATAGCCATTTTAAAGTTCTGAATTTTCATTTTTCTGGTGCATAATATGACCCCCGCAGATGCCTAGTTTAGGAGTTATAGCCATTTTAAAGTTTTGAATTTTCATTTTTCTCGTGCATAAATGACCCCCGCAGACGCCTAGTTTAGGAGTTATAGCCATTTTAAGATTTTGAGTTTTTTTTTCTGGTGCATAATATGACCCCCGCAGACGCCTAGTTTAGCAGTTATAGTCATTTTAAGATTTTGAATTTTCATTTTTCTGGTGCATAATATGACCCCAGCAGACGCCTAGTTTAGGAGTTATAGCCATTTTAAAGTTTTGAATTTTCATTTTTCTGGTGCATAATATGACCCCCGCAGACGCCTAGTTTAGGAGTTATAGCCATTTTAAAGTTTTGAATTTTCATTTTTCTGGTGCATAATATGACCCCCGCAGACGCCTAGTTTAGGAGTTATAGCCATTTTAAAGTTTTGAATTTTCATTTTTCTGGTGCATAATATGACCCCGGCAGACGCCTAGTTTAGGAGTTATAGCCATTTTAAAGTTTTGAATTTTCATTTTTCTGGTGCATAATATGACCCCGGCAGACGCCTAGTTTAGGAGTTATAGCCATTTTAAAGTTTTGAATTTTCATTTTTCTGGTGCATAATATGACACCCGCAGACGCCTAGTTAAGGAGTTATAGCCATTTTAAAGTTTTGAATTTTCATTTTTCTGGTGCATAATATGACCCCCGCAGACGCCTAGTTTAGGAGTTATAGACATTTTAAGATTTTGAATTTTTTTTTTTGGTGCATAATATGACCCCCGCAGACGCCTAGTTTAGGAGTTATAGCCATTTTAAAGTTTTGAATTTTCATTTTTCTGGTGCATAATATGACCCCCGCATACGCCTAGTTTCGGGGTTATAGCCATTTTAAAGTTTTGAATTTTCATTTTTCTGGTGCATAATATGACCCCCGCAGACGCCTAGTTTAGGAGTCATAGCCATTTTAAGATTTTGAATTTTTTTTCTTGTGCATAATATGACCCCCGCAGACGCCTAGTTTAGGAGTTATAGCCATTTTAAAGTTTTGAATTTTAATTTTTCTGGTGCATAATATGACCCCCGCAGACGCCTAGTTTAGGAGTTATAGCCATTTTAAAGTTTTGAATTTTCATTTTTCTGGTGCATAATATGACCCCCGCAGACGCCTAGTTTAGGAGTTATAGCCATTTTAAAGTTTTGAATTTTAATTTTTCTGGTGCATAATAAGACCCCCGCAGACGCCTAGTTTAGGAGTTATAGCCATTTTAAAGTTTTGAATTTTCATTTTTCTGGTGCAAAATATGACCCCCGCAGACGCCTAGTTTAGGAGTTATAGCCATTTTAAAGTTTTGATTTTACATTTTTCTGGTGCATAATATGACCCCCGCAGACGCCTAGTTTAGGAGTTATAGCCATTTTAAAGTTTTGAATTTTAATTTTTCTGGTGCATAATAAGACCCCCGCAGACGCCTAGTTTAGGAGTTATAGCCATTTTAAAGTTTTGAATTTTCATTTTTCTGGTGCAAAATATGACCCCCGCAGACGCCTAGTTTAGGAGTTATAGCCATTTTAAAGTTTTGATTTTACATTTTTCTGGTGCATAATATGACCCCCGCAGACGCCTAGTTTAGGAGTTATAGCCATTTTAAAGTTTTGAATTTTCATTTTTCTGGTGCATAATATGACCCCCGCAGACGCCTAGTTTAGGAGTTATAGCCATTTTAAAGTTCTGAATTTTCATTTTTCTGGTGCATAATATGACCCCCGCAGATGCCTAGTTTAGGAGTTATAGCCATTTTAAAGTTTTGAATTTTCTTTTTTCTGGTGCATAAATGACCCCCGCAGACGCCTAGTTTAGGAGTTATAGCCATTTTAAGATTTTGAATTTTTTTTTCTGGTGCATAATATGTCCCCCGCAGACGCCTAGTTTAGCAGTTATAGTCATTTTAAGATTTTGAATTTTCATTTTTCTGGTGCATAATATGACCCCAGCAGACGCCTAGTTTAGGAGTTATAGCCATTTTAAAGTTTTGAATTTTCATTTTTCTGGTGCATAATATGACCCCCGCAGACGCCTAGTTTAGGAGTTATAGCCATTTTAAAGTTTTGAATTTTCATTTTTCTGGTGCATAATATGACCCCCGCAGACGCCTAGTTTAGGAGTTATAGCCATTTTAAAGTTTTGAATTTTCATTTTTCTGGTGTATAATATGACCCCCGCAGACGCCTAGTTTAGGAGTTATAGCCATTTTAAAGTTTTGAATTTTCATTTTTCTGGTGCATAATATGACCCCCGCAGACGCCTAGTTTAGGAGTTATAGCCATTTTAAGATTTTGAATTTTAATTTTTCTGGTGCATAATATGACCCCCGCAGACGCCTAGTTTAGGAGTTATAACCATTTTAAAGTTCTGAATTTTCATTTTTCTGGTGCATAATATGACCCCCGCAGACGCCTAGTTTAGGAGTTATAGCCATTTTAAAGTTTTGAATTCTCATTTTTCTGGTGCAAAATATGACCCCCGCAGACGCCTAGTTTAGGAGTTATAGCCATTTTAAAGTTTTGATTTTACATTTTTCTGGTGCATAATATGACCCCCGCAGACGCTTAGTTTAGGAGTTATAGCCATTTTAAAGTTTTGAATTTTCATTTTTCTGGTGCATAATATGACCCCCGCAGACGCCTAGTTTAGGAGTTATAGCCATTTTAAAGTTTTGAATTTTCATTTTTCTGGTGCATAATATGACCCCCGGAGACGCCTAGTTTAGGAGTTATAGCCATTTTAAAGTTTTGAATTTTCATTTTTCTGGTGCATAATATGACCCCCGCAGACGCCTAGTTTAGGAGTTATAGCCATTTTAAGATTTTGAATTTTTTTTTCTGGTGCATAATATGACCCCCGCAGAAGCCTAGTTTAGGAGTTATAGCCATTTTAAAGTTTTGACTTTTCATTTTTCTGGTGCATAATATGACCCCGGCAGACGCCTAGTTTAGGAGTTATAGCCATTTTAAAGTTTTGAATTTTCATTTTTCTGGTGCATAATATGACCCCCGCAGACGCCTAGTTTAGGAGTTATAGCCATTTTAAGATTTTGAATTTTTTTTTCTGGTGCATAATATGACCCCCGCAGAAGCCTAGTTTAGGAGTTATAGCCATTTTAAAGTTTTGAATTTTCATTTTTCTGGTGCATAATATGACCCCCGCAGACGCTTAGTTTAGGAGTTATAGCCATTTTAAAGTTTTGAATTTTCATTTTTCTGGTGCATAATATGACCCCCGCAGACGCTTAGTTTAGGAGTTATAGCCATTTTAAAGTTTTGAATTTTCATTTTTCTGGTGCATAATATGACCCCCGCAGACGCCTAGTTTAGGAGTTATAGCCATTTTAAAGTTTTGACTTTTCATTTTTCTGGTGCATAATATGACCCCGGCAGACGCCTAGTTTAGGAGTTATAGCCATTTTAAAGTTTTGAATTTTCATTTTTCTGGTGCATAATATGACCCCCGCAGACGCCTAGTTTAGGAGTTATAGCCATTTTAAGATTTTGAATTTTTTTTTCTGGTGCATAATATGACCCCCGCAGACGCCTAGTTTAGGAGTTATAGCCATTTTAAAGTTTTCAATTTTCATTTTTCTGGTGCATAACATGACCCCCGCAGACGCCTAGTTTAGGAGTTATAGCCATTTTAAAGTTTTGAATTTTCATTTTTCTGGTGCATAATATGACCCCCGCAGACGCCTAGTTTAGGAGTTATAGCCATTTTAAAGTTTTGAATTTTCATTTTTCTGGTGCATAATATGACCCCCGCAGACGCCTAGTTTAGGAGTTATAGCCATCTTAAAGTTTTGAATTTTCATTTTTCTGGTGCATAATATGACCCCCGCAGACGCCTAGTTTAGGAGTTATAGCCATTTTAAGATTTTGAATTTTTTTTTCTGGTGCATAATATGACCCCCGCAGAAGCCTAGTTTAGGAGTTATAGCCATTTTAAAGTTTTGAATTTTCATTTTTCTGGTGCATAATATGACCCCCGCAGACGCCTAGTTTAGGAGTTATAGCCATTTTAAAGTTTTGAATTTTCATTTTTCTCTTGCATATTATGACCCCCGCAGACGCCTAGTTTAGGAGTTATAGCCATTTTAAGATTTTGAATTTTAATTTTTCTGGTGCATAATATGACCCCCGCAGACGCCTAGTTTAGGAGTTATAGCCATTTTAAAGTTTTCAATTTTCATTTTTCTGGTGCATAACATGACCCCCGCAGACGCCTAGTTTAGGAGTTATAGCCATTTTAAAGTTTTGAATTTTCATTTTTCTGGTGCATAATATGACCCCCGCAGACGCCTAGTTTAGGAGTTATAGCCATTTTAAAGTTTTGAATTTTAATTTTTCGGGTGCATAATATGACCCCCGCAGACGCCTAGTTTAGGAGTTATAACCATTTTAAAGTTTTGAATTTTCATTTTTCTGGTGCATAATATGACCCCGGCAGACGCCTAGTTTAGGAGTTATAGCCATTTTAAAGTTTTGAATTTTCATTTTTCTGGTGCATAATATGACCCCCGCAGACGCCTAGTTTAGGAGTTATAGCCATCTTAAAGTTTTGAATTTTCATTTTTCTGGTGCATAATATGACCCCCGCAGACGCCTAGTTTAGGAGTTATAGCCATTTTAAAGTTTTGAATTTCCATTTTTCTGGTGCATAATATGACCCCCGCAGACGCCTAGTTTAGGAGTTATAGCCATTTTAAAGTTTTCAATTTTCATTTTTCTGGTGCGTAACATGACCCCCGAAGACGCCTAGTTTAGGAGTTATAGCCATTTTAAAGTTTTGAATTTTCATTTTTCTGGTGCATAATATGACCCCCGCAGACGCCTAGTTTAGGAGTTGTAGCCATTTTAAAGTTTTGAATTTTAATTTTTCTGGTGCATAAGATGACCCCCGCAGACGCCTAGTTTAGGAGTTATAACCATTTTAAAGTTTTGAATTTTCATTTTTCTGGTGCATAATATGACCCCCGCAGACGCCTAGTTTAGGAGTTATAGCCATTTTAAAGTTTTGAATTTTAATTTTTCTGGTGCATAATATGACCCCCGCAGACGCCTAGTTTAGGAGTTATAACCATTTTAAAGTTTTGAATTTTCATTTTTCTGGTGCATAATATGACCCCCGCAGACGCCTAGTTTAGGAGTTATAGCCATTTTAAAGTTTTGAATTTTCATTTTTCTGGTGCATAATATGACCCCCGCAGACGCCTAGTTTAGGAGTTATAGCCATTTTAAGATTTTGAATTTTAATTTTTCTGGTGCATAATATGACCCCCGCAGACGCCTAGTTTAGGAGTTATAGCCATTTTAAAGTTCTGAATTTTCATTTTTCTGGTGCATAATATGACCCCCGCAGACGCCTAGTTTAGGAGTTATAGCCATTTTAAAGTTTTGAATTTTCATTTTTCTGGTGCAAAATATGACCCCCGCAGACGCCTAGTTTAGGAGTTATAGCCATTTTAAAGTTTTGATTTTACATTTTTCTGGTGCATAATATGACCCCCGCAGACGCCTAGTTTAGGAGTTATAGCCATTTTAAAGTTTTGAATTTTCATTTTTCTGGTGCATAATATGACCCCCGCAGACGCCTAGTTTAGGAGTTATAGCCATTTTAAAGTTCTGAATTTTCATTTTTCTGGTGCATAATATGACCCCCGCAGATGCCTAGTTTAGGAGTTATAGCCATTTTAAAGTTTTGAATTTTCATTTTTCTGGTGCATAAATGACCCCCGCAGACGCCTAGTTTAGGAGTTATAGCCATTTTAAGATTTTGAATTTTAATTTTTCTGGTGCATAATATGACCCCCGCAGACGCCTAGTTTAGCAGTTATAGTCATTTTAAGATTTTGAATTTTCATTTTTCTGTTGCATAATATGACCCCAGCAGACGCCTAGTTTAGGAGTTATAGCCATTTTAAAGTTTTGAATTTCCATTTTTCTGGTGCATAATATGACCCCCGCAGACGCCTAGTTTAGGAGTTATAGCCATTTTAAAGTTTTGAATTCCCATTTTTCTGGTGCATAATATGACCCCCGCAGACGCCTAGTTTAGGAGTTATAGCCATTTTAAAGTTTTGAATTTCCATTTTTCTGGTGCATAATATGACACCCGCAGACGCCTAGTTTAGGAGTTATAGCCATTTTAAGATTTTGAATTTTTTTTTCTGGTGCATAATATGACCCCCGCAGACGCCTAGTTTAGGAGTTATAGCCATTTTAAAGTTTTCAATTTTCATTTTTCTGGTGCATAACATGACCCCCGCAGACGCCTAGTTTAGGAGTTATAGCCATTTTAAAGTTTTGAATTTTCATTTTTCTGGTGCATAATATGACCCCCGCAGACGCCTAGTTTAGGAGTTGTAGCCATTTTAAAGTTTTGAATTTTAATTTTTCTGGTGCATAAGATGACCCCCGCAGACGCCTAGTTTAGGAGTTATAACCATTTTAAAGTTTTGAATTTTCATTTTTCTGGTGCATAATATGACCCCCGCAGACGCCTAGTTTAGGAGTTATAGCCATTTTAAAGTTTTGAATTTTAATTTTTCTGGTGCATAATATGACCCCCGCAGACGCCTAGTTTAGGAGTTATAACCATTTTAAAGTTTTGAATTTTCATTTTTCTGGTGCATAATATGACCCCCGCAGACGCCTAGTTTAGGAGTTATAGCCATTTTAAAGTTTTGAATTTTCATTTTTCTGGTGCATAATATGACCCCCGCAGACGCCTAGTTTAGGAGTTATAGCCATTTTAAGATTTTGAATTTTAATTTTTCTGGTGCATAATATGACCCCCGCAGACGCCTAGTTTAGGAGTTATAGCCATTTTAAAGTTCTGAATTTTCATTTTTCTGGTGCATAATATGACCCCCGCAAACGCCTAGTTTAGGAGTTATAGCCATTTTAAAGTTTTGAATTTTCATTTTTCTGGTGCAAAATATGACCCCCGCAGACGCCTAGTTTAGGAGTTATAGCCATTTTAAAGTTTTGATTTTACATTTTTCTGGTGCATAATATGACCCCCGCAGACGCCTAGTTTAGGAGTTATAGCCATTTTAAAGTTCTGAATTTTCATTTTTCTGGTGCATAATATGACCCCCGCAGATGCCTAGTTTAGGAGTTATAGCCATTTTAAAGTTTTGAATTTTCATTTTTCTGGTGCATAAATGACCCCCGCAGACGCCTAGTTTAGGAGTTATAGCCATTTTAAGATTTTGAATTTTTTTTTCTGGTGCATAATATGACCCCCGCAGACGCCTAGTTTAGCAGTTATAGTCATTTTAAGATTTTGAATTTTCATTTTTCTGGTGCATAATATGACCCCAGCAGACGCCTAGTTTAGGAGTTATAGCCATTTTAAAGTTTTGAATTTTCATTTTTCTGGTGCATAATATGACCCCCGCAGACGCCTAGTTTAGGAATTATAGCCATTTTAAAGTTTTGATTTTACATTTTTCTGGTGCATAATATGACCCCCGCAGACGCCTAGTTTAGGAGTTATAGCCATTTTAAAGTTTTGAATTTTCATTTTTCTGGTGCAAAATATGACCCCCGCAGACGCCTAGTTTAGGAGTTATAGCCATTTTAAAGTTTTGATTTTACATTTTTCTGGTGCATAATATGACCCCCGCAGACGCCTAGTTTAGGAGTTATAGCCATTTTAAAGTTCTGAATTTTCATTTTTCTGGTGCATAATATGACCCCCGCAGATGCCTAGTTTAGGAGTTATAGCCATTTTAAAGTTTTGAATTTTCATTTTTCTGGTGCATAAATGACCCCCGCAGACGCCTAGTTTAGCAGTTATAGTCATTTTAAGATTTTGAATTTTCATTTTTCTGGTGCATAATATGACCCCAGCAGACGCCTAGTTTAGGAGTTATAACCATTTTAAAGTTTTGAATTTTCATTTTTCTGGTGCATAATATGACCCCGGCAGACGCCTAGTTTAGGAGTTATAGCCATTTTAAAGTTTTGAATTTTCATTTTTCTGGTGCATAATATGACCCCCGCAGACGCCTAGTTTAGGAGTTATAGGCATCTTAAAGTTTTGAATTTTCATTTTTCTGGTGCATGATATGACCCCCGCAGACGCCTAGTTTAGGAGTTATAGCCATTTTAAAGTTTTGAATTTCCATTTTTCTGGTGCATAATATGACCCCCGCAGACGCCTAGTTTAGGAGTTATAGCCATTTTAAAGTTTTCAATTTTCATTTTTCTGGTGCATAACATGACCCCCGCAGACGCCTAGTTTAGGAGTTATAGCCATTTTAAAGTTTTGAATTTTCATTTTTCTGGTGCATAATATGACCCCCGCAGACGCCTAGTTTAGGAGTTGTAGCTATTTTAAAGTTTTGAATTTTAATTTTTCTGGTGCATAAGATGACCCCCGCAGACGCCTAGTTTAGGAGTTATAACCATTTTAAAGTTTTGAATTTTCATTTCTCTGGTGCATAATATGACCCCCGCAGACGCCTAGTTTAGGAGTTATAGCCATTTTAAAGTTTTGAATTTTAATTTTTCTGGTGCATAATATGACCCCCGCAGACGCCTAGTTTAGGAGTTATAACCATTTTAAAGTTTTGAATTTTCATTTTTCTGGTGCATAATATGACCCCCGCAGACGCCTAGTTTAGGAGTTATAGCCATTTTAAAGTTTTGAATTTTCATTTTTCTGGTGCATAATATGACCCCCGCAGACGCCTAGTTTAGGAGTTATAGCCATTTTAAGATTTTGAATTTTAATTTTTCTGGTGCATAATATGACCCCCGCAGACGCCTAGTTTAGGAGTTATAGCCATTTTAAAGTTCTGAATTTTCATTTTTCTGGTGCATAATATGACCCCCGCAGACGCCTAGTTTAGGAGTTATAGCCATTTTAAAGTTTTGAATTTTCATTTTTCTGGTGCAAAATATGACCCCCGCAGACGCCTAGTTTAGGAGTTATAGCCATTTTAAAGTTTTGATTTTACATTTTTCTGGTGCATAATATGACCCCCGCAGACGCCTAGTTTAGGAGTTATAGCCATTTTAAAGTTTTGAATTTTCATTTTTCTGGTGCATAATATGACCCCCGCAGACGCCTAGTTTAGGAGTTATAGCCATTTTAAAGTTCTGAATTTTCATTTTTCTGGTGCATAATATGACCCCCGCAGATGCCTAGTTTAGGAGTTATAGCCATTTTAAAGTTTTGAATTTTCATTTTTCTGGTGCATAAATGACCCCCGCAGACGCCTAGTTTAGGAGTTATAGCCATTTTAAGATTTTGAATTTTCATTTTTCTGGTGCATAATATGACCCCCGCAGACGCCTAGTTTAGCAGTTATAGTCATTTTAAGATTTTGAATTTTCATTTTTCTGTTGCATAATATGACCCCAGCAGACGCCTAGTTTAGGAGTTATAGCCATTTTAAAGTTTTGAATTTCCATTTTTCTGGTGCATAATATGACCCCCGCAGACGCCTAGTTTAGGAGTTATAGCCATTTTAAAGTTTTGAATTCCCATTTTTCTGGTGCATAATATGACCCCCGCAGACGCCTAGTTTAGGAGTTATAGCCATTTTAAGATTTTGAATTTTAATTTTTCTGGTGCATAATATGACCCCCGCAGACGCCTAGTTTTGGAGTTATAGCCATTTTAAAGTTCTGAATTTTCATTTTTCTGGTGCATAATATGACCCCCGCAAACGCCTAGTTTAGGAGTTATAGCCATTTTAAAGTTTTGAATTTTCATTTTTCTGGTGCAAAATATGACCCCCGCAGACGCCTAGTTTAGGAGTTATAGCCATTTTAAAGTTTTGATTTTACATTTTTCTGGTGCATAATATGACCCCCGCAGACGCCTAGTTTAGGAGTTATAGCCATTTTAAGATTTTGAATTTCCATTTTTCTGGTGCATAATATGACCCCCGCAGACGCCTAGTTTAGGAGTTATAGCCATTTTAAAGTTTTGAATTCCCATTTTTCTGGTGCATAATATGACCCCCGCAGACGCCTTGTTTAGGAGTTATAGCCATTTTAAGATTTTGAATTTTAATTTTTCTGGTGCATAATATGACCCCCGCAGACGCCTAGTTTTGGAGTTATAGCCATTTTAAAGTTCTGAATTTTCATTTTTCTGGTGCATAATATGACCCCCGCAAACGCCTAGTTTAGGAGTTATAGCCATTTTAAAGTTTTGAATTCCCATTTTTCTGGTGCATAATATGACCCCCGCAGACGCCTAGTTTAGGAGTTATAGCCATTTTAAGATTTTGAATTTTCATTTTTCTGTTGCATAATATGACCCCCGCAGACGCCTAGTTTAGGAGTTATAGCCATTTTAAAGTTTTGAATTTCCATTTTTCTGGTGCATAATATGACACCCGCAGACGCCTAGTTTAGGAGTTATAGCCATTTTAAGATTTTGAATTTTTTTTTCTGGTGCATAATATGACACCCGCAGACGCCTAGTTTAGGAGTTATAGCCATTTTAAGATTTTGAATTTTAATTTTTCTGGTGCATAATATGACCCCCGCAGACGCCTAGTTTAGGAGTTATAACCATTTTAAAGTTTTGAATTTTCATTTTTCTGGTGCATAATATGACCCCCGCAGACGCCTAGTTTAGGAGTTATAGCCATTTTAAAGTTTTGAATTTTCATTTTTCTGGTGCATAATATGACCCCCGCAGACGCCTAGTTTAGGAGTTATAGCCATTTTAAGATTTTGAATTTTAATTTTTCTGGTGCATAATATGACCCCCGCAGACGCCTAGTTTTGGAGTTATAGCCATTTTAAAGTTCTGAATTTTCATTTTTCTGGTGCATAATATGACCCCCGCAAACGCCTAGTTTAGGAGTTATAGCCATTTTAAAGTTTTGAATTTTCATTTTTCTGGTGCAAAATATGACCCCCGCAGACGCCTAGTTTAGGAGTTATAGCCATTTTAAAGTTTTGATTTTACATTTTTCTGGTGCATAATATGACCCCCGCAGACGCCTAGTTTAGGAGTTATAGCCATTTTAAAGTTCTGAATTTTCATTTTTCTGGTGCATAATATGACCCCCGCATATGCCTAGTTTAGGAGTTATAGCCATTTTAAAGTTTTGAATTTTCATTTTTCTGGTGCATAAATGACCCCCGCAGACGCCTAGTTTAGGAGTTATAGCCATTTTAAGATTTTGAATTTTTTTTTCTGGTGCATAATATGACCCCCGCAGACGCCTAGTTTAGCAGTTATAGTCATTTTAAGATTTTGAATTTTCATTTTTCTGGTGCATAATATGACCCCAGCAGACGCCTAGTTTAGGAGTTATAGCCATTTTAAAGTTTTGAATTTTCATTTTTCTGGTGCATAATATGACCCCCGCAGACGCCTAGTTTAGGAGTTATAGCCATTTTAAAGTTTTGAATTTTAATTTTTCTGGTGCATAATATGACCCCCGCAGACGCCTAGTTTAGGAGTTATAGCCATTTTAAAGTTTTGAATTTTCATTTTTCTGGTGCATAATATGGCCCCCGCAGACGCCTAGTTTAGGAGTTATAACCATTTTAAAGTTTTGAATTTTCATTTTTCTGGTGCATAATATGACCCCCGCAGACGCCTAGTTTAGGAGTTATAGCCATTTTAAAGTTTTGAATTTTCATTTTTCTGGTGCATAATATGACCCCAGCAGACGCCTAGTTTAGGAGTTATAGCCATTTTAAGATTTTGAATTTTAATTTTTCTGGTGCATAATATGACCCCCGCAGACGCCTAGTTTAGGAGTTATAGCCATTTTAAAGTTCTGAATTTTCATTTTTCTGGTGCATAATATGACCCCCGCAGACGCCTAGTTTAGGAGTTATAGCCATTTTAAAGTTTTGAATTTTCATTTTTCTGGTGCAAAATATGACCCCCGCAGACGCCTAGTTTAGGAGTTATAGCCATTTTAAAGTTTTGATTTTACATTTTTCTGGTGCATAATATGACCCCCGCAGACGCCTAGTTTAGGAGTTATAGCCATTTTAAAGTTTTGAATTTTCATTTTTCTGGTGCATAATATGACCCCCGCAGACGCCTAGTTTAGGAGTTATAGCCATTTTAAAGTTCTGAATTTTCATTTTTCTGGTGCATAATATGACCCCCGCAGATGCCTAGTTTAGGAGTTATAGCCATTTTAAAGTTTTGAATTTTCATTTTTCTGGTGCATAAATGACCCCCGCAGACGCCTAGTTTAGGAGTTATAGCCATTTTAAGATTTTGAATTTTCATTTTTCTGGTGCATAATATGACCCCCGCAGACGCCTAGTTTAGCAGTTATAGTCATTTTAAGATTTTGAATTTTCATTTTTCTGGTGCATAATATGACCCCAGCAGACGCCTAGTTTAGGAGTTATAGCCATTTTAAAGTTTTGAATTTCCATTTTTCTGGTGCATAATATGACCCCCGCAGACGCCTAGTTTAGGAGTTATAGCCATTTTAAAGTTTTGAATTTCCATTTTTCTGGTGCATAATATGACCACCGCAGACGAATAGTTTAGGAGTTATAGCCATTTTAAAGTTTTGAATTTCCATTTTTCTGGTGCATAATATGACACCCGCAGACGCCTAGTTTAGGAGTTATAGCCATTTTAAGATTTTGAATTTTTTTTTCTGGTGCATAATATGACCCCCGCAGACGCCTAGTTTAGGAGTTATAGCCATTTTAAAGTTTTCAATTTTCATTTTTCTGGTGCATAACATGACCCCCGCAGACGCCTAGTTTAGGAGTTATAGCCATTTTAAAGTTTTGAATTTTCATTTTTCTGGTGCATAATATGACCCCCGCAGACGCCTAGTTTAGGAGTTGTAGCCATTTTAAAGTTTTGAATTTTAATTTTTCTGGTGCATAAGATGACCCCCGCAGACGCCTAGTTTAGGAGTTATAGCCATTTTAAAGTTCTGAATTTTCATTTTTCTGGTGCATAATATGACCCCCGCAGACGCCTAGTTTAGGAGTTATAGCCATTTTAAAGTTTTGAATTTTCATTTTTCTGGTGCAAAATATGACCCCCGCAGACGCCTAGTTTAGGAGTTATAGCCATTTTAAAGTTTTGATTTTACATTTTTCTGGTGCATAATATGACCCCCGCAGACGCCTAGTTTAGGAGTTATAGCCATTTTAAAGTTCTGAATTTTCATTTTTCTGGTGCATAATATGACCCCCGCAGATGCCTAGTTTAGGAGTTATAGCCATTTTAAAGTTTTGAATTTTCATTTTTCTGGTGCATAATATGACCCCCGCAGACGCCTAGTTTAGGAGTTATAGCCATTTTAAAGTTTTGAATTTTCATTTTTCTGGTGCATAATATGACCCCCGCAGACGCCTAGTTTAGGAGTTATAGTCATTTTAAGATTTTGAATTTTCATTTTTCTGGTGCATAATATGACCCCCGCAGACGCCTAGTTTAGGAGTTATAGCCATTTTATAGTTTTGAATTTTTTTTTCAGGTGCATAATATAACCCCCGCAGACGCCTAGTTTAGGGGTTATAGCCATTTTAAAGTTTTGAATTTTCATTTTTCTGGTGCATAATAAGACCCCCGCAGACGCCTAGTTTAAGAGTTATAGCCATTTTAAAGTTTTGAATTTTCATTTTTCTGGTGCATAATATGACCCCCGGAGACGCCTAGTTTAGGAGTTATAGCCATTTTAAAGTTTTGAATTTTCATTTTTCTGGTGCATAACATGACCCCCGCAGACGCCTAGTTTAGGAGTTATAGCCATTTTAAGATTTTGAATTTTCATTTTTCTGGTGCATAATATGACCCCCGCAGACGCCTAGTTTAGGAGTTATAGCCATTTTAAAGTTTTGAATTTTCATTTTTCTGGTGCATAATATGACCCCCGCAGACGCCTAGTTTAGGAGTTATAGCCATTTTAAGATTTTGAATTTTCATTTTTCTGGTGCATAATATGACCCCCGCAGACGCCTAGTTTAGGAGTTATAGCCATTTTAAGATTTTGAATTTTTTTTTCTGGTGCATAATATGACCCCCGTATACGCCTAGTTTAGGAGTTATAGTCATTTTAAAGTTTTAGATTTTTCATTTTTCTGGTGCATAATATGACCCCGTCAGACGCCTAGTTTAGGAGTTATAACCATTTTAAAGTTTTGAATTTTCATTTTTCTGGTGCATAATATGACCCCCGCAGACGCCTAGTTTAGGATTTATAGCCATTTTAAGATTTTGAATTTTCATTTTTCTGGTGCATAATATGACCCCCGCAGACGCCTAGTTTAGGAGTTATAGCCATTTTAAAGTTTTGAATTTTCATTTTTCTGGTGCATAATATGACCCCCGCAGACGCCTAGTTTAGGAGTTATAGTCATTTTAAGATTTTGAATTTTCATTTTTCTGGTGCATAATATGACCCCCGCAGACGCCTAGTTTAGGAGTTATAGCCATTTTAAAGTTTTGAATTTTCATTTTTCTGGTTCATAATATGACTCCCGCAGACGCCTAGTTTAGGAGTTATAGCCGTTTTAAAGTTTTGAATTTTCATTTTTCTGGTGCATAATATGACCCCCGCAGACGCATAGTTTAGGAGTTATAGCCATTTTAAAGTTTTAAATTTTCATTTTTCTGGTGCATAATATGACCCCCGCAGGCGCCTAGTTTAGGAGTTATAACCGTTTTAAAGTTTTGAATTTTCATTTTTCTGGTGCATAATATGACCCCCGCAGACGCCTAGTTTAGGAGTTATAGCCATTTTAAAGTTTTGAATTCTCATTTTTCTGGTGCATAATATGACCCCCGCAGACGCCTAGTTTAGGAGTTATAGCCATTTTAAGATTTTGAATTTTTTTTTCTGGTGCATAATATGACCCCCGCAGACGCCTAGTTTAGGAGTTATAGCCATTTTAAAGTTTTGAATTTTCATTTTTCTGGTGCATAATATGACCCCCGCAGACGCCTAGTTTAGGAGTTATAGCCATTTTAAAGTTTTGAATTTTCATTTTTCTGGTGCATAATATGACCCCCGCAGACGCCTAGTTTAGGAGTTATAGCCATTTTAAGGTTTTGAATTTTCATTTTTCTGGTGCATAATATGACCCCCGCAGACGCCTAGTTTAGGAGTTATAGCCATTTTAAGATTTTGAATTTTTTTTTCTGGTTTATAATATGACCCCCGCAGACGCCTAGTTTAGGAGTTATAGCCATTTTAAAGTTTTGAATTTTCATTTTTCTGGTGCATAATATGACCCCCGCAGACGCCTAGTTTAGGAGTTATAGCCATTTTAAAGTTTTGATTTTTCATTTTTCTGGTGCATAATATGACCCCCGCAGACGCCTAGTTTAGGAGTTATAGCCATTTTAAGATTTTGAATTTTCATTTTTCTGGTGCATAATATGACCCCCGCAGACGCCTAGTTTAGGAGTTATAGCCATTTTAAGATTTTGAATTTTCATTTTTCTGGTGCATAATATGACCCCCGCAGACGCCTAGTGTAGGAGTTATAGCCATTTTAAAGTTTTGAATTTTCATTTTTCTGGTGCATAATATGACCCCCGCAGACGACTAGTTTAGGAGTTATAGCCATTTTAAGATTTTGAATTTTTTTTTCTGTTGCACAATATGACCCCCGCAGACGCCTAGTTTAGGAGTTATAGCCATTTTAAGACTTTGAATTTTCATTTTTCTGGTGCATAATATGACCCCCGCAGACGCCTAGTTTAGGAGTTATAGCCATTTTAAGATTTTGAATTTTTTTTCTGGTGCATAATATGACCCCGGCAGACGCCTAGTTTAGGAGTTATAGCCATTTTAAAGTTTTGAATTTTCATTTTTCTGGTGCATAATATGACCACCGCAGACGCCTAGTTTAGGAGTTATAGCCATTTTAAAGTTTTGAATTTTCATTTTTCTGGTGAATAATATGACCCCCGCAGACGCCTAGTTTAGGAGTTATAGCCATTTTAAGATTTTGAATTTTTTTTTCTGGTGCATAATATGACCCCCGCAGACGCCTAGTTTAGGAGTTATAGCCATTTTAAAGTTTTGATTTTTCATTTTTCTGGTGCATAATATGACCCCCGCAGACGCCTAGTTTAAGAGTTATAGCCATTTTAAAGTTTTGAATTTTCATTTTTCTGGTGCATAATATGACCCCCGCAGACGCCTAGTTTAGGAGCTATAGCCATTTTAAAGTTTTGAATTTTCATTTTTCTGGTGCATAATATGACCCCCGCAGACGCCTAGTTTAGGAGTTATAGCCATTTTAAGATTTTGAATTTTTTTTTCTGGTGCATAATATGACCTCCGCAGACGCCTAGTTTAGGAGTTATAGCCATTTTAAAGTTTTGAATTTTCATTTTTCTGGTGCATAATATGACCCCCGCAGACGCCTAGTTTAGGAGTTATAGCCATTTTAAGATTTTGAATTTTCATTTTTCTGGTGCATAATATGACCCCCGCAGACGCCTAGTTTAGGAGTTATAGCCATTTTAAGATTTTGAATTTTCATTTTTCTGGTGCATAATATGACCCCCGCAGACGCCTAGTGTAGGAGTTATAGCCATTTTAAAGTTTTGAATTTTAATTTTTCTGGTGCATAATATGACCCCCGCAGACGCCTAGTTTAGGAGTTATAGCCATTTTAAAGTTTTGAATTTTCATTTTTCTGGTGCATAATATGACCCCCGCAGACGCCTAGTTTAGGAGTTATAGCCATTTTAAAGTTTTGAATTTTCATTTTTCTGGAGCATAATATGACCACCGCAGACGCCTAGTTTAGGAGTTATAGCCATTTTAAAGTTTTGAATTTTCATTTTTCTGGTGCATAATATGACCCCCGCAGACGCCTAGTTTAGGAGTTATAGCCATTTTAAAGTTTTGAATTTTCATTTTTCTGGAGCATAATATGACCCCCGCAGACGCCCAGTTTAGGAGTTATAGCCATTTTAAAGTTTTGAATTTTTTTTTCAGGTGCATAATATGACCCCCGCAGACGCCTAGTTTAGGGGCTATAGCCATTTTAAAGTTTTGAATTTTCATTTTTCTGGTGCATAATATGACCCCCGCAGACGCCTAGTTTAAGAGTTATAGCCATTTTAAAGTTTTGAATTTTCATTTTCCTGGTGCATAATATGACCCCCGGAGACGTCTAGTTTAGGAGTTATAGCCATTTTAAAGTTTTGAATTTTCATTTTTCTGGTGCATAATATGACCCCCGCAGACGCCTAGTTTAGGAGTTATAGCCATTTTATAGTTTTGAATTTTTTTTTCAGGTGCATAATATGACCCCCGCAGACGCCTAGTTTAGGGGTTATAGCCATTTTAAAGTTTTGAATTTTCATTTTTCTGGTGCATAATAAGACCCCCGCAGACGCCTAGTTTAAGAGTTATAGCCATTTTAAAGTTTTGAATTTTCATTTTTCTGGTGCATAACATGACCCCCGCAGACGCCTAGTTTAGGAGTTATAGCTATTTTAAGCTTTTGAATTTTTTTTTCTGGTGCATAATATGACCCCCGTATACGCCTAGTTTAGGAGTTATAGTCATTTTAAAGTTTTGATTTTTCTTTTTTCTGGTGCATAATATGACCCCGTCAGACGCCTAGTTTAGGAGTTATAGCCATTTTAAAGTTTTGAATTTTCATTTTTCTGGTGCATAATATGACCCCCGCAGACGCCTAGTTTAGGAGTTATAGCCATTTTAAGATTTTGAATTTTCATTTTTCTGGTGCATAATATGACCCCCGCAGACGCCTAGTTTAGGAGTTATAGGCATTTTAAAGTTTTGAATTTTCATTTTTCTGGTGCATAATATGACCCCCGCAGACGCCTAGTTTAGGAGTTATAGTCATTTTAAGATTTTGAATTTTCATTTTTCTGGTGCATAATATGACCCCCGCAGACGCCTAGTTTAGGAGTTATAGCCATTTTAAAGTTTTGAATTTTCATTTTTCTGGTGCATAATATGACCCCCGCAGACGCCTAGTTTAGGAGTTATAGCCATTTTAAGATTTTGAATTTTCATTTTTCTGGTGCATAATATGACCCCCGCAGACGCCTAGTTTAGGAGTTATAGCCGTTTTAAAGTTTTTAATTTTCATTTTTCTGGTGCATAATATGACCCCCGCAGACGCCTAGTTTAGGAGTTATAGCCATTTTAAAGTTTTAAATTTTCATTTTTCTGGTGCATAATATGACCCCGCAGGCGCCTAGTTTAGGAGTTATAACCGTTTTAAAGTTTTGAATTTTTATTTTTCTGGTGCATAATATGACCCCCGCAGACGCCTAGTTTAGGAGTTATAGCCATTTTAAAGTTTTGAATTCTCATTTTTCTGGTGCATAATATGACCCCCGCAGACGCCTAGTTTAGGAGGTATAGCCATTTTAAGATTTTGAATTTTTTTTTCTGGTGCATAATATGACCCCCACAGACGCCTAGTTTAGGAGTTATAGCCATTTTAAAGTTTTGAATTTTCATTTTTCTGGTGCATAATATGACCCCCGCAGAAGCCTAGTTTAGGAGTTATAGCCATTTTAAAGTTTTGATTTTTCATTTTTCTGGTGCATAATATGACCCCCGCAGACGCCTAGTTTAGGAGTTATAGCCATTTTAAGATTTTGAATTTTTTTTTCTGGTGCATAATATGACCCCCGCAGACGCCTAGTTTAGGAGTTATAGCCATTTTAAAGTTTTGAATTTTCATTTTTCTGGTGCATAATATGACCCCCGCAGACGCCTAGTTTAGGAGTTATAGCCATTTTAAGATTTTGAATTTTTTTTTCTGGTGCATAATATGACCCCCGCAGACGCCTAGTTTAGGAGTTATAGCCATTTTAAAGTTTTGAATTTTCATTTTTCTGGTGCATAATATGACCCCCGCAGACGCCTAGTTTAGGAGTTATAGCCATTTTAAAGTTTTGATTTTTCATTTTTCTGGTGCATAATATGACCCCCGCAGACGCCTAGTTTAGGAGTTATAGCCATTTTAAAGTTTTGAATTTTCATTTTTCTGGTGCATAATATGACCCCCGCAGAAGCCTAGTTTAGGAGTTATAGCCATTTTAAGGTTTTGAATTTTCATTTTTCTGGTGCATAATATGACCCCCGCAGACGCCTAGTTTAGGAGTTATAGCCATTTTAAGATTTTGAATTTTTTTTTCTGGTGCATAATATGACCCCCGCAGACGCCTAGTTTAGGAGTTATAGCCATTTTAAAGTTTTGAATTTTCATTTTTCTGGTGCATAATATGACCCCCGCAGACGCCTAGTTTAGGAGTTATAGCCATTTTAAAGTTTTGATTTTTCATTTTTCTGGTGCATAATATGACCCCCGCAGACGCCTAGTTTAGGAGTTATAGCCATTTTAAAGTTTTGAATTCTCATTTTTCTGGTGCATAATATGACCCCCGCAGACGCCTAGTTTAGGAGTTATAGCCATTTTAAAGTTTTGAATTTTCATTTTTCTGGTGCATAATATGACCCCCGCAGACGCCTAGTTTAAGAGTTATAGCCATTTTAAAGTTTTGAATTTTCATTTTTCTGGTGCATAATATGACCCCCGCAGACGCCTAGTTTAGGAGCTATAGCCATTTTAAGATTTTGAATTTTTTTTTCTGGTGCATAATATGACCCCCGCAGACGCCTAGTTTAGGAGTTATAGCCATTTTAAAGTTTTGATTTTTCATTTTTCTGGTGCATAATATGACCACCGCAGACGCCTAGTTTAGGAGTTATAGCCATTTTAAGATTTTGAATTTTTTTTCTGGTGCATAATATGACCCCGGCAGACGCCTAGTTTAGGAGTTATAGCCATTTTAAAGTTTTGAATTTTCATTTTTCTGGTGCATAATATGACCACCGCAGACGCCTAGTTTAAGAGTTATAGCCATTTTAAAGTTTTGAATTTTCATTTTTCTGGTGCATAATATGACCCCCGCAGACGCCTAGTTTAGGAGCTATAGCCATTTTAAGATTTTGAATTTTTTTTTCTGGTGCATAATATGACCCCCGCAGACGCCTAGTTTAGGAGTTATAGCCATTTTAAGGTTTTGAATTTTCATTTTTCTGGTGCATAATATGACCCCCACAGACGCCTAGTTTAGGAGTTATAGCCATTTTAAGATTTTGAATTTTTTTTCTGGTGCATAATATGACCCCGGCAGACGCCTAGTTTAGGAGTTATAGCCATTTTAAAGTTTTGAATTTTCATTTTTCTGGTGCATAATATGACCACCGCAGACGCCTAGTTTAGGAGTTATAGCCATTTTAAAGTTTTGAATTTTCATTTTTCTGGTGCATAATATGACCCCCGCAGACGCCTAGTTTAGGAGTTATAGCCATTTTAAGATTTTGAATTTTTTTTTCTGGTGCATAATATGACCCCCGCAGACGCCTAGTTTAGGAGTTATAGCCATTTTAAAGTTTTGATTTTTCATTTTTCTGGTGCATAATATGACCCCCGCAGACGCCTAGTTTAAGAGTTATAGCCATTTTAAAGTTTTGAATTTTCATTTTTCTGGTGCATAATATGACCCCCGCAGACGCCTAGTTTAGGAGCTATAGCCATTTTAAAGTTTTGAATTTTCATTTTTCTGGAGCATAATATGACCCCCGCAGACGCCTAGTTTAGGAGTTATAGCCATTTTAAAGTTTTGAATTTTCATTTTTCTGGTGCATAATATGACCCCCGCAGACGCCTAGTTTAGGAGTTATAGCCATTTTAAGATTTTGAATTTTTTTTTCTGGTGCATAATATGACCTCCGCAGACGCCTAGTTTAGGAGTTATAGCCATTTTAAAGTTTTGAATTTTCATTTTTCTGGTGCATAATATGACCCCCGCAGACGCCTAGTTTAGGAGTTATAGCCATTTTAAGATTTTGAATTTTCATTTTTCTGGTGCATAATATGACCCCCGCAGACGCCTAGTTTAGGAGTTATAGCCATTTTAAGATTTTGAATTTTCATTTTTCTGGTGCATAATATGACCCCCGCAGACGCCTAGTGTAGGAGTTATAGCCATTTTAAAGTTTTGAATTTTCATTTTTCTGGTGCATAATATGACCCCCGCAGACGCCTAGTTTAGGAGTTATAGCCATTTTAAAGTTTTGAATTTTCATTTTTCTGGTGCATAATATGACCCCCGCAGACGCCTAGTTTAGGAGTTATAGCCATTTTAAAGTTTTGAATTTTCATTTTTCTGGAGCATAATATGACCACCGCAGACGCCTAGTTTAGGAGTTATAGCCATTTTAAAGTTTTGAATTTTCATTTTTCTGGTGCATAATATGACCCCCGCAGACGCCTAGTTTAGGAGTTATAGCCATTTTAAAGTTTTGAATTTTCATTTTTCTGGAGCATAATATGACCCCCGCAGACGCCCAGTTTAGGAGTTATAGCCATTTTAAAGTTTTGAATTTTTTTTTCAGGTGCATAATATGACCCCCGCAGACGCCTAGTTTAGGGGCTATAGCCATTTTAAAGTTTTGAATTTTCATTTTTCTGGTGCATAATATGACCCCCGCAGACGCCTAGTTTAAGAGTTATAGCCATTTTAAAGTTTTGAATTTTCATTTTCCTGGTGCATAATATGACCCCCGGAGACGTCTAGTTTAGGAGTTATAGCCATTTTAAAGTTTTGAATTTTCATTTTTCTGGTGCATAATATGACCCCCGCAGACGCCTAGTTTAGGAGTTATAGCCATTTTATAGTTTTGAATTTTTTTTTCAGGTGCATAATATGACCCCCGCAGACGCCTAGTTTAGGGGTTATAGCCATTTTAAAGTTTTGAATTTTCATTTTTCTGGTGCATAATAAGACCCCCGCAGACGCCTAGTTTAAGAGTTATAGCCATTTTAAAGTTTTGAATTTTCATTTTTCTGGTGCATAACATGACCCCCGCAGACGCCTAGTTTAGGAGTTATAGCTATTTTAAGCTTTTGAATTTTTTTTTCTGGTGCATAATATGACCCCCGTATACGCCTAGTTTAGGAGTTATAGTCATTTTAAAGTTTTGATTTTTCATTTTTCTGGTGCATAATATGACCCCGTCAGACGCCTAGTTTAGGAGTTATAGCCATTTTAAAGTTTTGAATTTTCATTTTTCTGGTGCATAATATGACCCCCGCAGACGCCTAGTTTAGGAGTTATAGCCATTTTAAGATTTTGAATTTTCATTTTTCTGGTGCATAATATGACCCCCGCAGACGCCTAGTTTAGGAGTTATAGGCATTTTAAAGTTTTGAATTTTCATTTTTCTGGTGCATAATATGACCCCCGCAGACGCCTAGTTTAGGAGTTATAGTCATTTTAAGATTTTGAATTTTCATTTTTCTGGTGCATAATATGACCCCCGCAGACGCCTAGTTTAGGAGTTAAAGCCATTTTAAAGTTTTGAATTTTCATTTTTCTGGTGCATAATATGACCCCCGCAGACGCCTAGTTTAGGAGTTATAGCCATTTTAAGATTTTGAATTTTCATTTTTCTGGTGCATAATATGACCCCCGCAGACGCCTAGTTTAGGAGTTATAGCCGTTTTAAAGTTTTTAATTTTCATTTTTCTGGTGCATAATATGACCCCCGCAGACGCCTAGTTTAGGAGTTATAGCCATTTTAAAGTTTTAAATTTTCATTTTTCTGGTGCATAATATGACCCCGCAGGCGCCTAGTTTAGGAGTTATAACCGTTTTAAAGTTTTGAATTTTTATTTTTCTGGTGCATAATATGACCCCCGCAGACGCCTAGTTTAGGAGTTATAGCCATTTTAAAGTTTTGAATTCTCATTTTTCTGGTGCATAATATGACCCCCGCAGACGCCTAGTTTAGGAGGTATAGCCATTTTAAGATTTTGAATTTTTTTTTCTGGTGCATAATATGACCCCCACAGACGCCTAGTTTAGGAGTTATAGCCATTTTAAAGTTTTGAATTTTCATTTTTCTGGTGCATAATATGACCCCCGCAGAAGCCTAGTTTAGGAGTTATAGCCATTTTAAAGTTTTGAATTTTCATTTTTCTGGTGCATAATATGACCCCCGCAGACGCCTAGTTTAGGAGTTATAGCCATTTTAAGGTTTTGAATTTTCATTTTTCTGGTGCATAATATGACCCCCGCAGACGCCTAGTTTAGGAGTTATAGCCATTTTAAGATTTTGAATTTTTTTTTCTGGTGCATAATATGACCCCCGCAGACGCCTAGTTTAGGAGTTATAGCCATTTTAAAGTTTTGAATTTTCATTTTTCTGGTGCATAATATGACCCCCGCAGACGCCTAGTTTAGGAGTTATAGCCATTTTAAAGTTTTGATTTTTCATTTTTCTGGTGCATAATATGACCCCCGCAGACGCCTAGTTTAGGAGTTATAGCCATTTTAAGATTTTGAATTTTCATTTTTCTGGTGCATAATATGACCCACGCAGACGCCTAGTTTAGGAGTTATAGCCATTTTAAGATTTTGAATTTTCATTTTTCTGGTGCATAATATGACCCCCGCAGACGCCCAGTGTAGGAGTTATAGCCATTTTAAAGTTTTGAATTTTCATTTTTCTGGTGCATAATATGACCCCCGCAGACGACTAGTTTAGGAGTTATAGCCATTTTAAGATTTTGAATTTTTTTTTCTGGTGCACAATATGACCCCCGCAGACGCCTAGTTTAGGAGTTATAGCCATTTTAAGATTTTGAATTTTCATTTTTCTGGTGCATAATATGACCCCCGCAGACGCCTAGTTTAGGAGTTATAGCCATTTTAAGATTTTGAATTTTTTTTCTGGTGCATAATATGACCCCGGCAGACGCCTAATTTAGGAGTTATAGCTATTTTAAAGTTTTGAATTTTCATTTTTCTGGTGCATAAAATGACCCCCGCAGACGCCTAGTTTAGGAGTTATAGCCATTTTAAGATTTTGAATTTTTTTTTCTGGTGCATAATATGACCCCCGCAGACGCCTAGTTTAGGAGTTATAGCCATTTTAAAGTTTTGAATTTTCATTTTTCTGGTGCATAATATGACCCCCGCAGACGCCTAGTTTAGGAGTTATAGCCATTTTAAAGTTTTGATTTTTCATTTTTCTGGTGCATAATATGACCCCCGCAGACGCCTAGTTTAGGAGTTATAGCCATTTTAAGATTTTGAATTTTCATTTTTCTGGTGCATAATATGACCCACGCAGACGCCTAGTTTAGGAGTTATTGCCATTTTAAGATTTTGAATTTTCATTTTTCTGGTGCATAATATGACCCCCGCAGACGCCCAGTGTAGGAGTTATAGCCATTTTAAAGTTTTGAATTTTCATTTTTCTGGTGCATAATATGACCCCCGCAGACGACTAGTTTAGGAGTTATAGCCATTTTAAGATTTTGAATTTTTTTTTCTGGTGCACAATATGACCCCCGCAGACGCCTAGTTTAGGAGTTATAGCCATTTTAAGATTTTGAATTTTCATTTTTCTGGTGCATAATATGACCCCCGCAGACGCCTAGTTTAGGAGTTATAGCCATTTTAAGATTTTGAATTTTTTTTCTGGTGCATAATATGACCCCGGCAGACGCCTAATTTAGGAGTTATAGCTATTTTAAAGTTTTGAATTTTCATTTTTCTGGTGCATAATATGACCCCCGCAGACGCCTAGTTTAGGAGTTATAGCCATTTTAAGATTTTGAATTTTTTTTTCTGGTGCATAATATGACCCCCGCAGACGCCTAGTTTAGGAGTTATAGCCATTTTAAAGTTTTGAATTTTCATTTTTCTGGTGCATAATATGACCCCCGCAGACGCCTAGTTTAGGAGTTATAGCCATTTGAAGATTTTAAATTTTTTTTTCTGGGGCATAATATGACCCCTGCAGACGCCTAGTTTAGGGGTTATAGCCATTTTAAAGTTTTGAATTTTCATTTTTCTGGTGCATAATATGACCCCCGCAGACGCCTAGTTTAAGAGTTATAGCCATTTTAAAGTTTTGAATTTTCATTTTTCTGGTGCATAATATGACCCCCGCAGACGCCTAGTTTAGGAGTTATAGCCATTTTAAAGTTTTGAATTTTCATTTTTCTGGAGCATAATATGACCCCCGCAGACGCCTAGTTTAGGAGTTATAGCCATTTTAAAGTTTTGAATTTTTTTTTCAGGTGCATAATATGACCCCCGCAGACGCCTAGTTTAGGGGTTATAGCCATTTTAAAGTTTTGAATTTTCATTTTTCTGGTGCATAATATGACCCCCGCAGACGCCTAGTTTAAGAGTTATAGCCATTTTAAAGTTTTGAATTTTCATTTTTCTGGGGCATAATATGACCCCCGGAGACGCCTGGTTTAGGAGTTATAGCCATTTTAAAGTTTTGAATTTTCATTTTTCTGGTGCATAATATGACCCCCGCAGACGCCTAGTTTAGGAGTTATAGCCATTTTAAAGTTTTGAATTTTTTTTTCAGGTGCATAATATGACCCCCGCAGACGCCTAGTTTAGGGGTTATAGCCATTTTAAAGTTTTGAATTTTCATTTTTCTGGTGCATAATAAGACCCCCGCAGACGCCTAGTTTAAGAGTTATAGCCATTTTAAAGTTTTGAATTTTCATTTTTCTGGTGCATAATATGACCCCCGGAGACGCCTAGTTTAGGAGTTATAGCCATTTTAAAGTTTTGAATTTTCATTTTTCTGGTGCATAACATGACCCCCGCAGACGCCTAGTTTAGGAGTTATAGCCATTTTAAGATTTTGAATTTTTTTTTCTGGTGCATAATAGGACCCCCGTATACGCCTAGTTTAGGAGTTATAGTCATTTTAAAGTTTTGATTTTTCATTTTTCTGGTGTATAATATGACAACGTCAGACGCCTAGTTTAGGAGTTATAGCCGTTTTAAAGTTTTGAATTTTCATTTTTCTGGTGCATAATATGACCCCCGCAGACGCCTAGTTTAGGAGTTATAGCCATTTTAAAGTTTTGAATTTTCATTTTTCTGGTGCATAATATGACCCCCGCAGACGCCTAGTTTAGGAGTTATAGTCATTTTAAGATTTTGAATTTTTTTTTCTGGTGCATAATATGACCCCCGCAGACGCCTAGTTTAGGAGTTATAGCCATTTTAAAGTTTTGAATTTTCATTTTTCTGGTGCATAATATGACCCCCGCAGACGCCTAGTTTAGGAGTTATAGCCATTTTAAGATTTTGAATTTTTTTTTCTGGTGCATAATATGACCCCCGCAGACGCCTAGTTTAGGAGTTATAGCCATTTTAAAGTTTTGAATTTTCATTTTTCTGGTGCATAATATGACCCCCGCAGACGCCTAATTTAGGAATTATAGCCATTTTAAGATTTTGAATTTTTTTTTCTGGTGCATAATATGACCCCCGGAGACGCCTAGTTTAGGAGTTATAGCCATTTTAAAGTTTTGAATTTTCATTTTTCTGGTGCATAATATGACCCCCGCAGACGCCTAGTTTAGGAGTTATAGCCATTTTAAGGTTTTGAATTTTCATTTTTCTGGTACATAATATGACCCCCGCAGACGCCTAGTTTAGGAGTTATAGCCATTTTAAGATTTTGAATTTTTTTTTCTGGTGCATAATATGACCCCCGCAGACGCCTAGTTTAGGAGTTATAGCCATTTTAAAGTTTTGAATTTTCATTTTTCTGGTGCATAATATGACCCCCGCAGACGCCTAGTTTAGGAGTTATAGCCATTTTAAAGTTTTGAATTTTCATTTTTCTGGTGCATAATATGACCCCCGCAGACGCCTAGTTTAGGAGTTATAACCATTTTAAGATTTTGAATTTTTTTTTCTGGTGCATAATATGACCCCCGCAGACGCCTAGTTTAGGAGTTATAGCCATTTTAAAGTTTTGAATTTTCATTTTTCTGGTGCATAATATGACCCCCGCAGACGCCTAGTTTAGGAGTTATAGCCATTTTAAAGTTTTGATTTTTCATTTTTCTGGTGCATAATATGACCCCCGCAGACGCCTAGTTTAGGAGTTATAGCCATTTTAAGATTTTAAATTTTTTTTTCTGGGGCATAATATGACCCCCGCAGACACCTAGTTTAGGGGTTATAGCCATTTTAAAGTTTTGAATTTTAATTTTTCTGGTGCATAATATGACCCCGGCAGACGCCTAGTTTAGGAGTTATAGCCATTTTAAAGTTTTGAATTTTCATTTTTCTGGTGCATAATATGACCCCCGCAGACGCCTAGTTTAGGAGTTATAGCCATTTTAAAGTTTTGATTTTTCATTTTTCTGGTGCATAATATGACCCCCGCAGACGCCTAGTTTAGGAGTTATAGCCATTTTAAGATTTAAAATTTTTTTTTCTGGGGCATAATATGACCCCCGCAGACACCTAGTTTAGGGGTTATAGCCATTTTAAAGTTTTGAATTTTCATTTTTCTGGTGCATAATATGACCCCCGCAGACGCCTAGTTTAGGAGTTATAGCCATTTTAAAGTTTTGAATTTTCATTTTTCTGGTGCATAATATGACCCCCGCAGACGCCTAGTTTAGGAGTTATAGCCATTTTAAGATTTTGAATTTTTTTTTCTGGTGCATAATATGACCCCCGCAGACGCCTAGTTTAGGAGTTATAGCCATTTTAAAGTTTTGAATTTTCATTTTTCAGGTGCATAATATGACCCCCGCAGACGCCTAGTTTAGGAGTTATAGCCATTTTAAAGTTTTGATTTTTCATTTTTCTGGTGCATAATATGACCCCCGCAGACGCCTAGTTTAGGAGTTATAGCCATTTTAAGATTTTAAATTTTTTTTTCTGGGGCATAATATGACCCCCGCAGACACCTAGTTTAGGGGTTATAGCCATTTTAAAGTTTTGAATTTTAATTTTTCTGGTGCATAATATGACCCCGGCAGACGCCTAGTTTAGGAGTTATAGCCATTTTAAAGTTTTGAATTTTAATTTTTCTGGTGCATAATATGACCCCCGCAGACGCCTAGTTTAGGAGTTATAGCCATTTTAAAGTTTTGATTTTTCATTTTTCTGGTGCATAATATGACCCCCGCAGACGCCTAGTTTAGGAGTTATAGCCATTTTAAGATTTAAAATTTTTTTTTCTGGGGCATAATATGACCCCCGAAGACACCTAGTTTAGGGGTTATAGCCATTTTAAAGTTTTGAATTTTCATTTTTCTGGTGCATAATATGACCCCCGCAGACGCCTAGTTTAGGAGTTATAGCCATTTTAAAGTTTTGAATTTTCATTTTTCTGGTGCATAATATGACCCCCGCAGACGCCTAGTTTAGGAGTTATAGCCATTTTAAGATTTTGAATTTTTTTTCCTGGTGCATAATATGACCCCCGCAGACGCCTAGTTTAGGAGTTATAGCCATTTTAAAGTTTTGCATTTTCATTTTTCTGGTGCATAATATGACCCCCGCAGACGCCTAGTTTAGGAGTTATAGCCACTTTAAAGTTTTGATTTTTCATTTTTCTGGTGCATAATATGACCCCCGCAGACGCCTAGTTTAGGAGTTATAGCCATTTTAAGATTTTAAATTTTTTTTTCTGGGGCATAATATGACCCCCGCAGACGCCTAGTTTAGGAGTTATAGCCATTTTAAAGTTTTGAATTTTCATTTTTCTGGTGCATAATATGACCCCCGCAGACGCCTAGTTTAGGAGTTATAGCCATTTTAAAGTTTTGATTTTTCATTTTTCTGGTGCATAATATGACCCCCGCAGACGCCTAGTTTAGGAGTTATAGCCATTTTAGGATTTTAAATTTTTTTTTCTGGGGCATAATATGACCCCCGCAGACACCTAGTTTAGGGGTTATAGCCATTTTAAAGTTTTGAATTTTAATTTTTCTGGTGCATAATATGACCCCGGCAGACGCCTAGTTTAGGAGTTATAGCCATTTTAAAGTTTTGAATTTTCATTTTTCTGGTGCATAATATGACCCCCGCAGACGCCTAGTTTAGGAGTTATAGCCATTTTAAAGTTTTGATTTTTCATTTTTCTGGTGCATAATATGACCCCCGCAGACGCCTAGTTTAGGAGTTATAGCCATTTTAAGATTTTAAATTTTTTTTTCTGGGGCATAATATGACCCCCGCAGACACCTAGTTTAGGGGTTATAGCCATTTTAAAGTTTTGAATTTTAATTTTTCTGGTGCATAATATGACCCCGGCAGACGCCTAGTTTAGGAGTTATAGCCATTTTAAAGTTTTGAATTTTCATTTTTCTGGTGCATAATATGACCCCCGCAGACGCCTAGTTTAGGAGTTATAGCCATTTTAAAGTTTTGATTTTTCATTTTTCTGGTGCATAATATGACCCCCGCAGACGCCTAGTTTAGGAGTTATAGCCATTTTAAGATTTAAAATTTTTTTTTCTGGGGCATAATATGACCCCCGCAGACACCTAGTTTAGGGGTTATAGCCATTTTAAAGTTTTGAATTTTCATTTTTCTGGTGCATAATATGACCCCCGCAGACGCCTAGTTTAGGAGTTATAGCCATTTTAAAGTTTTGAATTTTCATTTTTCTGGTGCATAATATGACCCCCGCAGACGCCTAGTTTAGGAGTTATAGCCATTTTAAGATTTTGAATTTTTTTTTCTGGTGCATAATATGACCCCCGCAGACGCCTAGTTTAGGAGTTATAGCCATTTTAAAGTTTTGAATTTTCATTTTTCTGGTGCATAATATGACCCCCGCAGACGCCTAGTTTAGGAGTTATAGCCATTTTAAAGTTTTGATTTTTCATTTTTCTGGTGCATAATATGACCCCCGCAGACGCCTAGTTTAGGAGTTATAGCCATTTTAAGATTTTAAATTTTTTTTTCTGGGGCATAATATGACCCCCGCAGACACCTAGTTTAGGGGTTATAGCCATTTTAAAGTTTTGAATTTTAATTTTTCTGGTGCATAATATGACCCCGGCAGACGCCTAGTTTAGGAGTTATAGCCATTTTAAAGTTTTGAATTTTAATTTTTCTGGTGCATAATATGACCCCCGCAGACGCCTAGTTTAGGAGTTATAGCCATTTTAAAGTTTTGATTTTTCATTTTTCTGGTGCATAATATGACCCCCGCAGACGCCTAGTTTAGGAGTTATAGCCATTTTAAGATTTAAAATTTTTTTTTCTGGGGCATAATATGACCCCCGCAGACACCTAGTTTAGGGGTTATAGCCATTTTAAAGTTTTGAATTTTCATTTTTCTGGTGCATAATATGACCCCCGCAGACGCCTAGTTTAGGAGTTATAGCCATTTTAAAGTTTTGAATTTTCATTTTTCTGGTGCATAATATGACCCCCGCAGACGCCTAGTTTAGGAGTTATAGCCATTTTAAGATTTTGAATTTTTTTTTCTGGTGCATAATATGACCCCCGCAGACGCCTAGTTTAGGAGTTATAGCCATTTTAAAGTTTTGAATTTTCATTTTTCTGGTGCATAATATGACCCCCGCAGACGCCTAGTTTAGGAGTTATAGCCATTTTAAAGTTTTGAATTTTCATTTTTCTGGTGCATAATATGACCCCCGCAGACGCCTAGTTTAGGAGTTATAGCCATTTTAAGATTTTGAATTTTTTTTTCTGGTGCATAATATGACCCCCGCAGACGCCTAGTTTAGGAGTTATAGCCATTTTAAAGTTTTGAATTTTCATTTTTCTGGTGCATAATATGACCCCCGCAGACGCCTAGTTTAGGAGTTATAGCCATTTTAAGATTTTGAATTTTTTTTTCTGGTGCATAATATGACCCCCGCAGACGCCTAGTTTAGGAGTTATAGCCATTTTAAAGTTTTGAATTTTCATTTTTCTGGTGCATAATATGACCCCCGCAGACGCCTAGTTTAGGAGTTATAGCCATTTTAAGATTTTGAATTTTTTTTTCTGGTGCATAATATGACCCCCGGAGACGCCTAGTTTAGGAGTTATAGCCATTTTAAAGTTTTGAATTTTCATTTTTCTGGTACATAATATGACCCCCGCAGACGCCTAGTTTAGGAGTTATAGCCATTTTAAGGTTTTGAATTCTCATTTTTCTGGTGCATAATATGACCCCCGCAGACGCCTAGTTTAGGAGTTATAGCCATTTTAAGATTTTGAATTTTTTTTTCTGGTGCATAATATGACCCCCGCAGACGCCTAGTTTAGGAGTTATAGCCATTTTAAAGTTTTGAATTTTCATTTTTCTGGTGCATAATATGACCCCCGCAGACGCCTAGTTTAGGAGTTATAGCCATTTTAAAGTTTTGAATTTTCATTTTTCTGGTGCATAATATGACCCCCGCAGACGCCTAGTTTAGGAGTTATAGCCATTTTAAGATTTTGAATTTTTTTTTCTGGTGCATAATAATGACCCCCGCAGACGCCTAGTTTAGGAGTTATAGCCATTTTAAAGTTTTGATTTTTCATTTTTCTGGTGCATAATATGACCCCCGCAGACGCCTAGTTTAGGAGTTGTAGCCATTTTAAGATTTTAAATTTTTTTTTTTGGGGCATAATATGACCCCCGCAGACACCTAGTTTAGGGGTTATAGCCATTTTAAAGTTTTGAATTTTAATTTTTCTGGTGCATAATATGACCCCGGCAGACGCCTAGTTTAGGAGTTATAGCCATTTTAAAGTTTTGAATTTTCATTTTTCTGGTGCATAATATGACCCCCGCAGACGCCTAGTTTAGGAGTTATAGCCATTTTAAAGTTTTGATTTTTCATTTTTCTGGTGCATAATATGACCCCCGCAGACGCCTAGTTTAGGAGTTATAGCCATTTTAAGATTTAAAATTTTTTTTTCTGGGGCATAATATGACCCCCGCAGACACCTAGTTTAGGGGTTATAGCCATTTTAAAGTTTTGAATTTTCATTTTTCTGGTGCATAATATGACCCCCGCAGACGCCTAGTTTAGGAGTTATAGCCATTTTAAAGTTTTGATTTTTCATTTTTCTGGTGCATAATATGACCCCCGCAGACGCCTAGTTTAGGAGTTATAGCCATTTTAAGATTTAAAATTTTTTTTTCTGGGGCATAATATGACCCCCGCAGACACTTAGTTTAGGGGTTATAGCCATTTTAAAGTTTTGAATTTTAATTTTTCTGGTGCATAATATGACCCCCGCAGACGCCTAGTTTAAGAGTTATAGGCATTTTAAAGTTTTGAATTTTCATTTTTCTGGTGCATAATATGACCCCCGCAGACGCCTAGTTTAGGAGTTATAGCCATTTTAAAGTTTTGAATTTTCATTTTTCTGGAGCACAATATGACCCCCGCAGACGCCTAGTTTAGGAGTTATAGCCATTTTAAAGTTTTGAATTTTTTTTCAGGTGCATAATATGACCCCCGCAGACGCGTAGTTTAGGGGTTATAGCCATTTTAAAGTTTTGAATTTTCATTTTTCTGGTGCATAATATGACCCCCGCAGACGCCTAGTTTAGGAGTTATAGCCATTTTAAGATTTAAAATTTTTTTTTCTGGGGCATAATATGACCCCCGCAGACACTTAGTTTAGGGGTTATAGCCATTTTAAAGTTTTGATTTTTCATTTTTCTGGTGCATAATATGACCCCCGCAGACGCCTAGTTTAGGAGTTATAGCCATTTTAAAGTTTTGAATTTTCATTTTTCTGGTACATAATATGACCCCCGCAGACGCCTAGTTTAGGAGTTATAGCCATTTTAAGGTTTTGAATTTTCATTTTTCTGGTGCATAATATGACCCCCGCAGACGCCTAGTTTAGGAGTTATAGCCATTTTAAGATTTTGAATTTTTTTTTCTGGTGCATAATATGACCCCCGCAGACGCCTAGTTTAGGAGTTATAGCCATTTTAAAGTTTTGAATTTTCATTTTTCTGGTGCATAATATGACCCCCGCAGACGCCTAGTTTAGGAGTTATAGCCATTTTAAAGTTTTGAATTTTCATTTTTCTGGTGCATAATATGACCCCCGCAGACGCCTAGTTTAGGAGTTATAGCCATTTTAAGATTTTGAATTTTTTTTTCTGGTGCATAATAATGACCCCCGCAGACGCCTAGTTTAGGAGTTATAGCCATTTTAAAGTTTTGATTTTTCATTTTTCTGGTGCATAATATGACCCCCGCAGACGCCTAGTTTAGGAGTTGTAGCCATTTTAAGATTTTAAATTTTTTTTTTTGGGGCATAATATGACCCCCGCAGACACCTAGTTTAGGGGTTATAGCCATTTTAAAGTTTTGAATTTTAATTTTTCTGGTGCATAATATGACCCCGGCAGACGCCTAGTTTAGGAGTTATAGCCATTTTAAAGTTTTGAATTTTCATTTTTCTGGTGCATAATATGACCCCCGCAGACGCCTAGTTTAGGAGTTATAGCCATTTTAAAGTTTTGATTTTTCATTTTTCTGGTGCATAATATGACCCCCGCAGACGCCTAGTTTAGGAGTTATAGCCATTTTAAGATTTAAAATTTTTTTTTCTGGGGCATAATATGACCCCCGCAGACACCTAGTTTAGGGGTTATAGCCATTTTAAAGTTTTGAATTTTCATTTTTCTGGTGCATAATATGACCCCCGCAGACGCCTAGTTTAGGAGTTATAGCCATTTTAAAGTTTTGATTTTTCATTTTTCTGGTGCATAATATGACCCCCGCAGACGCCTAGTTTAGGAGTTATAGCCATTTTAAGATTTAAAATTTTTTTTTCTGGGGCATAATATGACCCCCGCAGACACTTAGTTTAGGGGTTATAGCCATTTTAAAGTTTTGAATTTTAATTTTTCTGGTGCATAATATGACCCCCGCAGACGCCTAGTTTAAGAGTTATAGGCATTTTAAAGTTTTGAATTTTCATTTTTCTGGTGCATAATATGACCCCCGCAGACGCCTAGTTTAGGAGTTATAGCCATTTTAAAGTTTTGAATTTTCATTTTTCTGGAGCACAATATGACCCCCGCAGACGCCTAGTTTAGGAGTTATAGCCATTTTAAAGTTTTGAATTTTTTTTCAGGTGCATAATATGACCCCCGCAGACGCGTAGTTTAGGGGTTATAGCCATTTTAAAGTTTTGAATTTTCATTTTTCTGGTGCATAATATGACCCCCGCAGACGCCTAGTTTAGGAGTTATAGCCATTTTAAGATTTAAAATTTTTTTTTCTGGGGCATAATATGACCCCCGCAGACACTTAGTTTAGGGGTTATAGCCATTTTAAAGTTTTGATTTTTCATTTTTCTGGTGCATAATATGACCCCCGCAGACGCCTAGTTTAGGAGTTATAGCCATTTTAAGATTTAAAATTTTTTTTTCTGGGGCATAATATGACCCCCGCAGACACTTAGTTTAGGGGTTATAGCCATTTTAAAGTTTTGAATTTTAATTTTTCTGGTGCATAATATGACCCCCGCAGACGCCTAGTTTAAGAGTTATAGGCATTTTAAAGTTTTGAATTTTCATTTTTCTGGTGCATAATAGGACCCCCGCAGACGCCTAGTTTAGGAGTTATAGCCATTTTAAGATTTAAAATTTTTTTTTCTGGGGCATAATATGACCCCCGCAGACACTTAGTTTAGGGGTTATAGCCATTTTAAAGTTTTGATTTTTCATTTTTCTGGTGCATAATATGACCCCCGCAGACGCCTAGTTTAGGAGTTATAGCCATTTTAAGATTTAAAATTTTTTTTTCTGGGGCATAATATGACCCCCGCAGACACTTAGTTTAGGGGTTATAGCCATTTTAAAGTTTTGAATTTTAATTTTTCTGGTGCATAATATGACCCCCGCAGACGCCTATTTTAAGAGTTATAGGCATTTTAAGGTTTTGAATTTTCATTTTTCTGGTGCATAATATGACCCCCGCAGACGCCTAGTTTAGGAGTTATAGCCATTTTAAGATTTTGAATTTTTTTTTCTGGTGCATAATATGACCCCCGCAGACGCTTAGTTTAGGAGTTATAGCCATTTTAAAGTTTTGAATTTTCATTTTTCTGGTGCATAATATGACCCCCGCAGACGCCTGGTTTAGGAGTTATAGCCATTTTAAAGTTTTGATTTTTCATTTTTCTGGTGCATAATATGACCCCTGCAGACGCCTAGTTTAGGAGTTATAGCCATTTTAAGATTTAAATTTTTTTTTTCTGGGGCATAATATGACCCCCGCAGACACTTAGTTTAGGGGTTATAGCCATTTTAAAGTTTTGAATTTTAATTTTTCTGGTGCATAATATGACCCCCGCAGACGCCTAGTTTAAGAGTTATAGGCATTTTAAAGTTTTGAATTTTCATTTTTCTGGTGCATAATATGACCCCCGCAGACGCCTAGTTTAGGAGTTATAGCCATTTTAAAGTTTTGAATTTTCATTTTTCTGGAGCATAATATGACCCCCGCAGACGCCTAGTTTAGGAGTTATAGCCATTTTAAAGTTTTGAATTTTTTTTTCAGGTGCATAATATGACCCCCGCAGACGCCTAGTTTAGGGGTTATAGCCATTTTAAAGTTTTGAATTTTCATTTTTCTGGTGCATAATATGACCCCCGCAGACGCCTAGTTTAAGAGTTATAGCCATTTTAAAGTTTTGAATTTTCATTTTTCTGGTGCATAATATGACCCCCGGAGACGCCTAGTTTAGGAGTTATAGCCATTTTAAAGTTTTGAATTTTCATTTTTCTGGTGCATAATATGACCCCCGCAGACGCCTAGTTTAGGAGTTATAGCCATTTTAAAGTTTTGAATTTTTTTTTCAGGTGCATAATATGACCCCCGCAGACGCCTAGTTTAGGGGTTATAGCCATTTTAAAGTTTTGAATTTTCATTTTTCTGGTGCATAATAAGACCCTCGCAGACGCCTAGTTTAAGAGTTATAGCCATTTTAAAGTTTTGAATTTTCATTTTTCTGGTGCATAATATGACCCCCGGAGACGCCTAGTTTAGGAGTTATAGCCATTTTAAAGTTTTGAATTTTCATTTTTCTGGTGCATAACATGACCCCCGCAGACGCCTAGTTTAGGAGTTATAGCCATTTTAAGATTTTGAATTTTTTTTTCTGGTGCATAATATGACCCCCGTATACGCCTAGTTTAGGAGTTATAGTCATTTTAAAGTTTTGATTTTTCATTTTTCTGGTGTATAATATGACCCCGTCAGACGCCTAGTTTAGGAGTTATAGCCATTTTAAAGTTTTGAATTTTCATTTTTCTGGTGCATAATATGACCCCCGCAGACGCCTAGTTTAGGAGTTATAGCCATTTTAAGATTTTGAATTTTCATTTTTCTGGTGCATAATATGACCCCCGCAGACGCCTAGTTTAGGAGTTATAGCCATTTTAAAGTTTTGAATTTTCATTTTTCTGGTGCATAATACGACCCCCGCAGACTCCTAGTTTAGGAGTTATAGTCATTTTAAGATTTTGAATTTTCATTTTTCTGGTGCATAATATGACCCCCGCAGACGCCTAGTTTAGGAGTTATAGCCATTTTAAAGTTTTGAATTTTCATTTTTCTGGTGCATAATATGACCCCCGCAGACGCCTAGTTAAGGAGTTATAGCCATTTTAAGATTTTGAATTTTCATTTTTCTGGTGCATAATATGACCCCCGCAGACGCCTAGTTTAGGAGTTATAGCCGTTTTAAAGTTTTGAATTTTCATTTTTCTGGTGCATAATATGACCCCCGCAGACGCCTTGTTTAGGAGTTATAGCCATTTTAAAGTTTTAAATTTTCATTTTTCTGGTGCATAATATGACCCCCGCAGGCGCCTAGTTTAGGAGTTATAGCCATTTTAAAGTTTTAAATTTTCATTTTTCTGGTGCATAATATGACCCCCGCAGGCGCCTAGTTTAGGAGTTATAACCGTTTTAAAGTTTTGAATTTTCATTTTTCTGGTGCATAATATGACCCCCGCAGACGCCTAGTTTAGGAGTTATAGCCATTTTAAAGTTTTGAATTTTCATTTTTCTGGAGCATAATATGACCCCCGCAGACGCCTAGTTTAGGAGTTATAGCCATTTTAAGGTTTTGAATTTTTTTTTCAGGTGCATAATATGACCCCCGCAGACGCCTAGTGTAGGGGTTATAGCCATTTTAAAGTTTTGAATTTTCATTTTTCTGGTGCATAATATGACCCCCGCAGACGCCTAGTTTAAGAGTTATAGCCATTTTAAAGTTTTGAATTTTCATTTTTCTGGTGCATAATATGACCCCCGGAGACGCCTAGTTTAGGAGTTATAGCCATTTTAAAGTTTTGAATTTTCATTTTTCTGGTGCATAATATGACCCCCGCAGACGCCTAGTTTAGGAGTTATAGCCATTTTAAAGTTTTGAATTTTTTTTTCAGGTGCATAATATGACCCCCGCAGACGCCTCGTTTAGGGGTTATAGCCATTTTAAAGTTTTGAATTTTTATTTTTCTGGTGCATAATAAGACCCCCGCAGACGCCTAGTTTAAGAGTTATAGCCATTTTAAAGTTTTGAATTTTCATTTTTCTGGTGCATAATATGACCCCCGGAGACGCCTAGTTTAGGAGTTATAGCCATTTTAAAGTTTTGAATTTTCATTTTTCTGGTGCATAACATGACCCCCGCAGACGCCTAGTTTAGGAGTTATAGCCATTTTAAGATTTTGAATTTTTTTTTCTGGTGCATAATATGACCCCCGTATACGCCTAGTTTAGGAGTTATAGTCATTTTAAAGTTTTGATTTTTCATTTTTCTGGTGCATAATATGACCCCGTCAGACGCCTAGTTTAGGAGTTATAGCCATTTTAAAGTTTTGAATTTTCATTTTTCTGGTGCATAATATGACCCCCGCAGACGCCTAGTTTAGGAGTTATAGCCATTTTAAGATTTTGAATTTTCATTTTTCTGGTGCATAATATGACCCCCGCAGACGCCTAGTTTAGGAGTTATAGCCATTTTAAAGTTTTGAATTTTCATTTTTCTGGTGCATAATATGACCCCCGCAGACGCCTAGTTTAGGAGTTATAGTCATTTTAAGATTTTGAATTTTCATTTTTCTGGTGCATAATATGACCCCCGCAGACGCCTAGTTTAGGAGTTATAGCCATTTTAAAGTTTTGAATTTTCATTTTTCTGGTGCATAATATGACCCCCGCAGACGCCTAGTTTAGGAGTTATAGCCATTTTAAGATTTTGAATTTTCATTTTTCTGGTGCATAATATGACCCCCGCAGACGCCTAGTTTAGGAGTTATAGCCGTTTTAAAGTTTTGAATTTTCATTTTTCTGGTGCATAATATGACCCCCGCAGACGCCTTGTTTAGGAGTTATAGCCATTATAAAGTTTTAAATTTTCATTTTTCTGGTGCATAATATGACCCCCGCAGGCGCCTAGTTTAGGAGTTATAACCGTTTTAAAGTTTTGAATTTTCATTTTTCTGGTGCATAATATGACCCCCGCAGACGCCTAGTTTAGGAGTTATAGCCATTTTAAAGTTTTGAATTCTCATTTTTCTGGTGCATAATATGACCCCCGCAGACGCCTAGTTTAGGAGTTATAGCCATTTTAAGATTGTGAATTTTTTTTTCTGGTGCATAATATGACCCCCGCAGACGCCTAGTTTAGGAGTTATAGCCATTTTAAAGTTTTGAATTTTCATTTTTCTGGTGCATAATATGACCCCCGCAGACGCCTAGTTTAGGAGTTATAGCTATTTTAAAGTTTTGAATTTTCATTTTTCTGGTGCATAATATGACCCCCGCAGACGCCTAGTTTAGGAGTTATAGCCATTTTAAGGTTTTGAATTTTCATTTTTCTGGTGCATAATATGACCCCCTCAGACGCCTAGTTTAGGAGTTATAGCCATTTTAAGATTGTGAATTTTTTTTTCTGGTGCATAATATGACCCCCGCAGACGCCTAGTTTAGGAGTTATAGCCATTTTAAAGTTTTGAATTTTCATTTTTCTGGTGCATAATATGACCCCCGCAGACGCCTAGTTTTGGAGTTATAGCCATTTTAAAGTTTTGAATTTTCATTTTTCTGGTGCATAATATGACCCCCGCAGACGCCTAGTTTAGGAGTTATAGCCATTTTAAAGTTTTGAATTTTCATTTTTCTGGTGCATAATATGACCCCCGCAGACGCCTAGTTTAGGAGTTATAGCCATTTTAAAGTTTTGATTTTTCATTTTTCTGGTGCATAATATGACCCCCGCAGACGCCTAGTTTAGGAGTTATAGACATTTTAAGATTTTGAATTTTCATTTTTCTGGTGCATAATATGACCCCCGCAGACGCCTAGTTTAGGAGTTATAGCCATTTTAAGATTTTGAATTTTCATTTTTCTGGTGCATAATATGACCCCCGCAGACGCCTAGTGTAGGAGTTATAGCCATTTTAAAGTTTTGAATTTTCATTTTTCTGGTGCATAATATGACCCCCGCAGACGCCTAGTTTAGGAGTTATAGCCATTTTAAGATTTTGAATTTTTTTTTCTGGTGCACAATATGACCCCCGCAGACGCCTAGTTTAGGAGTTATAGCCATTTTAAGATTTTGAATTTTCATTTTTCTGATGCATAATATGACCCACGCAGACGCCTAGTTTAGGAGTTATAGCCATTTTAAGATTTTGAATTTTTTTTCTGGTGCATAATATGACCCCGGCAGACGCCTAGTTTAGGAGTTATAGCCATTTTAAAGTTTTGAATTTTCATTTTTCTGGTGCATAATATGACCCCCGCAGACGCCTAGGTTAGGAGTTATAGCCATTTTAAAGTTTTGATTTTTCATTTTTCTGGTGCACAATATGACCCCCGCAGACGACTAGTTTAGGAGTTATAGCCATTTTAAAGTTTTGAATTTTTTTTCAGGTGCATAATATGACCCCCGCAGACGCGTAGTTTAGGGGTTATAGCCATTTTAAAGTTTTGAATTTTCATTTTTCTGGTGCATAATATGACCCCCGCAGACGCCTAGTTTAGGAGTTATAGCCATTTTAAGATTTAAAATTTTTTTTTCTGGGGCATAATATGACCCCCGCAGACACTTAGTTTAGGGGTTATAGCCATTTTAAAGTTTTGAATTTTAATTTTTCTGGTGCATAATATGACCCCCGCAGACGCCTAGTTTAAGAGTTATAGGCATTTTAAAGTTTTGAATTTTCATTTTTATGGTGCATAATATGACCCCCGCAGACGCCTAGTTTAGGAGTTATAGCCATTTTAAGATTTAAAATTTTTTTTTCTGGGGCATAATATGACCCCCGCAGACACTTAGTTTAGGGGTTATAGCCATTTTAAAGTTTTGATTTTTCATTTTTCTGGTGCATAATATGACCCCCGCAGACTCCTAGTTTAGGAGTTATAGCCATTTTAAGATTTAAAATTTTTTTTTCTGGGGCATAATATGACCCCCGCAGACACTTAGTTTAGGGGTTATAGCCATTTTAAAGTTTTGAATTTTAATTTTTCTGGTGCATAATATGACCCCCGCAGACGCCTAGTTTAAGAGTTATAGGAATTTTAAGGTTTTGAATTTTCATTTTTCTGGTGCATAATATGACCCCCGCAGACGCCTAGTTTAGGAGTTATAGCCATTTTAAAGTTTTGATTTTTCATTTTTCTGGTGCATAATATGACCCCCGCAGACGCCTAGTTTAGGGGTTATAGCCATTTTAAAGTTTTGAATTTTCATTTTTCTGGTGCATAATATGACCCCCGCAGACGCCTAGTTTAAGAGTTATAGCCATTTTAAAGTTTTGAATTTTCATTTTTCTGGTGCATAATATGACCCCCGGAGACGCCTAGTTTAGGAGTTATAGCCATTTTAAAGTTTTGAATTTTTTTTTCAGGTGCATAATATGACCCCCGCAGACGCCTAGTTTAGGGGTTATAGCCATTTTAAAGTTTTGAATTTTCATTTTTCTGGTGCATAATAAGACCCCCGCAGACGCCTAGTTTAAGAGTTATAGCCATTTTAAAGTTTTGAATTTTCATTTTTCTGGTGCATAATATGACCCCCGGAGACGCCTAGTTTAGGAGTTATAGCCATTTTAAAGTTTTGAATTTTCATTTTTCTGGTGCATAACATGACCCCCGCAGACGCCTAGTTTAGGAGTTATAGCCATTTTAAGATTTTGAATTTTTTTTTCTGGTGCATAATATGACCCCCGTATACGCCTAGTTTAGGAGTTATAGTCATTTTAAAGTTTTGATTTTTCATTTTTCTGGTGTATAATATGACCCCGTCAGACGCCTAGTTTAGGAGTTATAGCCATTTTAAAGTTTTGAATTTTCATTTTTCTGGTGCATAATATGACCCCCGCAGACGCCTAGTTTAGGAGTTATAGCCATTTTAAGATTTTGAATTTTCATTTTTCTGGTGCATAATATGACCCCCGCAGACGCCTAGTTTAGGAGTTATAGCCATTTTAAAGTTTTGAATTTTCATTTTTCTGGTGCATAATATGACCCCCGCAGACGCCTAGTTTAGGAGTTATAGTCATTTTAAGATTTTGAATTTTCATTTTTCTGGTGCATAATATGACCCCCGCAGACGCCTAGTTTAGGAGTTATAGCCATTTTAAAGTTTTGAATTTTCATTTTTCTGGTGCATAATATGACCCCCGCAGACGCCTAGTTAAGGAGTTATAGCCATTTTAAGATTTTGAATTTTCATTTTTCTGGTGCATAATATGACCCCCGCAGACGCCTAGTTTAGGAGTTATAGCCGTTTTAAAGTTTTGAATTTTCATTTTTCTGGTGCATAATATGACCCCCGCAGACGCCTTGTTTAGGAGTTATAGCCATTTTAAAGTTTTAAATTTTCATTTTTCTGGTGCATAATATGACCCCCGCAGGCGCCTAGTTTAGGAGTTATAGCCATTTTAAAGTTTTAAATTTTCATTTTTCAGGTGCATAATATGACCCCCGCAGGCGCCTAGTTTAGGAGTTATAACCGTTTTAAAGTTTTGAATTTTCATTTTTCTGGTGCATAATATGACCCCCGCAGACGCCTAGTTTAGGAGTTATAGCCATTTTAAAGTTTTGAATTTTCATTTTTCTGGAGCATAATATGACCCCCGCAGACGCCTAGTTTAGGAGTTATAGCCATTTTAAAGTTTTGAATTTTTTTTTCAGGTGCATAATATGACCCCCGCAGACGCCTAGTGTAGGGGTTATAGCCATTTTAAAGTTTTGAATTTTCATTTTTCTGGTGCATAATATGACCCCCGCAGACGCCTAGTTTAAGAGTTATAGCCATTTTAAAGTTTTGAATTTTTTTTTCAGGTGCATAATATGACCCCCGCAGACGCCTAGTTTAGGGGTTATAGCCATTTTAAAGTTTTGAATTTTCATTTTTCTGGTGCATAATAAGACCCCCGCAGACGCCTAGTTTAGGAGTTATAGCCATTTTAAGATTTTGAATTTTCATTTTTCTGGTGCATAATATGACCCCCGGAGACGCCTAGTTTAGGAGTTATAGCCATTTTAAAGTTTTGAATTTTCATTTTTCTGGTGCATAACATGACCCCCGCAGACGCCTAGTTTAGGAGTTATAGCCATTTTAAGATTTTGAATTTTTTTTTCTGGTGCATAATATGACCCCCGTATACTCCTAGTTTAGGAGTTATAGTCATTTTAAAGTTTTGATTTTTCATTTTATTGGTGCATAATATGACCCCGTCAGACGCCTAGTTTAGGAGTTATAGCCATTTTAAAGTTTTGAATTTTAATTTTTCTGGTGCATAATATGACCCCCGCAGACGCCTAGTTTAGGAGTTATAGCCATTTTAAGATTTTGAATTTTCATTTTTCTGGTGCATAATATGACCCCCGCAGACGCCTAGTTTAGGAGTTATAGCCATTTTAAAGTTTTGAATTTTCATTTTTCTGGTGCATAATATGACCCCCGCAGACGCCTAGTTTAGGAGTTATAGTCATTTTAAGATTTTGAATTTTCATTTTTCTGGTGCATAATATGACCCCCGCAGACGCCTAGTTTAGGAGTTATAGCCATTTTAAAGTTTTGAATTTTCATTTTTCTGGTGCATAATATGACCCCCGCAGACGCCTAGTTTAGGAGTTATAGCCATTTTAAGATTTTGAATTTTCATTTTTCTGGTGCATAATATGACCCCCGCAGACGCCTAGTTTAGGAGTTATAGCCGTTTTAAAGTTTTGAATTTTCATTTTTCTGGTGCATAATATGACCCCCGCAGACGCCTTGTTTAGGAGTTATAGCCATTATAAAGTTTTAAATTTTCATTTTTCTGGTGCATAATATGACCCCCGCAGGCGCCTAGTTTAGGAGTTATAACCGTTTTAAAGTTTTGAATTTTCATTTTTCTGGTGCATAATATGACCCCCGCAGACGCCTAGTTTAGGAGTTATAGCCATTTTAAAGTTTTGAATTCTCATTTTTCTGGTGCATAATATGACCCCCGCAGACGCCTAGTTTAGGAGTTATAGCCATTTTAAGATTGTGAATTTTTTTTTCTGGTGCATAATATGACCCCCGCAGACGCCTAGTTTAGGAGTTATAGCCATTTTAAAGTTTTGAATTTTCATTTTTCTGGTGCATAATATGACCCCCGCAGACGCCTAGTTTAGGAGTTATAGCCATTTTAAAGTTTTGAATTTTCATTTTTCTGGTGCATAATATGACCCCCGCAGACGCCTAGTTTAGGAGTTATAGCCATTTTAAGGTTTTGAATTTTCATTTTTCTGGTGCATAATATGACCCCCTCAGACGCCTAGTTTAGGAGTTATAGCCATTTTAAGATTGTGAATTTTTTTTTCTGGTGCATAATATGACCCCCGCAGACGCCTAGTTTAGGAGTTATAGCCATTTTAAAGTTTTGAATTTTCATTTTTCTGGTGCATAATATGACCCCCGCAGACGCCTAGTTTTGGAGTTATAGCCATTTTAAAGTTTTGAATTTTCATTTTTCTGGTGCATAATATGACCCCCGCAGACGCCTAGTTTAGGAGTTATAGCCATTTTAAAGTTTTGAATTTTCATTTTTCTGGTGCATAATATGACCCCCGCAGACGCCTAGTTTAGGAGTTATAGCCATTTTAAAGTTTTGATTTTTCATTTTTCTGGTGCATAATATGACCCCCGCAGACGCCTAGTTTAGGAGTTATAGCCATTTTAAGATTTTGAATTTTCATTTTTCTGGTGCATAATATGACCCCCGCAGACGCCTAGTTTAGGAGTTATAGCCATTTTAAAATTTTGAATTTTCATTTTTCTGGTGCATAATATGACCCCCGCAGACGCCTAGTGTAGGAGTTATAGCCATTTTAAAGTTTTGAATTTTCATTTTTCTGGTGCATAATATGACCCCCGCAGACGCCTAGTTTAGGAGTTATAGCCATTTTAAGATTTTGAATTTTTTTTTCTGGTGCACAATATGACCCCCGCAGACGCCTAGTTTAGGAGTTATAGCCATTTTAAGATTTTGAATTTTCATTTTTCTGATGCATAATATGACCCACGCAGACGCCTAGTTTAGGAGTTATAGCCATTTTAAGATTTTGAATTTTTTTTCTGGTGCATAATATGACCCCGGCAGACGCCTAGTTTAGGAGTTATAGCCATTTTAAAGTTTTGAATTTTCATTTTTCTGGTGCATAATATGACCACCGCAGACGCCTAGGTTAGGAGTTATAGCCATTTTAAAGTTTTGAATTTTCATTTTTCTGGTGCATAATATGACCCCCGCAGACGCCTAGTTTAGGAGTTATAGCCATTTTAAGATTTTGAATTTTTTTTTCTGGTGCATAATATGACCCCCGCAGACGCCTAGTTTAGGAGTTATAGCCATTTTAAAGTTTTGAATTTTCATTTTTCTGGTGCATAATATGACCCCCGCAGACGCCTAGTTTAGGAGTTATAGCCATTTTAAAGTTTTGATTTTTCATTTTTCTGGTGCATAATATGACCCCCGCAGACGCCTAGTTTAGGAGTTATAGCCATTTTAAGATTTTAAATTTTTTTTTCTGGGGCATAATATGACCCCCGCAGACACCTAGTTAAGGGGTTATAGCCATTTTAAAGTTCTGAATTTTAATTTTTCTGGTGCATAATATGACCCCCGCAGACGCCTAGTTTAAGAGTTATAGCCATTTTAAAGTTTTGAATTTTCATTTTTCTGGTGCATAATATGACCCCCGCAGACGCCTAGTTTAGGAGTTATAGCCATTTTAAGATTGTGAATTTTTTTTTCTGGTGCATAATATGACCCCCGCAGACGCCTAGTTTAGGAGTTATAGCCATTTTAAAGTTTTGAATTTTTATTTTCCTGGTGCATAATATGACCCCCGCAGACGCCTAGTTTAGGAGTTATAGCCATTTTAAAGTTTTGAATTTTCATTTTTCTGGTGCATAATATGACCCCCGCAGACGCCTAGTTTAGGAGTTATAGCCATTTTAAGATTTTGAATTTTCATTTTTCTGGTGCACAATATGACCCCCGCAGACGCCTAGTTTAGGAGTTATAGCCATTTTAAGATTGTGAATTTTTTTTTCTGGTGCATAATATGACCCCCGCAGACGCCTAGTTTAGGAGTTATAGCCATTTTAAAGTTTTGAATTTTCATTTTTCTGGTGCATAATATGACCCCCGCAGACGCCTAGTTTAGGAGTTATAGCCATTTTAAAGTTTTGAATTTTCATTTTTCTGGTGCATAATATGACCCCCGCAGACGCCTAGTTTAGGAGTTATAGCCATTTTAAAGTTTTGAATTTTCATTTTTCTGGTGCATAATATGACCACCGCAGACGCCTAGTTTAGGAGTTATAGCCATTTTAAAGTTTTGAATTTTCATTTTTCTGGTGCATAATATGACCCCCGCAGACGCCTAGTTTAGGAGTTATAGCCATTTTAAGATTGTGAAGTTTTTTTTCTGGTGCATAATATGACCCCCGCAGACGCCTAGTTTAGGAGTTATAGCCATTTTAAAGTTTTGAATTTTCATTTTTCTGGTGCATAATATGACCACCGCAGACGCCTAGTTTAGGAGTTATAGCCATTTTAAAGTTTTGAATTTTCATTTTTCTGGAGCATAATATGACCCCCGCAGACGCCTAGTTTAGGAGTTATAGCCATTTTAAAGTTTTGAATTTTCATTTTTCTGGTGCATAATATGACCACCGCAGACGCCTAGTTTAGGAGTTATAGCCATTTTAAAGTTTTGAATTTTCATTTTTCTGGAGCATAATATGACCCCCGCAGACGCCTAGTTTAGGAGTTATAGCCATTTTAAAGTTTTGAATTTTTTTTTCAGGTGCATAATATGACCCCCGCAGACGCCTAGTGTAGGGGTTATAGCCATTTTAAAGTTTTGAATTTTCATTTTTCTGGTGCATAATATGACCCCCGCAGACGCCTAGTTTAAGAGTTATAGCCATTTTAAAGTTTTGAATTTTCATTTTTCTGGTGCATAATATGACCCCCGGAGACGCCTAGTTTAGGAGTTATAGCCATTTTAAAGTTTTGAATTTTCATTTTTCTGGTGCATAATATGACCCCCGCAGACGCCTAGTTTAGGAGTTATAGCCATTTTAAAGTTTTGAATTTTTTTTTCAGGTGCATAATATGACCCCCGCAGACGCCTAGTTTAGGGGTTATAGCCATTTTAAAGTTTTGAATTTTCATTTTTCTGGTGCATAATAAGACCCCCGCAGACGCCTAGTTTAAGAGTTATAGCCATTTTAAAGTTTTGAATTTTCATTTTTCTGGTGCATAATATGACCCCCGGAGACGCCTAGTTTAGGAGTTATAGCCATTTTAAAGTTTTGAATTTTCATTTTTCTGGTGCATAACATGACCCCCGCAGACGCCTAGTTTAGGAGTTATAGCCATTTTAAGATTTTGAATTTTTTTTTCTGGTGCATAATATGACCCCCGTATACGCCTAGTTTAGGAGTTATAGTCATTTTAAAGTTTTGATTTTTCATTTTTCTGGTGCATAATATGACCCCGTCAGACGCCTAGTTTAGGAGTTATAGCCATTTTAAAGTTTTGAATTTTCATTTTTCTGGTGCATAATATGACCCCCGCAGACGCCTAGTTTAGGAGTTATAGCCATTTTAAGATTTTGAATTTTCATTTTTCTGGTGCATAATATGACCCCCGCAGACGCCTAGTTTAGGAGTTATAGCCATTTTAAAGTTTTGAATTTTCATTTTTCTGGTGCATAATATGACCCCCGCAGACGCCTAGTTTAGGAGTTATAGTCATTTTAAGATTTTGAATTTTCATTTTTCTGGTGCATAATATGACCCCCGCAGACGCCTAGTTTAGGAGTTATAGCCATTTTAAAGTTTTGAATTTTCATTTTTCTGGTGCATAATATGACCCCCGCAGACGCCTAGTTTAGGAGTTATAGCCATTTTAAGATTTTGAATTTTCATTTTTCTGGTGCATAATATGACCCCCGCAGACGCCTAGTTTAGGAGTTATAGCCGTTTTAAAGTTTTGAATTTTCATTTTTCTGGTGCATAATATGACCCCCGCAGACGCCTTGTTTAGGAGTTATAGCCATTATAAAGTTTTAAATTTTCATTTTTCTGGTGCGTAATATGACCCCCGCAGGCGCCTAGTTTAGGAGTTATAACCGTTTTAAAGTTTTGAATTTTAATTTTTCTGGTGCATAATATGACCCCCGCAGACGCCTAGTTTAGGAGTTATAGCCATTTTAAAGTTTTGAATTCTCATTTTTCTGGTGCATAATATGACCCCCGCAGACGCCTAGTTTAGGAGTTATAGCCATTTTAAGATTGTGAATTTTTTTTTCTGGTGCATAATATGACCCCCGCAGACGCCTAGTTTAGGAGTTATAGCCATTTTAAAGTTTTGAATTTTCATTTTTCTGGTGCATAATATGACCCCCGCAGACGCCTAGTTTAGGAGTTATAGCCATTTTAAAGTTTTGAATTTTCATTTTTCTGGTGCATAATATGACCCCCGCAGACGCCTAGTTTAGGAGTTATAGCCATTTTAAGGTTTTGAATTTTCATTTTTCTGGTGCATAATATCACCCCCTCAGACGCCTAGTTTAGGAGTTATAGCCATTTTAAGATTGTGAATTTTTTTTTCTGGTGCATAATATGACCCCCGCAGACGCCTAGTTTAGGAGTTATAGCCATTTTAAAGTTTTGAATTTTCATTTTTCTTGTGCATAATATGACCCCCGCAGACGCCTAGTTTTGGAGTTATAGCCATTTTAAAGTTTTGAATTTTCATTTTTCTGGTGCATTATATGACCCCCGCAGACGCCTAGTTTAGGAGTTATAGCCGTTTTAAAGTTTTGAATTTTCATTTTTCTGGTGCATAATATGACCCCCGCAGACGCCTAGTTTAGGAGTTATAGCCATTTTAAAGTTTTGATTTTTCATTTTTCTGGTGCATAATATGACCCCCGCAGACGCCTAGTTTAGGAGTTATAGCCATTTTAAGATTTTGAATTTTCATTTTTCTGGTGCATAATATGACCCCCGCAGACGCCTAGTTTAGGAGTTATAGCCATTTTAAGATTTTGAATTTTCATTTTTCTGGTGCATAATATGACCCCCGCAGACGCCTAGTGTAGGAGTTATAGCCATTTTAAAGTTTTGAATTTTCATTTTTCTGGTGCATAATATGACCCCCGCAGACGCCTAGTTTAGGAGTTATAGCCATTTTAAGATTTTGAATTTTTTTTTCTGGGGCACAATATGACCCCCGCAGACGCCTAGTTTAGGAGTTATAGCCATTTTAAGATTTTGAATTTTCATTTTTCTGATGCATAATATGACCCACGCAGACGCCTAGTTTAGGAGTTATAGCCATTTTAAGATTTTGAATTTTTTTTCTGGTGCATAATATGACCCCGGCAGACGCCTAGTTTAGGAGTTATAGCCATTTTAAAGTTTTGAATTTTCATTTTTCTGGTGCATAATATGACCACCGCAGACGCCTAGGTTAGGAGTTATAGCCATTTTAAAGTTTTGAATTTTCATTTTTCTGGTGCATAATATGACCCCCGCAGACGCCTAGTTTAGGAGTTATAGCCATTTTAAGATTTTGAATTTTTTTTTCTGGTGCATAATATGACCCCCGCAGACGCCTAGTTTAGGAGTTATAGCCATTTTAAAGTTTTGAATTTTCATTTTTCTGGTGCACAATATGACCCCCGCAGACGCCTAGTTTAGGAGTTATAGCCATTTTAAAGTTTTGATTTTTCATTTTTCTGGTGCATAATATGACCCCCGCAGACGCCTAGTTTAGGAGTTATAGCCATTTTAAGATTTTAAATTTTTTTTTCTGGGGCATAATATGACCCCCGCAGACACCTAGTTAAGGGGTTATAGCCATTTTAAAGTTCTGAATTTTAATTTTTCTGGTGCATAATATGACCCCCGCAGACGCCTAGTTTAAGAGTTATAGCCATTTTAAAGTTTTGAATTTTCATTTTTCTGGTGCATAATATGACCCCCGCAGACGCCTAGTTTAGGAGTTATAGCCATTTTAAAGTTTTGAATTTTCATTTTTCTGGTGCATAATATGACCCCCGCAGACGCCTAGTTTAGGAGTTATAGCCATTTTAAAGTTTTGAATTTTCATTTTTCTGGTGCATAATATGACCCCCGCAGACGCCTAGTTTAGGAGTTATAGCCATTTTAAGATTTTGAATTTTCATTTTTCTGGTGCATAATATGACCCCCGCAGACGCCTAGTTTAGGAGTTATAGCCATTTTAAGATTGTGAATTTTTTTTTCTGGTGCATAATATGACCCCCGCAGACGCCTAGTTTAGGAGTTATAGCCATTTTAAAGTTTTGAATTTTCATTTTTCTGGTGCATAATATGACCCCCGCAGACGCCTAGTTTAGGAGTTATAGCCATTTTAAAGTTTTGAATTTTCATTTTTCTGGTGCATAATATGACCCCCGCAGACGCCTAGTTTAGGAGTTATAGCCATTTTAAAGTTTTGAATTTTCATTTTTCTGGTGCATAATATGACCCCCGCAGACGCCTAGTTTAGGAGTTATAGCCATTTTAAGATTTTGAATTTTTTTTTCTGGTGCATAATATGACCCCCGCAGACGCCTAGTTTAGGAGTTATAGCCATTTTAAGATTTTGAATTTTCATTTTTCTGGTGCATAATATGACCCCCGCAGACGCCTAGTTTAGGAGTTATAGCCATTTTAAGATTGTGAATTTTTTTTTCTGGTGCATAATATGACCCCCGCAGACGCCTAGTTTAGGAGTTATAGCCGTTTTAAAGTTTTGAATTTTCATTTTTCTGGTGCATAATATGACCCCCGCAGACGCCTAGTTTAGGAGTTATAGCCATTTTAAAGTTTTAAATTTTCATTTTTCTGGTGCATAATATGACCCCCGCAGGCGCCTAGTTTAGGAGTTATAACCGTTTTAAAGTTTTGAATTTTCATTTTTCTGGTGCATAATATGACCACCGCAGACGCCTAGTTTAGGAGTTATAGCCATTTTAAAGTTTTGAATTTTCATTTTTCTGGTGCATAATATGACCCCCGCAGACGCCTAGTTTAGGAGTTATAGCCATTTTAAGATTGTGAATTTTTTTTTCTGGTGCATAATATGACCCCCGCAGACGCCTAGTTTAGGAGTTATAGCCATTTTAAAGTTTTGAATTTTCATTTTTCTGGTGCATAATATGACCCCCGCAGACGCCTAGTTTAGGAGTTATAGCCATTTTAAAGTTTTGAATTTTCATTTTTCTGGTGCATAATATGACCCCCGCAGACGCCTAGTTTAGGAGTTATAGCCATTTTAAGGTTTTGAATTTTCATTTTTCTGGTGCATAATATGACCCCCTCAGACGCCTAGTTTAGGAGTTATAGCCATTTTAAGATTGTGAATTTTTTTTTCTGGTGCATAATATGACCCCCGCAGACGCCTAGTTTAGGAGTTATAGCCATTTTAAAGTTTTGAATTTTCATTTTTCTGGTGCATAATATGACCCCCGCAGACGCCTAGTTTAGGAGTTATAGCCATTTTAAAGTTTTGAATTTTCATTTTTCTGGTGCATAATATGACCCCCGCAGACGCCTAGTTTAGGAGTTATAGCCATTTTAAAGTTTTGAATTTTCATTTTTCTGGTGCATAATATGACCACCGCAGACGCCTAGTTTAGGAGTTATAGCCATTTTAAAGTTTTGAATTTTCATTTTTCTGGTGCATAATATGACCCCCGCAGACGCCTAGTTTAGGAGTTATAGCCATTTTAAGATTGTGAATTTTTTTTTCTGGTGCATAATATGACCCCCGCAGACGCCTAGTTTAGGAGTTATAGCCATTTTAAAGTTTTGAATTTTCATTTTTCTGGTGCATAATATGACCCCCGCAGACGCCTAGTTTAGGAGTTATAGCCATTTTAAAGTTTTGAATTTTCATTTTTCTGGTGCATAATATGACCCCCGCAGACGCCTAGTTTAGGAGTTATAGCCATTTTAAGGTTTTGAATTTTCATTTTTCTGGTGCATAATATGACCCCCTCAGACGCCTAGTTTAGGAGTTATAGCCATTTTAAGATTGTGAATTTTTTTTTCTGGTGCATAATATGACCCCCGCAGACGCCTAGTTTAGGAGTTATAGCCATTTTAAAGTTTTGATTTTTCATTTTTCTGGTGCATAATATGACCCCCGCAGACGCCTAGTTTAGGAGTTATAGCCATTTTAAGATTTTGAATTTTCATTTTTCTGGTGCATAATATGACCCCCGCAGACGCCTAGTGTAGGAGTTATAGCCATTTTAAAGTTTTGAATTTTCATTTTTCTGGTGCATAATATGACCCCCGCAGACGCCTAGTTTAGGAGTTATAGCCATTTTAAAATTTTGAATTTTTTTTTCTTGTGCACAATATGACCCCCGCAGACGCCTAGTTTAGGAGTTATAGCCATTTTAAGATTTTGAATTTTCATTTTTCTGGTGCATAATATGACCCCCGCAGACGCCTAGTTTAGGAGTTATAGCCATTTTAAGATTTTGAATTTTTTTTCTGGTGCATAATATGACCCCGGCAGACGCCTAGTTTAGGAGTTATAGCCATTTTAAAGTTTTGAATTTTCATTTTTCTGGTGCATAATATGACCACCGCAGACGCCTAGTTTAGGAGTTATAGCCATTTTAAAGTTTTGAATTTTCATTTTTCTGGTGCATAATATGACCCCCGCAGACGCCTAGTTTAGGAGTTATAGCCATTTTAAGATTTTGAATTTTTTTTTCTGGTGCATAATATGACCCCCGCAGACGCCTAGTTTAGGAGTTATAGCCATTTTAAAGTTTTGAATTTTCATTTTTCTGGTGCATAATATGACCCCCGCAGACGCCTAGTTTAGGAGTTATAGCCATTTTAAGATTGTGAATTTTTTTTTCTGGTGCATAATATGACCCCCGCAGACGCCTAGTTTAGGAGTTATAGCCATTTTAAGATTTTAAATTTTTTTTTCTGGGGCATAATATGACCCCCGCAGACACCTAGTTTAGGCGTTATAACCATTTTAAAGTTTTGAATTTTAATTTTTCTGGTGCATAATATGACCCCCGCAGACGCCTAGTTTAAGAGTTATAGCCATTTTAAAGTTTTGAATTTTCATTTTTCTGGTGCATAATATGACCCCCGCAGACGCCTAGTTTAGGAGTTATAGCCATTTTAAGATTGTGAATTTTTTTTTCTGGTGCATAATATGACCCCCGCAGACGCCTAGTTTAGGAGTTATAGCCATTTTAAAGTTTTGAATTTTCATTTTTCTGGTGCATAATATGACCCCCGCAGACGCCTAGTTTAGGAGTTATAGCCATTTTAAAGTTTTGAATTTTCACTTTTCTGGTGCATAATATGACCCCCGCAGACGCCTAGTTTAGGAGTTATAGCCATTTTAAAGTTTTGAATTTTCATTTTTCTGGTGCATAATATGACCCCCGCAGACGCCTAGTTTAGGAGTTATAGCCATTTTAAGATTTTGAATTTTCATTTTTCTGGTGCATAATATGACCCCCGCAGACGCCTAGTTTAGGAGTTATAGCCGTTTTAAAGTTTTGAATTTTCATTTTTCTGGTGCATAATATGACCCCCGCAGACGCCTAGTTTAGGAGTTATAGCCATTTTAAAGTTTTAAATTTTCATTTTTCTGGTGCATAATATGACCCCCGCAGGCGCCTAGTTTAGGAGTTATAACCGTTTTAAAGTTTTGAATTTTCATTTTTCTGGTGCATAATATGACCCCCGCAGACGCCTAGTTTAGGAGTTATAGCCATTTTAAAGTTTTGAATTCTCATTTTTCTGGTGCATAATATGACCCCCGCAGACGCCTAGTTTAGGAGTTATAGCCATTTTAAGATTTTGAATTTTCATTTTTCTGGTGCATAATATGACCCCCGCAGACGCCTAGTTTAGGAGTTATAGCCATTTTAAGATTTTGAATTTTTTTTCTGGTGCATAATATGACCCCGGCAGACGCCTAGTTTAGGAGTTATAGCCATTTTAAAGTTTTGAATTTTCATTTTTCTGGTGCATAATATGACCACCGCAGACGCCTAGTTTAGGAGTTATAGCCATTTTAAAGTTTTGAATTTTCATTTTTCTGGTGCATAATATGACCCCCGCAGACGCCTAGTTTAGGAGTTATAGCCATTTTAAGATTTTGAATTTTTTTTTCTGGTGCATAATATGACCCCCGCAGACGCCTAGTTTAGGAGTTATAGCCATTTTAAAGTTTTGAATTTTCATTTTTCTGGTGCATAATATGACCCCCGCAGACGCCTAGTTTAGGAGTTATAGCCATTTTAAAGTTTTGATTTTTCATTTTTCTGGTGCATAATATGACCCCCGCAGACGCCTAGTTTAGGAGTTATAGCCATTTTAAGATTTTAAATTTTTTTTTCTGGGGCATAATATGACCCCCGCAGACACCTAGTTTAGGCGTTATAACCATTTTAAAGTTTTGAATTTTAATTTTTCTGGTGCATAATATGACCCCCGCAGACGCCTAGTTTAAGAGTTATAGCCATTTTAAAGTTTTGAATTTTCATTTTTCTGGTGCATAATATGACCCCCGCAGACGCCTAGTTTAGGAGTTATAGCCATTTTAAGATTGTGAATTTTTTTTTCTGGTGCATAATATGACCCCCGCAGACGCCTAGTTTAGGAGTTATAGCCATTTTAAAGTTTTGAATTTTCATTTTTCTGGTGCATAATATGACCCCCGCAGACGCCTAGTTTAGGAGTTATAGCCATTTTAAAGTTTTGAATTTTCACTTTTCTGGTGCATAATATGACCCCCGCAGACGCCTAGTTTAGGAGTTATAGCCATTTTAAGATTTTGAATTTTCATTTTTCTGGTGCATAATATGACCCCCGCAGACGCCTAGTTTAGGAGTTATAGCCGTTTTAAAGTTTTGAATTTTCATTTTTCTGGTGCATAATATGACCCCCGCAGACGCCTAGTTTAGGAGTTATAGCCATTTTAAAGTTTTAAATTTTCATTTTTCTGGTGCATAATATGACCCCCGCAGGCGCCTAGTTTAGGAGTTATAACCGTTTTAAAGTTTTGAATTTTCATTTTTCTGGTGCATAATATGACCCCCGCAGACGCCTAGTTTAGGAGTTATAGCCATTTTAAAGTTTTGAATTCTCATTTTTCTGGTGCATAATATGACCCCCGCAGACGCCTAGTTTAGGAGTTATAGCCATTTTAAAGTTTTGAATTCTCGTTTTTCTGGTGCATAATATGACCCCCGCAGACGCCTAGTTTAGGAGTTATAGCCATTTTAAGATTGTGAATTTTTTTTTCTGGGGCATAATATGACCCCCGCAGACACCTAGTTTAGGCGTTATAACCATTTTAAAGTTTTGAATTTTAATTTTTCTGGTGCATAATATGACCCCCGCAGACGCCTAGTTTAAGAGTTATAGCCATTTTAAAGTTTTGAATTTTCATTTTTCTGGTGCATAATATGACCCCCGCAGACGCCTAGTTTAGGAGTTATAGCCATTTTAAGATTGTGAATTTTTTTTTCTGGTGCATAATATGACCCCCGCAGACGCCTAGTTTAGGAGTTATAGCCATTTTAAAGTTTTGAATTTTCATTTTTCTGGTGCATAATATGACCCCCGCAGACGCCTAGTTTAGGAGTTATAGCCATTTTAAAGTTTTGAATTTTCACTTTTCTGGTGCATAATATGACCCCCGCAGACGCCTAGTTTAGGAGTTATAGCCATTTTAAAGTTTTGAATTTTCATTTTTCTGGTGCATAATATGACCCCCGCAGACGCCTAGTTTAGGAGTTATAGCCATTTTAAGATTTTGAATTTTCATTTTTCTGGTGCATAATATGACCCCCGCAGACGCCTAGTTTAGGAGTTATAGCCGTTTTAAAGTTTTGAATTTTCATTTTTCTGGTGCATAATATGACCCCCGCAGACGCCTAGTTTAGGAGTTATAGCCATTTTAAAGTTTTAAATTTTCATTTTTCTGGTGCATAATATGACCCCCGCAGGCGCCTAGTTTAGGAGTTATAACCGTTTTAAAGTTTTGAATTTTCATTTTTCTGGTGCATAATATGACCCCCGCAGACGCCTAGTTTAGGAGTTATAGCCATTTTAAAGTTTTGAATTCTCATTTTTCTGGTGCATAATATGACCCCCGCAGACGCCTAGTTTAGGAGTTATAGCCATTTTAAAGTTTTGAATTCTCGTTTTTCTGGTGCATAATATGACCCCCGCAGACGCCTAGTTTAGGAGTTATAGCCATTTTAAGATTGTGAATTTTTTTTTCTGGTGCATAATATGACCCCCGCAGACGTCTAGTTTAGGAGTTATAGCCATTTTAAAGTTTTGAATTTTCTTTTTTCTGGTGCATAATATGACCCCCGCAGACGCCTAGTTTAGGAGTTATAGCCATTTTAAAGTTTTGAATTCTCGTTTTTCTGGTGCATAATATGACCCCCGCAGACGCCTAGTTTAGGAGTTATAGCCATTTTAAGATTGTGAATTTTTTTTTCTGGTGCATAATATGACCCCCGCAGACGCCTAGTTTAGGAGTTATAGCCATTTTAAGGTTTTGAATTTTCATTTTTCTGGTGCATAATATGACCCCCTCAGACGCCTAGTTTAGGAGTTATAGCCATTTTAAGATTGTGAATTTTTTTTTCTGGTGCATAATATGACCCCCGCAGACGCCTAGTTTAGGAGTTATAGCCATTTTAAAGTTTTGAATTTTCATTTTTCTGGTGCATAATATGACCCCCGCAGACGCCTAGTTTAGGAGTTATAGCCATTTTAAAGTTTCGAATTTTCATTTTTCTGGTGCATAATATGACCCCCGCAGACGCCTAGTTTAGGAGTTATAGCCATTTTAAAGTTTTGAATTCTCGTTTTTCTGGTGCATAATATGACCCCCGCAGACGCCTAGTTTAGGAGTTATAGCCATTTTAAAGTTTTGAATTCTCGTTTTTCTGGTGCATAATATGACCCCCGCAGACGCCTAGTTTAGGAGTTATAGCCATTTTAAGATTGTGAATTTTTTTTTCTGGTGCATAATATGACCCCCGCAGACGCCTAGTTTAGGAGTTATAGCCATTTTAAAGTTTTGAATTTTCTTTTTTCTGGTGCATAATATGACCCCCGCAGACGCCTAGTTTAGGAGTTATAGCCATTTTAAAGTTTTGAATTCTCGTTTTTCTGGTGCATAATATGACCCCCGCAGACGCCTAGTTTAGGAGTTATAGCCATTTTAAGATTGTGAATTTTTTTTTCTGGTGCATAATATGACCCCCGCAGACGCCTAGTTTAGGAGTTATAGCCATTTTAAAGTTTTGAATTCTCGTTTTTCTGGTGCATAATATGACCCCCGCAGACGCCTAGTTTAGGAGTTATAGCCATTTTAAGATTGTGAATTTTTTTTTCTGGTGCATAATATGACCCCCGCAGACGCCTAGTTTAGGAGTTATAGCCATTTTAAAGTTTTGAATTTTCATTTTTCTGGTGCATAACATGACCCCCGCAGACGCCTAGTTTAGGAGTTATAGCCATTTTAAAGTTTTGAATTTTCATTTTTCTGGTGCATAATATGACCCCCGCAGACGCCTAGTTTAGGAGTTATAGCCATTTTAAAGTTTTGAATTCTCATTTTTCTGGTGCATAATATGACCCCCGCAGACGCCTAGTTTAGGAGTTATAGCCATTTTAAAGTTTTGAATTCTCGTTTTTCTGGTGCATAATATGACCCCCGCAGACGCCTAGTTTAGGAGTTATAGCCATTTTAAGATTGTGAATTTTTTTTTCTGGTGCATAATATGACCCCCGCAGACGCCTAGTTTAGGAGTTATAGCCATTTTAAGGTTTTGAATTTTCATTTTTCTGGTGCATAATATGACCCCCTCAGACGCCTAGTTTAGGAGTTATAGCCATTTTAAAGTTTTGAATTCTCGTTTTTCTGGTGCATAATATGACCCCCGCAGACGCCTAGTTTAGGAGTTATAGCCATTTTAAAGTTTTGAATTCTCGTTTTTCTGGTGCATAATATGACCCCCGCAGACGCCTAGTTTAGGAGTTATAGCCATTTTAAAGTTTTGAATTCTCGTTTTTCTGGTGCATAATATGACCCCCGCAGACGCCTAGTTTAGGAGTTATAGCCATTTTAAGATTGTGAATTTTTTTTTCTGGTGCATAATATGACCCCCGCAGACGCCTAGTTTAGGAGTTATAGCCATTTTAAAGTTTTGAATTTTCATTTTTCTGGTGCATAACATGACCCCCGCAGACGCCTAGTTAAGGAGTTATAGCCATTTTAAAGTTTTGAATTTTCATTTTTCTGGTGCATAATATGACCCCCGCAGACGCCTAGTTTAGGAGTTATAGCCATTTTAAAGTTTTGAATTCTCATTTTTCTGGTGCATAATATGACCCCCGCAGACGCCTAGTTTAGGAGTTATAGCCATTTTAAAGTTTTGAATTCTCGTTTTTCTGGTGCATAATATGACCCCCGCAGACGCCTAGTTTAGGAGTTATAGCCATTTTAAGATTGTGAATTTTTTTTTCTGGTGCATAATATGACCCCCGCAGACGCCTAGTTTAGGAGTTATAGCCATTTTAAGGTTTTGAATTTTCATTTTTCTGGTGCATAATATGACCCCCTCAGACGCCTAGTTTAGGAGTTATAGCCATTTTAAGATTGTGAATTTTTTTTTCTGGTGCATAATATGACCCCCGCAGACGCCTAGTTTAGGAGTTATAGCCATTTTAAAGTTTTGAATTTTCATTTTTCTGGTGCATAATATGACCCCCGCAGACGCCTAGTTTAGGAGTTATAGCCATTTTAAAGTTTTGAATTTTCATTTTTCTGGTGCATAATATGACCCCCGCAGACGCCTAGTTTAGGAGTTATAGCCATTTTAAAGTTTTGAATTTTCATTTTTCTGGTGCATAATATGACCCCCGCAGACGCCTAGTTTGGGAGTTATAGCCATTTTAAAGTTTTGATTTTTCATTTTTCTGGTGCATAATATGACCCCCGCAGACGCCTAGTTTAGGAGTTATAGCCATTTTAAGATTTTGAATTTTCATTTTTCTGGTGCATAATATGACCCCCGCAGACGCCTAGTGTAGGAGTTATAGCCATTTTAAAGTTTTGAATTTTCATTTTTCTGGTGCATAATATGACCCCCGCAGACGCCTAGTTTAGGAGTTATAGCCATTTTAAGATTTTGAATTTTTTTTTCTGGTGCACAATATGACCCCCGCAGACGCCTAGTTTAGGAGTTATAGCCATTTTAAGATTTTGAATTTTCATTTTTCTGGTGCATAATAAGACCCCCGCAGACGCCTAGTTTAGGAGTTATAGCCATTTTAAGATTTTGAATTTTTTTTCTGGTGCATAATATGACCCCGGCAGACGCCTAGTTTAGGAGTTATAGCCATTTTAAAGTTTTGAATTTTCATTTTTCTGGTGCATAATATGACCACCGCAGACGTCTAGTTTAGGAGTTATAGCCATTTTAAAGTTTTGAATTTTCATTTTTCTGGTGCATAATATGACCCCCGCAGACGCCTAGTTTAGGAGTTATAGCCATTTTAAGATTTTGAATTTTTTTTTCTGGTGCATAATATGACCCCAGCAGACGCCTAGTTTAGGAGTTATAGCCATTTTAAAGTTTTGAATTTTCATTTTTCTGGGGCATAATATGACCCCCGCAGACGCCTAGTTTCGGAGTTATAGCCATTTTAAAGTTTTGATTTTTCATTTTTCTGGTGCATAATATGACCCCCGCAGACGCCTAGTTTAGGAGTTATAGCCATTTTAAGATTTTAAATTTTTTTTTCTGGGGCATAATATGACCCCCGCAGACACCTAGTTTAGGGGTTATAGCCCTTTTAAAGTTTTGAGTTTTAATTTTTCTGGTGCATAATATGACCCCCGCAGACGCCTAGTTTAGGAGTTATAGCCATTTAAAGTTTTGAATTTTTTTTTCAGGTGCATAATATGACCCCCGCAGACGCCTAGTTTAGGGGTTATAGCCATTTTAAAGTTTTGAATTTTCATTTTTCTGGTGCATAATATGACCCTCGCAGACGCCTAGTTTAAGAGTTATAGCCATTTTAAAGTTTTGAATTTTCATTTTTCTGGTGCATAATATGACCCCCGGAGACGCCTAGTTTAGGAGTTATAGCCATTTTAAAGTTTTGAATTTTCATTTTTCTGGTGCATAATATGACCCCCGCAGACGCCTAGTTTAGGAGTTATAGCCATTTTAAAGTTTTGAATTTTTTTTTTCAGGTGCATAATATGACCCCCGCAGACGCCTAGATTAGGGGTTATAGCCATTTTAAAGTTTTGAATTTTCATTTTTCTGGTGCATAATATGACCCCCGGAGACGCCTAGTTTAGGAGTTATAGCCATTTAAAGTTTTGAATTTTCATTTTTCTGGTGCATAACATGACCCCTGCAGACGCCTAGTTTAGGAGTTATAGCCATTTTAAGATTTTGAATTTTTTTTTCTGGTGCATAATATGACCCCCGTATACGCCTAGTTTAGGAGTTATAGTCATTTTAAAGTTTTGATTTTTCATTTTTCTGGTGCATAATATGACCCCGTCAGACGCCTAGTTTAGGAGTTATAGCCATTTTAAAGTTTTGAATTTTCATTTTTCTGGTGCATAATATGACCCCCGCAGACGCCTAGTTTAGGAGTTATAGCCATTTTAAGATTTTGAATTTTCATTTTTCTGGTGCATAATATGACCCCCGCAGACGTCTAGTTTAGGAGTTATAGCCATTTTAAAGTTTTGAATTTTCATTTTTCTGGTGCATAATATGACCCCCGCAGACGCCTAGTTTAGGAGTTATAGTCATTTTAAGATTTTGAATTTTCATTTTTCTGGTGCATAATATGACCCCCGCAGACGCCTAGTTTAGGAGTTATAGCCATTTTACAGTTTTGATTTTTCATTTTTCTGGTGCATAATATGACCCCCGCAGACGCCTAGTTTAGGAGTTAGAGCCATTTTAAGATTTTGAATTTTTTTTTCTGGTGCACAATATGACCCCCGCAGACGCCTAGTTTAGGAGTTATAGCCATTTTAAGATTTTGAATTTTCATTTTTCTGGTGCATAATATGACCCCCGCAGACGCCTAGTTTAGGAGTTATAGCCATTTTAAGATTTTGAATTTTTTTTCTGGTGCATAATATGACCCCGGCAGACGCCTAGTTTAGGAGTTATAGCCATTTTAAAGTTTTGAATTTTCATTTTTCTGGTGTATAATATGACCACCGCAGACGACTAGTTTAGGAGTTATAGCCATTTTAAAGTTTTGAATTTTCATTTTTCTGGTGCATAATATGACCCCCGCAGACGCCTAGTTTAGGAGTTATAGCCATTTTAAGATTTTGAATTTTTTTTTCTGGTGCATAATATGACCCCAGCAGACGCCTAGTTTAGGAGTTATAGCCATTTTAAAGTTTTGAATTTTCATTTTTCTGGGGCATAATATGACCCCCGCAGACGCCTAGTTTAGGAGTTATAGCCATTTTAAAGTTTTGATTTTTCATTTTTCTGGTGCATAATATGACCCCCGCAGACGCCTAGTTTAGGAGTTATAGCCATTTTAAAGTTTTGAATTTTTTTTTCAGGTGCATAATATGACCCCCGCAGACACCTAGTTTAGGGGTTATAGCCATTTTAAAGTTTTGAATTTTAATTTTTCTGGTGCATAAAATGACCCCCGCAGACGCCTAGTTTAAGAGTTATAGCCATTTTAAAGTTTTGAATTTTCATTTTTCTGGTGCATAATATGACCCCCGCAGACGCCTAGTTTAGGAGTTATAGCCATTTTAAAGTTTTGAATTTTCATTTTTCTTGAGCATAATATGACCCCCGCAGACGCCTAGTTTAGGAGTTATAGCCATTTTAAAGTTTTGAATTTTTTTTTCAGGTGCATAATATGACCCCCGCAGACGCCTAGTTTAGGGGTTATAGCCATTTTAAAGTTTTGAATTTTCATTTTTCTGGTGCATAATATGACCCTCGCAGACGCCTAGTTTAAGAGTTATAGCCATTTTAAAGTTTTGAATTTTCATTTTTCTGGTGCATAATATGACCCCCGGAGACGCCTAGTTTAGGAGTTATAGCCATTTTAAAGTTTTGAATTTTCATTTTTCTGGTGCATAATATGACCCTCGCAGACGCCTAGTTTAAGAGTTATAGCCATTTTAAAGTTTTGAATTTTCATTTTTCTGGTGCATAATATGACCCTCGCAGACGAATAGTTTAAGAGTTATAGCCATTTTAAAGTTTTGAATTTTCATTTTTCTGGTGCATAACATGACCCCTGCAGACGCCTAGTTTAGGAGTTATAGCCATTTTAAGATTTTGAATTTTTTTTTCTGGTGCATAATATGACCCCCGTATACGCCTAGTTTAGGAGTTATAGTCATTTTAAAGTTTTGATTTTTCATTTTTCTGGTGCATAATATGACCCCGTCAGACGCCTAGTTTAGGAGTTATAGCCATTTTAAAGTTTTGAATTTTCATTTTTCTGGTGCATAATATGACCCCCGCAGACGCCTAGTTTAGGAGTTATAGCCATTTTAAGATTTTGAATTTTCATTTTTCTGGTGCATAATATGACCCCCGCAGACGCCTAGTTTAGGAGTTATAGCCGTTTTAAAGTTTTGAATTTTCATTTTTCTGGTGCATAATATGACCCCCGCAGACGCCTAGTTTAGGAGTTATAGCCATTTTAAAGTTTTAAATTTTCATTTTTCTGGTGCATAATATGACCCCCGCAGGCGCCTAGTTTAGGAGTTATAACCGTTTTAAAGTTTTGAATTTTAATTTTTCTGGTGCATAATATGACCCCCGCAGACGCCTAGTTTAGGAGTTATAGCCATTTTAAGATTTTAAATTTTTTTTTCTGGGGCATAATATGACCCCCGCAGACACCTAGTTTAGGGGTTATAGCCATTTTAAAGTTCTGAATTTTAATTTTTCTGGTGCATAATATGACCCCCGCAGACGCCTAGTTTAAGAGTTATAGCCATTTTAAAGTTTTGAATTTTCATTTTTCTGGTGCATAATATGACCCCCGCAGACGCCTAGTTTAGGAGTTATAGCCATTTTAAGATTGTGAATTTTTTTTTCTGGTGCATAATATGACCCCCGCCGACGCCTAGTTTAGGAGTTATAACCATTTTAAAGTTTTGAATTTTCATTTTTCTGGTGCATAATATGACCCCCGCAGACGCCTAGTTTAGGAGTTATAGCCATTTTAAAGTTTTGAATTTTCATTTTTCTGGTGCATAATATGACCCCCGCAGACGCCTAGTTTAGGAGTTATAGCCATTTTAAAGTTTTGAATTTTCATTTTTCTGGTGCATAATATGACCCCCGCAGACGCCTAGTTTAGGAGTTATAGCCATTTTAAGATTTTGAATTTTCATTTTTCTGGTGCATAATATGACCCCCGCAGACGCCTAGTTTAGGAGTTATAGCCGTTTTAAAGTTTTGAATTTTCATTTTTCTGGTGCATAATATGACCCCCGCAGACGCCTAGTTTAGGAGTTATAGCCATTTTAAAGTTTTAATTTTCATTTTTCTGGTGCATAATATGACCCCCGCAGGCGCCTAGTTTAGGAGTTATAACCGTTTTAAAGTTTTGAATTTTCATTTTTCTGGTGCATAATATGACCCCCGCAGACGCCTAGTTTAGGAGTTATAGCCATTTTAAAGTTTTGAATTCTCATTTTTCTGGTGCATAATATGACCCCCGCAGACGCCTAGTTTAGGAGTTATAGCCATTTTAAGATTGTGAATTTTTTTTTCTGGTGCATAATATGACCCCCGCAGACGCCTAGTTTAGGAGTTATAGCCATTTTAAAGTTTTGATTTTTCATTTTTCTGGTGCATAATATGACCCCCGCAGACGCCTAGTTTAGGAGTTATAGCCATTTTAAAGTTTTGATTTTCATTTTTCTGGTGCATAATATGACCCCCGCAGACGCCTAGTTTAGGAGTTATAGCCATTTTAAGATTTTGAATTTTCATTTTTCTGGTGCATAATATGACCCCCGCAGACGCCTAGTTTAGGAGTTATAGCCATTTTAAAATTTTGTATTTTTTTTTCTGGTGCACAATATGACCCCCGCAGACGCCTAGTTTAGGAGTTATAGCCATTTTAAGATTTTGAATTTTTTTCTGGTGCATAATATGACCCCGGCAGACGCCTAGTTTAGGAGTTATAGCCATTTTAAGGTTTTGAATTTTCATTTTTCTGGTGCATAATATGACCCCCGCAGACGCCTAGTTTAGGAGTTATAGCCAGTTTAAGATTTTGAATTTTCATTTTTCTGGTGCATAATATGACCCCCGCAGACGCCTAGTGTAGGAGTTATAGCCATTTTAAAGTTTTGAATTTTCATTTTTCTGGTGCATAATATGACCCCCGCAGACGCCTAGTTTAGGAGTTATAGCCATTTAAGATTTTGAATTTTTTTTCTGGGGCACAATATGACCCCCGCAGACGCCTAGTTTAGGAGTTATAGCCATTTTAAGATTTTGAATTTTCATTTTTCTGGTGCATAATATGACCCCCGCAGACGCCTAGTTTAGGAGTTATAGCCATTTTAAGATTTTGAATTTTTTTTCTGTGCATAATATGACCCCGGCAGACGCCTAGTTTAGGAGTTATAGCCATTTTAAAGTTTTGAATTTTCATTTTTCTGGTGCATAATATGACCACCGCAGACGCCTAGTTTAGGAGTTATCAGCCATTTTAAAGTTTTGAATTTTCATTTTTCTGGTGCATAATATGACCCCCGCAGACGCCTAGTTTAGGAGTTATAGCCATTTTAAAGTTTTGATTTTTCATTTTTCTGGTGCATAATATGACCCCCGCAGACGCCTAGTTTAGGAGTTATAGCCATTTTAAGATTTTAAATTTTTTTTTCTGGGGCATAATATGACCCCCGCAGACACCTAGTTTAGGGGTTATAGCCATTTTAAAGTTTTGAATTTTAATTTTTCTGGTGCATAATATGACCCCCGCAGACGCCTAGTTTAAGAGTTATAGCCATTTTAAAGTTTTGAATTTTCATTTTTCTGGTGCATAATATGACCCCCGCAGACGCCTAGTTTAGGAGTTATAGCCATTTTAAAGTTTTGAATTTTCATTTTTCTGGAGCATAATATGACCCCCGCAGACGCCTAGTTTAGGAGTTATAGCCATTTTAAAGTTTTGAATTTTTTTTTCAGGTGCATAATATGACTCCCGCAGACGCCTAGTTTAGGGGTTATAGCCATTTTAAAGTTTTGAATTTTCATTTTTCTGGTGCATAATATGACCCTCGCAGACGCCTAGTTTAGGGGTTATAGCCATTTTAAAGTTTTGAATTTTCATTTTTCTGGTGCATAATATGACCCCCGGAGACGCCTAGTTTAGGAGTTATAGCCATTTTAAAGTTTTGAATTTTCATTTTTCTGGTGCATAACATGACCCCTGCAGACGCCTAGTTTAGGAGTTATAGCCATTTTAAGATTTTGAATTTTTTTTTCTGGTGCATAATATGACCCCCGTATACGCCTAGTTTAGGAGTTATAGTCAGTTTAAAGTTTTGATTTTTCATTTTTCTGGTGCATAATATGACCCCGTCAGACGCCTAGTTTAGGAGTTATAGCCATTTTAAAGTTTTGAATTTTCATTTTTCTGGTGCATAATATGACCCCCGCAGACGCCTAGTTTAGGAGTTATAGCCATTTTAAGATTTTGAATTTTTTTTTCTGGTGCATAATATGACCCCCGCAGACGCCTAGTTTAGGAGTTATAGCCATTTTAAGATTTTGAATATTTTTTTCTGGTGCATAATATGACCCCCGCAGACGCCTAGTTTAGGAGTTATAGCCATTTTAAAGTTTTAAATTTTCATTTTTCTGGTGCATAATATGACCCCCGCAGGCGCCTAGTTTAGGAGTTATAACCGTTTTAAAGTTTTGAATTTTAATTTTTCTGGTGCATAATATGACCCCCGCAGACGCCTAGTTTAGGAGTTATAGCCATTTTAAGATTTTGAATTTTTTTTCTGGTGCATAATATGACCCCCGCAGACGCCTAGTTTAGGAGTTATAGCCATTTTAAGATTTTGAATTTTTTTTCTGGTGCATAATATGACCCCCGCAGACGCCTAGTTTAGGAGTTATAGCCATTTTAAAGTTTTAAATTTTCATTTTTCTGGTGCATAATATGACCCCCGCAGGCGCCTAGTTTAGGAGTTATAACCGTTTTAAAGTTTTGAATTTTAATTTTTCTGGTGCATAATATGACCCCCGCAGACGCCTAGTTTAGGAGTTATAGCCATTTTAAGATTTTGAATTTTTTTTCTGGTGCATAATATGACCCCCGCAGACGCCTAGTTTAGGAGTTATAGCCATTTTAAGATTTTGAATTTTTTTTTCTGGTGCACAATATGACCCCCGCAGACGCCTAGTTTAGGAGTTATAGCCATTTTAAGATTTTGAATTTTCATTTTTCTGGTGCATAATATGACCCCCGCAGACGCCTAGTTTAGGAGTTATAGCCATTTTAAGATTTTGAATTTTTTTTCTGGTGCATAATATGACCCCGGCAGACGCCTAGTTTAGGAGTTATAGCCATTTTAAAGTTTTGAATTTTCATTTTTCTGGTGCATAATATGACCACCGCAGACGCCTAGTTTAGGAGTTATAGCCATTTTAAGATTTTGAATTTTCATTTTTCTGGTACATAATATGACCCCCGCAGACGCATAGTTTAGGAGTTATAGCCGTTTTAAAGTTTTGAATTTTCATTTTTCTGGTGCATAATATGACCCCCGCAGGCGCCTAGTTTAGGAGTTATAACCGTTTTAAAGTTTTGAATTTTCATTTTTCTGGTGCATAATATGGCCCCCGTAGACGCCTAGTTTAGGAGTTATAGCCATTTTAAGATTTTGAATTTTCATTTTTCTGGTGCATAATATGACCCCCGCAGGCGCCTAGTTTAGGAGTTATAGCCATTTTAAAGTTTTGAATTCTCATTTTTCTGGTGCATAATATGACCCCCGCAGACGCCTAGTTTAGGAGTTTTAGCCATTTTAAGATTTTGAATTTTTTTTTTCCGGTGCATAATATGACCCCCGCAGACGCCTAGTTTAGGAGTTATAGCCATTTTAAAGTTTTGAATTTTCATTTTTCTGGTGCATAATATGACCCCCGCAGACGCCTAGTTTAGGAGTTATAGCCATTTTAAAGTTTTGAATTTTCATTTTTCTGGTGCATAATATGACCCCCGCAGACGCCTAGTTTAGGAGTTATAGCCATTTTAAAGTTTTAAATTTTCATTTTTCTGGTGCATAATATGACCCCCGCAGGCGCCTAGTTTAGGAGTTATAGCCATTTTAAAGTTTTGAATTCTCATTTTTCTGGTGCATAATATGACCCCCGCAGACGCCTAGTTTAGGAGTTTTAGCCATTTTAAGATTTTGAATTTTTTTTTCCGGTGCATAATATGACCCCCGCAGACGCCTAGTTTAGGAGTTATAGCCATTTTAAAGTTTTGAATTTTCATTTTTCTGGTGCATAATATGACCCCCGCAGACGCCTAGTTTAGGAGTTATAGCCATTTTAAAGTTTTGAATTTTCATTTTTCTGGTGCATAATATGACCCCCGCAGACGCCTAGTTTAGGAGTTATAGCCATTTTAAGGTTTTGAATTTTCATTTTTCTGGTGCATAATATGACCCCCGCAGACGCCTAGTTTAGGAGTTATAGCCATTTTAAGATTTTGAATTTTTTTTTCTGGTGCATAATATGACCCCCGCAGACGCCTAGTTTAGGAGTTATAGCCATTTTAAAGTTTTGAATTTTCATTTTTCTGGTGCATAATATGACCCCCGCAGAAGCCTAGTTTAGGAGTTATAGCCATTTTAAAGTTTTGATTTTTCATTTTTCTGGTGCATAATATGACCCCCGCAGACGCCTAGTTTAGGAGTTATAGCCATTTTAAGATTTTGAATTTTCATTTTTCTGGTGCATAATATGACCCCCGCAGACGCCTAGTGTAGGAGTTATAGCCATTTTAAAGTTTTGAATTTTCATTTTTCTGGTGCATAATATGACCCCCGCAGACGCCTAGTTTAGGAGTTATAGCCATTTTAAGATTTTGAATTTTTTTTTCTGGTGCACAATATGACCCCCGCAGACGCCTAGTTTAGGAGTTATAGCCATTTTAAGATTTTGAATTTTCATTTTTCTGGTGTATAATATGACCCCCGCAGACGCCTAGTTTAGGAGTTATAGCCATTTTAAAATTTTGAATTTTTTTTCTGGTGCATAATATGACCCCCGCAGACGCCTAGTTTAGGAGTTATAGCCATTTTAAAGTTTTGAATTTTTTTTTCAGGTGCATAATATGACCCCCGCAGACGCCTAGTTTAGGGGTTATAGCCATCTTAAAGTTTTGAATTTTCATTTTTCTGGTGCATAAAAAGACCCCCGCAGACGCCTAGTTTAAGAGTTATAGCCATTTTAAAGTTTTGAATTTTCATTTTTCTGGTGCATAATATGACCCCCGGAGACGCCTAGTTTAGGAGTTATAGCCATTTTAAAGTTTTGAATTTTCATTTTTCTGGTGCATAACATGACCCCCGCAGACGCCTAGTTTAGGAGTTATAGCCATTTTAAGATTTTGAATTTTTTTTTCTGGTGCATAATATGACCCCCGCAGACGCCTAGTTTAGGAGTTATAGCCATTTTAAGATTTTGAATTTTTTTTTCTGGTGCATAATATGACCCCCGCAGACGCCTAGTTTAGGAGTTATAGCCATTTTAAAGTTTTGAATTTTCATTTTTCTGGTGCATAATATGACCCCCGCAGACGCCTAGTTTAGGAGTTATAGCCATTTTAAAGTTTTGATTTTTCATTTTTCTGGTGCATAATATGACCCCCGCAGACGCCTAGTTTAGGAGTTATAGCCATTTTAAGATTTTGAATTTTCATTTTTCTGGTGCATAATATGACCCCCGCAGACGCCTAGTGTAGGAGTTAATGCCATTTTAAAGTTTTGAATTTTCATTTTTCTGGTGCATAATATGACCCCCGCCGACGCCTAGTTTAGGAGTTATAGCCATTTTAAGATTTTGAATTTTTTTTTCTGGTGCACAATATGACCCCCGCAGACGCCTAGTTTAGGAGTTATAGCCATTTTAAGATTTTGAATTTTCATTTTTCTGGTGCATAATATGACCCCCGCAGACGCCTAGTTTAGGAGTTATAGCCATTTTAAAGTTTTGAATTTTCATTTTTCTGGTGCATAATATGACCCCCGCAGACGCCTAGTTTAGGAGTTATAGCCATTTTAAAGTTTTGAATTTTTTTTTCAGGTGCATAATATGACCCCCGCAGACGCCTAGTTTAGGGGTTATAGCCATCTTAAAGTTTTGAATTTTCATTTTTCTGGTGCATAAAAAGACCCCCGCAGACGCCTAGTTTAGGAGTTATAGCCATTTTAAGATTTTGAATTTTATTTTCTGGTGCATAATATGACCCCCGCAGACGCCTAGTTTAGGAGTTATAGCCATTTTAAAGTTTTGAATTTTCATTTTTCTGGTGCATAATATGACCCCCGCAGACGCCTAGTTTAGGAGTTATAGCCATTTTAAAGTTTTGATTTTTCATGTTTCTGGTGCATAATATGACCCCCGCAGACGCCTAGTTTAGGAGTTATAGCCATTTTAATATTTTAAATTTTTTTTTCTGGGGCATAATATGACCCCCGCAGACACATAGTTTAGGGGTTATAGCCATTTTAAAGTTTTGAATTTTAATTTTTCTGGTGCATAATATGACCCCCGCAGACGCCTAGTTTAAGAGTTATAGCCATTTTAAAGTTTTGAATTTTCATTTTTCTGGTGCATAATATGACCCCCGCAGACGCCTAGTTTAGGAGTTATAGCCATTTTAAGATTTTGAATTTTTTTTCTGGTGCATAATATGACCCCGGCAGACGCCTAGTTTAGGAGTTATAGCCATTTTAAAGTTTTGAATTTTCATTTTTCTGGTGTATAATATGACCACCGCAGACGACTAGTTTAGGAGTTATAGCCATTTTAAAGTTTTGAATTTTCATTTTTCTGGTGCATAATATGACCCCCGCAGACGCCTAGTTTAGGAGTTATAGCCATTTTAAGATTTTGAATTTTTTTTTCTGGTGCATAATATGACCCCAGCAGACGCCTAGTTTAGGAGTTATAGCCATTTTAAAGTTTTGAATTTTCATTTTTCTGGGGCATAATATGACCCCCGCAGACGCCTAGTTTAGGAGTTATAGCCATTTTAAAGTTTTGATTTTTCATTTTTCTGGTGCATAATATGACCCCCGCAGACGCCTAGTTTAGGAGTTATAGCCATTTTAAAGTTTTGAATTTTTTTTTCAGGTGCATAATATGACCCCCGCAGACACCTAGTTTAGGGGTTATAGCCATTTTAAAGTTTTGAATTTTAATTTTTCTGGTGCATAAAATGACCCCCGCAGACGCCTAGTTTAAGAGTTATAGCCATTTTAAAGTTTTGAATTTTCATTTTTCTGGTGCATAATATGACCCCCGCAGACGCCTAGTTTAGGAGTTATAGCCATTTTAAAGTTTTGAATTTTCATTTTTCTTGAGCATAATATGACCCCCGCAGACGCCTAGTTTAGGAGTTATAGCCATTTTAAAGTTTTGAATTTTTTTTTCAGGTGCATAATATGACCCCCGCAGACGCCTAGTTTAGGGGTTATAGCCATTTTAAAGTTTTGAATTTTCATTTTTCTGGTGCATAATATGACCCTCGCAGACGCCTAGTTTAAGAGTTATAGCCATTTTAAAGTTTTGAATTTTCATTTTTCTGGTGCATAATATGACCCCCGGAGACGCCTAGTTTAGGAGTTATAGCCATTTTAAAGTTTTGAATTTTCATTTTTCTGGTGCATAATATGACCCTCGCAGACGCCTAGTTTAAGAGTTATAGCCATTTTAAAGTTTTGAATTTTCATTTTTCTGGTGCATAATATGACCCTCGCAGACGAATAGTTTAAGAGTTATAGCCATTTTAAAGTTTTGAATTTTCATTTTTCTGGTGCATAACATGACCCCTGCAGACGCCTAGTTTAGGAGTTATAGCCATTTTAAGATTTTGAATTTTTTTTTCTGGTGCATAATATGACCCCCGTATACGCCTAGTTTAGGAGTTATAGTCATTTTAAAGTTTTGATTTTTCATTTTTCTGGTGCATAATATGACCCCGTCAGACGCCTAGTTTAGGAGTTATAGCCATTTTAAAGTTTTGAATTTTCATTTTTCTGGTGCATAATATGACCCCCGCAGACGCCTAGTTTAGGAGTTATAGCCATTTTAAGATTTTGAATTTTCATTTTTCTGGTGCATAATATGACCCCCGCAGACGCCTAGTTTAGGAGTTATAGCCGTTTTAAAGTTTTGAATTTTCATTTTTCTGGTGCATAATATGACCCCCGCAGACGCCTAGTTTAGGAGTTATAGCCATTTTAAAGTTTTAAATTTTCATTTTTCTGGTGCATAATATGACCCCCGCAGGCGCCTAGTTTAGGAGTTATAACCGTTTTAAAGTTTTGAATTTTAATTTTTCTGGTGCATAATATGACCCCCGCAGACGCCTAGTTTAGGAGTTATAGCCATTTTAAGATTTTAAATTTTTTTTTCTGGGGCATAATATGACCCCCGCAGACACCTAGTTTAGGGGTTATAGCCATTTTAAAGTTCTGAATTTTCATTTTTCTGGTGCATAATATGACCCCCGCAGACGCCTAGTTTAAGAGTTATAGCCATTTTAAAGTTTTGAATTTTCATTTTTCTGGTGCATAATATGACCCCCGCAGACGCCTAGTTTAGGAGTTATAGCCATTTTAAGATTGTGAATTTTTTTTTCTGGTGCATAATATGACCCCCGCCGACGCCTAGTTTAGGAGTTATAACCATTTTAAAGTTTTGAATTTTCATTTTTCTGGTGCATAATATGACCCCCGCAGACGCCTAGTTTAGGAGTTATAGCCATTTTAAAGTTTTGAATTTTCATTTTTCTGGTGCATAATATGACCCCCGCAGACGCCTAGTTTAGGAGTTATAGCCATTTTAAAGTTTTGAATTTTCATTTTTCTGGTGCATAATATGACCCCCGCAGACGCCTAGTTTAGGAGTTATAGCCATTTTAAGATTTTGAATTTTCATTTTTCTGGTGCATAATATGACCCCCGCAGACGCCTAGTTTAGGAGTTATAGCCGTTTTAAAGTTTTGAATTTTCATTTTTCTGGTGCATAATATGACCCCCGCAGACGCCTAGTTTAGGAGTTATAGCCATTTTAAAGTTTTAAATTTTCATTTTTCTGGTGCATAATATGACCCCCGCAGGCGCCTAGTTTAGGAGTTATAACCGTTTTAAAGTTTTGAATTTTCATTTTTCTGGTGCATAATATGACCCCCGCAGACGCCTAGTTTAGGAGTTATAGCCATTTTAAAGTTTTGAATTCTCATTTTTCTGGTGCATAATATGACCCCCGCAGACGCCTAGTTTAGGAGTTATAGCCATTTTAAAGTTTTGAATTCTCATTTTTCTGGTGCATAATATGACCCCCGCAGACGCCTAGTTTAGGAGTTATAGCCATTTTAAGATTGTGAATTTTTTTTTCTGGTGCATAATATGACCCCCGCAGACGCCTAGTTTAGGAGTTATAGCCATTTTAAAGTTTTGATTTTTCATTTTTCTGGTGCATAATATGACCCCCGCAGACGCCTAGTTTAGGAGTTATAGCCATTTTAAGATTTTGAATTTTCATTTTTCTGGTGCATAATATGACCCCCGCAGACGCCTAGTTTAGGAGTTATAGCCATTTTAAAATTTTGTATTTTTTTTTCTGGTGCACAATATGACCCCCGCAGACGCCTAGTTTAGGAGTTATAGCCATTTTAAGATTTTGAATTTTTTTTCTGGTGCATAATATGACCCCGGCAGACGCCTAGTTTAGGAGTTATAGCCATTTTAAGGTTTTGAATTTTCATTTTTCTGGTGCATAATATGACCCCCGCAGACGCCTAGTTTAGGAGTTATAGCCAGTTTAAGATTTTGAATTTTCATTTTTCTGGTGCATAATATGACCCCCGCAGACGCCTAGTGTAGGAGTTATAGCCATTTTAAAGTTTTGAATTTTCATTTTTCTGGTGCATAATATGACCCCCGCAGACGCCTAGTTTAGGAGTTATAGCCATTTTAAGATTTTGAATTTTTTTTTCTGGGGCACAATATGACCCCCGCAGACGCCTAGTTTAGGAGTTATAGCCATTTTAAGATTTTGAATTTTCATTTTTCTGGTGCATAATATGACCCCCGCAGACGCCTAGTTTAGGAGTTACAGCCATTTTAAGATTTTGAATTTTTTTTCTGGTGCATAATATGACCCCGGCAGACGCCTAGTTTAGGAGTTATAGCCATTTTAAAGTTTTGAATTTTCATTTTTCTGGTGCATAATATGACCACCGCAGACGCCTAGTTTAGGAGTTATAGCCATTTTAAAGTTTTGAATTTTCATTTTTCTGGTGCATAATATGACCCCCGCAGACGCCTAGTTTAGGAGTTATAGCCATTTTAAAGTTTTGATTTTTCATTTTTCTGGTGCATAATATGACCCCCGCAGACGCCTAGTTTAGGAGTTATAGCCATTTTAAGATTTTAAATTTTTTTTTCTGGGGCATAATATGACCCCCGCAGACACCTAGTTTAGGGGTTATAGCCATTTTAAAGTTTTGAATTTTAATTTTTCTGGTGCATAATATGACCCCCGCAGACGCCTAGTTTAAGAGTTATAGCCATTTTAAAGTTTTGAATTTTCATTTTTCTGGTGCATAATATGACCCCCGCAGACGCCTAGTTTAGGAGTTATAGCCATTTTAAAGTTTTGAATTTTCATTTTTCTGGAGCATAATATGACCCCCGCAGACGCCTAGTTTAGGAGTTATAGCCATTTTAAAGTTTTGAATTTTTTTTTCAGGTGCATAATATGACTCCCGCAGACGCCTAGTTTAGGGGTTATAGCCATTTTAAAGTTTTGAATTTTCATTTTTCTGGTGCATAATATGACCCTCGCAGACGCCTAGTTTAGGGGTTATAGCCATTTTAAAGTTTTGAATTTTCATTTTTCTGGTGCATAATATGACCCCCGGAGACGCCTAGTTTAGGAGTTATAGCCATTTTAAAGTTTTGAATTTTCATTTTTCTGGTGCATAACATGACCCCTGCAGACGCCTAGTTTAGGAGTTATAGCCATTTTAAGATTTTGAATTTTTTTTTCTGGTGCATAATATGACCCCCGTATACGCCTAGTTTAGGAGTTATAGTCAGTTTAAAGTTTTGATTTTTCATTTTTCTGGTGCATAATATGACCCCGTCAGACGCCTAGTTTAGGAGTTATAGCCATTTTAAAGTTTTGAATTTTCATTTTTCTGGTGCATAATATGACCCCCGCAGACGCCTAGTTTAGGAGTTATAGCCATTTTAAGATTTTGAATTTTTTTTTCTGGTGCATAATATGACCCCCGCAGACGCCTAGTTTAGGAGTTATAGCCATTTTAAGATTTTGAATATTTTTTTCTGGTGCATAATATGACCCCCGCAGACGCCTAGTTTAGGAGTTATAGCCATTTTAAAGTTTTAAATTTTCATTTTTCTGGTGCATAATATGACCCCCGCAGGCGCCTAGTTTAGGAGTTATAACCGTTTTAAAGTTTTGAATTTTAATTTTTCTGGTGCATAATATGACCCCCGCAGACGCCTAGTTTAGGAGTTATAGCCATTTTAAGATTTTGAATTTTTTTTCTGGTGCATAATATGACCCCCGCAGACGCCTAGTTTAGGAGTTATAGCCATTTTAAGATTTTGAATTTTTTTTCTGGTGCATAATATGACCCCCGCAGACGCCTAGTTTAGGAGTTATAGCCATTTTAAAGTTTTAAATTTTCATTTTTCTGGTGCATAATATGACCCCCGCAGGCGCCTAGTTTAGGAGTTATAACCGTTTTAAAGTTTTGAATTTTAATTTTTCTGGTGCATAATATGACCCCCGCAGACGCCTAGTTTAGGAGTTATAGCCATTTTAAGATTTTGAATTTTTTTTCTGGTGCATAATATGACCCCCGCAGACGCCTAGTTTAGGAGTTATAGCCATTTTAAGATTTTGAATTTTTTTTTCTGGTGCACAATATGACCCCCGCAGACGCCTAGTTTAGGAGTTATAGCCATTTTAAGATTTTGAATTTTCATTTTTCTGGTGCATAATATGACCCCCGCAGACGCCTAGTTTAGGAGTTATAGCCATTTTAAGATTTTGAATTTTTTTTCTGGTGCATAATATGACCCCGGCAGACGCCTAGTTTAGGAGTTATAGCCATTTTAAAGTTTTGAATTTTCATTTTTCTGGTGCATAATATGACCACCGCAGACGCCTAGTTTAGGAGTTATAGCCATTTTAAGATTTTGAATTTTCATTTTTCTGGTACATAATATGACCCCCGCAGACGCATAGTTTAGGAGTTATAGCCGTTTTAAAGTTTTGAATTTTCATTTTTCTGGTGCATAATATGACCCCCGCAGGCGCCTAGTTTAGGAGTTATAACCGTTTTAAAGTTTTGAATTTTCATTTTTCTGGTGCATAATATGGCCCCCGTAGACGCCTAGTTTAGGAGTTATAGCCATTTTAAGATTTTGAATTTTCATTTTTCTGGTGCATAATATGACCCCCGCAGGCGCCTAGTTTAGGAGTTATAGCCATTTTAAAGTTTTGAATTCTCATTTTTCTGGTGCATAATATGACCCCCGCAGACGCCTAGTTTAGGAGTTTTAGCCATTTTAAGATTTTGAATTTTTTTTTCCGGTGCATAATATGACCCCCGCAGACGCCTAGTTTAGGAGTTATAGCCATTTTAAAGTTTTGAATTTTCATTTTTCTGGTGCATAATATGACCCCCGCAGACGCCTAGTTTAGGAGTTATAGCCATTTTAAAGTTTTGAATTTTCATTTTTCTGGTGCATAATATGACCCCCGCAGACGCCTAGTTTAGGAGTTATAGCCATTTTAAAGTTTTAAATTTTCATTTTTCTGGTGCATAATATGACCCCCGCAGGCGCCTAGTTTAGGAGTTATAGCCATTTTAAAGTTTTGAATTCTCATTTTTCTGGTGCATAATATGACCCCCGCAGACGCCTAGTTTAGGAGTTTTAGCCATTTTAAGATTTTGAATTTTTTTTTCCGGTGCATAATATGACCCCCGCAGACGCCTAGTTTAGGAGTTATAGCCATTTTAAAGTTTTGAATTTTCATTTTTCTGGTGCATAATATGACCCCCGCAGACGCCTAGTTTAGGAGTTATAGCCATTTTAAAGTTTTGAATTTTCATTTTTCTGGTGCATAATATGACCCCCGCAGACGCCTAGTTTAGGAGTTATAGCCATTTTAAGGTTTTGAATTTTCATTTTTCTGGTGCATAATATGACCCCCGCAGACGCCTAGTTTAGGAGTTATAGCCATTTTAAGATTTTGAATTTTTTTTTCTGGTGCATAATATGACCCCCGCAGACGCCTAGTTTAGGAGTTATAGCCATTTTAAAGTTTTGAATTTTCATTTTTCTGGTGCATAATATGACCCCCGCAGAAGCCTAGTTTAGGAGTTATAGCCATTTTAAAGTTTTGATTTTTCATTTTTCTGGTGCATAATATGACCCCCGCAGACGCCTAGTTTAGGAGTTATAGCCATTTTAAGATTTTGAATTTTCATTTTTCTGGTGCATAATATGACCCCCGCAGACGCCTAGTGTAGGAGTTATAGCCATTTTAAAGTTTTGAATTTTCATTTTTCTGGTGCATAATATGACCCCCGCAGACGCCTAGTTTAGGAGTTATAGCCATTTTAAGATTTTGAATTTTTTTTTCTGGTGCACAATATGACCCCCGCAGACGCCTAGTTTAGGAGTTATAGCCATTTTAAGATTTTGAATTTTCATTTTTCTGGTGTATAATATGACCCCCGCAGACGCCTAGTTTAGGAGTTATAGCCATTTTAAAATTTTGAATTTTTTTTCTGGTGCATAATATGACCCCCGCAGACGCCTAGTTTAGGAGTTATAGCCATTTTAAAGTTTTGAATTTTTTTTTCAGGTGCATAATATGACCCCCGCAGACGCCTAGTTTAGGGGTTATAGCCATCTTAAAGTTTTGAATTTTCATTTTTCTGGTGCATAAAAAGACCCCCGCAGACGCCTAGTTTAAGAGTTATAGCCATTTTAACGTTTTGAATTTTCATTTTTCTGGTGCATAATATGACCCCCGGAGACGCCTAGTTTAGGAGTTATAGCCATTTTAAAGTTTTGAATTTTCATTTTTCTGGTGCATAACATGACCCCCGCAGACGCCTAGTTTAGGAGTTATAGCCATTTTAAGATTTTGAATTTTTTTTTCTGGTGCATAATATGACCCCCGCAGACGCCTAGTTTAGGAGTTATAGCCATTTTAAGATTTTGAATTTTTTTTTCTGGTGCATAATATGACCCCCGCAGACGCCTAGTTTAGGAGTTATAGCCATTTTAAAGTTTTGAATTTTCATTTTTCTGGTGCATAATATGACCCCCGCAGACGCCTAGTTTAGGAGTTATAGCCATTTTAAAGTTTTGATTTTTCATTTTTCTGGTGCATAATATGACCCCCGCAGACGCCTAGTTTAGGAGTTATAGCCATTTTAAGATTTTGAATTTTCATTTTTCTGGTGCATAATATGACCCCCGCAGACGCCTAGTGTAGGAGTTAATGCCATTTTAAAGTTTTGAATTTTCATTTTTCTGGTGCATAATATGACCCCCGCCGACGCCTAGTTTAGGAGTTATAGCCATTTTAAGATTTTGAATTTTTTTTTCTGGTGCACAATATGACCCCCGCAGACGCCTAGTTTAGGAGTTATAGCCATTTTAAGATTTTGAATTTTCATTTTTCTGGTGCATAATATGACCCCCGCAGACGCCTAGTTTAGGAGTTATAGCCATTTTAAAGTTTTGAATTTTCATTTTTCTGGTGCATAATATGACCCCCGCAGACGCCTAGTTTAGGAGTTATAGCCATTTTAAAGTTTTGAATTTTTTTTTCAGGTGCATAATATGACCCCCGCAGACGCCTAGTTTAGGGGTTATAGCCATCTTAAAGTTTTGAATTTTCATTTTTCTGGTGCATAAAAAGACCCCCGCAGACGCCTAGTTTAGGAGTTATAGCCATTTTAAGATTTTGAATTTTATTTTCTGGTGCATAATATGACCCCCGCAGACGCCTAGTTTAGGAGTTATAGCCATTTTAAAGTTTTGAATTTTCATTTTTCTGGTGCATAATATGACCCCCGCAGACGCCTAGTTTAGGAGTTATAGCCATTTTAAAGTTTTGATTTTTCATGTTTCTGGTGCATAATATGACCCCCGCAGACGCCTAGTTTAGGAGTTATAGCCATTTTAATATTTTAAATTTTTTTTTCTGGGGCATAATATGACCCCCGCAGACACATAGTTTAGGGGTTATAGCCATTTTAAAGTTTTGAATTTTAATTTTTCTGGTGCATAATATGACCCCCGCAGACGCCTAGTTTAAGAGTTATAGCCATTTTAAAGTTTTGAATTTTCATTTTTCTGGTGCATAATATGACCCCCGCAGACGCCTAGTTTAGGAGTTATAGCCATTTTAAAGTTTTGAATTTTCATTTTTCTGGAGCATAATATGACCCCCGCAGACGCCTAGTTTAGGAGTTATAGCCATTTTAAAGTTTTGAATTTTTTTTTCAGGTGCATAATATGACCCCCGCAGACGCCTAGTTTAGGGGTTATAGTCATTTTAAAGTTTTGAATTTTCATTTTTCTGGTGCATAATATGACCTCCGCAGACGCCTAGTTTAAGAGTTATAGCCATTTTAAAGTTTTGAATTTTCATTTTTCTGGTGCATAATATGACCCCCGGAGACGCCTAGTTTAGGAGTTATAGCCATTTTAAAGTTTTGAATTTTCATTTTTCTGGTGCATAATATGACCCCCGCAGACGCCTAGTTTAGGAGTTATAGCCATTTTAAAGTATTGAATTTTTTTTTCAGGTGCATAATATGACCCCCGCAGACGCCTAGTTTAGGGGTTATAGCCATTTTAAAGTTTTGAATTTTCATTTTTCTGGTGCATAATAAGACCCCCGCAGACGCCTAGTTTAAGAGTTATAGCCATTTTAAAGTTTTGAATTTTCATTTTTCTGGTGTATAATATGACCCCCGGAGACGCCTAGTTTAGGAGTTATAGCCATTTTAAAGTTTTGAATTTTCATTTTTCTGGTGCATAACATGACCCCCCCAGACGCCTAGTTTAGGAGTTATAGCCATTTTAAAGTTTTGATTTTTCATTTTTCTGGTGCATAATATGACCCCCGCAGACGCCTAGTTTAGGAGTTATAGCCATTTTAAGATTTTGAATTTTTTTTTCTGGTGCATAATATGACCCCCGTATACGCCTAGTTTAGGAGTTATAGTCATTTTAAAGTTTTGATTTTTCATTTTTCTGGTGCATAATATGACCCCGTCAGACGCCTAGTTTAGGAGTTATAGCCATTTTAAAGTTTTGAATTTTCATTTTTCTGGTGCATAATATGACCCCCGCAGACGCCTAGTTTAGGGGTTATAGCCATTTTAAGATTTTGAATTTTCATTTTTCTGGTGCATAATATGACCCCCGCAGACGCCTAGTTTAGGAGTTATAGCCATTTTAAAGTTTTGAATTTTCATTTTTCTGGTGCATAATATGACCCCCGCAGACGCCTAGTTTAGGAGTTATAGCCATTTTAAAGTTTTGATTTTTCATTTTTCTGGTGCATAATATGACCCCCGCGACGCCTAGGTTAGGAGTTATAGCCATTTTAAGATTTTGAATTTTCATTTTTCTGGTGCATAATATGACCCCCGCAGACGCCTAGTTTAGGAGTTATAGCCATTTTAAGATTTTGAATTTTTTTTTCTGGTGCATAATATGACCCCCGCAGACGCCTAGTTTAGGAGTTATAGCCATTTTAAGATTTTGAATTTTTTTTTCTGGTGCACAATATGACCCCCGCAGACGCCTAGTTTAGGAGTTATAGCCATTTTAAGATTTTGAATTTTCATTTTTCTGGTGCATAATATGACCCCCGCAGACGCCTAGTTTAGGAGTTATAGCCATTTTAAGATTTTGAATTTTTTTTTCTGGTGCATAATATGACCCCCGCAGACGCCTAGTTTAGGAGTTATAGCCATTTTAAGATTTTGAATTTTTTTTCTGGTGCATAATATGACCCCGGCAGACGCCTAGTTTAGGAGTTATAGCCATTTTAAAGTTTTGAATTTTCATTTTTCTGGTGCATAATATGACCACCGCAGACGCCTAGTTTAGGAGTTATAGCCATTTTAAAGTTTTGAATTTTCATTTTTCTGGTGCATAATATGACCCCCGCAGACGCCTAGTTTAGGAGTTATAGCCATTTTAAGATTTTGAATTTTTTTTTCTGGTGCATAATATGACCCCCGCAGACGCCTAGTTTAGGAGTTATAGCCATTTTAAAGTTTTGAATTTTCATTTTTCTGGTGCATAATATGACCCCCGCAGACGCCTAGTTTAGGAGTTATAGCCATTTTAAAGTTTTGATTTTTCATTTTTCTGGTGCATAATATGACCCCCGCAGACGCCTAGTTTAGGAGTTATAGCCATTTTAAGATTTTAAATTTTTTTTTCTGGGGCATAATATGACCCCCGCAGACACCTAGTTTAGGGGTTATAGTCATTTTAAAGTTTTGAATTTTAATTTTTCTGGTGCATAATATGACCCCCGCAGACGCCTAGTTTAAGAGTTATAGCCATTTTAAAGTTTTGAATTTTCATTTTTCTGGTGTATAATATGACCCCCGCAGACGCCAAGTTTAGGAGTTATAGCCATTTTAAAGTTTTGAATTTTCATTTTTCTGGAGCATAATATGACCCCCGCAGACTCCTAGTTTAGGGGTTATAGCCATTTTAAAGTTTTGAATTTTCATTTTTCTGGTGCATAATAAGACCCCCGCAGACGCCTAGTTTAAGAGTTATAGCCATTTTAAAGTTTTGAATTTTCTTTTTTCTGGAGTTAGGAGTTATAGACATTTTAAAGTTTTGAATTTTCATTTTTCTGGTGCATAACATGACCCCCACAGACGCCTAGTTTAGGAGTTATAGCCATTTTAAGATTTTGAATTTTTTTTTCTGGTGCATAATATGACCCCCGTATACGCCTAGTTTAGGAGTTATAATCATTTTAAAGTTTTGATTTTTCATTTTTCTGGTGCATAATATGACCCCGTCAGACGCCTAGTTTAGGAGTTATAGCCATTTTAAAGTTTTGAATTTTCATTTTTCTGGTGCATAATATGACCCCCGCAGACGCCTAGTTTAGGAGTTATAGCCATTTTAAGATTTTGAATTTTCATTTTTCTGGTGCATAATATGACCCCCGCAGACGCCTAGTTTAGGAGTTACAGCCGTTTTAAAGTTTTGAATTTTCATTTTTCTGGTGCATAATATGACCCCCGCAGAAGCCTAGTTTAGGAGTTATAGCCATTTTAAAGTTTTAAATTTTCATTTTTCTGGTGCATAATATGACCCCCGCAGGCGCCTAGTTTAGGAGTTATAACCGTTTTAAAGTTTTGAATTTTCATTTTTCTGGTGCATAATATGACCCCCGCAGACGACTAGTTTAGGAGTTATAGCCATTTTAAAGTTTTGAATTTTCATTTTTCTGGTGCATAATATGACCCCCGCAGACGCCTAGTTTAGGAGTTATAGCCATTTTAAGATTTTGAATTTTCATTTTTCTGGTGCATAATATGACCCCCGCAGACGCCTAGTTTAGGAGTTATAGCCGTTTTAAAGTTTTGAATTTTCATTTTTCTGGTGCATAATATGACCCCCGCAGACGCCTAGTTTAGGAGTTATAGCCATTTTAAAGTTTTAAATTTTCATTTTTCTGGTGCATAATATGACCCCCGCAGACGCCTAGTTTAGGAGTTATAGCCATTTTAAGATTTTGAATTTTTTTTTCTGGTGCATAATATGACCCCCGCAGACGCCTAGTTTAGGAGTTATAGCCATTTTAAAGTTTTGAATTTTCATTTTTCTGGTGCATAATATGACCCCCGCAGACGCCTAGTTTAGGAGTTATAGCCATTTTAAAGTTTTGAATTCTCATTTTTCTGGTGCATAATATGACCCCCGCAGACGCCTAGTTTAGGAGTTATAGCCATTTTAAGATTTTGAATTTTTTTTTCTGGTGCATAATATGACCCCCGCAGACGCCTAGTTTAGGAGTTATAGCCATTTTAAAGTTTTGAATTTTCATTTTTCTGGTGCATAATATGACCCCCGCAGACGCCTAGTTTAGGAGTTATAACCATTTTAAAGTTTTGAATTTTCATTTTTCTGGTGTATAATATGACCCCCGCAGACGCCTAGTTTAGGAGTTATAGCCATTTTAAGGTTTTGAATTTTCATTTTTCTGGTGCATAATATGACCCCCGCAGACGCCTAGTTTAGGAGTTATAGCCATTTTAAGATTTTGAATTTTTTTTTCTGGTGCATAATATGACCCCCGCAGACGCCTAGTTTAAGAGTTATAGCCATTTTAAAGTTTTGAATTTTCATTTTTCTGGTGTATAATATGACCCCCGCAGACGCCTAGTTTAGGAGTTATAGCCATTTTAAAGTTTTGAATTTTCATTTTTCTGGAGCATAATATGACCCCCGCAGACTCCTAGTTTAGGGGTTATAGCCATTTTAAAGTTTTGAATTTTCATTTTTCTGGTGCATAATATGACCCCCGCAGACGCCTAGTTTAAGAGTTATAGCCATTTTAAAGTTTTGAATTTTCATTTTTCTGGTGCATAATATGACCCCCGGAGACGCCTAGTTTAGGAGTTATAGCCATTTTAAAGTTTTGAATTTTCATTTTTCTGGTGCATAACATGACCCCCGCAGACGCCTAGTTTAGGAGTTATAGCCATTTTAAGATTTTGAATTTTTTTTCTGGTGCATAATATGACCCCGGCAGACGCCTAGTTTAGAAGTTATAGCCATTTTAAAGTTTTGATTTTTCATTTTTCTGGTGCATAATATGACCCCCGCAGACGCCTAGTTTAGGAGTTATAGCCATTTTAAGATTTTAAATTTTTTTTTCTGGGGCATAATATGACCCCCGCAGACGCCTAGTTTAGGAGTTATAGCCATTTTAAAGTTTTGAATTTTCATTTTTCTGGTGCATAATATGACCACCGCAGACGCCTAGTTTAGGAGTTATAGCCATTTTAAAGTTTTGAATTTTCATTTTTCTGGTGCATAACATGACCCCCGCAGACGCCTAGTTTAGGAGTTATAGCCATTTTAAGATTTTGAATTTTTTTTTCTGGTGCATAATATGACCCCCGCAGACGCCTAGTTTAGGAGTTATAGCCATTTTAAAGTTTTGAATTTTCATTTTTCTGGTGCATAATATGACCCCCGCAGACGCCTAGTTTAGGAGTTATAGCCATTTTAAGATTTTGAATTTTTTTTCTGGTGCATAATATGACCCCGGCAGACGCCTAGTTTAGGAGTTATAGCCATTTTAAAGTTTTGAATTTTCATTTTTCTGGTGCATAATATGACCACCGCAGACGCCTAGTTTAGGAGTTATAGCCATTTTAAAGTTTTGAATTTTCATTTTTCTGGTGCATAATATGACCCCCGCAGACGCCTAGTTTAAGAGTTATAGCCATTTTAAAGTTTTGAATTTTCATTTTTCTGGTGCATAATATGACCCCCGGAGACGCCTAGTTTAGGAGTTATAGCCATTTTAAAGTTTTGAATTTTCATTTTTCTGGTGCATAACATGACCCCCGCAGACGCCTAGTTTAGGAGTTATAGCCATTTTAAGATTTTGAATTTTTTTTCTGGTGCATAATATGACCCCGGCAGACGCCTAGTTTAGGAGTTATAGCCATTTTAAAGTTTTGAATTTTCATTTTTCTGGTGCATAATATGACCACCGCAGACGCCTAGTTTAGGAGTTATAGCCATTTTAAAGTTTTGAATTTTCATTTTTCTGGTGCATAACATGACCCCCGCAGACGCCTAGTTTAGGAGTTATAGCCATTTTAAGATTTTGAATTTTTTTTTCTGGTGCATAATATGACCCCCGCAGACGCCTAGTTTAGGAGTTATAGCCATTTTAAAGTTTTGAATTTTCATTTTTCTGGTGCATAATATGACCCCCGCAGACGCCTAGTTTAGGAGTTATAGCCATTTTAAAGTTTTGATTTTTCATTTTTCTGGTGCATAATATGACCCCCGCAGACGCCTAGTTTAGGAGTTATAGCCATTTTAAGATTTTAAATTTTTTTTTCTGGGGCATAATATGACCCCCGCAGACACCTAGTTTAGGGGTTATAGTCATTTTAAAGTTTTGAATTTTAATTTTTCTGGTGCATAATATGACCCCCGCAGACGCCTAGTTTAAGAGTTATTGCCATTTTAAAGTTTTGAATTTTCATTTTTCTGGTGTATAATATGACCCCCGCAGACGCCTAGTTTAGGAGTTATAGCCATTTTAAAGTTTTGAATTTTCATTTTTCTGGAGCATAATATGACCCCCGCAGACACCTAGTTTAGGAGTTATAGCCATTTTAAAGTTTTGAATTTTCATTTTTCTGGTGCATAATATGACCCCCGCAGACGCCTAGTTTAAGAGTTATAGCCATTTTAAAGTTTTGAATTTTTTTTTCAGGTGCATAATGTGACCCCCGCAGACGCCTAGTTTAGGGGTTATAGCCATTTTAAAGTTTTGAATTTTCATTTCTCTGGTGCATAATAAGACCCCCGCAGACGCCTAGTTTAAGAGTTATAGCCATTTTAAAGTTTTGAATTTTCATTTTTCTGGTGCATAATATGACCCCCGGAGACGCCTAGTTTAGGAGTTATAGACATTTTAAAGTTTTGAATTTTCATTTTTCTGGTGCATAACATGACCCCCGCAGACGCCTAGTTTAGGAGTTATAGCCATTTTAAGATTTTGAATTTTTTTTTCTGGTGCATAATATGACCCCCGTATACGCCTAGTTTAGGAGTTATAGTCATTTTAAAGTTTTGATTTTTCATTTTTCTGGTGCATAATATGACCCCGTCAGACGCCTAGTTTAGGAGTTATAGCCATTTTAAAGTTTTGAATTTTCATTTTTCTGGTGCATAATATGACCCCCGCAGACGCCTAGTTTAGGAGTTATAGCCATTTTAAGATTTTGAATTTTCATTTTTCTGGTGCATAATATGACCCCCGCAGACGCCTAGTTTAGGAGTTACAGCCGTTTTAAAGTTTTGAATTTTCATTTTTCTGGTGCATAATATGACCCCCGCAGAAGCCTAGTTTAGGAGTTATAGCCATTTTAAAGTTTTAAATTTTCATTTTTCTGGTGCATAATATGACCCCCGCAGGCGCCTAGTTTAGGAGTTATAACCGTTTTAAAGTTTTGAATTTTCATTTTTCTGGTGCATAATATGACCCCCGCAGACGACTAGTTTAGGAGTTATAGCCATTTTAAAGTTTTGAATTTTCATTTTTCTGGTGCATAATATGACCCCCGCAGACGCCTAGTTTAGGAGTTATAGCCATTTTAAGATTTTGAATTTTCATTTTTCTGGTGCATAATATGACCCCCGCAGACGCCTAGTTTAGGAGTTATAGCCGTTTTAAAGTTTTGAATTTTCATTTTTCTGGTGCATAATATGACCCCCGCAGACGCCTAGTTTAGGAGTTATAGCCATTTTAAAGTTTTAAATTTTCATTTTTCTGGTGCATAATATGACCCCCGCAGACGCCTAGTTTAGGAGTTATAGCCATTTTAAGATTTTGAATTTTTTTTTCTGGTGCATAATATGACCCCCGCAGACGCCTAGTTTAGGAGTTATAGCCATTTTAAAGTTTTGAATTTTCATTTTTCTGGTGCATAATATGACCCCCGCAGACGCCTAGTTTAGGAGTTATAGCCATTTTAAAGTTTTGAATTCTCATTTTTCTGGTGCATAATATGACCCCCGCAGACGCCTAGTTTAGGAGTTATAGCCATTTTAAGATTTTGAATTTTTTTTTCTGGTGCATAATATGACCCCCGCAGACGCCTAGTTTAGGAGTTATAGCCATTTTAAAGTTTTGAATTTTCATTTTTCTGGTGCATAATATGACCCCCGCAGACGCCTAGTTTAGGAGTTATAACCATTTTAAAGTTTTGAATTTTCATTTTTCTGGTGCATAATATGACCCCCGCAGACGCCTAGTTTAGGAGTTATAGCCATTTTAAGGTTTTGAATTTTCATTTTTCTGGTGCATAATATGACCCCCGCAGACGCCTAGTTTAGGAGTTATAGCCATTTTAAGATTTTGAATTTTTTTTTCTGGTGCATAATATGACCCCCGCAGACGCCTAGTTTAGGAGTTATAGCCATTTTAAAGTTTTGAATTTTCATTTTTCTGGTGCATAATATGACCCCCGCAGACGCCTAGTTTAGGAGTTATAACCATTTTAAAGTTTTGAATTTTCATTTTTCTGGTGCATAATATGACCCCCGCAGACGCCTAGTTTAGGAGTTATAGCCATTTTAAGGTTTTGAATTTTCATTTTTCTGGTGCATAATATGACCCCCGCAGACGCCTAGTTTAGGAGTTATAGCCATTTTAAGATTTTGAATTTTTTTTTCTGGTGCATAATATGACCCCCGCAGACGCCTAGTTTAGGAGTTATAGCCATTTTAAAGTTTTGAATTTTCATTTTTCTGGTGCATAATATGACCCCCGCAGACGCCTAGTTTAGGAGTTATAGCCATTTTAAAGTTTTGATTTTTCATTTTTCTGGTGCATAATATGACCCCCGCAGACGCCCTAGTTTAAGAGTTATAGCCATTCTAAGATTTTGAATTTTTTTTCTGGTGCATAATATGACCCCCGCAGACGCCTAGTGTAGGAGTTATAGCCATTTTAAAGTTTTGAATTTTCATTTTTCTGGTGCATAATATGACCCCGTCAGACGCCTAGTTTAGGAGTTATAGCATTTTAAGATTTTGAATTTTCATTTTTCTGGTGCATAATATGACCCCCGCAGACGCCTAGTTTAGGAGTTATAGCCATTTAAAGTTTTGAATTTTCATTTTTCTGGTGCATAACATGACCCCCGCAGACGCCTAGTTTAGGAGGTTATAGCCATTTTAAAGTTTTGAATTTTCATTTTTCTGGTGCATAACATGACCCCCGCAGACGCCCTAGTTTAGGAGTTATAGCCATTTAAAGTTTTGAATTTTCATTTTTCTGGTGCATAATATGACCCCCGCAGACGCCTAGTTTAGGAGTTATAGCCATTTTAAAGTTTTGAATTTTCATTTTTCTGGTGCATAATATGACCCCCGCAGACGCCTAGTTTAGGAGTTATAGCCATTTTAAGATTTTGAATTTTTATTTTCTGGTGCATAATATGACCCCCGCTATACGCCTAGTTTAGGAGTTATAGCCATTTTAAAGTTTTGAATTTTCATTTTTCTGGTGCATAATATGACCCCCGCAGACGCCTAGTTTAGGAGTTATAGCCATTTTAAAGTTTTGAATTTTCATTTTTCTGGTGCATAACATGACCCCCGCAGACGCCTAGTTTAGGAGTTATAGCCATTTTAAAGTTTTGAATTTTCATTTTTCTGGTGCATAACATGACCCCCGCAGACGCCTAGTTTAGGAGTTATAGCCATTTTAAGATTTTGAATTTTTTTTTCTGGTGGGCATAATATGACCCCCGTATACGCCTAGTTTAGGAGTTATAGTCATTTTAAAGTTTTGAATTTTCTTTTTTCTGGTGCATAACATGACCCCCGCAGACGCCTAGTTTAGGAGTTATAGCCATTTTAAGATTTTTAATTTTTTTTTTCTGGTGCATAATATGACCCCCGTATACGCCTAGTTTAGGAGTTATAGTCATTTTAAAGTTTTGATTTTTCATTTTTCTGGTGCATAATATGACCCCCGTCAGACCGCCTAGTTTAGGGAGTTATAGCCATTTTAAAGTTTGAATTTTCATTTTTCTGGTGCATAATATGACCCCCGCAGACGCCTAGTTTAGGAGTTATAGCCATTTTAAGATTTTGAATTTTTTTTTCTGGTGCATAATATGACCCCCGCAGACGCCTAGTTTAGGAGTTATAGCCATTTTAAAGTTTTGAATTTTCATTTTTCTGGTGCATAATATGACCCCCGCAGACGCCTAGTTTAGGAGTTATAGCCATTTTAAGATTTTGAATTTTCATTTTTCTGGTGCATAATATGACCCCCGCAGACGCCTAGTTTAGGAGTTACAGCCGTTTTAAAGTTTTGAATTTTCATTTTTCTGGTGCATAATATGACCCCCGCAGAAGCCTAGTTTAGGAGTTATAACCGTTTTAAAGTTTTGAATTTTCATTTTTCTGGTGCATAATATGACCCCCGCAGACGCCTAGTTTAGGAGTTATAGCCATTTTAAGATTTTGATTTTCATTTTTCTGGTGCATAATATGACCCCCGCAGACGCCTAGTTTAGGAGTTATAGCCGTTTTAAGTTTTGAATTTTCATTTTTCTGGTGCATAATATGACCCCCGCAGACGCCCTAGTTTAGGAGTTATAGCCATTTTAAAGTTTTAATTTTCATTTTTCTGGTGCATAATATGACCCCCGCAGACGCCTAGTTTAGGAGTTATAGCCATTTTAAGATTTTGAATTTTTTTTTCTGGTGCATAATATGACCCCCCCCGCAGGACGCCTAGTTTAGGAGTTATAGCCATTTTAAAGTTTTGAATTTTCATTTTTCTGGTGCATAATATGACCCCCGCAGACGCCTAGTTTAGGAGTTATAGCATTTTAAAGTTTGAATTCTCATTTTTCTGGTGGCATAATATGACCCCCGCAGACGCCTAGTTTAGGAGTTATAGCCATTTTAAAGTTTTGAATTTTCATTTTTCTGGTGCATAATATGACCCCCGCAGACGCCTAGTTTAGGAGTTATAGCCATTTAGATTTTGAATTTTCATTTTTCTGGTGCATAATATGACCCCGCAGACGCCTAGTTAGGAGTTACAGCCGTTTTAAAGTTTTGAATTTTCATTTTTCTGGTGCATAATATGACCCCCGCAGAAGCCTAGTTTAGGAGTTATAACCGTTTTAAAGTTTTGAATTTTCATTTTTCTGGTGCATAATATGACCCCCGCAGACGCCTAGTTTAGGAGTTATAGCCATTTTAAGATTTTGAATTTTCATTTTTCTGGTGCATAATATGACCCCCGCAGACGCCTAGTTTAGGAGTTATAGCCGTTTTAAAGTTTTGAATTTTTCATTTTTCTGGTGCATAATATGACCCCCGCAGACGCCTAGTTAGGAGTTATAGCCATTTTAAAGTTTTAAATTTTCATTTTTCTGGTGCATAATATGACCCCCGCAGACGCCTAGTTTAGGAGTTATAGCCATTTTAAGATTTTGAATTTTTTTTTCTGGTGCATAATATGACCCCCGCAGACGCCTAGTTTAGGAGTTATAGCCATTTTAAAGTTTTGAATTTTCATTTTTCTGGTGCATAATATGACCCCCGCAGACGCCTAGTTTAGGAGTTATAGCCATTTTAAAGTTTTGAATTCTCATTTTTCTGGTGCATAATATGACCCCCGCAGACGCCTAGTTTAGGAGTTATAGCCATTTTAAGATTTTGAATTTTTTTTTCTGGTGCATAATATGACCCCCGCAGACGCCTAGTTTAGGAGTTATAGCCATTTTAAAGTTTTGAATTTTCATTTTTCTGGTGCATAATATGACCCCCCGCAGACGCCTAGTTTAGGAGTTATAACCATTTTAAAGTTTTGAATTTTCATTTTTCTGGTGCATAATATGACCCCCGCAGACGCCTAGTTTAGGAGTTATAGCCATTTTAAGGTTTTGAATTTTCATTTTTCTGGTGCATAATATGACCCCCGCAGACGCCTAGTTTAGGAGTTATAGCCATTTTAAGATTTTGAATTTTCATTTTTCTGGTGCATAATATGACCCCCGCAGACGCCTAGTTTAGGAGTTATAGCCATTTTAAAGTTTTAAATTTTCATTTTTCTGGTGCATAATATGACCCCCGCAGACGCCTAGTTTAGGAGTTATAGCCATTTTAAGATTTTGAATTTTTTTTTCTGGTGCATAATATGACCCCCGCAGACGCCTAGTTTAGGAGTTATAGCCATTTTAAAGTTTTGAATTTTCATTTTTCTGGTGCATAATATGACCCCCGCAGACGCCTAGTTTAGGAGTTATAGCCATTTTAAGATTTTGAATTTTCATTTTTCTGGTGCATAATATGACCCCCGCAGACGCCTAGTTTAGGAGTTATAACCATTTTAAAGTTTTGAATTTTCATTTTTCTGGTGCATAATATGACCCCCGCAGACGCCTAGTTTAGGAGTTATAGCCATTTTAAGATTTTGAATTTTTTTTTCTGGTGCATAATATGACCCCCGCAGACGCCTAGTTTAGGAGCTATAGCCATTTTAAAGTTTTGAATTTTCATTTTTCTGGTGCATAATATGACCCCCGCAGACGCCTAGTTTAGGAGTTATAACCATTTTAAAGTTTTGAATTTTCATTTTTCTGGTGCATAATATGACCCCCGCAGACGCCTAGTTTAGGAGTTATAGCCATTTTAAGGTTTTGAATTTTCATTTTTCTGGTGCATAATATGACCCCCGCAGACGCCTAGTTTAGGAGTTATAGCCATTTTAAGATTTTGAATTTTTTTTTTCTGGTGCATAATATGACCCCCGCAGACGCCTAGTTTAGGAGTTATAGCCATTTTAAAGTTTTGAATTTTCATTTTTCTGGTGCATAATATGACCCCCGCAGACGCCTAGTTTAGGAGTTATAGCCATTTTAAAGTTTTGATTTTTCATTTTTCTGGTTGCATATGGTGCATAATATGACCCCCGCAGACGCCTAGTTTAGGAGTTATAGCCATTTAAGATTTTGAATTTTCATTTTTCTGGTGCATAATATGACCCCCGCAGACGCCTAGTTTAGGAGTTATAGCCATTTTAAGATTTTGAATTTTCATTTTTCTGGTGCATAATATGACCCCCGCAGACGCCTAGTGTAGGAGTTATAGCCATTTTAAAGTTTTGAATTTTCATTTTTCTGGTGCATAATATGACCCCCGCAGACGCCTAGTTTAGGAGATATAGCCATTTTAAGATTTTGAATTTTTTTTTCTGGTGCACAATATGACCCCCGCAGACGCCTAGTTTAGGAGTTATAGCCATTTTAAGATTTTGAATTTTCATTTTTCTGGTGCATAATATGACCCCCGCAGACGCCTAGTTTAGGAGTTATAGCCATTTTAAGATTTTGAATTTTTTTTCTGGAGCATATTATGACCCCGGCAGACGCCTAGTTTAGGAGTTATAGCCATTTAAAGTTTTGAATTTTCATTTTTCTGTGCATAATATGACCACCGCAGACGCCTAGTTTAGGAGTTATAGCCATTTTAAAGTTTTGAATTTCATTTTTCTGGTGCATAATATTACCCCCGCAGACGCCTAGTTTAGGAGTTATAGCCATTTTAAAGTTTTGAATTTTCATTTTTCTGGTGCATAATATGACCCCCGCAGACGCCTAGTTTAGGAGTTATAGCCATTTTAAAGTTTTGAATTTTCATTTTTCTGGTGCATAATATGACCCCGCAGACGCCTAGTTTAGGAGTTATAGCCATTTTAAGATTTTGAATTTTTTTTTCTGGTGCATAATATGACCCCCGCAGACGCCTAGTTTAGGAGTAATAACCATTTTAAAGTTTTGAATTTTCATTTTTCTGGTGCATAATATGACCCCCGCAGACGCCTAGTTTAGGAGTTTTAGCCATTTTAAAGTTTTGAATTTTCATTTTTCTGGTGCACAATATGACCCCAGCAGACGTCTAGTTTAGGAGTTATAGCCATTTTAAAGTTTTGAATTTTCATTTTTCTGGTGCATAATATGACCCCCGCAGACGCCTAGTTTAGGAGTTATAGCCATTTAAGATTTTGAATTTTCATTTTTCTGGTGCATAATATGACCCCCGCAGATGCCTAGTTTAAGAGTTATAGCCATTTTAAAGTTTTGATTTTTCATTTTTCTGGTGCATAATATGACCCCGGCAGACGCCTAGTTTAGGAGATATAGCCATTTTAAGATTTTAAATTTTCATTTTTCTGGTGCATAATATGACCCGACGCCTAGTTTAGGAGTTATAGCCATTTTAAAGTTTTGATTTTTCATTTTTCTGGTGCATAATATGACCCCGGCAGACGCCTAGTTTAGGAGATATAGCCATTTTAAGATTTTAAATTTTCATTTTTCTGGTGAATAACATGACCCCCGCAGACGCCTAGTTTAGGAGTTATAGCCATTTTAAGATTTTGAATTTTTTTTTCTGGTGCATAATATGACCCCCGCAGACGCCTAGTTTAGGAGTTATAGCCATTTTAAGATTTTGAATTTTCATTTTTCTGGTGCATAATATGACCCCCGCAGACGCCTAGTTTAGGAGTTATAGCCATTTTAAGATTTTGAATTTTCATTTTTCTGGTGCACATAATATGACCCCCGCAGACGCCTAGTGTAGGAGTTATAGCCATTTCAAAGTTTTGAATTTTCATTTTTCTGGTGCATAATATGACCCCCGCAGACGCCTAGTTTAGGAGTTATAGCCATTTTAAGATTTTGAATTTTTTTTTCTGGTGCATAATATGACCCCCGCAGACGCCTAGTTTAGGAGTTATAGCCATTTTAAAGTTTTGAATTTTCATTTTTCTGGTGCATAATATGACACCCGCAGACGCCTAGTTTAGGAGTTATAGCCATTTTAAAGTTTTGCATTTTCATTTTTCTGGTGCATAATATGACCCCCGCAGACGCCTAGTTTAGGAGTTATAGCCATTTTAAAGTTTTGAATTTTCATTTTTCTGGTGCATAATATGACCCCCGCAGACGCCTAGTTTAGGAGTTATAGCCATTTTAAGATTTTGAATTTTTTTTTCTGGTGCATAATATGACCCCCGCAGACGCCTAGTTTAGGAGTTATAGCCATTTTAAGATTTTGAATTTTCATTTTTCTGGTGCATAATATGACCCCCGCAGACGCCTAGTGTAGGAGTTATAGCCATTTCAAAGTTTTGAATTTTCATTTTTCTGGTGCATAATATGACCCCCGCAGACGCCTAGTTTAGGAGTTATAGCCATCTTAAAGTTTTGAATTTTTTTTTCTGGTGCATAATATGACCCCCGCAGACGCCTAGTTTAGGAGTTATAGCCATTTTAAAGTTTTGAATTTTCATTTTTCTGGTGCATAATATGACACCCGCAGACGCCTAGTTTAGGAGTTATAGCCATTTTAAAGTTTTGCATTTTCATTTTTCTGGTGCATAATATGACCCCCGCAGACGCCTAGTTTAGGAGTTATAGCCATTTTAAAGTTTTGAATTTTCATTTTTCTGGTGCATAATATGACCCCCGCAGACGCCTAGTTTAGGAGTTATAGCCATTTTAAAGTTTTGCATTTTCATTTTTCTGGTGCATAATATGACCCCCGCAGACGCCTAGTTTAGGAGTTATAGCCATTTTAAAGTTTTGAATTTTCATTTTTCTGGTGCATAATATGACCCCCGCAGACGCCTAGTTTAGGAGTTATAGCCATTTTAAGATTTAGAATTTTTTTTTCTGGTGCATAATATGACCCCCGCAGACGCCTAGTTTAGGAGTTATAGCCATTTTAAAGTTTTGCATTTTCATTTTTCTGGTGCGTAATATGACCCCCGCAGACGCCTAGTTTAGGAGTTGTAGCCATTTTAAAGTTTTGAATTTTCATATTTCTGGTGCATAATATGACCCCCGAAGACGCCTAGTTTAGGAGTTATAGCCATTTTAAAGTTTTGAATTTTCATTTTTCTGGTTCATAATATGACCCCCGCAGACGCCTAGTTTAGGAGTTATAGCCATTTTAAAGTTTTGAATTTTAATTTTTCTGGTGCATAATATGACCCCCGCAGACGCGTAGTTTAGGAGTTATAGCCATTTTAAAGTTTTGAATTTTCATTTTTCTGGTGCATAATATGACCCCCGCAGACGCCTAGTTTAGGAGTTATAGCCATTTTAAAGTTTTGAATTTTCATTTTTCTGGTGCATAATATGACCCCCGCAGACGCCTAGTTTAGGAGTTATAGCCATTTTAAAGTTTTGAATTTTCATTTTTCTGGTGCATAATATGACCCCCGCAGACGACTAGTTTAGGAGTTATAGCCATTTTAAAGTTTTGAATTTTCATTTTTCTGGTGCATAATATGACCCCCGCAGACGCCTCGCAGAAGCCTAGTTTAGGAGTTATAGCCATTTTAAAGTTTTGAATTTTCATTTTTCTGGTGCATAATGTGACCCCCTCAGACGCCTAGTTTAGGAGTTATAGCCATTTTAATGTTTTGAATTTTCATTTTTCTGGTGCATAATATGACCCCCGCAGACGCCTAGTTTAGGAGTTATAGCCATTTTAAGATTTTGAATTTTCATTTTTCTGGTGCATAATATGACTCCCGCAGAGGCCTAGTTTAGGAGTTATAGCCATTTTAAGATTTTGAATTTTCATTTTTCTGGTGCATAATATGACCCCCGCAGATGCCTAGTTTAGGAGTTATAGCCATTTTAAAGTTTTGATTTTTCATTTTTCTGGTGCATAATATGACCCCGGCAGACGCCTAGTTTAGGAGATATAGCCATTTTAAGATTTTAAATTTTCATTTTTCTGGTGCATAATATGACCCCCGCAGACGCCTAGTTTAGGAGTTATAGCCATTTTAAGATTTTGAATTTTTTTTTCTGGTGCATAATATGACCCCCGCAGACGCCTAGTTTAGGAGTTATAGCCATTTTAAAGTTTTGAATTTTCATTTTTCTGGTGCATAATATGACACCCGCAGACGCCTAGTTTAGGAGTTATAGCCATTTTAAAGTTTTGAATTTTCATTTTTCTGGTGCATAATATGACCCCCGCAGACGCCTAGTTTAGGAGTTATAGCCATTTTAAGATTTTGAATTTTTTTTTCTGGTGCATAATATGACCCCCGCAGACGCCTAGTTTAGGAGTTATAGCCATTTTAAAGTTTTGAATTTTCATTTTTCTGGTGCATAATATGACCCCCGCAGACGCCTAGTTTAGGAGTTATAGCCATTTTAAGATTTTGAATTTTTTTTTCTGGTGCATAATATGACCCCCGCAGACGCCTAGTTTAGGAGATATAGCCATTTTAAGATTTTGAATTTTCATTTTTCTGGTGCATAATATGACCCCCGCAGACGCCTAGTGTAGGAGTTATAGCCATATCAAAGTTTTGAATTTTCATTTTTCTGGTGCATAATATGACCCCCGCAGACGCCTAGTTTAGGAGTTATAGCCATTTTAAGATTTTGATTTTTTTTTTCTGGTGCATAATATGACCCCCGCAGACGCCTAGTTTAGGAGTTATAGCCATTTTAAAGTTTTGAATTTTCATTTTTCTGGTGCATAATATGACCCCCGCAGACGCCTAGTTTAGGAGTTATAGCCATTTTAAAGTTTTGCATTTTCATTTTTCTGGTGCATAATATGACCCCCGCAGACGCCTAGTTTAGGAGTTATAGCCATTTTAAAGTTTTGAATTTTCATTTTTCTGGTGCATAATATGACCCCCGCAGACGCCTAGTTTAGGAGTTATAGCCATTTTAAGATTTAGAATGTTTTTTTCTGGTGCATAATATGACCCCCGCAGACGCCTAGTTTAGGAGTTATAGCCATTTTAAAGTTTTGCATTTTCATTTTTCTGGTGCATAATATGACCCCCGCAGACGCCTAGTTTAGGAGTTATAGCCATTTTAAAGTTTTGAATTTTCATTTTTCTGGTGCATAATATGACCCCCGCAGACGCCTAGTTTAGGAGTTATAGCCATTTTAAAGATTTGAATTTTCATTTTTCTGGTGCATAATATGACCCCCGCAGACGACTAGTTTAGGAGTTATAGCCATTTTAAAGTTTTGAATTTTCATTTTTCTGGTGCATAATTTGACCCCCGCAGACGCCTAGTTTAGGAGTTATAGCCATTTTAAAGTTTTGCATTTTCATTTTTCTGGTGCATAATATGACCCCCGCAGACGCCTAGTTTAGGAGTTATAGCCATTTTAAAGTTTTGAATTTTCATTTTTCTGGTGCATAATATGACCCCCGCAGACGCCTAGTTTAGGAGTTATAGCCATTTTAAGATTTAGAATTTTTTTTTCTGGTGCATAATATGACCCCCGCAGACGCCTAGTTTAGGAGTTATAGCCATTTTAAAGTTTTGCATTTTCATTTTTCTGGTGCGTAATATGACCCCCGCAGACGCCTAGTTTAGGAGTTATAGCCATTTTAAAGTTTTGAATTTTCATATTTCTGGTGCATAATATGACCCCCGAAGACGCCTAGTTTAGGAGTTATAGCCATTTTAAAGTTTTGAATTTTCATTTTTCTGGTTCATAATATGACCCCCGCAGACGCCTAGTTTAGGAGTTATAGCCATTTTAAAGTTTTGAATTTTAATTTTTCTGGTGCATAATATGACCCCCGCAGACGCGTAGTTTAGGAGTTATAGCCATTTTAAAGTTTTGAATTTTCATTTTTCTGGTGCATAATATGACCCCCGCAGACGCCTAGTTTAGGAGTTATAGCCATTTTAAAGTTTTGAATTTTCATTTTTCTGGTGCATAATATGACCCCCGCAGACGCCTAGTTTAGGAGTTATAGCCATTTTAAAGTTTTGAATTTTCATTTTTCTGGTGCATAATATGACCCCCGCAGACGACTAGTTTAGGAGTTATAGCCATTTTAAAGTTTTGAATTTTCATTTTTCTGGTGCATAATATGACCCCCGCAGACGCCTCGCAGAAGCCTAGTTTAGGAGTTATAGCCATTTTAAAGTTTTGAATTTTCATTTTTCTGGTGCATAATGTGACCCCCTCAGACGCCTAGTTTAGGAGTTATAGCCATTTTAATGTTTTGAATTTTCATTTTTCTGGTGCATAATATGACCCCCGCAGACGCCTAGTTTAGGAGTTATAGCCATTTTAAGATTTTGAATTTTCATTTTTCTGGTGCATAATATGACTCCCGCAGAGGCCTAGTTTAGGAGTTATAGCCATTTTAAGATTTTGAATTTTCATTTTTCTGGTGCATAATATGACCCCCGCAGATGCCTAGTTTAGGAGTTATAGCCATTTTAAAGTTTTGATTTTTCATTTTTCTGGTGCATAATATGACCCCGGCAGACGCCTAGTTTAGGAGATATAGCCATTTTAAGATTTTAAATTTTCATTTTTCTGGTGCATAATATGCCCCCCGCAGACGCCTAGTTTAGGAGTTATAGCCATTTTAAGATTTTGAATTTTTTTTTCTGGTGCATAATATGACCCCCGCAGACGCCTAGTTTAGGAGTTATAGCCATTTTAAAGTTTTGAATTTTCATTTTTCTGGTGCATAATATGACACCCGCAGACGCCTAGTTTAGGAGTTATAGCCATTTTAAAGTTTTGAATTTTCATTTTTCTGGTGCATAATATGACCCCCGCAGACGCCTAGTTTAGGAGTTATAGCCATTTTAAGATTTTGAATTTTTTTTTCTGGTGCATAATATGACCCCCGCAGACGCCTAGTTTAGGAGTTATAGCCATTTTAAAGTTTTGAATTTTCATTTTTCTGGTGCATAATATGACCCCCGCAGACGCCTAGTTTAGGAGTTATAGCCATTTTAAGATTTTGAATTTTTTTTTCTGGTGCATAATATGACCCCCGCAGACGCCTAGTTTAGGAGATATAGCCATTTTAAGATTTTGAATTTTCATTTTTCTGGTGCATAATATGACCCCCGCAGACGCCTAGTGTAGGACTTATAGCCATATCAAAGTTTTGAATTTTCATTTTTCTGGTGCATAATATGACCCCCGCAGACGCCTAGTTTAGGAGTTATAGCCATTTTAAGATTTTGATTTTTTTTTTCTGGTGCATAATATGACCCCCGCAGACGCCTAGTTTAGGAGTTATAGCCATTTTAAAGTTTTGAATTTTCATTTTTCTGGTGCATAATATGACCCCCGCAGACGCCTAGTTTAGGAGTTATAGCCATTTTAAAGTTTTGCATTTTCATTTTTCTGGTGCATAATATGACCCCCGCAGACGCCTAGTTTAGGAGTTATAGCCATTTTAAAGTTTTGAATTTTCATTTTTCTGGTGCATAATATGACCCCCGCAGACGCCTAGTTTAGGAGTTATAGCCATTTTAAGATTTAGAATGTTTTTTTCTGGTGCATAATATGACCCCCGCAGACGCCTAGTTTAGGAGTTATAGCCATTTTAAAGTTTTGCATTTTCATTTTTCTGGTGCATAATATGACCCCCGCAGACGCCTAGTTTAGGAGTTATAGCCATTTTAAAGTTTTGAATTTTCATTTTTCTGGTGCATAATATGACCCCCGCAGACGCCTAGTTTAGGAGTTATAGCCATTTTAAAGTTTTGAATTTTCATTTTTCTGGTGCATAATATGACCCCCGCAGACGACTAGTTTAGGAGTTATAGCCATTTTAAAGTTTTGAATTTTCATTTTTCTGGTGCATAATATGACCCCCGCAGACGCCTAGTGTAGGAGTTATAGCCATTTTAAAGTTTTGAATTTTCATTTTTCTGGTGCATAATATGACCCCCGCAGACGCCTAGTTTAGGAGTTATAGCCATTTTAAAGTTTTGAATTTTCATTTTTCTGGTGCATAATATGACCCCCGCAGACGCCTAGTTTAGGAGTTATAGCCATTTTAAAGTTTTGCATTTTCATTTTTCTGGTGCATAATATGACCCCCGCAGACGCCTAGTTTAGGAGTTATAGCCATTTTAAAGTTTTGAATTTTCATTTTTCTGGTGCATAATATGACCCCCGCAGACGCCTAGTTTAGGAGTTATAGCCATTTTAAGATTTAGAATGTTTTTTTCTGGTGCATAATATGACCCCCGCAGACGCCTAGTTTAGGAGTTATAGCCATTTTAAAGTTTTGCATTTTCATTTTTCTGGTGCGTAATATGACCCCCGCAGACGCCTAGTTTAGGAGTTGTAGCCATTTTAAAGTTTTGAATTTTCATATTTCTGGTGCATAATATGACCCCCGAAGACGCCTAGTTTAGGAGTTGTAGCCATTTTAAAGTTTTGAATTTTCATTTTTCTGGTTCATAATATGACCCCCGCAGACGCCTAGTTTAGGAGTTATAGCCATTTTAAAGTTTTGAATTTTAATTTTTCTGGTGCATAATATGACCCCCGCAGACGCCTAGTTTAGGAGTTATAGCCATTTTAAAGTTTTGAATTTTCATTTTTCTGGTGCATAATATGACCCCCGCAGACGCCTAGTTTAGGAGTTATAGCCATTTTAAAGTTTTGAATTTTCATTTTTCTGGTGCATAATATGACCCCCGCAGACGCCTAGTTTAGGAGTTATAGCCATTTTAAAGTTTTGAATTTTCATTTTTCTGGTGCATAATATGACCCCCGCAGACGACTAGTTTAGGAGTTATAGCCATTTTAAAGTTTTGAATTTTCATTTTTCTGGTGCATAATATGACCCCCGCAGACGCCTCGCAGAAGCCTAGTTTAGGAGTTATAGCCATTTTAAAGTTTTGAATTTTCATTTTTCTGGTGCATAATGTGACCCCCTCAGACGCCTAGTTTAGGAGTTATAGCCATTTTAATGTTTTGAATTTTCATTTTTCTGGTGCATAATATGACCCCCGCAGACGCCTAGTTTAGGAGTTATAGCCATTTTAAGATTTTGAATTTTCATTTTTCTGGTGCATAATATGACTCCCGCAGAGGCCTAGTTTAGGAGTTATAGCCATTTTAAAGTTTTGAATTTTTATTTTTCTGGTGCATAATATGACCCCCGCAGACGCCTAGTTTAGGAGTTATAGCCATTTTAAAGTTTTGATTTTTCATTTTTCTGGTGCATAATATGACCCATGCAGACGCCTAGTTTAGGAGTTATAGCCATTTTAAGATTTTGAATTTTCATTTTTCTGGTGCATAATATGACCCCCGCAGACGCCTAGTTTAGGAGTTATAGCCATTTTAAAGTTTTGAATTTTTTTTTCTGGTGCATAATATGACCCCCGCAGACGCCTAGTTTAGGAGTTATAGCCATTTTAAAGTTTTGAATTTTCATTTTTCTGGTGCATAATATGACCCCGGCAGACGCCTAGTTTAGGAGTTATAGCCATTTTAAAGTTTTGCATTTTCATTTTTCTGGTGCATAATATGACCCCCGCAGACGCCTAGTTAACGAGTTATAGCCGTTTTAAGATTTTGAATTTTTTTTTCTGGTGCATAATATGACCCCCGCAGACGCCTAGTTTAGGAGTTATAGCCATTTTAAAGTTTTGAATTTTCATTTTTCTGGTGCATAATATGACACCCGCAGACGCCTAGTTTAGGAGTTATAGCCATTTTAAAGTTTTGAATTTTCATTTTTCTGGTGCATAATATGACACCCGCAGACGCCTAGTTTAGGAGTTATAGCCATTTTAAGATTTTGAATTTTTTTTCTGGTGCATAATATGACCCCCGCAGACGCCTAGTTTAGGAGTTATAGCCATTTTAAAGTTTTGCATTTTCATTTTTCTGGTGCATAATATGACCCCCGCAGACGCCTAGTTTACGAGTTATAGCCATTTTAAGATTTTGAATTTTTTTTTCTGGTGCATAATATGACCCCCGCAGACGCCTAGTTAACGAGTTATAGCCATTTTAAGATTTTGAATTTTTTTTTCTGGTGCATAATATGACACCCGCAGACGCCTAGTTTAGGAGTTATAGCCATTTTAAAGTTTTGAATTTTCATTTTTCTGGTGCATAATATGACCCCCGCAGACGCCTAGTTTAGGAGTTATAGCCATTTTAAGATTTTGAATTTTTTTTCTGGTGCATAATATGACCCCCGCAGACGCCTAGTTTAGGAGTTATAGCCATTTTAAAGTTTTGCATTTTCATTTTTCTGGTGCATAATATGACCCCCGCAGACGCCTAGTTTACGAGTTATAGCCATTTTAAGATTTTGAATTTTTTTTTCTGGTGCATAATATGACCCCCGCAGACGCCTAGTTTAGGAGTTATAGCCATTTTAAAGTTTTGAATTTTCATTTTTCTGGTGCATAATATGACACCCGCAGACGCCTAGTTTAGGAGTTATAGCCATTTTAAAGTTTTGAATTTTCATTTTTCTGGTGCATAATATGACCCCCGCAGACGCCTAGTTTAGGAGTTATAGCCATTTTAAGATTTTGAATTTTTTTTCTGGTGCATAAAATGACCCCCGCAGACGCCTAGTTTAGGAGTTATAGCCATTTTAAAGTTTTGCATTTTCATTTTTCTGGTGCGTAATATGACCCCCGCAGACGCCTAGTTTAGGAGTTGTAGCCATTTTAAAGTTTTGAATTTTCATATTTCTGGTGCATAATATGACCCCCGAAGACGCCTAGTTTAGGAGTTATAGCCATTTTAAAGTTTTGAATTTTCATTTTTCTGGTTCATAATATGACCCCCGCAGACGCCTAGTTTAGGAGTTATAGCCATTTTAAAGTTTTGAATTTTAATTTTTCTGGTGCATAATATGACCCCCGCAGACGCCTAGTTTAGGAGTTATAGCCATTTTAAAGTTTTGAATTTTCATTTTTCTGGTGCATAATATGACCCCCGCAGACGCCTAGTTTAGGAGTTATAGCCATTTTAAAGTTTTGAATTTTCATTTTTCTGGTGCATAATATGACCCCCGCAGACGCCTAGTTTAGGAGTTATAGCCATTTTAAAGTTTTGAATTTTCATTTTTCTGGTGCATAATATGACCCCCGCAGACGACTAGTTTAGGAGTTATAGCCATTTTAAAGTTTTGAATTTTCATTTTTCTGGTGCATAATATGACCCCCGCAGACGCCTAGTTTAGGAGTTATAGCCATTTTAAAGTTTTGAATTTTCATTTTTCTGGTGCATAATATGACCCCCGCAGACGCCTCGCAGAAGCCTAGTTTAGGAGTTATAGCCATTTTAAAGTTTTGAATTTTCATTTTTCTGGTGCATAATGTGACCCCCTCAGACGCCTAGTTTAGGAGTTATAGCCATTTTAATGTTTTGAATTTTCATTTTTCTGGTGCATAATATGACCCCCGCAGACGCCTAGTTTAGGAGTTATAGCCATTTTAAGATTTTGAATTTTCATTTTTCTGGTGCATAATATGACTCCCGCAGAGGCCTAGTTTAGGAGTTATAGCCATTTTAAGATTTTGAATTTTTTTTTCTGGTGCATAATATGACCCCCGCAGACGCCTAGTTTAGGAGTTATAGCCATTTTAAAGTTTTGAATTTTCATTTTTCTGGTGCATAATATGACCCCCGCAGACGCCTAGTTTAGGAGTTATAGCCATTTTAAGATTTTGAATTTTTTTTTCTGGTGCATAATATGACCCCCGCAGACGCCTAGTTTAGGAGTTATAGCCATTTTAAAGTTTTGAATTTTCATTTTTCTGGTGCATAATATGACCCCCGCAGACGCCTAGTTTAGGAGTTATAGCCATTTTAAAGTTTTGAATTTTCATTTTTCTGGTGCATAATATGACCCCCGCAGACGCCTAGTTTAGGAGTTATAGCCATTTTAAAGTTTTGCATTTTCATTTTTCTGGTGCATAATATGACCCCCGCAGACGCCTAGTTTAGGAGTTATAGCCATTTTAAAGTTTTGAATTTTCATTTTTCTGGTGCATAATATGACCCCCGCAGACGCCTAGTTTAGGAGTTATAGCCATTTTAAGATTTAGAATTTTTTTTTCTGGTGCATAATATGACCCCCGCAGACGCCTAGTTTAGGAGTTATAGCCATTTTAAAGTTTTGCATTTTCATTTTTCTGGTGCGTAATATGACCCCCGCAGACGCCTAGTTTAGGAGTTGTAGCCATTTTAAAGTTTTGAATTTTCATATTTCTGGTGCATAATATGACCCCCGAAGACGCCTAGTTTAGGAGTTATAGCCATTTTAAAGTTTTGAATTTTCATTTTTCTGGTTCATAATATGACCCCCGCAGACGCCTAGTTTAGGAGTTATAGCCATTTTAAAGTTTTGAATTTTAATTTTTCTGGTGCATAATATGACCCCCGCAGACGCCTAGTTTAGGAGTTATAGCCATTTTAAAGTTTTGAATTTTCATTTTTCTGGTGCATAATATGACCCCCGCAGACGCCTAGTTTAGGAGTTATAGCCATTTTAAAGTTTTGAATTTTCATTTTTCTGGTGCATAATATGACCCCCGCAGACGCCTAGTTTAGGAGTTATAGCCATTTTAAAGTTTTGAATTTTCATTTTTCTGGTGCATAATATGACCCCCGCAGACGACTAGTTTAGGAGTTATAGCCATTTTAAAGTTTTGAATTTTCATTTTTCTGGTGCATAATATGACCCCCGCAGACGCCTCGCAGAAGCCTAGTTTAGGAGTTATAGCCATTTTAAAGTTTTGAATTTTCATTTTTCTGGTGCATAATGTGACCCCCTCAGACGCCTAGTTTAGGAGTTATAGCCATTTTAATGTTTTGAATTTTCATTTTTCTGGTGCATAATATGACCCCCGCAGACGCCTAGTTTAGGAGTTATAGCCATTTTAAGATTTTGAATTTTCATTTTTCTGGTGCATAATATGACTCCCGCAGAGGCCTAGTTTAGGAGTTATAGCCATTTTAAAGTTTTGAATTTTTATTTTTCTGGTGCATAATATGACCCCCGCAGACGCCTAGTTTAGGAGTTATAGCCATTTTAAAGTTTTGATTTTTCATTTTTCTGGTGCATAATATGACCCATGCAGACGCCTAGTTTAGGAGTTATAGCCATTTTAAGATTTTGAATTTTCATTTTTCTGGTGCATAATATGACCCCCGCAGACGCCTAGTTTAGGAGTTATAGCCATTTTAAAGTTTTGAATTTTTTTTTCTGGTGCATAATATGACCCCCGCAGACGCCTAGTTTAGGAGTTATAGCCATTTTAAAGTTTTGAATTTTCATTTTTCTGGTGCATAATATGACCCCGGCAGACGCCTAGTTTAGGAGTTATAGCCATTTTAAAGTTTTGCATTTTCATTTTTCTGGTGCATAATATGACCCCCGCAGACGCCTAGTTAACGAGTTATAGCCATTTTAAGATTTTGAATTTTTTTTTCTGGTGCATAATATGACCCCCGCAGACGCCTAGTTTAGGAGTTATAGCCATTTTAAAGTTTTGAATTTTCATTTTTCTGGTGCATAATGTGACCCCCTCAGACGCCTAGTTTAGGAGTTATAGCCATTTTAATGTTTTGAATTTTCATTTTTCTGGTGCATAATATGACCCCCGCAGACGCCTAGTTTAGGAGTTATAGCCATTTTAAGATTTTGAATTTTCATTTTTCTGGTGCATAATATGACTCCCGCAGAGGCCTAGTTTAGGAGTTATAGCCATTTTAAAGTTTTGAATTTTTATTTTTCTGGTGCATAATATGACCCCCGCAGACGCCTAGTTTAGGAGTTATAGCCATTTTAAAGTTTTGATTTTTCATTTTTCTGGTGCATAATATGACCCATGCAGACGCCTAGTTTAGGAGTTATAGCCATTTTAAGATTTTGAATTTTCATTTTTCTGGTGCATAATATGACCCCCGCAGACGCCTAGTTTAGGAGTTATAGCCATTTTAAAGTTTTGAATTTTTTTTTCTGGTGCATAATATGACCCCCGCAGACGCCTAGTTTAGGAGTTATAGCCATTTTAAAGTTTTGAATTTTCATTTTTCTGGTGCATAATATGACCCCGGCAGACGCCTAGTTTAGGAGTTATAGCCATTTTAAAGTTTTGCATTTTCATTTTTCTGGTGCATAATATGACCCCCGCAGCCGCCTAGTTTAGGAGTTATAGCCATTTTAAGATTTTGAATTTTTTTTCTGGTGCATAATATGACCCCCGCAGACGCCTAGTTTAGGAGTTATAGCCATTTTAAAGTTTTGCATTTTCATTTTTCTGGTGCATAATATGACCCCCGCAGACGCCTAGTTTACGAGTTATAGCCATTTTAAGATTTTGAATTTTTTTTTCTGGTGCATAATATGACCCCCGCAGACGCCTAGTTTAGGAGTTATAGCCATTTTAAAGTTTTGAATTTTCATTTTTCTGGTGCATAATATGACACCCGCAGACGCCTAGTTTAGGAGTTATAGCCATTTTAAGATTTTGAATTTTTTTTTCTGGTGCATAATATGACCCCCGCAGACGCCTAGTTTGGGAGTTATAGCCATTTTAAAGTTTTGAATTTCCATTTTTCTGGTGCATAATATGACCCCCGCAGACGTCTAGTTTAGGAGTTATAGCCATTTTAAAGTTTTGAATTTTCATTTTTCTTTTGCATAATATGACCCCCGCAGACGCCTAGTTTAGGAGTTATAGCCATTTTAAGATTTTGAATTTTCATTTTTCTGGTGCATAATATGACCCCCGCAGACGCCTAGTTTAGGAGTTATAGCCATTTTAAAGTTTTGAATTTTCATTTTTCTGGTGCATAATATGACCTCCGCAGACGCCTAGTTTAGGAGTTATAGCCATTTTAAAGTTTTGAATTTTCATTTTTCTGGTGCATAATATGACCCCGGCAGACGCATAGTTTAGGAGTTATAGCCATTTTAAAGTTTTGAATTTTCATTTTTTTGGTGCATAATATGACCCCCGCAGACGCCTAGTTTAGGAGTTATAGCCATTTTAAGATTTTGAATTTTCATTTTTCTGGTGCATAATATGACCCCCGCAGACGCCTAGTTTAGGAGTTATAGCCATTTTAAAGTTTTGATTTTTCATTTTTCTGGTGCATAATATGACCCCGGCAGACGCCTAGTTTAGGAGATATAGCCATTTTAAGATTTTAAATTTTCATTTTTCTGGTGAATAACATGACCCCCGCAGACGCCTAGTTTAGGAGTTATAGCCATTTTAAGATTTTGAATTTTTTTTTCTGGTGCATAATATGACCCCCGCAGACGCCTAGTTTAGGAGTTATAGCCATTTTAAAGTTTTGAATTTTCATTTTTCTGGTGCATAATATGACCCCCGCAGAGGCCTAGTTTAGGAGTTATAGCCATTTTAAAGTTTTGAATTTTCATTTTTCTGGTGCATAATATGACCCCCGCAGACGCCTAGTTTAGGAGTTATAGCCATTTTAAAGTTTTGAATTTTCATTTTTCTGGTGCATAATATGACCCCGGCAGACGCCTAGTTTAGGAGTTATAGCCATTTTAAAGTTTTGAATTTTCATTTTTTTGGTGCATAATATGACCCCCGCAGACGCCTAGTTTAGGAGTTATAGCCATTTTAAAGTTTTGATTTTTCATTTTTCTGGTGCATAATATGACCCCGGCAGACGCCTAGTTTAGGAGATATAGCCATTTTAAGATTTTAAATTTTCATTTTTCTGGTGAATAATATGATCCCCGCAGACGCCTAGTTTAGGAGTTATAGCCATTTTAAGATTTTGAATTTTTTTTTCTGGTGCATAATATGACCCCCGCAGACGCCTAGTTTAGGAGTTATGGCCATTTTAAAGTTTTGAATTTTCATTTTTCTGGTGCATAATATGACCCCCGCAGACGCCTAGTTTAGGAGTTAAAGCCATTTTAAAGTTTTGAATTTTCATTTTTCTGGTGCATAATATGACCCCCGCAGACGCCTAGTTTAGGAGTTATAGCCATTTTAAAGTTTTGAATTTCCATTTTTCTGGTGCATAATATGACCCCCGCAGACGTCTAGTTTAGGAGTTATAGCCATTTTAAAGTTTTGAATTTTCATTTTTCTGGTGCATAATATGACCCCCGCAGACGCCTAGTTTAGGAGTTATAGCCATTTTAAAGTTTTGATTTTGCATTTTTCTGGTGCATAATATGACCCCCGCAGACGCCTAGTTTAGGAGTTATAGCCATTTTAAAGTTTTGAATTTTCATTTTTCTGGTGCATAATATGACCCCTGCAGACGCCTAGTTTAGGAGTTATAGCCATTTTAAGATTTTGAATTTTTTTTTCTGGTGCATAATATGACCCCCGCAGACGCCTAGTTTAGGAGTTATAGCCATTTTAAAGTTTTGATTTTTCATTTTTCTGGTGCATAATATGATCCCCGCAGACGCCTAGTTTAGGAGTTATAGCCATTTTAAGATTTTGAATTTTCATTTTTCTGGTGCATAATATGACCCCCGCAGACGCCTAGTTTAGGAGTTATAGCCATTTTAAAGTTTTGAATTTTCATTTTTCTGGTGCATAATATGACCCCCGCAGACGCCTAGTTTAGGAGTTATAGCCATTTTAAAGTTTTGAATTTTCATTTTTCTGGTGCATAATATGACCCCTGCAGACGCCTAGGTTAGGAGTTATAGCCATTTTAAGATTTTGAATTTTTTTTTCTGGTGCATAATATGACCCCCGCAGACGCCTAGTTTAGGAGTTATAGCCATTTTAAAGTTTTGATTTTTCATTTTTCTGGTGCATAATATGACCCCCGCAGACGCCTAGTTTAGGAGTTATAGCCATTTTAAAGTTTTGAATTTTCATTTTTCTGGTGCATAATATGACCCCTGCAGACGCCTAGTTTAGGAGTTATAGCCATTTTAAGATTTTGAATTTTTTTTTCTGGTGCATAATATGACCCCCGCAGACGCCTAGTTTAGGAGTTATAGCCATTTTAAAGTTTTGATTTTTCATTTTTCTGGTGCATAATATGACCCCCGCAGACGCCTAGTTTAGGAGTTATAGCCATTTTAAGATTTTGAATTTTCATTTTTCTGGTGCATAATATGACCCCCGCAGACGCCTAGTTTAGGAGTTATAGCCATTTTAAAGTTTTGAATTTTCATTTTTCTGGTGCATAATATGACCCCGGCAGACGCCTAGTTTAGGAGTTATAGCCATTTTAAAGTTTTGAATTTTCATTTTTTTGGTGCATAATATGACCCCCGCAGACGCCTAGTTTAGGAGTTATAGCCATTTTAAGATTTTGAATTTTCATTTTTCTGGTGCATAATATGACCCCCGCAGACGCCTAGTTTAGGAGTTATAGCCATTTTAAAGTTTTGATTTTTCATTTTTCTGGTGCATAATATGACTCCGGCAGACGCCTAGTTTAGGAGATATAGCCATTTTAAGATTTTAAATTTTCATTTTTCTGGTGAATAATATGACCCCCGCAGATGCCTAGTTTAGGAGTTATAGCCATTTTAAGATTTTGATTTTTCATTTTTCTGGTGCATAATATGACCCCCGCAGACGCCTAGTTTAGGAGTTATAGCCATTTTAAAGTTTTGATTTTTCATTTTTCTGGTGCATAATATGACCCCCGCAGACGCCTAGTTTAGGAGTTATAGCCATTTTAAGATTTTGAATTTTCATTTTTCTGGTGCATAATATGACCCCCGCAGACGCCTAGTTTAGGAGTTATAGCCATTTTAAAGTTTTGAATTTTCATTTTTCTGGTGCATAATATGACCCCGGCAGACGCCTAGTTTAGGAGTTATAGCCATTTTAAAGTTTTGAATTTTCATTTTTCTGGTGCATAATATGACCCCCGCAGACGCCTAGTTTAGGAGTTATAGCCATTTTAAAGTTTTGATTTTTCATTTTTCTGGTGCATAATATGACTCCGGCAGACGCCTAGTTTAGGAGATATAGCCATTTTAAAGTTTTGAATTTCCATTTTTCTGGTGCATAATATGACCCCCGCAGACGCCTAGTTTAGGAGTTATTGCCATTTTAAAGTTTTGAATTTTCATTTTTCTGGTGCATAATATGACCCCCGCAGACGCCTAGTTTAGGAGTTATAGCCATTTTAAAGTTTTGAATTTTCAGTTTTCTGGTGCATAATATGACCCCCGCAGACGTCTAGTTTAGGAGTTATAGCCATTTTAAAGTTTTGAATTTTCAGTTTTCTGGTGCATAATATGACCCCCGCAGACGCCTAGTTTAGGAGTTATTGCCATTTTAAAGTTTTGAATTTTCATTTTTCTGGTGCATAATATGACCCCCGCAGACGCCTAGTTTAGGAGTTATAGCCATTTTAAAGTTTTGAATTTTCAGTTTTCTGGTGCATAATATGACCCCCGCAGACGTCTAGTTTAGGAGTTATAGCCATTTTAAAGTTTTGAATTTTCATTTTTCTGGTGCATAATATGACCACCGCAGACGCCTAGTTTAGGAGTTATAGCCATTTTAAAGTTTTGATTTTGCATTTTTCTGGTGCATAATATGACCCCCGCAGAAGCCTAGTTTAGGAGTTATAGCCATTTTAAAGTTTTGAATTTTCATTTTTCTGGTGCATAATATGACCCCTGCAGACGCCTAGTTTAGGAGTTATAGCCATTTTAAGATTTTGAATTTCTTTTTCTGGTGCATAATATGACCCCCGCAGACGCCTAGTTTAGGAGTTATAGCCATTTTAAAGTTTTGATTTTTCATTTTTCTGGTGCATAATATGATCCCCGCAGACGCCTAGTTTAGGAGTTATAGCCATTTTAAGATTTTGAATTTTCATTTTTCTGGTGCATAATATGACCCCCGCAGACGCCTAGTTTAGGAGTTATAGCCATTTTAAAGTTTTGAATTTTCATTTTTCTGGTGCATAATATGACCCCCGCAGACGCCTAGTTTAGGAGTTATAGCCATTTTAAAGTTTTGAATTTTCATTTTTCTGGTGCATAATATGACCCCTGCAGACGCCTAGGTTAGGAGTTATAGCCATTTTAAGATTTTGAATTTTTTTTTCTGGTGCATAATATGACCCCCGCAGACGCCTAGTTTAGGAGTTATAGCCATTTTAAAGTTTTGATTTTTCATTTTTCTGGTGCATAATATGACCCCCGCAGACGCCTAGTTTAGGAGTTATAGCCATTTTAAAGTTTTGAATTTTCATTTTTCTGGTGCATAATATGACCCCTGCAGACGCCTAGTTTAGGAGTTATAGCCATTTTAAGATTTTGAATTTTTTTTTCTGGTGCATAATATGACCCCCGCAGACGCCTAGCTTAGGAGTTATAGCCATTTTAAAGTTTTGATTTTTCATTTTTCTGGTGCATAATATGACCCCCGCAGACGCCTAGTTTAGGAGTTATAGCCATTTTAAGATTTTGAATTTTCATATGACCCCCGCAGACGCCTAGTTTAGGAGTTATAGCCATTTTAAAGTTTTGAATTTTCATTTTTCTGGTGCATAATATGACCCCGGCAAACGCCTAGTTTAGGAGTTATAGCCATTTTAAAGTTTTGAATTTTCATTTTTTTGGTGCATAATATGACCCCCGCAGACGCCTAGTTTAGGAGTTATAGCCATTTTAAGATTTTGAATTTTCATTTTTCTGGTGCATAATATGACCCCCGCAGACGCCTAGTTTAGGAGTTATAGCCATTTTAAAGTTTTGATTTTTCATTTTTCTGGTGCATAATATGACTCCGGCAGACGCCTAGTTTAGGAGATATAGCCATTTTAAGATTTTAAATTTTCATTTTTCTGGTGAATAATATGACCCCCGCAGATGCCTAGTTTAGGAGTTATAGCCATTTTAAGATTTTGATTTTTCATTTTTCTCTTGCATAATATGACCCCCGCAGACGCCTAGTTTAGGAGTTATAGCCATTTTAAGATTTTGAATTTTCATTTTTCTGGTGCATAATATGACCCCCGCAGACGCCTAGTTTAGGAGTTATAGCCATTTTAAAGTTTTGATTTTTCATTTTTCTGGTGCATAATATGACCCCCGCAGACGCCTAGTTTAGGAGTTATAGCCATTTTAAGATTTTGAATTTTCATTTTTCTGGTGCATAATATGACCCCCGCAGACGCCTAGTTTAGGAGTTATAGCCATTTTAAAGTTTTGAATTTTCATTTTTCTGGTGCATAATATGACCCCCGCAGACGCCTAGTTTAGGAGTTATAGCCATTTTAAAGTTTTGAATTTTCATTTTTTTGGTGCATAATATGACCCCGGCAGACGCCTAGTTTAGGAGTTATAGCCATTTTAAAGTTTTGAATTTTCATTTTTTTGGTGCATAATATGACCCCCGCAGACGCCTAGTTTAGGAGTTATAGCCATTTTAAGATTCTGAATTTTTTTTTCTGGTGCATAATATGACCCCCGCAGACGCCTAGTTTAGGAGTTATAGCCATTTTAAAGTTTTGAATTTTCATTTTTCTGGTGCATAATATGACCCCCGCAGACGCCTAGTTTAGGAGTTATAGCCATTTTAAAGTTTTGAATTTTCATTTTTCTGGTGCATAATATGACCCCCGCAGACGCCTAGTTTAGGAGTTATAGCCATTTTAAAGTTTTGAATTTTCATTTTTTTGGTGCATAATATGACCCCGGCAGACGCCTAGTTTAGGAGTTATAGCCATTTTAAAGTTTTGAATTTTCATTTTTCTGGTGCATAATATGACCCCCGCAGACGCCTAGTTTAGGAGTTATAGCCATTTTAAAGTTTTGAATTTTCATTTTTCTGGTGCATAATATGACCCCGGCAGACGCCTAGTTTAGGAGTTATAGCCATTTTAAAGTTTTGAATTTTCATTTTTTTGGTGCATAATATGACCCCCGCAGACGCCTAGTTTAGGAGTTATAGCCATTTTAAGATTCTTAATTTTTTTTTCTGGTGCATAATATGACCCCCGCAGACGCCTAGTTTAGGAGTTATAGCCATTTTAAAGTTTTGAATTTCCATTTTTCTGGTGCATAATATGACCCCCGCAGACGCCTAGTTAAGGAGTTATAGCCATTTTAAAGTTTTGAATTTTCATTTTTCTGGTTCATAATATGACCCCCGCAGACGCCTAGTTTAGGAGTTATAGCCATTTTAAAGTTTTGAATTTTAATTTTTCTGGTGCATAATATGACCCCCGCAGACGCCTAGTTTAGGAGTTATAGCCATTTTAAAGTTTTGAATTTTCATTTTTCTGGTGCATAATATGACCCCCGCAGACGCCTAGTTTAGGAGTTATAGCCATTTTAAAGTTTTGAATTTTCATTTTTCTGGTGCATAATATGACCCCCGCAGACGCCTAGTTTAGGAGTTATAGCCATTTTAAAGTTTTGAATTTTCATTTTTCTGGTGCATAATATGACCCCCGCAGACGACTAGTTTAGGAGTTATAGCCATTTTAAAGTTTTGAATTTTCATTTTTCTGGTGCATAATATGACCCCCGCAGACGCCTCGCAGAAGCCTAGTTTAGGAGTTATAGCCATTTTAAAGTTTTGAATTTTCATTTTTCTGGTGCATAATGTGACCCCCTCAGACGCCTAGTTTAGGAGTTATAGCCATTTTAATGTTTTGAATTTTCATTTTTCTGGTGCATAATATGACCCCCGCAGACGCCTAGTTTAGGAGTTATAGCCATTTTAAGATTTTGAATTTTCATTTTTCTGGTGCATAATATGACTCCCGCAGAGGCCTAGTTTAGGAGTTATAGCCATTTTAAGATTTTGAATTTTTTTTTCTGGTGCATAATATGACCCCCGCAGACGCCTAGTTTAGGAGTTATAGCCATTTTAAAGTTTTGAATTTTCATTTTTCTGGTGCATAATATGACCCCCGCAGACGCCTAGTTTAGGAGTTATAGCCATTTTAAGATTTTGAATTTTTTTTTCTGGTGCATAATATGACCCCCGCAGACGCCTAGTTTAGGAGTTATAGCCATTTTAAGATTTTGAATTTTCATTTTTCTGGTGCATAATATGACCCCCGCAGACGCCTAGTGTAGGAGTTATAACCATTTCAAAGTTTTGAATTTTCATTTTTCTGGTGCATAATATGACCCCCGCAGACGCCTAGTTTAGGAGTTATAGCCATTTTAAGATTTTGAATTTTTTTTTCTGGTGCATAATATGACCCCCGCAGACGCCTAGTTTAGGAGTTATAGCCATTTTAAAGTTTTGAATTTTCATTTTTCTGGTGCATAATATGACCCCCGCAGACGCCTAGTTTAGGAGTTATAGCCATTTTAAAGTTTTGAATTTTCATTTTTCTGGTGCATAATATGACCCCCGCAGACGCCTAGTTTAGGAGTTATAGCCATTTTAAAGTTTTGCATTTTCATTTTTCTGGTGCATAATATGACCCCCGCAGACGCCTAGTTTAGGAGTTATAGCCATTTTAAAGTTTTGAATTTTCATTTTTCTGGTGCATAATATGACCCCCGCAGACGCCTAGTTTAGGAGTTATAGCCATTTTAAGATTTAGAATTTTTTTTTCTGGTGCATAATATGACCCCCGCAGACGCCTAGTTTAGGAGTTATAGCCATTTTAAAGTTTTGCATTTTCATTTTTCTGGTGCGTAATATGACCCCCGCAGACGCCTAGTTTAGGAGTTGTAGCCATTTTATAGTTTTGAATTTTCATATTTCTGGTGCATAATATGACCCCCGAAGACGCCTAGTTTAGGAGTTATAGCCATTTTAAAGTTTTGAATTTTCATTTTTCTGGTTCATAATATGACCCCCGCAGACGCCTAGTTTAGGAGTTATAGCCATTTTAAAGTTTTGAATTTTAATTTTTCTGGTGCATAATATGACCCCCGCAGACGCCTAGTTTAGGAGTTATAGCCATTTTAAAGTTTTGAATTTTCATTTTTCTGGTGCATAATATGACCCCCGCAGACGCCTAGTTTAGGAGTTATAGCCATTTTAAAGTTTTGAATTTTCATTTTTCTGGTGCATAATATGACCCCCGCAGACGCCTAGTTTAGGAGTTATAGCTATTTTAAAGTTTTGAATTTTCATTTTTCTGGTGCATAATATGACCCCCGCAGACGACTAGTTTAGGAGTTATAGCCATTTTAAAGTTTTGAATTTTCATTTTTCTGGTGCATAATATGACCCCCGCAGACGCCTCGCAGAAGCCTAGTTTAGGAGTTATAGCCATTTTAAAGTTTTGAATTTTCATTTTTCTGGTGCATAATGTGACCCCCTCAGACGCCTAGTTTAGGAGTTATAGCCATTTTAATGTTTTGAATTTTCATTTTTCTGGTGCATAATATGACCCCCGCAGACGCCTAGTTTAGGAGTTATAGCCATTTTAAGATTTTGAATTTTCATTTTTCTGGTGCATAATATGACTCCCGCAGAGGCCTAGTTTAGGAGTTATAGCCATTTTAAAGTTTTGAATTTTTATTTTTCTGGTGCATAATGTGACCCCCTCAGACGCCTAGTTTAGGAGTTATAGCCATTTTAATGTTTTGAATTTTCATTTTTCTGGTGCATAATATGACCCCCGCAGACGCCTAGTTTAGGAGTTATAGCCATTTTAAGATTTTGAATTTTCATTTTTCTGGTGCATAATATGACTCCCGCAGAGGCCTAGTTTAGGAGTTATAGCCATTTTAAAGTTTTGAATTTTTATTTTTCTGGTGCATAATATGACCCCCGCAGACGCCTAGTTTAGGAGTTATAGCCATTTTAAAGTTTTGATTTTTCATTTTTCTGGTGCATAATATGACCCATGCAGACGCCTAGTTTAGGAGTTATAGCCATTTTAAGATTTTGAATTTTCATTTTTCTGGTGCATAATATGACCCCCGCAGACGCCTAGTTTAGGAGTTATAGCCATTTTAAAGTTTTGAATTTTTTTTTCTGGTGCATAATATGACCCCCGCAGACGCCTAGTTTAGGAGTTATAGCCATTTTAAAGTTTTGAATTTTCATTTTTCTGGTGCATAATATGACCCCGGCAGACGCCTAGTTTAGGAGTTATAGCCATTTTAAAGTTTTGCATTTTCATTTTTCTGGTGCATAATATGACCCCCGCAGACGCCTAGTTAACGAGTTATAGCCATTTTAAGATTTTGAATTTTTTTTTCTGGTGCATAATATGACCCCCGCAGACGCCTAGTTTAGGAGTTATAGCCATTTTAAAGTTTTGAATTTTCATTTTTCTGGTGCATAATATGACACCCGCAGACGCCTAGTTTAGGAGTTATAGCCATTTTAAAGTTTTGAATTTTCATTTTTCTGGTGCATAATATGACCCCCGCAGACGCCTAGTTTAGGAGTTATAGCCATTTTAAGATTTTGAATTTTTTTTCTGGTGCATAATATGACCCCCGCAGGCGCCTAGTTTAGGAGTTATAGCCATTTTAAAGTTTTGCATTTTCATTTTTCTGGTGCATAATATGACCCCCGCAGACGCCTAGTTTACGAGTTATAGCCATTTTAAGATTTTGAATTTTTTTTTCTGGTGCATAATATGACCCCCGCAGACGCCTAGTTTAGGAGTTATAGCCATTTTAAAGTTTTGAATTTTCATTTTTCTGGTGCATAATATGACACCCGCTGACGCCTAGTTTAGGAGTTATAGCCATTTTAAAGTTTTGAATTTTCATTTTTCTGGTGCATAATATGACCCCCGCAGACGCCTAGTTTAGGAGTTATAGCCATTTTAAAGTTTTGAATTTTCATTTTTCTGGTGCATAATATGACCCCCGCAGACGCCTAGTTTAGGAGTTATAGCCATTTTAAAGTTTTGATTTTTCATTTTTCTGGTGCATAATATGACCCCCGCAGAGGCCTAGTTTAGGAGTTATAGCCATTTTAAAGTTTTGAATTTTCATTTTTCTGGTGCATAATATGACCCCGGCAGACGCCTAGTTTAGGAGTTATAGCCATTTTAAAGTTTTGCATTTTCATTTTTCTGGTGCATAATATGACCCCCGCAGACGCCTAGTTTACGAGTTATAGGCATTTTAAGATTTTGAATTTTTTTTTTTTGATGCATAATATGACCCCCGCAGACGCCTAGTTTAGGAGTTATAGCCATTTTAAAGTTTTGAATTTTCATTTTTCTGGTGCATAATATGACACCCGCAGACGCCTAGTTTAGGAGTTATAGCCATTTTAAAGTTTTGAATTTTCATTTTTCTGGTGCATAATATGACACCCGCAGACGCCTAGTTTAGGAGTTATAGCCATTTTAAAGTTTTGAATTTTCATTTTTCTGGTGCATAATATGACCCCCGCAGACGCCTAGTTTAGGAGTTATAGCCATTTTAAAGTTTTGAATTTTCATTTTTCTGGTGCATAATATGACCCCCGTAGACGCCTAGTTTAGGAGTTATAGCCATTTTAAAGTTTTGAATTTTCATTTTTCTGGTGCATAATATGACCCCCGCAGACGACTAGTTTAGGAGTTATAGCCATTTTAAAGTTTTGATTTTTCATTTTTCTGGTGCATAATATGACCCCCGCAGAGGCCTAGTTTAGGAGTTATAGCCATTTTAAAGTTTTGAATTTTCATTTTTCTGGTGCATAATATGACCCCCGCAGATGCCTAGTTTAGGAGTTATAGCCATTTTAAAGTTTTGAATTTTCATTTTTCTGGTGCATAATATGACCCCGGCAGACGCCTAGTTTAGGAGTTATAGCCATTTTAAAGTTTTGAATTTTCATTTTTTTGGTGCATAATATGACCCCCGCAGACGCCTAGTTTAGGAGTTATAGCCATTTTAAAGTTTTGAATTTTCATTTTTCTGGTGCATAATATGACCCCCGCAGACGCCTAGTTTAGGAGTTATAGCCATTTTAAGATTTTGAATTTTCATTTTTCTGGTGCATAATATGACCCCCGCAGACGCCTAGTTTAGGAGTTAAAGCCATTTTAAAGTTTTGAATTTTTATTTTTCTGGTGCATAATATGACCCCCGCAGACGCCTAGTTTAGGAGTTATAGCCATTTTAAGATTTTGAATTTTTTTTTCTGGTGCATAATATGACCCCCGCAGACGCCTAGTTTAGGAGTTATAGCCATTTTAAAGTTTTGAATTTTCATTTTTCTGGTGCATAATATGACCCCCGCAGACGCCTAGTTTAGGAGTTAAAGCCATTTTAAAGTTTTGAATTTTCATTTTTCTGGTGCATAATATGACCCCCGCAGACGCCTAGTTTAGGAGTTATAGCCATTTTAAGATTTTGAATTTTTTTTTCTGGTGCATAATATGACCCCCGCAGACGCCTAGTTTGGGAGTTATAGCCATTTTAAAGTTTTGAATTTCCATTTTTCTGGTGCATAATATGACCCCCGCAGACGTCTAGTTTAGGAGTTATAGCCATTTTAAAGTTTTGAATTTTCATTTTTCTTTTGCATAATATGACCCCCGCAGACGCCTAGTTTAGGAGTTATAGCCATTTTAAGATTTTGAATTTTCATTTTTCTGGTGCATAATATGACCCCCGCAGACGCCTAGTTTAGGAGTTATAGCCATTTTAAAGTTTTGAATTTTCATTTTTCTGGTGCATAATATGACCCCCGCAGACGCCTAGTTTAGGAGTTATAGCCATTTTAAAGTTTTGAATTTTCATTTTTCTGGTGCATAATATGACCCCGGCAGACGCATAGTTTAGGAGTTATAGCCATTTTAAAGTTTTGAATTTTCATTTTTTTGGTGCATAATATGACCCCCGCAGACGCCTAGTTTAGGAGTTATAGCCATTTTAAGATTTTGAATTTTCATTTTTCTGGTGCATAATATGACCCCCGCAGACGCCTAGTTTAGGAGTTATAGCCATTTTAAAGTTTTGATTTTTCATTTTTCTGGTGCATAATATGACCCCGGCAGACGCCTAGTTTAGGAGATATAGCCATTTTAAGATTTTAAATTTTCATTTTTCTGGTGAATAACATGACCCCCGCAGACGCCTAGTTTAGGAGTTATAGCCATTTTAAGATTTTGAATTTTTTTTTCTGGTGCATAATATGACCCCCGCAGACGCCTAGTTTAGGAGTTATAGCCATTTTAAAGTTTTGAATTTTCATTTTTCTGGTGCATAATATGACCCCCGCAGAGGCCTAGTTTAGGAGTTATAGCCATTTTAAAGTTTTGAATTTTCATTTTTCTGGTGCATAATATGACCCCCGCAGACGCCTAGTTTAGGAGTTATAGCCATTTTAAACTTTTGAATTTTCATTTTTCTGGTGCATAATATGACCCCGGCAGACGCCTAGTTTAGGAGTTATAGCCATTTTAAAGTTTTGAATTTTCATTTTTTTGGTGCATAATATGACCCCCGCAGACGCCTAGTTTAGGAGTTATAGCCATTTTAAAGTTTTGATTTTTCATTTTTCTGGTGCATAATATGACCCCGGCAGACGCCTAGTTTAGGAGATATAGCCATTTTAAGATTTTAAATTTTTTTTTCTGGTGCATAATATGACCCCCGCAGACGCCTAGTTTAGGAGTTATGGCCATTTTAAAGTTTTGAATTTTCATTTTTCTGGTGCATAATATGACCCCCGCAGACGCCTAGTTTAGGAGTTAAAGCCATTTTAAAGTTTTGAATTTTCATTTTTCTGGTGCATAGTATGACCCCCGCAGACGCCTAGTTTAGGAGTTATAGCCATTTTAAAGTTTTGAATTTCCATTTTTCTGGTGCATAATATGACCCCCGCAGACGCCTAGTTTAGGAGTTATAGCCATTTTAAAGTTTTGATTTTTCATTTTTCTGGTGCATAATATGACCCCCGCAGACGCCTAGTTTAGGAGTTATAGCCATTTTAAAGTTTTGATTTTGCATTTTTCTGGTGCATAATATGACCCCCGCAGACGCCTAGTTTAGGAGTTATAGCCATTTTAAAGTTTTGAATTTTCATTTTTCTGGTGCATAATATGACCCCTGCAGACGCCTAGTTTAGGAGTTATAGCCATTTTAAGATTTTGAATTTTTTTTTCTGGTGCATAATATGACCCCCGCAGACGCCTAGTTTAGGAGTTATAGCCATTTTAAAGTTTTGATTTTTCATTTTTCTGGTGCATAATATGATCCCCGCAGACGCCTAGTTTAGGAGTTATAGCCATTTTAAGATTTTGAATTTTCATTTTTCTGGTGCATAATATGACCCCCGCAGACGCCTAGTTTAGGAGTTATAGCCATTTTAAAGTTTTGAATTTTCATTTTTCTGGTGCATAATATGACCCCCGCAGACGCCTAGTTTAGGAGTTATAGCCATTTTAAAGTTTTGAATTTTCATTTTTCTGGTGCATAATATGACCGCTGCAGACGCCTAGGTTAGGAGTTATAGCCATTTTAAGATTTTGAATTTTTTTTTCTGGTGCATAATATGACCCCCGCAGACGCCTAGTTTAGGAGTTATAGCCATTTTAAAGTTTTGATTTTTCATTTTTCTGGTGCATAATATGACCCCCGCAGACGCCTAGTTTAGGAGTTATAGCCATTTTAAGATTTTGAATTTTCATTTTTCTGGTGCATAATATGACCCCCGCAGACGCCTAGTTTAGGAGTTATAGCCATTTTAAAGTTTTGAATTTTCATTTTTCTGGTGCATAATATGACCCCGGCAGACGCCTAGTTTAGGAGTTATAGCCATTTTAAAGTTTTGAATTTTCATTTTTTTGGTGCATAATATGACCCCCGCAGACGCCTAGTTTAGGAGTTATAGCCATTTTAAGATTTTGAATTTTCATTTTTCTGGTGCATAATATGACCCCCGCAGACGCCTAGTTTAGGAGTTATAGCCATTTTAAAGTTTTGATTTTTCATTTTTCTGGTGCATAATATGACTCCGGCAGACGCCTAGTTTAGGAGATATAGCCATTTTAAGATTTTAAATTTTCATTTTTCTGGTGAATAATATGACCCCCGCAGATGCCTAGTTTAGGAGTTATAGCCATTTTAAGATTTTGATTTTTCATTTTTCTGGTGCATAATATGACCCCCGCAGACGCCTAGTTTAGGAGTTATAGCCATTTTAAAGTTTTGATTTTTCATTTTTCTGGTGCATAATATGACCCCCGCAGACGCCTAGTTTAGGAGTTATAGCCATTTTAAGATTTTGAATTTTCATTTTTCTGGTGCATAATATGACCCCCGCAGACGCCTAGTTTAGGAGTTATAGCCATTTTAAAGTTTTGAATTTTCATTTTTCTGGTGCATAATATGACCCCGGCAGACGCCTAGTTTAGGAGTTATAGCCATTTTAAAGTTTTGAATTTTCATTTTTCTGGTGCATAATATGACCCCCGCAGACGCCTAGTTTAGGAGTTATAGCCATTTTAAAGTTTTGATTTTTCATTTTTCTGGTGCATAATATGAATCCGGCAGACGCCTAGTTTAGGAGATATAGCCATTTTAAGATTTTAAATTTTCATTTTTCTGGTGCATAATATGACCCCCGCAGACGCCTAGTTTAGGAGTTATGGCCATTTTAAAGTTTTGAATTTTCATTTTTCTGGTGCATAATATGACCCCCGCAGACGCCTAGTTTAGGAGTTAAAGCCATTTTAAAGTTTTGAATTTTCATTTTTCTGGTGCATAATATGACCCCCGCAGACGCCTAGTTTAGGAGTTATAGCCATTTTAAAGTTTTGATTTTGCATTTTTCTGGTGCATAATATGACCCCCGCAGACGCCTAGTTTAGGAGTTATAGCCATTTTAAAGTTTTGAATTTTCATTTTTCTGGTGCATAATATGACCCCTGCAGACGCCTAGTTTAGGAGTTATAGCCATTTTAAGATTTTGAATTTCTTTTTCTGGTGCATAATATGACCCCCGCAGACGCCTAGTTTAGGAGTTATAGAAATTTTAAAGTTTTGATTTTTCATTTTTCTGGTGCATAATATGATCCCCGCAGACGCCTAGTTTAGGAGTTATAGCCATTTTAAGATTTTGAATTTTCATTTTTCTGGTGCATAATATGACCCCCGCAGACGCCTAGTTTAGGAGTTATAGCCATTTTAAGATTTTGAATTTCTTTTTCTGGTGCATAATATGACCCCCGCAGACGCCTAGTTTAGGAGTTATAGAAATTTTAAAGTTTTGATTTTTCATTTTTCTGGTGCATAATATGATCCCCGCAGACGCCTAGTTTAGGAGTTATAGCCATTTTAAAGTTTTGAATTTTCATTTTTCTGGTGCATAATATGACCCCCGCAGACGCCTAGTTTAGGAGTTAAAGCCATTTTAAAATTTTGAATTTTCATTTTTCTGGTGCATAATATGACCCCCGCAGACGCCTAGTTTAGGAGTTATAGCCATTTTAAAGTTTTGAATTTTCATTTTTCTGGTGCATAATATGACCCCCGCAGACGCCTAGTTTAGGAGTTATAGCCATTTTAAGATTTTGAATTTTCATTTTTCTGGTGCATAATATGACCCCCGCAGACGCCTAGTTTAGGAGTTAAAGCCATTTTAAAGTTTTGAATTTTTATTTTTCTGGTGCATAATATGACCCCCGCAGACGCCTAGTTTAGGAGTTATAGCCATTTTAAGATTTTGAATTTTTTTTTCTGGTGCATAATATGACCCCCGCAGACGCCTAGTTTAGGAGTTATAGCCATTTTAAAGTTTTGAATTTTCATTTTTCTGGTGCATAATATGACCCCCGCAGACGCCTAGTTTAGGAGTTAAAGCCATTTTAAAGTTTTGAATTTTCATTTTTCTGGTGCATAATATGACCCCCGCAGACGCCTAGTTTAGGAGTTATAGCCATTTTAAGATTTTGAATTTTTTTTTCTGGTGCATAATATGACCCCCGCAGACGCCTAGTTTAGGAGTTATAGCCATTTTAAAGTTTTGAATTTCCATTTTTCTGGTGCATAATATGACCCCCGCAGACGTCTAGTTTAGGAGTTATAGCCATTTTAAAGTTTTGAATTTTCATTTTTCTTTTGCATAATATGACCCCCGCAGACGCCTAGTTTAGGAGTTATAGCCATTTTAAGATTTTGAATTTTCATTTTTCTGGTGCATAATATGACCCCCGCAGACGCCTAGTTTAGGAGTTATAGCCATTTTAAAGTTTTGAATTTTCATTTTTCTGGTGCATAATATGACCCCCGCAGACGCCTAGTTTAGGAGTTATAGCCATTTTAAAGTTTTGAATTTTCATTTTTCTGGTGCATAATATGACCCCGGCAGACGCATAGTTTAGGAGTTATAGCCATTTTAAAGTTTTGAATTTTCATTTTTTTGGTGCATAATATGACCCCCGCAGACGCCTAGTTTAGGAGTTATAGCCATTTTAAGATTTTGAATTTTCATTTTTCTGGTGCATAATATGACCCCCGCAGACGCCTAGTTTAGGAGTTATAGCCATTTTAAAGTTTTGATTTTTCATTTTTCTGGTGCATAATATGACCCCGGCAGACGCCTAGTTTAGGAGATATAGCCATTTTAAGATTTTAAATTTTCATTTTTCTGGTGAATAACATGACCCCCGCAGACGCCTAGTTTAGGAGTTATAGCCATTTTAAGATTTTGAATTTTTTTTTCTGGTGCATAATATGACCCCCGCAGACGCCTAGTTTAGGAGTTATAGCCATTTTAAAGTTTTGAATTTTCATTTTTCTGGTGCATAATATGACCCCCGCAGAGGCCTAGTTTAGGAGTTATAGCCATTTTAAAGTTTTGAATTTTCATTTTTCTGGTGCATAATATGACCCCCGCAGACGCCTAGTTTAGGAGTTATAGCCATTTTAAACTTTTGAATTTTCATTTTTCTGGTGCATAATATGACCCCGGCAGACGCCTAGTTTAGGAGTTATAGCCATTTTAAAGTTTTGAATTTTCATTTTTTTGGTGCATAATATGACCCCCGCAGACGCCTAGTTTAGGAGTTATAGCCATTTTAAAGTTTTGATTTTTCATTTTTCTGGTGCATAATATGACCCCGGCAGACGCCTAGTTTAGGAGATATAGCCATTTTAAGATTTTAAATTTTCATTTTTCTGGTGAATAATATGACCCCCGCAGACGCCTAGTTTAGGAGTTATAGCCATTTTAAGATTTTGAATTTTTTTTTCTGGTGCATAATATGACCCCCGCAGACGCCTAGTTTAGGAGTTATGGCCATTTTAAAGTTTTGAATTTTCATTTTTCTGGTGCATAATATGACCCCCGCAGACGCCTAGTTTAGGAGTTAAAGCCATTTTAAAGTTTTGAATTTTCATTTTTCTGGTGCATAATATGACCCCCGCAGACGCCTAGTTTAGGAGTTATAGCCATTTTAAAGTTTTGAATTTCCATTTTTCTGGTGCATAATATGACCCCCGCAGACGCCTAGTTTAGGAGTTATAGCCATTTTAAAGTTTTGATTTTTCATTTTTCTGGTGCATAATATGACCCCCGCAGACGCCTAGTTTAGGAGTTATAGCCATTTTAAAGTTTTGATTTTGCATTTTTCTGGTGCATAATATGACCCCCGCAGACGCCTAGTTTAGGAGTTATAGCCATTTTAAAGTTTTGAATTTTCATTTTTCTGGTGCATAATATGACCCCTGCAGACGCCTAGTTTAGGAGTTATAGCCATTTTAAGATTTTGAATTTTTTTTTCTGGTGCATAATATGACCCCCGCAGACGCCTAGTTTAGGAGTTATAGCCATTTTAAAGTTTTGATTTTTCATTTTTCTGGTGCATAATATGATCCCCGCAGACGCCTAGTTTAGGAGTTATAGCCATTTTAAGATTTTGAATTTTCATTTTTCTGGTGCATAATATGACCCCCGCAGACGCCTAGTTTAGGAGTTATAGCCATTTTAAGATTTTGAATTTTTTTTCTGGTGCATAATATGACCCCCGCAGACGCCTAGTTTAGGAGTTATAGCCATTTTAAAGTTTTGAATTTTCATTTTTCTGGTGCATAATATGACCGCTGCAGACGCCTAGGTTAGGAGTTATAGCCATTTTAAGATTTTGAATTTTTTTTTCTGGTGCATAATATGACCCCCGCAGACGCCTAGTTTAGGAGTTATAGCCATTTTAAAGTTTTGATTTTTCATTTTTCTGGTGCATAATATGACCCCCGCAGACGCCTAGTTTAGGAGTTATAGCCATTTTAAAGTTTTGAATTTTCATTTTTCTGGTGCATAATATGACCCCTGCAGACGCCTAGTTTAGGAGTTATAGCCATTTTAAGATTTTGAATTTTTTTTTCTGGTGCATAATATGACCCCCGCAGACGCCTAGTTTAGGAGTTATAGCCATTTTAAAGTTTTGATTTTTCATTTTTCTGGTGCATAATATGACCCCCGCAGACGCCTAGTTTAGGAGTTATAGCCATTTTAAGATTTTGAATTTTCATTTTTCTGGTGCATAATATGACCCCCGCAGACGCCTAGTTTAGGAGTTATAGCCATTTTAAAGTTTTGAATTTTCATTTTTCTGGTGCATAATATGACCCCGGCAGACGTCTAGTTTAGGAGTTATAGCCATTTTAAAGTTTTGAATTTTCATTTTTTTGGTGCATAATATGACCCCCGCAGACGCCTAGTTTAGGAGTTATAGCCATTTTAAGATTTTGAATTTTCATTTTTCTGGTGCATAATATGACCCCCGCAAACGCCTAGTTTAGGAGTTATAGCCATTTTAAAGTTTTGAATTTTCATTTTTCTGGTGCATAATATGACCCCGGCAGACGTCTAGTTTAGGAGTTATAGCCATTTTAAAGTTTTGATTTTTCATTTTTCTGGTGCATAATATGACTCCGGCAGACGCCTTATTTAGGAGATATAGCCATTTTAAGATTTTAAATTTTCATTTTTCTGGTGAATAATATGACCCCCGCAGATGCCTAGTTTAGGAGTTATAGCCATTTTAAGATTTTGATTTTTCATTTTTCTGGTGCATAATATGACCCCCGCAGACGCCTAGTTTAGGAGTTATAGCCATTTTAAAGTTTTGATTTTTCATTTTTCTGGTGCATAATATGACCCCCGCAGACGCCTAGTTTAGGAGTTATAGCCATTTTAAGATTTTGAATTTTCATTTTTCTGGTGCATAATATGACCCCCGCAAACGCCTAGTTTAGGAGTTATAGCCATTTTAAAGTTTTGAATTTTCATTTTTCTGGTGCATAATATGACCCCGGCAGACGCCTAGTTTAGGAGTTATAGCCATTTTAAAGTTTTGAATTTTCATTTTTCTGGTGCATAATATGACCCCCGCAGACGCCTAGTTTAGGAGTTATAGCCATTTTAAAGTTTTGATTTTTCATTTTTCTGGTGCATAATATGAATCCGGCAGACGCCTAGTTTAGGAGATATAGCCATTTTAAGATTTTAAATTTTCATTTTTCTGGTGCATAATATGACCCCCGCAGACGCCTAGTTTAGGAGTTATGGCCATTTTAAAGTTTTGAATTTTCATTTTTCTGGTGCATAATATGACCCCCGCAGACGCCTAGTTTAGGAGTTAAATCCATTTTAAAGTTTTGAATTTTCATTTTTCTGGTGCATAATATGACCCCCGCAGACGCCTAGTTTAGGAGTTATAGCCATTTTAAAGTTTTGATTTTGCATTTTTCTGGTGCATAATATGACCCCCGCAGACGCCTAGTTTAGGAGTTATAGCCATTTTAAAGTTTTGAATTTTCATTTTTCTGGTTCATAATATGACCCCTGCAGACGCCTAGTTTAGGAGTTATAGCCATTTTAAGATTTTGAATTTCTTTTTCTGGTGCATAATATGACCCCCGCAGACGCCTAGTTTAGGAGTTATAGAAATTTTAAAGTTTTGATTTTTCATTTTTCTGGTGCATAATATGATCCCCGCAGACGCCTAGTTTAGGAGTTATAGCCATTTTAAGATTTTGAATTTTCATTTTTCTGGTGCATAATATGACCCCCGCAGACGCCTAGTTTAGGAGTTATAGCCATTTTAAAGTTTTGAATTTTCATTTTTCTGGTGCATAATATGACCCCCGCAGACGCCTAGTTTAGGAGTTATAGCCATTTTAAAGTTTTGAATTTTCATTTTTCTGGTGCATAATATGACCCCTGCAGACGCCTAGGTTAGGAGTTATAGCCATTTTAAGATTTTGAATTTTTTTTTCTGGTGCATAATATGACCCCCGCAGACGCCTAGTTTAGGAGTTATAGCCATTTTAAAGTTTTGATTTTTCATTTTTCTGGTGCATAATATGACCCCCGCAGACGCCTAGTTTAGGAGTTATAGCCATTTTAAAGTTTTGAATTTTCATTTTTCTGGTGCATAATATGACCCCTGCAGACGCCTAGTTTAGGAGTTATAGCCATTTTAAGATTTTGAATTTTTTTTTCTGGTGCATAATATGACCCCCGCAGACGCCTAGCTTATGAGTTATAGCCATTTTAAAGTTTTGATTTTTCATTTTTCTGGTGCATAATATGACCCCCGCAGACGCCTAGTTTAGGAGTTATAGCCATTTTAAGATTTTGAATTTTCATTTTTCTGGTGCATAATATGACCCCCGCAGACGCCTAGTTTAGGAGTTATAGCCATTTTAAAGTTTTGAATTTTCATTTTTCTGGTGCATAATATGACCCCGGCAGACGCCTAGTTTAGGAGTTATAGCCATTTTAAAGTTTTGAATTTTCATTTTTTTGGTGCATAATATGACCCCCGCAAACGCCTAGTTTAGGAGTTATAGCCATTTTAAGATTTTGAATTTTCATTTTTCTGGTGCATAATATGACCCCCGCAGACGCCTAGTTTAGGAGTTATAGCCATTTTAAAGTTTTCATTTTTCATTTTTCTGGTGCATAATATGACTCCGGCAGACGCCTAGTTTAGGAGATATAGCCATTTTAAGATTTTAAATTTTCATTTTTCTGGTGAATAATATGACCCCCGCAGATGCCTAGTTTAGGAGTTATAGCCATTTTAAGATTTTGATTTTTCATTCTTCTGGTGCATAATATGACCCCCGCAGACGCCTAGTTTAGGAGTTATAGCCATTTTAAGATTTTGAATTTTCATTTTTCTGGTGCATAATATGACCCCCGCAGACGCCTAGTTTAGGAGTTATAGCCATTTTAAAGTTTTGATTTTTCATTTTTCTGGTGCATAATATGACCCCGCAGACGCCTAGTTTAGGAGTTATAGCCATTTTAAGATTTTGAATTTTCATTTTTCTGGTGCATAATATGACCCCCGCAGACGCCTAGTTTAGGAGTTATAGCCATTTTAAAGTTTTGAATTTTCATTTTTCTGGTGCATAATATGACCCCCGCAGACGCCTAGTTTAGGAGTTATAGCCATTTTAAAGTTTTGAATTTTCATTTTTTTGGTGCATAATATGACCCCGGCAGACGCCTAGTTTAGGAGTTATAGCCATTTTAAGATTCAGAATTTTTTTTTCTGGTGCATAATATGACCCCCGCAGACGCCTAGTTTAGGAGTTATAGCCATTTTAAAGTTTTGAATTTCCATTTTTCTGGTGCATAATATGACCCCCGCAGACGCCTAGTTAAGGAGTTATAGCCATTTTAAGATTTTGAATTTTCATTTTTTTGGTGCATAATATGACCCCCGCAGACGCCTAGTTTAGGAGTTATAGCCATTTTAAAGTTTTGAATTTTCATTTTTCTGGTGCATAATATGACCCCGGCAGACGCCTAGTTTAGGAGTTATAGCCATTTTAAAGTTTTGAATTTTCATTTTTCTGGTGCATAATATGACCCCCGCAGACGCCTAGTTTAGGAGTTATAGCCATTTTAAAGTTTTGAATTTTCATTTTTCTGGTGCATAATATGACCTCTGCAGACGCCTAGTTTAGGAGTTATAGCCATTTTAAGATTTTGAATTTTTTTTTCTGGTGCATAATATGACCCCCGCAGACGCCTAGTTTAGGAGTTATAGCCATTTTAAAGTTTTGAATTTTCATTTTTCTGGTGCATAATATGACCCCCGCAGACGCCTAGTTTAGGAGTTATAGCCATTTTAAAGTTTTGAATTTTCATTTTTCTGGTGCATAATATGACCCCGGCAGACGCCTAGTTTAGGAGTTATAGCCATTTTAAAGTTTTGAATTTTCATTTTTTTGGTGCATAATATGACCCCCGCAGACGCCTAGTTTAGGAGTTATAGCCATTTTAAAGTTTTGATTTTTCATTTTTCTGGTGCATAATATGACCCCGGCAGACGCCTAGTTTAGGAGATATAGCCATTTTAAGATTTTAAATTTTCATTTTTCTGGTGAATAATATGACCCCCGCAGACGCCTAGTTTAGGAGTTATAGCCATTTTAAGATTTTGAATTTTTTTTTCTGGTGCATAATATGACCCCCGCAGACGCCTAGTTTAGGAGTTATGGCCATTTTAAAGTTTTGAATTTTCATTTTTCTGGTGCATAAAATGACCCCCGCAGACGCCTAGTTTAGGAGTTAAAGCCATTTTAAAGTTTTGAATTTTCATTTTTCTGGTGGATAATATGACCCCCGCAGACGCCTAGTTTAGGAGTTATAGCCATTTTAAAGTTTTGAATTTCCATTTTTCTGGTGCATAATATGACCCCCGCAGACGTCTAGTTTAGGAGTTATAGCCATTTTAAAGTTTTGAATTTTCATTTTTCTGGTGCATAATATGACCCCCGCAGACGCCTAGTTTAGGAGTTATAGCCATTTTAAAGTTTTGATTTTGCATTTTTCTGGTGCATAATATGACCCCCGCAGACGCCTAGTTTAGGAGTTATAGCCATTTTAAAGTTTTGAATTTTCATTTTTCTGGTGCATAATATGACCCCTGCAGACGCCTAGTTTAGGAGTTATAGCCATTTTAAGATTTTGAATTTTTTTTTCTGGTGCATAATATGACCCCCGCAGACGCCTAGTTTAGGAGTTATAGCCATTTTAAAGTTTTGATTTTTCATTTTTCTGGTGCATAATATGATCCCCGCAGACGCCTAGTTTAGGAGTTATAGCCATTTTAAGATTTTGAATTTTCATTTTTCTGGTGCATAATATGACCCCCGCAGACGCCTAGTTTAGGAGTTATAGCCATTTTAAAGTTTTGAATTTTCATTTTTCTGGTGCATAATATGACCCCCGCAGACGCCTAGTTTAGGAGTTATAGCCATTTTAAAGTTTTGAATTTTCATTTTTCTGGTGCATAATATGACCCCTGCAGACGCCTAGGTTAGGAGTTATAGCCATTTTAAAGTTTTGATTTTTCATTTTTCTGGTGCATAATATGACCCCCGCAGACGCCTAGTTTAGGAGTTATAGCCATTTTAAAGTTTTGAATTTTCATTTTTCTGGTGCATAATATGACCCCTGCAGACGCCTAGTTTAGGAGTTATAGCCATTTTAAGATTTTGAATTTTTTTTTCTGGTGCATAATATGACCCCCGCAGACGCCTAGTTTAGGAGTTATAGCCATTTTAAAGTTTTGATTTTTCATTTTTCTGGTGCATAATATGACCCCCGCAGACGCCTAGTTTAGGAGTTATAGCCATTTTAAGATTTTGAATTTTCATTTTTCTGGTGCATAATATGACCCCCGCAGACGCCTAGTTTAGGAGTTATAGCCATTTTAAAGTTTTGAATTTTCATTTTTCTGGTGCATAATATGACCCCGGCAGACGCCTAGTTTAGGAGTTATAGCCATTTTAAGATTTTGAATTTTCATTTTTCTGGTGCATAATATGACCCCCGCAGACGCCTAGTTTAGGAGTTATAGCCATTTTAAAGTTTTGAATTTTCATTTTTCTGGTGCATAATATGACCCCCGCAGACGCCTAGTTTAGGAGTTATAGCCATTTTAAAGTTTTGATTTTTCATTTTTCTGGTGCATAATATGACCCCCGCAGACGCCTAGTTTAGGAGTTATAGCCATCTTAAAGTTTTGAATTTTCATTTTTTTGGTGCATAATATGACCCCCGCAGACGCCTAGTTTAGGAGTTATAGCCATTTTAAGATTTTGAATTTTCATTTTTCTGGTGCATAATATGACCCCCGCAGACGCCTAGTTTAGGAGTTATAGCCATTTTAAAGTTTTGAATTTTCATTTTTCTGGTGCATAATATGACCCCCGCAGACGCCTAGTTTAGGAGTTATAGCCATTTTAAAGTTTTGAATTTTCATTTTTCTGGTGCATAATATGACCCCTGCAGACGCCTAGGTTAGGAGTTATAGCCATTTTAAGATTTTGAATTTTTTTTTCTGGTGCATAATATGACCCCCGCAGACGCCTAGTTTAGGAGTTATAGCCATTTTAAAGTTTTGATTTTTCATTTTTCTGGTGCATAATATGACCCCCGCAGACGCCTAGTTTAGGAGTTATAGCCATCTTAAAGTTTTGAATTTTCATTTTTTTGGTGCATAATATGACCCCCGCAGACGCCTAGTTTAGGAGTTATACCCATTTTAAGATTTTGAATTTTCATTTTTCTGGTGCATAATATGACCCCCGCAGACGCCTAGTTTAGGAGTTATAGCCATTTTAAAGTTTTGATTTTTCATTTTTCTGGTGCATAATATGACTCCGGCAGACGCCTAGTTTAGGAGATATAGCCATTTTAAGATTTTAAATTTTCATTTTTCTGGTGAATAATATGACCCCCGCAGATGCCTAGTTTAGGAGTTATAGCCATTTTAAGATTTTGATTTTTCATTTTTCTGGTGCATAATATGACCCCCGCAGACGCCTAGTTTAGGAGTTATAGCCATTTTAAGATTTTGAATTTTCATTTTTCTGGTGCATAATATGACCCCCGCAGACGCCTAGTTTAGGAGTTATAGCCATTTTAAAGTTTTGATTTTTCATTTTTCTGGTGCATAATATGACCCCCGCAGACGCCTAGTTTAGGAGTTATAGCCATTTTAAGATTTTGAATTTTCATTTTTCTGGTGCATAATATGACCCCCGCAGACGCCTAGTTTAGGAGTTATAGCCATTTTAAAGTTTTGAATTTTCATTTTTCTGGTGCATAATATGACCCCCGCAGACGCCTAGTTTAGGAGTTATAGCCATTTTAAAGTTTTGAATTTTCATTTTTTTGGTGCATAATATGACCCCGGCAGACGCCTAGTTTAGGAGTTATAGCCATTTTAAAGTTTTGAATTTTCATTTTTTTGGTGCATAATATGACCCCCGCAGACGCCTAGTTTAGGAGTTATAGCCATTTTAAGATTCTGAATTATTTTTTCTGGTGCATAATATGACCCCCGCAGACGCCTAGTTTAGGAGTTATAGCCATTTTAAAGTTTTGAATTTTCATTTTTCTGGTGCATAATATGACCCCCGCAGACGCCTAGTTTAGGAGTTATAGCCATTTTAAAGTTTTGAATTTTCATTTTTCTGGTGCATAATATGACCCCCGCAGACGCCTAGTTTAGGAGTTATAGCCATTTTAAAGTTTTGAATTTTCATTTTTTTGGTGCATAATATGACCCCGGCAGACGCCTAGTTTAGGAGTTATAGCCATTTTAAAGTTTTGAATTTTCATTTTTCTGGTGCATAATATGACCCCCGCAGACGCCTAGTTTAGGAGTTATAGCCATTTTAAAGTTTTGAATTTTCATTTTTCTGGTGCATAATATGACCCCGGCAGACGCCTAGTTTAGGAGTTATAGCCATTTTAAAGTTTTGAATTTTCATTTTTTTGGTGCATAATATGACCCCCGCAGACGCCTAGTTTAGGAGTTACAGCCATTTTAAAGTTTTGAATTTTCATTTTTCTGGTGCATAATATGACCTCTGCAGACGCCTAGTTTAGGAGTTATAGCCATTTTAAAATTTTGAATTTTTTTTTCTGGTGCATAATATGACCCCCGCAGACGCCTAGTTAAGGAGTTATAGCCATTTTAAAGTTTTGAATTTTCATTTTTCTGGTGCATAATATGACCCCCGCAGACGCCTAGTTTAGGAGTTATAGCCATTTTAAAGTTTTGATTTTTGATTTTTCTGGTGCATAATATGACCCCGGCAGACGCCTAGTTTAGGAGTTATAGCCATTTTAAAGTTTTGAATTTTCATTTTTCTGGTGCATAATATGACCCCCGCAGACGCCTAGTTTAGGAGTTATAGCCATTTTAAAGTTTTGAATTTTCATTTTTCTGGTGCATAATATGACCCCCGCAGACGCCTAGTTTAGGAGTTATAGCCATTTTAAAGTTTTGAATTTTCATTTTTCTGGTGCATAATATGACCCCCACAGACGCCTAGTTTAGGAGTTATAGCCATTTTAAAGTTTTGAATTTTAATTTTTCTGGTGCATAATATGACCCCCGCAGACGCCTAATTTAGGAGTTATAGCCATTTTAAAGTTTTGAATTTTAATTTTTCTGGTGCATAATATGACCCCCGCAGACGCCTAGTTTAGGAGTTATAGCCGTTTTAAAGTTTTGAATTTTCATCTTTCTGGTGCATAATATGACCCCCGCAGACGCCTAGTTTAGGAGTTATAGCCATTTTAAAGTTTTGAATTTTCATTTTTCTGGTGCATAATATGACCCCCGCAGACGCCTAGTTTAGGAGTTAAAGCCATTTTAAAGTTTTGAATTTTCATTTTTCTGGTGCATAATATGACCCCCGCAGACGCCTAGTTTAGGAGTTATAGCCATTTTAAGATTTTGAATTTTTTTTTCTGGTGCATAATATGACCCCCGCAGACGCCTAGTTTAGGAGTTATAGCCATTTTAAAGTTTTGAATTTTCATCTTTCTGGTGCATAATATGACCCCCGCAGACGCCTAGTTTAGGAGTTATAGCCATTTTAAGATTTTGAATTTTTTTTTCTGGTGCATAATATGACCCCCGCAGACGCCTAGTTTAGGAGTTATAGCCATTTTAAAGTTTTGATTTTTCATTTTTCTGGTGCATAATATGACCCCAGCAGACGCCTAGTTTAGGAGTTATAGCCATTTTAAAGTTTTGAATTTTCATTTTTCTGGTGCATAATATGACCCCTGCAGACGCCTAGTTTAGGAGTTATAGCCATTTTAAGATTTTGAATTTTTTTTTCTGGTGCATAATATGACCCCCGCAGACGCCTAGTTTAGGAGTTATAGCCATTTTAAAGTTTTGATTTTTCATTTTTCTGGTGCATAATATGACCCCCGCAGACGCCTAGTTTAGGAGTTATAGCCATTTTAAGATTTTGAATTTTCATTTTTCTGGTGCATAATATGACCCCCGCAGACGCCTAGTTTAGGAGTTATAGCCATTTTAAAGTTTTGATTTTTCATTTTTCTGGTGCATAATATGATCCCCGCAGACGCCTAGTTTAGGAGTTATAGCCATTTTAAGATTTTGAATTTTCATTTTTCTGGTGCATAATATGACCCCCGCAGACGCCTAGTTTAGGAGTTATAGCCATTTTAAAGTTTTGAATTTTCATTTTTCTGGTGCATAATATGACCCCCGCAGACGCCTAGTTTAGGAGTTATAGCCATTTTAAAGTTTTGAATTTTCATTTTTCTGGTGCATAATATGACCCCTGCAGACGCCTAGGTTAGGAGTTATAGCCATTTTAAGATTTTGAATTTTTTTTTCTGGTGCATAATATGACCCCCGCAGACGCCTAGTTTAGGAGTTATAGCCATTTTAAGATTTTGAATTTTCATTTTTCTGGTGCATAATATGACCCCCGCAGACGCCTAGTTTAGGAGTTATAGCCATTTTAAAGTTTTGAATTTTCATTTTTCTGGTGCATAATATGACCCCCGCAGACGCCTAGTTTAGGAGTTATAGCCATTTTAAAGTTTTGATTTTTCATTTTTCTGGTGCATAATATGACCCCCGCAGACGCCTAGTTTAGGAGTTATAGCCATCTTAAAGTTTTGAATTTTCATTTTTTTGGTGCATAATATGACCCCCGCAGACGCCTAGTTTAGGAGTTATAGCCATTTTAAGATTTTGAATTTTCATTTTTCTGGTGCATAATATGACCCCCGCAGACGCCTAGTTTAGGAGTTATAGCCATTTTAAAGTTTTGAATTTTCATTTTTCTGGTGCATAATATGACCCCCGCAGACGCCTAGTTTAGGAGTTATAGCCATTTTAAAGTTTTGAATTTTCATTTTTCTGGTGCATAATATGACCCCCGCAGACGCCTAGTTTAGGAGTTATAGCCATTTTAAAGTTTTGAATTTTCATTTTTCTGGTGCATAATATGACCCCTGCAGACGCCTAGGTTAGGAGTTATAGCCATTTTAAGATTTTGAATTTTTTTTTCTGGTGCATAATATGACCCCCGCAGACGCCTAGTTTAGGAGTTATAGCCATTTTAAAGTTTTGATTTTTCATTTTTCTGGTGCATAATATGACCCCCGCAGACGCCTAGTTTAGGAGTTATAGCCATCTTAAAGTTTTGAATTTTCATTTTTTTGGTGCATAATATGACCCCCGCAGACGCCTAGTTTAGGAGTTATAGCCATTTTAAGATTTTGAATTTTCATTTTTCTGGTGCATAATATGACCCCCGCAGACGCCTAGTTTAGGAGTTATAGCCATTTTAAAGTTTTGATTTTTCATTTTTCTGGTGCATAATATGACTCCGGCAGACGCCTAGTTTAGGAGATATAGCCATTTTAAGATTTTAAATTTTCATTTTTCTGGTGAATAATATGACCCCCGCAGATGCCTAGTTTAGGAGTTATAGCCATTTTAAGATTTTGATTTTTCATTTTTCTGGTGCATAATATGACCCCCGCAGACGCCTAGTTTAGGAGTTATAGCCATTTTAAGATTTTGAATTTTCATTTTTCTGGTGCATAATATGACCCCCGCAGACGCCTAGTTTAGGAGTTATAGCCATTTTAAAGTTTTGATTTTTCATTTTTCTGGTGCATAATATGACCCCGGCAGACGCCTAGTTTAGGAGTTATAGCCATTTTAAAGTTTTGAATTTTCATTTTTTTGGTGCATAATATGACCCCCGCAGACGCCTAGTTTAGGAGTTATAGCCATTTTAAGATTCTGAATTTTTTTTTCTGGTGCATAATATGACCCCCGCAGACGCCTAGTTTAGGAGTTATAGCCATTTTAAAGTTTTGAATTTTCATTTTTCTGGTGCATAATATGACCCCCGCAGACGCCTAGTTTAGGAGTTATAGCCATTTTAAAGTTTTGAATTTTCATTTTTCTGGTGCATAATATGACCCCCGCAGACGCCTAGTTTAGGAGTTATAGCCATTTTAAAGTTTTGAATTTTCATTTTTTTGGTGCATAATATGACCCCGGCAGACGCCTAGTTTAGGAGTTATAGCCATTTTAAAGTTTTGAATTTTCATTTTTCTGGTGCATAATATGACCCCCGCAGACGCCTAGTTTAGGAGTTATAGCCATTTTAAAGTTTTGAATTTTCATTTTTCTGGTGCATAATATGACCCCGGCAGACGCCTAGTTTAGGAGTTATAGCCATTTTAAAGTTTTGAATTTTCATTTTTTTGGTGCATAATATGACCCCCGCAGACGCCTAGTTTAGGAGTTATAGCAATTTTAAGATTCTGAATTTTTTTTTCTGGTGCATAATATGACCCCCGCAGACGCCTAGTTTAGGAGTTATAGCCATTTTAAAGTTTTGAATTTTCATTTTTCTGGTGCATAATATGACCCCCGCAGACGCCTAGTTTAGGAGTTATAGCCATTTTAAAGTTTTGAATTTTCATTTTTCTGGTGCATAATATGACCCCGGCAGACGCCTAGTTTAGGAGTTATAGCCATTTTAAAGTTTTGAATTTTCATTTTTTTGGTGCATAATATGACCCCCGCAGACGCCTAGTTTAGGAGTTATAGCAATTTTAAGATTCTGAATTTTTTTTTCTGGTGCATAATATGACCCCCGCAGACGCCTAGTTAAGGAGTTATAGCCATTTTAAAGTTTTGAATTTTCATTTTTCTGGTGCATAATATGACCCCCGCAGACGCCTAGTTTAGGAGTTATAGCCATTTTAAAGTTTTGATTTTTGATTTTTCTGGTGCATAATATGACCCCGGCAGACGCCTAGTTTAGGAGTTATAGCCATTTTAAAGTTTTGAATTTTCATTTTTCTGGTGCATAATATGACCCCCGCAGACGCCTAGTTTAGGAGTTATAGCCATTTTAAAGTTTTGAATTTTCATTTTTCTGGTGCATAATATGACCCCCGCAGACGCCTAGTTTAGGAGTTATAGCCATTTTAAAGTTTTGAATTTTCATTTTTCTGGTGCATAATATGACCCCCACAGACGCCTAGTTTAGGAGTTATAGCCATTTTAAAGTTTTGAATTTTAATTTTTCTGGTGCATAATATGACCCCCGCAGACGCCTAATTTAGGAGTTATAGCCATTTTAAAGTTTTGAATTTTAATTTTTCTGGTGCATAATATGACCCCCGCAGACGCCTAGTTTAGGAGTTATAGCCGTTTTAAAGTTTTGAATTTTCATCTTTCTGGTGCATAATATGACCCCCGCAGACGCCTAGTTTAGGAGTTATAGCCATTTTAAAGTTTTGAATTTTCATTTTTCTGGTGCATAATATGACCCCCGCAGACGCCTAGTTTAGGAGTTATAGCCATTTTAAGATTTTGAATTTTCATCTTTCTGGTGCATAATATGACCCCCGCAGACGCCTAATTTAGGAGTTATAGCCATTTTAAAGTTTTGAATTTTCATTTTTCTGGTGCATAATATGACCCCCGCAGACGCCTAGTTTAGGAGTTATAGCCATTTTAAAGTTTTGAATTTTCATTTTTCTGGTGCATAATATGACCCCGGCAGACGCCTAGTTTAGGAGTTATAGCCATTTTAAAGTTTTGAATTTTCATTTTTTTGGTGCATAATATGACCCCCGCAGACGCCTAGTTTAGGAGTTATAGCAATTTTAAGATTCTGAATTTTTTTTTCTGGTGCATAATATGACCCCCGCAGACGCCTAGTTAAGGAGTTATAGCCATTTTAAAGTTTTGAATTTTCATTTTTCTGGTGCATAATATGACCCCCGCAGACGCCTAGTTTAGGAGTTATAGCCATTTTAAAGTTTTGATTTTTGATTTTTCTGGTGCATAATATGACCCCGGCAGACGCCTAGTTTAGGAGTTATAGCCATTTTAAAGTTTTGAATTTTCATTTTTCTGGTGCATAATATGACCCCCGCAGACGCCTAGTTTAGGAGTTATAGCCATTTTAAAGTTTTGAATTTTCATTTTTCTGGTGCATAATATGACCCCCGCAGACGCCTAGTTTAGGAGTTATAGCCATTTTAAAGTTTTGAATTTTCATTTTTCTGGTGCATAATATGACCCCCACAGACGCCTAGTTTAGGAGTTATAGCCATTTTAAAGTTTTGAATTTTAATTTTTCTGGTGCATAATATGACCCCCGCAGACGCCTAATTTAGGAGTTATAGCCATTTTAAAGTTTTGAATTTTAATTTTTCTGGTGCATAATATGACCCCCGCAGACGCCTAGTTTAGGAGTTATAGCCGTTTTAAAGTTTTGAATTTTCATCTTTCTGGTGCATAATATGACCCCCGCAGACGCCTAGTTTAGGAGTTATAGCCATTTTAAAGTTTTGAATTTTCATTTTTCTGGTGCATAATATGACCCCCGCAGACGCCTAGTTTAGGAGTTATAGCCATTTTAAGATTTTGAATTTTCATCTTTCTGGTGCATAATATGACCCCCGCAGACGCCTAATTTAGGAGTTATAGCCATTTTAAAGTTTTGAATTTTCATTTTTCTGGTGCATAATATGACCCCCGCAGACGCCTAGTTTAGGAGTTATAGCCATTTTAAAGTTTTGAATTTTCATTTTTCTGGTGCATAATATGACCCCGGCAGACGCCTAGTTTAGGAGTTATAGCCATTTTAAAGTTTTGAATTTTCATTTTTTTGGTGCATAATATGACCCCCGCAGACGCCTAGTTTAGGAGTTATAGCAATTTTAAGATTCTGAATTTTTTTTTCTGGTGCATAATATGACCCCCGCAGACGCCTAGTTTAGGAGTTATAGCCATTTTAAAGTTTTGAATTTTCATTTTTCTGGTGCATAATATGACCCCCGCAGACGCCTAGTTTAGGAGTTATAGCCATTTTAAAGTTTTGAATTTTCATTTTTCTGGTGCATAATATGACCTCTGCAGACGCCTAGTTTAGGAGTTATAGCCATTTTAAGATTTTGAATTTTTTTTTCTGGTGCATAATATGACCCCCGCAGACGCCTAGTTAAGGAGTTATAGCCATTTTAAAGTTTTGAATTTTCATTTTTCTGGTGCATAATATGACCCCCGCAGACGCCTAGTTTAGGAGTTATAGCCATTTTAAAGTTTTGATTTTTGATTTTTCTGGTGCATAATATGACCCCGGCAGACGCCTAGTTTAGGAGTTATAGCCATTTTAAAGTTTTGAATTTTCATTTTTCTGGTGCATAATATGACCCCCGCAGACGCCTAGTTTAGGAGTTATAGCCATTTTAAAGTTTTGAATTTTCATTTTTCTGGTGCATAATATGACCCCCGCAGACGCCTAGTTTAGGAGTTATAGCCATTTTAAAGTTTTGAATTTTCATTTTTCTGGTGCATAATATGACCCCCACAGACGCCTAGTTTAGGAGTTATAGCCATTTTAAAGTTTTGAATTTTAATTTTTCTGGTGCATAATATGACCCCCGCAGACGCCTAATTTAGGAGTTATAGCCATTTTAAAGTTTTGAATTTTAATTTTTCTGGTGCATAATATGACCCCCGCAGACGCCTAGTTTAGGAGTTATAGCCGTTTTAAAGTTTTGAATTTTCATCTTTCTGGTGCATAATATGACCCCCGCAGACGCCTAGTTTAGGAGTTATAGCCATTTTAAAGTTTTGAATTTTCATCTTTCTGGTGCATAATATGACCCCCGCAGACGCCTAGTTTAGGAGTTATAGCCATTTTAAGATTTTGAATTTTTTTTTCTGGTGCATAATATGACCCCCGCAGACGCCTAGTTTAGGAGTTATAGCCATTTTAAAGTTTTGATTTTTCATTTTTCTGGTGCATAATATGACCCCCGCAGACGCCTAGTTTAGGAGTTATAGCCATTTTAAAGTTTTGAATTTTCATTTTTCTGGTGCATAATATGACCCCTGCAGACGCCTAGTTTAGGAGTTATAGCCATTTTAAGATTTTGAATTTTTTTTTCTGGTGCATAATATGACCCCCGCAGACGCCTAGTTTAGGAGTTATAGCCATTTTAAAGTTTTGATTTTTCATTTTTCTGGTGCATAATATGACCCCCGCAGACGCCTAGTTTAGGAGTTATAGCCATTTTAAGATTTTGAATTTTCATTTTTCTGGTGCATAATATGACCCCCGCAGACGCCTAGTTTAGGAGTTATAGCCATTTTAAAGTTTTGATTTTTCATTTTTCTGGTGCATAATATGATCCCCGCAGACGCCTAGTTTAGGAGTTATAGCCATTTTAAGATTTTGAATTTTCATTTTTCTGGTGCATAATATGACCCCCGCAGACGCCTAGTTTAGGAGTTATAGCCATTTTAAAGTTTTGAATTTTCATTTTTCTGGTGCATAATATGACCCCCGCAGACGCCTAGTTTAGGAGTTATAGCCATTTTAAAGTTTTGAATTTTCATTTTTCTGGTGCATAATATGACCCCTGCAGACGCCTAGGTTAGGAGTTATAGCCATTTTAAGATTTTGAATTTTTTTTTCTGGTGCATAATATGACCCCCGCAGACGCCTAGTTTAGGAGTTATAGCCATTTTAAAGTTTTGATTTTTCATTTTTCTGGTGCATAATATGACCCCCGCAGACGCCTAGTTTAGGAGTTATAGCCATTTTAAAGTTTTGATTTTGCATTTTTCTGGTGCATAATATGACCCCCGCAGACGCCTAGTTTAGGAGTTATAGCCATTTTAAGATTCTGAATTTTTTTTTCTGGTGCATAATATGACCCCCGCAGACGCCTAGTTTAGGAGTTATAGCCATTTTAAAGTTTTGAATTTCCATTTTTCTGGTGCATAATATGACCCCCGCAGACGTCTAGTTTAGGAGTTATAGCCATTTTAAAGTTTTGAATTTTCATTTTTCTGGTGCATAATATGACCCCCGCAGACGCCTAGTTTAGGAGTTATAGCCATTTTAAAGTTTTGAATTTTCATTTTTCTGGTGCATAATATGACCCCTGCAGACGCCTAGGTTAGGAGTTATAGCCATTTTAAGATTTTGAATTTTTTTTTCTGGTGCATAATATGACCCCCGCAGACGCCTAGTTTAGGAGTTATAGCCATTTTAAAGTTTTGATTTTTCATTTTTCTGGTGCATAATATGACCCCCGCAGACGCCTAGTTTAGGAGTTATAGCCATTTTAAAGTTTTGAATTTTCATTTTTCTGGTGCATAATATGACCCCCGCAGACGCCTAGTTTAGGAGTTATAGCCATTTTAAGATTCTGAATTTTTTTTTCTGGTGCATATTATGACCCCCGCAGACGCCTAGTTTAGGAGTTATAGCCATTTTAAAGTTTTGAATTTTCATTTTTTTGGTGCATAATATGACCCCCGCAGACGCCTAGTTTAGAAGTTATAGCCATTTTAAGATTCTGAATTTTTTTTTCTGGTGCATAATATGACCCCCGCAGACGCCTAGTTTAGGAGTTATAGCCATTTTAAAGTTTTGAATTTTCATTTTTCTGGTGCATAATATGACCCCCGCAGACGCCTAGTTTAGGAGTTATAGCCATTTTAAAGTTTTGATTTTGCATTTTTCTGGTGCATAATATGACCCCCGCAGACGCCTAGTTTAGGAGTTATAGCCATTTTAAAGTTTTGAATTTTCATTTTTCTGGTGCATAATATGACCCCTGCAGACGCCTAGTTTAGGAGTTATAGCCATTTTAAGATTTTGAATTTTTTTTTCTGGTGCATAATATGACCCCCGCAGACGCCTAGTTTAGGAGTTACAGCCATTTTAAAGTTTTGATTTTTCATTTTTCTGGTGCATAATATGATCCCCGCAGACGCCTAGTTTAGGAGTTATAGCCATTTTAAGATTTTGAATTTTCATTTTTCTGGTGCATAATATGACCCCCGCAGACGCCTAGTTTAGGAGTTATAGCCATTTTAAAGTTTTGAATTTTCATTTTTCTGGTGCATAATATGACCCCCGCAGACGCCTAGTTTAGGAATTATAGCCATTTTAAAGTTTTGAATTTTCATTTTTCTGGTGCATAATATGACCCCTGCAGACGCCTAGGTTAGGAGTTATAGCCATTTTAAGATTTTGAATTTTTTTTTCTGGTGCATAATATGACCCCCGCAGACCTAGTTTAGGAGTTATAGCCATTTTAAAGTTTTGATTTTTCATTTTTCTGGTGCATAATATGACCCCCGCAGACGCCTAGTTTAGGAGTTATAGCCATTTTAAAGTTTTGAATTTTCATTTTTCTGGTGCATAATATGACCCCTGCAGACGCCTAGTTTAGGAGTTATAGCCATTTTAAGATTTTGAATTTTTTTTTCTGGTGCATAATATGACCCCCGCAGACGCCTAGTTTAGGAGTTATAGCCATTTTAAAGTTTTGATTTTTCATTTTTCTGGTGCATAATATGACCCCCGCAGACGCCTAGTTTAGGAGTTATAGCCATTTTAAGATTTTGAATTTTCATTTTTCTGGTGCATAATATGACCCCGCAGACGCCTAGTTTAGGAGTTATAGCCATTTTAAAGTTTTGAATTTTCATTTTTCTGGTGCATAATATGACCCCCGCAGACGCCTAGTTTAGGAGTTATAGCCATTTTAAAGTTTTGAATTTTCATTTTTTTGGTGCATAATATGACCCCGGCAGACGCCTAGTTTAGGAGTTATAGCCATTTTAAAGTTTTGAATTTTCATTTTTTTGGTGCATAATATGACCCCCGCAGACGCCTAGTTTAGGAGTTATAGCCATTTTAAGATTTTGAATTTTCATTTTTCTGGTGCATAATATGACCCCCGCAGACGCCTAGTTTAGGAGTTATAGCCATTTTAAAGTTTTGAATTTTCATTTTTCTGGTGCATAATATGACCCCCGCAGACGCCTAGTTTAGGAGTTATAGCCATTTTAAAGTTTTGAATTTTCATTTTTCTGGTGCATAATATGACCCCCGCAGACGCCTAGTTTAGGAGTTATAGCCATTTTAAAGTTTTGAATTTTCATTTTTTTGGTGCATAATATGACCCCGGCAGACGCCTAGTTTAGGAGTTATAGCCATTTTAAAGTTTTGAATTTTCATTTTTCTGGTGCATAATATGACCCCCGCAGACGCCTAGTTTAGGAGTTATAGCCATTTTAAAGTTTTGAATTTTCATTTTTCTGGTGCATAATATGACCCCGGCAGACGCCTAGTTTAGGAGTTATAGCCATTTTAAAGTTTTGAATTTTCATTTTTTTGGTGCATAATATGACCCCCGCAGACGCCTAGTTTAGGAGTTATAGCCATTTTAAGATTCTGAATTTTTTTTTCTGGTGCATAATATGACCCCCGCAGACGCCTAGTTTAGGAGTTATAGCCATTTTAAAGTTTTGAATTTCCATTTTTCTGGTGCATAATATGACCCCCGCAGACGCCTAGTTAAGGAGTTATAGCCATTTTAAGATTTTGAATTTTCATTTTTCTTTTGCATAATATGACCCCCGCAGACGCCTAGTTTAGGAGTTATAGCCATTTTAAAGTTTTGAATTTTCATTTTTCTGGTGCATAATATGACCCCCGCAGACGCCTAGTTTAGGAGTTATAGCCATTTTAAAGTTTTGAATTTTCATTTTTCTGGTGCATAATATGACCTCTGCAGACGCCTAGTTTAGGAGTTATAGCCATTTTAAGATTTTGAATTTTTTTTTCTGGTGCATAATATGACCCCCGCAGACGCCTAGTTTAGGAGTTATAGCCATTTTAAAGTTTTGAATTTTCATTTTTCTGGTGCATAATATGACCCCCGCAGACGCCTAGTTTAGGAGTTATAGCCATTTTAAAGTTTTGATTTTTGATTTTTCTGGTGCATAATATGACCCCGGCAGACGCCTAGTTTAGGAGTTATAGCCATTTTAAAGTTTTGAATTTTCATTTTTCTGGTGCATAATATGACCCCCGCAGACGCCTAGTTTAGGAGTTATAGCCATTTTAAAGTTTTGAATTTTCATTTTTCTTTTGCATAATATGACCCCCGGAGACGCCTAGTTTAGGAGTTATAGCCATTTTAAAGTTTTGAATTTTCATTTTTCTGGTGCATAATATGACCCCCACAGACGCCTAGTTTAGGAGTTATAGCCATTTTAAAGTTTTGAATTTTAATTTTTCTGGTGCATAATATGACCCCCGCAGACGCCTAATTTAGGAGTTATAGCCATTTTAAAGTTTTGAATTTTCATTTTTCTGGTGCATAATATGACCCCCGCAGACGCCTAGTTTAGGAGTTATAGCCGTTTTAAAGTTTTGAATTTTCATCTTTCTGGTGCATAATATGACCCCCGCAGACGCCTAGTTTAGGAGTTATAGCCATTTTAAAGTTTTGAATTTTAATTTTTCTGGTGCATAATATGACCCCCGCAGACGCCTAGTTTAGGAGTTAAAGCCATTTTAAAGTTTTGAATTTTCATTTTTCTGGTGCATAATATGACCCCCGCAGACGCCTAGTTTAGGAGTTATAGCCATTTTAAGATTTTGAATTTTTTTTTCTGGTGCATAATATGACCCCCGCAGACGCCTAGTTTAGGAGTTATAGCCATTTTAAAGTTTTGAATTTTCATCTTTCTGGTGCATAATATGACCCCCGCAGACGACTAGTTTAGGAGTTATAGCCATTTTAAGATTTTGAATTTTTTTTTCTAGTGCATAATATGACCCCCGCAGACGCCTAGTTTAGGAGTTATAGCCATTTTAAAGTTTTGATTTTTCATTTTTCTGGTGCATAATATGACCCCCGCAGACGCCTAGTTTAGGAGTTATAGCCATTTTAAAGTTTTGAATTTTCATTTTTCTGGTGCATAATATGACCCCTGCAGACGCCTAGTTTAGGAGTTATAGCCATTTTAAGATTTTGAATTTTTTTTTCTGGTGCATAATATGACCCCCGCAGACGCCTAGTTTAGGAGTTATAGCCATTTTAAAGTTTTGATTTTTCATTTTTCTGGTGCATAATATGACCCCCGCAGACGCCTAGTTTAGGAGTTATAGCCATTTTAAGATTTTGAATTTTCATTTTTCTGGTGCATAATACGACCCCCGCAGACGCCTAGTTTAGGAGTTATAGCCATTTTAAAGTTTTGATTTTTCATTTTTCTGGTGCATAATATGATCCCCGCAGACGCCTAGTTTAGGAGTTATAGCCATTTTAAGATTTTGAATTTTCATTTTTCTGGTGCATAATATGACCCCCGCAGACGCCTAGTTTAGGAGTTATAGCCATTTTAAAGTTTTGAATTTTCATTTTTCTGGTGCATAATATGACCCCCGCAGACGCCTAGTTTAGGAGTTATAGCCATTTTAAAGTTTTGAATTTTCATTTTTCTGGTGCATAATATGACCCCTGCAGACGCCTAGGTTAGGAGTTATAGCCATTTTAAGATTTTGAATTTTTTTTTCTGGTGCATAATATGACCCCCGCAGACGCCTAGTTTAGGAGTTATAGCCATTTTAAAGTTTTGATTTTTCATTTTTCTGGTGCATAATATGACCCCCGCAGACGCCTAGTTTAGGAGTTATAGCCATTTTAAAGTTTTGAATTTTCATTTTTCTGGTGCATAATATGACCCCTGCAGACGCCTAGTTTAGGAGTTATAGCCATTTTAAGATTTTGAATTTTTTTTTCTGGTGCATAATATGACCCCCGCAGACGCCTAGTTTAGGAGTTATAGCCATTTTAAAGTTTTGATTTTTCATTTTTCTGGTGCATAATATGACCCCCGCAGACGCCTAGTTTAGGAGTTATAGCCATTTTAAGATTTTGAATTTTCATTTTTCTGGTGCATAATATGACCCCCGCAGACGCCTAGTTTAGGAGTTATAGCCATTTTAAAGTTTTGAATTTTCATTTTTCTGGTGCATAATATGACCCCGGCAGACGCCTAGTTTAGGAGTTATAGCCATCTTAAAGTTTTGAATTTTCATTTTTTTGGTGCATAATATGACCCCCGCAGACGCCTAGTTTAGGAGTTATAGCCATTTTAAGATTTTGAATTTTCATTTTTCTGGTGCATAATATGACCCCCGCAGACGCCTAGTTTAGGAGTTATAGCCATTTTAAAGTTTTGATTTTTCATTTTTCTGGTGCATAATATGACTCCGGCAGACGCCTAGTTTAGGAGATATAGCCATTTTAAGATTTTAAATTTTCATTTTTCTGGTGAATAATATGACCCCCGCAGATGCCTAGTTTAGGAGTTATAGCCATTTTAAGATTTTGATTTTTCATTTTTCTGGTGCATAATATGACCCCCGCAGACGCCCAGTTTAGGAGTTATAGCCATTTTAAGATTTTGAATTTTCATTTTTCTGGTGCATAATATGACCCCCGCAGACGCCTAGTTAAGGAGTTATAGCCATTTTAAAGTTTTGATTTTTCATTTTTCTGGTACATAATATGACCCCCGCAGACGCCTAGTTTAGGAGTTATAGCCATTTTAAGATTTTGAATTTTCATTTTTCTGGTGCATAATATGACCCCCCAGACGCCTAGTTTAGGAGTTATAGCCATTTTAAAGTTTTGAATTTTCATTTTTCTGGTGCATAATATGACCCCCGCAGACGCCTAGTTTAGGAGTTATAGCCATTTTAAAGTTTTGAATTTTCATTTTTTTGGTGCATAATATGACCCCCGCAGACGCCTAGTTTAGGAGTTATAGCCATTTTAAAGTTTTGAATTTTCATTTTTCTGGTGCATAATATGACCCCCGCAGACGCCTAGTTTAGGAGTTATAGCCATTTTAAAGTTTTGAATTTTCATTTTTCTGGTGCATAATATGACCCCCGCAGACGCCTAGTTTAGGAGTTATAGCCATTTTAAAGTTTTGATTTTTCATTTTTCTGGTGCATAATATGACTCCGGCAGACGCCTAGTTTAGGAGATATAGCCATTTTAAGATTTTAAATTTTCATTTTTCTGGTGAATAATATGACCCCCGCAGATGCCTAGTTTAGGAGTTATAGCCATTTTAAGATTTTGATTTTTCATTTTTCTGGTGCATAATATGACCCCCGCAGACGCCCAGTTTAGGAGTTATAGCCATTCTAAGATTTTGAATTTTCATTTTTCTGGTGCATAATATGACCCCCGCAGACGCCTAGTTTAGGAGTTATAGCCATTTTAAAGTTTTGAATTTTCATTTTTCTGGTGCATAATATGACCCCCGCAGACGCCTAGTTTAGGAGTTATAGCCATTTTAAAGTTTTGAATTTTCATTTTTCTGGTGCATAATATGACCCCCGCAGACGCCTAGTTTAGGAGTTATAGCCATTTTAAAGTTTTGATTTTTCATTTTTCTGGTGCATAATATGACTCCGGCAGACGCCTAGTTTAGGAGATATAGCCATTTTAAGATTTTAAATTTTCATTTTTCTGGTGAATAATATGACCCCCGCAGATGCCTAGTTTAGGAGTTATAGCCATTTTAAGATTTTGATTTTTCATTTTTCTGGTGCATAATATGACCCCCGCAGACGCCCAGTTTAGGAGTTATAGCCATTCTAAGATTTTGAATTTTCATTTTTCTGGTGCATAATATGACCCCCGCAGACGCCTAGTTTAGGAGTTATAGCCATTTTAAAGTTTTGATTTTTCATTTTTCTGGTGCATAATATGACCCCCGCAGACGCCTAGTTTAGGAGTTATAGCCATTTTAAGATTTTGAATTTTCATTTTTCTGGTGCATAATATGACCCCCGCAGACGCCTAGTTTAGGAGTTATAGCCATTTTAAAGTTTTGAATTTTCATTTTTCTGGTGCATAATATGACCCCCGCAGACGCCTAGTTTAGGAGTTATAGCCATTTTAAAGTTTTGAATTTTCATTTTTTTGGTGCATAATATGACCCCGGCAGACGCCTAGTTTAGGAGTTATAGCCATTTTAAAGTTTTGAATTTTCATTTTTTTGGTGCATAATATGACCCCCGCAGACGCCTAGTTTAGGAGTTATAGCCATTTTAAGATTCTGAATTTTTTTTTCTGGTGCGTAATATGACCCCCGCAGACGCCTAGTTTAGGAGTTATAGCCATTTTAAAGTTTTGAATTTTCATTTTTCTGGTGCATAATATGACCCCCGCAGACGCCTAGTTTAGGAGTTATAGCCATTTTAAAGTTTTGAATTTTCATTTTTCTGGTGCATAATATGACCCCCGCAGACGCCTAGTTTAGGAGTTATAGCCATTTTAAAGTTTTGAATTTTCATTTTTTTGGTGCATAATATGACCCCGGCAGACGCCTAGTTTAGGAGTTATAGCCATTTTAAAGTTTTGAATTTTCATTTTTCTGGTGCATAATATGACCCCCGCAGACTCCTAGTTTAGGAGTTATAGCCATTTTAAAGTTTTGAATTTTCATTTTTCTGGTGCATAATATGACCCCGGCAGACGCCTAGTTTAGGAGTTATAGCCATTTTAAAGTTTTGAATTTTCATTTTTTTGGTGCATAATATGACCCCCGCAGACGCCTAGTTTAGGAGTTATAGCCATTTTAAGATTCTGAATTTTTTTTTCTGGTGCATAATATGACCCCCGCAGACGCCTAGTTTAGGAGTTATAGCCATTTTAAAGTTTTGATTTTTCATTTTTCTGGTGCATAATATGACCCCCGCAGACGCCTAGTTTAGGAGTTATAGCCATTTTAAAGTTTTGAATTTTCATTTTTCTGGTGCATAATATGACCCCTGCAGACGCCTAGTTTAGGAGTTATAGCCATTTTAAGATTTTGAATTTTTTTTTCTGGTGCATAATATGACCCCCGCAGACGCCTAGTTTAGGAGTTATAGCCATTTTAAAGTTTTGAATTTTCATTTTTTTGGTGCATAATATGACCCCCGCAGACGCCTAGTTTAGGAGTTATAGCCATTTTAAAGTTTTGAATTTTCATTTTTTTGGTGCATAATATGACCCCCGCAGACGCCTAGTTTAGGAGCTATAGCCATTTTAAGATTCTGAATTTTTTTTTCTGGTGCATAATATGACCCCCGCAGACGCCTAGTTTAGGAGTTATAGCCATTTTAAAGTTTTGAATTTTCATTTTTCTGGTGCATAATATGACCCCCGCAGACGCCTAGTTTAGGAGTTATAGCCATTTTAAAGTTTTGAATTTTCATTTTTCTGGTGCATAATATGACCCCCGCAGACGCCTAGTTTAGGAGTTATAGCCATTTTAAAGTTTTGATTTTTCATTTTTCTGGTGCATAATATGACTCCGGCAGACGCCTAGTTTAGGAGATATAGCCATTTTAAGATTTTAAATTTTCATTTTTCTGGTGAATAATATGACCCCCGCAGATGCCTAGTTTAGGAGTTATAGCCATTTTAAGATTTTGATTTTTCATTTTTCTGGTGCATAATATGACCCCCGCAGACGCCCAGTTTAGGAGTTATAGCCATTCTAAGATTTTGAATTTTCATTTTTCTGGTGCATAGTATGACCCCCGCAGACGCCTAGTTTAGGAGTTATAGCCATTTTAAAGTTTTGATTTTTCATTTTTCTGGTGCATAATATGACCCCCGCAGACGCCTAGTTTAGGAGTTAAAGCCATTTTAAGATTTTGAATTTTCATTTTTCTGGTGCATAATATGACCCCCGCAGACGCCTAGTTTAGGAGTTATAGCCATTTTAAAGTTTTGAATTTTCATTTTTCTGGTGCATAATATGACCCCCGCAGACGCCTAGTTTAGGAGTTATAGCCATTTTAAAGTTTTGAATTTTCATTTTTTTGGTGCATAATATGACCCCGGCAGACGCCTAGTTTAGGAGTTATAGCCATTTTAAAGTTTTGAATTTTCATTTTTTTGGTGCATAATATGACCCCCGCAGACGCCTAGTTTAGGAGTTATAGCCATTTTAAGATTCTGAATTTTTTTTTCTGGTGCATAATATGACCCCCGCAGACGCCTAGTTTAGGAGTTATAGCCATTTTAAAGTTTTGAATTTTCATTTTTCTGGTGCATAATATGACCCCCGCAGACGCCTAGTTTAGGAGTTATAGCCATTTTAAAGTTTTGAATTTTCATTTTTCTGGTGCATAATATGACCCCCGCAGACGCCTAGTTTAGGAGTTATAGCCATTTTAAAGTTTTGAATTTTCATTTTTTTGGTGCATAATATGACCCCGGCAGACGCCTAGTTTAGGAGTTATAGCCATTTTAAAGTTTTGAATTTTCATTTTTCTGGTGCATAATATGACCCCCGCAGACTCCTAGTTTAGGAGTTATAGCCATTTTAAAGTTTTGAATTTTCATTTTTCTGGTGCATAATATGACCCCGGCAGACGCCTAGTTTAGGAGTTATAGCCATTTTAAAGTTTTGAATTTTCATTTTTGTGGTGCATAATATGACCCCCGCAGACGCCTAGTTTAGGAGTTATAGCCATTTTAAGATTCTGAATTTTTTTTTCTGGTGCATAATATGACCCCCGCAGACGCCTAGTTTAGGAGTTATAGCCATTTTAAAGTTTTGATTTTTCATTTTTCTGGTGCATAATATGACCCCCGCAGACGCCTAGTTTAGGAGTTATAGCCATTTTAAAGTTTTGAATTTTCATTTTTCTGGTGCATAATATGACCCCGGCAGACGCCTAGTTTAGGAGTTATAGCCATCTTAAAGTTTTGAATTTTCATTTTTTTGGTGCATAATATGACCCCCGCAGACGCCTAGTTTAGGAGTTATAGCCATTTTAAGATTTTGAATTTTCATTTTTCTGGTGCATAATATGACCCCCGCAGACGCCTAGTTTAGGAGTTATAGCCATTTTAAAGTTTTGATTTTTCATTTTTCTGGTGCATAATATGACTCCGGCAGACGCCTAGTTTAGGAGATATAGCCATTTTAAGATTTTAAATTTTCATTTTTCTGGTGAATAATATGACCCCCGCAGATGCCTAGTTTAGGAGTTATAGCCATTTTAAGATTTTGATTTTTCATTTTTCTGGTGCATAATATGACCCCCGCAGACGCCCAGTTTAGGAGTTATAGCCATTTTAAGATTTTGAATTTTCATTTTTCTGGTGCATAATATGACCCCCGCAGACGCCTAGTTTAGGAGTTATAGCCATTTTAAAGTTTTGATTTTTCATTTTTCTGGTGCATAATATGACCCCCGCAGACGCCTAGTTTAGGAGTTATAGCCATTTTAAGATTTTGAATTTTCATTTTTCTGGTGCATAATATGACCCCCGCAGACGCCTAGTTTAGGAGTTATAGCCATTTTAAAGTTTTGAATTTTCATTTTTCTGGTGCATAATATGACCCCCGCAGACGCCTAGTTTAGGAGTTATAGCCATTTTAAAGTTTTGAATTTTCATTTTTTTGGTGCATAATATGACCCCGGCAGACGCCTAGTTTAGGAGTTATAGCCATTTTAAAGTTTTGAATTTTCATTTTTTTGGTGCATAATATGACCCCCGCAGACGCCTAGTTTAGGAGTTATAGCCATTTTAAGATTCTGAATTTTTTTTTCTGGTGCATAATATGACCCCCGCAGACGCCTAGTTTAGGAGTTATAGCCATTTTAAAGTTTTGAATTTTCATTTTTCTGGTGCATAATATGACCCCCGCAGACGCCTAGTTTAGGAGTTATAGCCATTTTAAAGTTTTGAATTTTCATTTTTCTGGTGCATAATATGACCCCGGCAGACGCCTAGTTTAGGAGTTATAGCCATTTTAAAGTTTTGAATTTTCATTTTTCTGGTGCATAATATGACCCCCGCAGACGCCTAGTTTAGGAGTTATAGCCATTTTAAAGTTTTGAATTTTCATTTTTCTGGTGCATAATATGACCCCCGCAGACGCCTAGTTTAGGAGTTATAGCCATTTTAAAGTTTTGAATTTTCATTTTTTTGGTGCATAATATGACCCCGGCAGACGCCTAGTTTAGGAGTTATAGCCATTTTAAAGTTTTGAATTTTCATTTTTCTGGTGCATAATATGACCCCCGCAGACGCCTAGTTTAGGAGTTATAGCCATTTTAAAGTTTTGAATTTTCATTTTTCTGGTGCATAATATGACCCCCGCAGACGCCTAGTTTAGGAGTTATAGCCATTTTAAAGTTTTGAATTTTCATTTTTCTGGTGCATAATATGACCCCCGCAGACGCCTAGTTTAGGAGTTATAGCCATTTTAAAGTTTTGAATTTTCATTTTTCTGGTGCATAATATGACCCCCGCAGACGCCTAGTTTAGGAGTTATAGCCATTTTAAAGTTTTGAATTTTCATTTTTTTGGTGCATAATATGACCCCGGCAGACGCCTAGTTTAGGAGTTATAGCCATTTTAAAGTTTTGAATTTTCATTTTTCTGGTGCATAATATGACCCCCGCAGACTCCTAGTTTAGGAGTTATAGCCATTTTAAAGTTTTGAATTTTCATTTTTCTGGTGCATAATATGACCCCGGCAGACGCCTAGTTTAGGAGTTATAGCCATTTTAAAGTTTTGAATTTTCATTTTTTTGGTGCATAATATGACCCCCGCAGACGCCTAGTTTAGGAGTTATAGCCATTTTAAGATTCTGAATTTTTTTTTCTGGTGCATAATATGACCCCCGCAGACGCCTAGTTTAGGAGTTATAGCCATTTTAAAGTTTTGATTTTTCATTTTTCTGGTGCATAATATGACCCCCGCAGACGCCTAGTTTAGGAGTTATAGCCATTTTAAAGTTTTGAATTTTCATTTTTCTGGTGCATAATATGACCCCTGCAGACGCCTAGTTTAGGAGTTATAGCCATTTTAAGATTTTGAATTTTTTTTTCTGGTGCATAATATGACCCCCGCAGACGCCTAGTTTAGGAGTTATAGCCATTTTAAAGTTTTGAATTTTCATTTTTTTGGTGCATAATATGACCCCCGCAGATGCCTAGTTTAGGAGTTATAGCCATTTTAAAGTTTTGAATTTTCATTTTTTTGGTGCATAATATGACCCCCGCAGACGCCTAGTTTAGGAGTTATAGCCATTTTAAGATTCTGAATTTTTTTTTCTGGTGCATAATATGACCCCCGCAGACGCCTAGTTTAGGAGTTATAGCCATTTTAAAGTTTTGAATTTTCATTTTTCTGGTGCATAATATGACCCCCGCAGACGCCTAGTTTAGGAGTTATAGCCATTTTAAAGTTTTGAATTTTCATTTTTCTGGTGCATAATATGACCCCCGCAGACGCCTAGTTTAGGAGTTATAGCCATTTTAAAGTTTTGATTTTTCATTTTTCTGGTGCATAATATGACTCCGGCAGACGCCTAGTTTAGGAGATATAGCCATTTTAAGATTTTAAATTTTCATTTTTCTGGTGAATAATATGACCCCCGCAGATGCCTAGTTTAGGAGTTATAGCCATTTTAAGATTTTGATTTTTCATTTTTCTGGTGCATAATATGACCCCCGCAGACGCCCAGTTTAGGAGTTATAGCCATTCTAAGATTTTGAATTTTCATTTTTCTGGTGCATAATATGACCCCCGCAGACGCCTAGTTTAGGAGTTATAGCCATTTTAAAGTTTTGATTTTTCATTTTTCTGGTGCATAATATGACCCCCGCAGACGCCTAGTTTAGGAGTTATAGCCATTTTAAGATTTTGAATTTTCATTTTTCTGGTGCATAATATGACCCCCGCAGACGCCTAGTTTAGGAGTTATAGCCATTTTAAAGTTTTGAATTTTCATTTTTCTGGTGCATAATATGACCCCAGCAGACGCCTAGTTTAGGAGTTATAGCCATTTTAAAGTTTTGAATTTTCATTTTTTTGGTGCATAATATGACCCCGGCAGACGCCTAGTTTAGGAGTTATAGCCATTTTAAAGTTTTGAATTTTCATTTTTTTGGTGCATAATATGACCCCCGCAGACGCCTAGTTTAGGAGTTATAGCCATTTTAAGATTCTGAATTTTTTTTTCTGGTGCATAATATGACCCCCGCAGACGCCTAGTTTAGGAGTTATAGCCATTTTAAAGTTTTGAATTTTCATTTTTCTGGTGCATAATATGACCCCCGCAGACGCCTAGTTTAGGAGTTATAGCCATTTTAAAGTTTTGAATTTTCATTTTTCTGGTGCATAATATGACCCCCGCAGACGCCTAGTTTAGGAGTTATAGCCATTTTAAAGTTTTGAATTTTCATTTTTTTGGTGCATAATATGACCCCGGCAGACGCCTAGTTTAGGAGTTATAGCCATTTTAAAGTTTTGAATTTTCATTTTTCTGGTGCATAATATGACCCCCGCAGACTCCTAGTTTAGGAGTTATAGCCATTTTAAAGTTTTGAATTTTCATTTTTCTGGTGCATAATATGACCCCGGCAGACGCCTAGTTTAGGAGTTATAGCCATTTTAAAGTTTTGAATTTTCATTTTTGTGGTGCATAATATGACCCCCGCAGACGCCTAGTTTAGGAGTTATAGCCATTTTAAGATTCTGAATTTTTTTTTCTGGTGCATAATATGACCCCCGCAGACGCCTAGTTTAGGAGTTATAGCCATTTTAAAGTTTTGATTTTTCATTTTTCTGGTGCATAATATGACCCCCGCAGACGCCTAGTTTAGGAGTTATAGCCATTTTAAAGTTTTGAATTTTCATTTTTCTGGTGCATAATATGACCCCTGCAGACGCCTAGTTTAGGAGTTATAGCCATTTTAAGATTTTGAATTTTTTTTTCTGGTGCATAATATGACCCCCGCAGACGCCTAGTTTAGGAGTTATAGCCATTTTAAAGTTTTGATTTTTCATTTTTCTGGTGCATAATATGACCCCCGCAGACGCCTAGTTTAGGAGTTATAGCCATTTTAAGATTTTGAATTTTCATTTTTCTGGTGCATAATATGACCCCCGCAGACGCCTAGTTTAGGAGTTATAGCCATTTTAAAGTTTTGAATTTTCATTTTTCTGGTGCATAATATGACCCCGGCAGACGCCTAGTTTAGGAGTTATAGCCATCTTAAAGTTTTGAATTTTCATTTTTTTGGTGCATAATATGACCCCCGCAGACGCCTAGTTTAGGAGTTATAGCCATTTTAAGATTTTGAATTTTCATTTTTCTGGTGCATAATATGACCCCCGCAGACGCCTAGTTTAGGAGTTATAGCCATTTTAAAGTTTTGATTTTTCATTTTTCTGGTGCATAATATGACTCCGGCAGACGCCTAGTTTAGGAGATATAGCCATTTTAAGATTTTAAATTTTCATTTTTCTGGTGCATAATATGACCCCCGCAGACGCCCAGTTTAGGAGTTATAGCCATTTTAAGATTTTGAATTTTCATTTTTCTGGTGCATAATATGACCCCCGCAGACGCCTAGTTTAGGAGTTATAGCCATTTTAAAGTTTTGATTTTTCATTTTTCTGGTGCATAATATGACCCCCGCAGACGCCTAGTTTAGGAGTTATAGCCATTTTAAGATTTTGAATTTTCATTTTTCTGGTGCATAATATGACCCCCGCAGACGCCTAGTTTAGGAGTTATAGCCATTTTAAAGTTTTGAATTTTCATTTTTTTGGTGCATAATATGACCCCGGCAGACGCCTAGTTTAGGAGTTATAGCCATTTTAAAGTTTTGAATTTTCATTTTTTTGGTGCATAATATGACCCCCGCAGACGCCTAGTTTAGGAGTTATAGCCATTTTAAGATTCTGAATTTTTTTTTCTGGTGCATAATATGACCCCCGCAGACGCCTAGTTTAGGAGTTATAGCCATTTTAAAGTTTTGAATTTTCATTTTTCTGGTGCATAATATGACCCCCGCAGACGCCTAGTTTAGGAGTTATAGCCATTTTAAAGTTTTGAATTTTCATTTTTCTGGTGCATAATATGACCCCGGCAGACGCCTAGTTTAGGAGTTATAGCCATTTTAAAGTTTTGAATTTTCATTTTTTTGGTGCATAATATGACCCCGGCAGACGCCTAGTTTAGGAGTTATAGCCATTTTAAAGTTTTGAATTTTCATTTTTCTGGTGCATAATATGACACCCGCAGACGCCTAGTTTAGGAGTTATAGCCATTTTAAAGTTTTGAATTTTCATTTTTCTGGTGCATAATATGACCCCGGCAGACGCCTAGTTTAGGAGTTATAGCCATTTTAAAGTTTTGAATTTTCATTTTTCTGGTGCATAATATGACCCCGGCAGACGCCTAGTTTAGGAGTTATAGCCATTTTAAAGTTTTGAATTTTCATTTTTTTGGTGCATAATATGACCCCCGCAGACGCCTAGTTTAGGAGTTATAGCCATTTTAAGATTCTGAATTTTTTTTTCTGGTGCATAATATGACCCCCGCAGACGCCTAGTTTAGGAGTTATAGCCATTTTAAAGTTTTGAATTTCCATTTTTCTGGTGCATAATATGACCCCCGCAGACGCCTAGTTAAGGAGTTATAGCCATTTTAAGATTTTGAATTTTCATTTTTCTGGTGCATAATATGACCCCCGCAGACGCCTAGTTTAGGAGTTATAGCCATTTTAAAGTTTTGAATTTTCATTTTTCTGGTGCATAATATGACCCCCGCAGACGCCTAGTTTAGGAGTTATAGCCATTTTAAAGTTTTGAATTTTCATTTTTCTGGTGCATAATATGACCTCTGCAGACGCCTAGTTTAGGAGTTATAGCCATTTTAAGATTTTGAATTTTTTTTTCTGGTGCATAATATGACCCCCGCAGACGCCTAGTTTAGGAGTTATAGCCATTTTAAAGTTTTGAATTTTCATTTTTCTGGTGCATAATATGACCCCCGCAGACGCCTAGTTTAGGAGTTATAGCCATTTTAAAGTTTTGATTTTTGATTTTTCTGGTGCATAATATGACCCCGGCAGACGCCTAGTTTAGGAGTTATAGCCATTTTAAAGTTTTGAATTTTCATTTTTCTGGTGCATAATATGACCCCCGCAGACGCCTAGTTTAGGAGTTATAGCCATTTTAAAGTTTTGAATTTTCATTTTTCTGGTGCATAATATGACCCCCGCAGACGCCTAGTTTAGGAGTTATAGCCATTTTAAAGTTTTGAATTTTAATTTTTCTGGTGCATAATATGACCCCCACAGACGCCTAGTTTAGGAGTTATAGCCATTTTAAAGTTTTGAATTTTAATTTTTCTGGTGCATAATATGACCCCCGCAGACGCCTAATTTAGGAGTTATAGCCATTTTAAAGTTTTGAATTTTCATTTTTCTGGTGCATAATATGACCCCCGCAGACGCCTAGTTTAGGAGTTATAGCCGTTTTAAAGTTTTGAATTTTCATCTTTCTGGTGCATAATATGACCCCCGCAGACGCCTAGTTTAGGAGTTATAGCCATTTTAAAGTTTTGAATTTTCATTTTTCTGGTGCATAATATGACCCCCGCAGACGCCTAGTTTAGGAGTTAAAGCCATTTTAAAGTTTTGAATTTTCATTTTTCTGGTGCATAATATGACCCCCGCAGACGCCTAGTTTAGGAGTTATAGCCATTTTAAGATTTTGAATTTTTTTTTCTGGTGCATAATATGACCCCCGCAGACGCCTAGTTTAGGAGTTATAGCCATTTTAAAGTTTTGAATTTTCATCTTTCTGGTGCATAATATGACCCCCGCAGACGCCTAGTTTAGGAGTTATAGCCATTTTAAGATTTTGAATTTTTTTTTCTGGTGCATAATATGACCCCCGCAGACGCCTAGTTTAGGAGTTATAGCCATTTTAAAGTTTTGAATTTTCATTTTTCTGGTGCATAATATGACCCCCGCAGACGCCTAGTTTAGGAGTTATAGCCATTTTAAAGTTTTGAATTTTCATTTTTCTGGTGCATAATATGACCCCCGCAGACGCCTAGTTTAGGAGTTATAGCCATTTTAAAGTTTTGAATTTTCATTTTTCTGGTGCATAATATGACCCCCACAGACGCCTAGTTTAGGAGTTATAGCCATTTTAAAGTTTTGAATTTTCATTTTTCTGGTGCATAATATGACCCCCGCAGACGCCTAGTTTAGGAATTATAGCCATTTTAAAGTTTTGAATTTTCATTTTTCTGGTGCATAATATGACCCCCGCAGACGCCTAGTTTAGGAGTTATAGCCGTTTTAAAGTTTTGAATTTTCATCTTTCTGGTGCATAATGTGACCCCCGCAGACGCCTAGTTTAGGAGTTATAGCCATTTTAAAGTTTTGAATTTTCATTTTTCTGGTGCATAATATGACCCCCGCAGACGCCTAGTTTAGGAGTTAAAGCCATTTTAAAGTTTTGAATTTTCATTTTTCTGGTGCATAATATGACCCCCGCAGACGCCTAGTTTAGGAGTTATAGCCATTTTAAGATTTTGAATTTTTTTTTCTGGTGCATAATATGACCCCCGCAGACGCCTAGTTTAGGAGTTATAGCCATTTTAAAGTTTTGAATTTCTATTTTTCTGGTGCATAATATGACCCCCGCAGACGCCTAGTTTAGGAGTTATAGCCATTTTAAGATTTTGAATTTTCATTTTTCTGGTGCATAATATGACCCCCGGAGACGCATAGTTTAGGAGTTATAGCCATTTTAAAGTTTTGAATTTTAATTTTTCTGGTGCATAATATGACCCCCGCAGACGCCTAGTTTAGGAGTTATAGCCATTTTAAGATTTTGAATTTTTTTTTCTGGTGCATAATATGACCCCCGCAGACGCCTAGTTTAGGAGTTATAGCCATTTTAAAGTTTTGAATTTTCATTTTTCTGGTGCATAATATGACCCCCGCAGACGCCTAGTTTAGGAGTTATAGCCATTTTAAAGTTTTGATTTTTGATTTTTCTGGTGCATAATATGACCCCGGCAGACGCCTAGTTTAGGAGTTATAGCCATTTTAAAGTTTTGAATTTTCATTTTTCTGGTGCATAATATGACCCCCGCAGACGCCTAGTTAAGGAGTTATAGCCATTTTAAAGTTTTGAATTTTCATTTTTCTGGTGCATAATATGACCCCCACAGACGCCTAGTTTAGGAGTTATAGCCATTTTAAAGTTTTGAATTTTCATTTTTCTGGTGCATAATATGACCCCCGCAGACGCCTAGTTTAGGAGTTATAGCCATTTTAAAGTTTTGAATTTTCATTTTTCTGGTGCATAATATGACCCCCGCAGACGCCTAGTTTAGGAGTTATAGCCATTTTAAAGTTTTGAATTTTCATTTTGCTGGTGCATAATATGACCCCCGCAGACGCCTAGTTTAGGAGTTATAGCCGTTCTAAAGTTTTGAATTTTCATTTTTCTGGTGCATAATATGACCCCCGCAGACGCCTAGTTTAGAAGTTATAGCCATTTTAAGATTTTGAATTTTCATTTTTCTGGTGCATAATATGACCCACGCAGAGGCCTAGTTTAGGAGTTATAGCCATTTTAAAGTTTTGAATTTTCATTTTTCTGGTGCATAATATGACCCCCGCAGACGCCTAGTTTAGGAGTTATAGCCATTTTAAGATTTTGAATTTTCATTTTTCTGGTGGATAATATGACCCCCGCAGACGCCTAATTTAGGAGTTATAGCCATTTTAAGATTTTGAATTTTCATTTTTCTGGTGCATAATATGACCCCCGCAGACGCCTAGTTTAGGAGTTATAGCCATTTTAAGATTTTGAATTTTCATTTTTCTGGTGCATAATATGACCCCCGCAGACGCCTAGTTTAGGAGTTATAGCCATTTTAAAGTTTTGAATTTTCATTTTTCTGGTGCATAATATGACCCCCGCAGACGCCTAGTTTAGGAGTTATAGCCATTTTAAGATTTTGAATTTTCATTTTTCTGGTGCATAATATGACCCCCGCAGACGCCTAGTTTAGGAGTTATAGCCATTTTAAGATTTTGAATTTTTTTTTCTGGTGCTTAATATTACCCCGGCAGACGCCTAGTTTAGGAGTTATAGCCATTTTAAAGTTTTGAATTTTCATTTTTCTGGTGTATAATATGACCCCCGCAGACGCCTAGTTTAGGAGTTATAGCCATTTTAAAGTTTTGAATTTTCATTTTTCTGGTGCATAATATGACCCCCGCAGACGCCTAGTTTAGGAGTTATAGCCATTTTAAAGTTTTGATTTTCATTTTTCTGGTGCATAATATGACCCCCGCAGACGCCTAGTTTAGGAGTTATAGCCATTTTAAGATTTTGAATTTTTTTTCTGTTGCATAATATGACCCCCGCAGACGCCTAGTTTAGGAGTTATAGCCATTTTAAGATTTTGAATTTTTTTTTCTGTTGCATAATATGACCCCCGCAGACGCCTAGTTTAGGAGTTATAACCATTTTAAAGTTTTGAATTTTCATTTTTCTGGTGCATAATATGACCCCCGCAGACGCCTAGTTTAGGAGTTATAGCCATTTTAAGATTTTGAATTTTTTTTTCTGGTGCATAATATGACCCCCGCAGACGCCTAGTTTAGGAGTTATAGCCATTTTAAAGTTTTGAATTTTCATTTTTCTGGTGCATAATATGACCCCCGCAGACGCCTAGTTTAGGAGTTATAGCCATTTTAAAGTTTTGAAATTTCATTTTTCTGGTGCATAATATGACCCCCGCAGACGCCTAGTTTAGGAGTTATAGCCATTTTAAAGTTTTGATTTTCATTTTTCTGGTGCATAATATGACCCCCGCAGACGCCTAGTTTAGGAGTTATAGCCATTTTAAAGTTTTGAGTTTTCATTTTTCTGGTGCATAATATGACCCCCGCAGACGCCTAGTTTAGGAGTTATAGCCATTTTAAAGTTTTGAATTTTCATTTTTCTGGTGCATAATATGACCCCCGCAGACGCCTAGTTTAGGAGTTATAGCCATTTTAAGATTTTGAATTTTCATTTTTCTGGTGCATAATATGACCCCCGCAGAGGCCTAGTTTAGGAGTTATAGCCATTTTAAAGTTTTGAATTTTCATTTTTCTGGTGCATAATATGACCCCCACAGACGCCTAGTTTAGGAGTTATAGCCATTTTAAAGTTTTGAATTTTCATTTTTCTGGTGCATAATATGACCCCCGCAGACGCCTAGTTTAGGAGTTATAACCATTTTAAAGTTTTGAATTTTCATTTTTCTGGTGCATAATATGACCCCCGCAGACGCCTAGTTTAGGAGTTATAGCCATTTTAAGATTTTGAATTTTCATTTTTCTGGTGCATAATATGACCCCCGGAGACGCATAGTTTAGGAGTTATAGCCATTTTAAAGTTTTGAATTTTCATTTTTCTGGTGCATAATATGACCCCTGCAGACGCCTAGTTTAGGAGTTATAGCCATTTTAAGATTTTGAATTTTTTTTCTGGTGCATAATATGACCCCCGCAGACGCCTAGTTTAGGAGTTATAGCCATTTTAAAGTTTTGAATTTTCATTTTACTGGTGCATAATATGACCCCCGCAGACGCCTAGTTTAGGAGTTATAGCCATTTTAAAGTTTTGATTTTTGATTTTTCTGGTGCATAATATGACCCCGGCAGACGCCTAGTTTAGGAGTTATAGCCATTTTAAAGTTTTGAATTTTCATTTTTCTGGTGCATAATATGACCCCCGCAGACGCCTAGTTTAGGAGTTATAGCCATTTTAAAGTTTTGAATTTTCATTTTTCTGGTGCATAATATGACCCCCACAGACGCCTAGTTTAGGAGTTATAGCCATTTTAAAGTTTTGAATTTTAATTTTTCTGGTGCATAATATGACCCCCGCAGACGCCTAGTTTAGGAGTTATAGCCATTTTAAGATTTTGAATTTTCATTTTACTGGTGCATAATATGACCCCCGCAGACGCCTAGTTTAGGAGTTATAGCCATTTTAAAGTTTTGATTTTTGATTTTTCTGGTGCATAATATGACCCCCGCAGACGCCTAGTTTAGGAGTTATAGCCATTTTAAAGTTTTGAATTTTCATTTTTCTGGTGCATAATATGACCCCCGCAGAAGCCTAGTTTAGGAGTTATAGCCATTTTAAGATTTTGAATTTTCATTTTTCTGGTGCATAATATGACCCCCGCAGAGGCCTAGTTTAGGAGTTATAGCCATTTTAAAGTTTTGAATTTTCATTTTTCTGGTGCATAATATGACCCCCACAGACGCCTAGTTTAGGAGTTATAGCCATTTTAAAGTTTTGAATTTCCATTTTTCTGGTGCATAATATGACCCCCGCAGACGCCTAGTTTAGGAGTTATAGCCATTTTAAGATTTTGAATTTTCATTTTTCTGGTGCATAATATGACCCCCGGAGACGCATAGTTTAGGAGTTATAGCCATTTTAAAGTTTTGAATTTTCATTTTTCTGGTGCATAATATGACCCCCGCAGACGCCTAGTTTAGGAGTTATAGCCATTTTAAGATTGTGAATTTTTTTTTCTGGTGCATAATATGACCCCCGCAGACGCCTAGTTTAGGAGTTATAGCCATTTTAAGATTTTGAATTTTCATTTTTCTGGTGCATAATATGACCCCCGCAGACGCCTAGTTTAGGAGTTATAGCCATTTTAAAGTTTTGAATTTTCATTTTTCTGGTGCATAATATGACCCCCGCAGACGCCTAGTTTAGGAGTTATAGCCATTTTAAGATTTTGAATTTTCATTTTTCTGGTGCATAATATGACCCCCGCAGACGCCTAGTTTAGGAGTTATAGCCATTTTAAGATTCTGAATTTTTTTTTCTGGTGCTTAATATTACCCCCGCAGACGCCTAGTTTAGGAGTTATAGCCATTTTAAAGTTTTGAATTTTCATTTTTCTGGTGCATAATATGACCCCCGCAGATGCCTAGTTTAGGAGTTATAGCCATTTTAAAGTTTTGAATTTTCATTTTTCTGGTGCATAATATGACCCCCGCAGACGCCTAGTTTAGGAGTTATAGCCATTTTAAAGTTTTGAATTTTCATTTTTCTGGTGCATAATATGACCCCCGCAGACGCCTAGTTTAGGAGTTATAGCCATTTTAAGATTTTGAATTTTCATTTTTCTGGTGCATAATATGACCCCCGCAGACGCCTAGTTTAGGAGTTATAGCCATTTTAAAGTTTTGAATTTTCATTTTTCTGGTGCATAATATGACCCCCGCAGACGCCTAGTTTAGGAGTTATAGCCATTTTAAGATTTTGAATTTTTTTTTCTGGTGCATAATATGACCCCCGCAGACGCCTAGTTTAGGAGTTATAGCCATTTTAAAGTTTTGAATTTTCATTTTTCTGGTGCATAATATGACCCCCGCAGACGCCTAGTTTAGGAGTTATAGCCATTTTAAAGTTTTGAATTTTCATTTTTCTGGTGCATAATATGACCCCCGCAGACGCCTAGTTTAGGAGTTATAGCCATTTTAAAGTTTTGATTTTCATTTTTCTGGTGCATAATATGACCCCCGCAGACGCCTAGTTTAGGAGTTATAGCCATTTTAAAGTTTTGAGTTTTCATTTTTCTGGTGCATAATATGACCCCCGCAGACGCCTAGTTTAGGAGTTATAGCCATTTTAAAGTTTTGAATTTTCATTTTTCTGGTGCATAATATGACCCCCGCAGACGCCTAGTTTAGGAGTTATAGCCATTTTAAGATTTTGAATTTTCATTTTTCTGGTGCATAATATGACCCCCGCAGACGCCTAGTTTAGGAGTTATAGCCATTTTAAGATTTTGAATTTTCATTTTTCTGGTGCATAATATGACCCCCGGAGACGCATAGTTTAGGAGTTATAGCCATTTTAAAGTTTTGAATTTTCATTTTTCTGGTGCATAATATGACCCCCGCAGACGCCTAGTTTAGGAGTTATAGCCATTTTAAAGTTTTGATTTTCATTTTTCTGGTGCATAATATGACCCCCGCAGAGGCCTAGTTTAGGAGTTATAACCATTTTAAAGTTTTGAATTTTCATTTTTCTGGTGCATAATATGACCCCCGCAGACGCCTAGTTTAGGAGTTATAGCCATTTTAAAGTTTTGAATTTTCATTTTTCTGGTGCATAATATGACCCCTGCAGACGCCTAGTTTAGGAGTTATAGATATTTTAAGATTTTGAATTTTTTTTTCTGGTGCATAATATGACCCCCGCAGACGCCTAGTTTAGGAGTTATAGCCATTTTAAAGTTTTGAACTTTCATTTTACTGGTGCATAATATGACCCCCGCAGACGCCTAGTTTAGGAGTTATAGCCATTTTAAAGTTTTGATTTTTGATTTTTCTGGTGCATAATATGACCCCGGCAGACGCCTAGTTTAGGAGTTATAGCCATTTTAAAGTTTTGAATTTTCATTTTTCTGGTGCATAATATGACCCCCGCAGACGCCTAGTTTAGGAGTTATAGCCATTTTAAAGTTTTGAATTTTCATTTTTCTGGTGCATAATATGACCCCCACAGACGCCTAGTTTAGGAGTTATAGCCATTTTAAAGTTTTGAATTTTAATTTTTCTGGTGCATAATTTGACCCCCGCAGACGCCTAGTTTAGGAGTTATAGCCATTTTAAGATTTTGAATTTTCATTTTACTGGTGCATAATATGAACCCCGCAGACGCCTAGTTTAGGAGTTATAGCCATTTTAAAGTTTTGATTTTTGATTTTTCTGGTGCATAATATGACCCCCGCAGACGCCTAGTTTAGGAGTTATAGCCATTTTAAAGTTTTGAATTTTCATTTTTCTGGTGCATAATATGACCCCCGCAGAAGCCTAGTTTAGGAGTTATAGCCATTTTAAGATTTTGAATTTTCATTTTTCTGGTGCATAATATGACCCCCGCAGAGGCCTAGTTTAGGAGTTATAGCCATTTTAAAGTTTTGAATTTTCATTTTTCTGGTGCATAATATGACCCCCACAGACGCCTAGTTTAGGAGTTATAGCCATTTTAAAGTTTTGAATTTCCATTTTTCTGGTGCATAATATGACCCCCGCAGACGCCTAGTTTAGGAGTTATAGCCATTTTAAGATTTTGAATTTTCATTTTTCTGGTGCATAATATGACCCCCGGAGACGCATAGTTTAGGAGTTATAGCCATTTTAAAGTTTTGAATTTTCATTTTTCTGGTGCATAATATGACCCCCGCAGACGCCTAGTTTAGGAGTTATAGCCATTTTAAGATTTTGAATTTTTTTTTCTGGTGCTTAATATTAACCCCGCAGACGCCTAGTTTAGGAGTTATAGCCATTTTAAAGTTTTGAATTTTCATTTTTCTGGTGCATAATATGACCCCCGCAGACGCCTAGTTTAGGAGTTATAGCCATTTTAAGATTTTGAATTTTCATTTTTCTGGTGCATAATATGACCCCCGCAGACGCCTAGTTTAGGAGTTATAGCCATTTTAAAGTTTTGAATTTTCATTTTTCTGGTGCATAATATGACCCCCGCAGACGCCTAGTTTAGGAGTTATAGCCATTTTAAGATTTTGAATTTTCATTTTTCTGGTGCATAATATGACCCCCGCAGACGCCTAGTTTAGGAGTTATAGCCATTTTAAGATTCTGAATTTTTTTTTCTGGTGCTTAATATTACCCCCGCAGACGCCTAGTTTAGGAGTTATAGCCATTTTAAAGTTTTGAATTTTCATTTTTCTGGTGCATAATATGACCCCCGCAGATGCCTAGTTTAGGAGTTATAGCCATTTTAAAGTTTTGAATTTTCATTTTTCTGGTGCATAATATGACCCCCGCAGACGCCTAGTTTAGGAGTTATAGCCATTTTAAAGTTTTGAATTTTCATTTTTCTGGTGCATAATATGACCCCCGCAGACGCCTAGTTTAGGAGTTATAGCCATTTTAAGATTTTGAATTTTCATTTTTCTGGTGCATAATATGACCCCCGCAGACGCCTAGTTTAGGAGTTATAGCCATTTTAAAGTTTTGAATTTTCATTTTTCTGGTGCATAATATGACCCCCGCAGACGCCTAGTTTAGGAGTTATAGCCATTTTAAGATTTTGAATTTTCATTTTTCTGGTGCATAATATGACCCCCGCAGACGCCTAGTTTAGGAGTTATAGCCATTTTAAAGTTTTGAATTTTCATTTTTCTGGTGCATAATATGACCCCCGCAGATGCCTAGTTTAGGAGTTATAGCCATTTTAAGATTTTGAATTTTTTTTTCTGGTGCATAATATGACCCCCGCAGACGCCTAGTTTAGGAGTTATAGCCATTTTAAGATTTTGAATTTTCATTTTTCTGGTGCATAATATGACCCCCGCAGACGCCTAGTTTAGGAGTTATAGCCATTTTAAGATTTTGAATTTTTTTTTCTGGTGCTTAATATTACCCCCGCAGACGCCTAGTTTAGGAGTTATAGCCATTTTAAGATTTTGAATTTTCATTTTTCTGGTGCATAATATGACCCCCGCAGACGCCTAGTTTAGGAGTTATAGCCATTTTAAGATTTTGAATTTTTTTTTCTGTTGCATAATATGACCCCCGCAGACGCCTAGTTTAGGAGTTATAGCCATTTTAAAGTTTTGAATTTTCATTTTTCTGGTGCATAATATGACCCCCGCAGATGCCTAGTTTAGGAGTTATAGCCATTTTAAGATTTTGAATTTTTTTTTCTGGTGCATAATATGACCCCCGCAGACGCCTAGTTTAGGAGTTATAGCCATTTTAAGATTTTGAATTTTCATTTTTCTGGTGCATAATATGACCCCCGCAGACGCCTAGTTTAGGAGTTATAGCCATTTTAAGATTTTGAATTTTTTTTCTGGTGCTTAATATTACCCCCGCAGACGCCTAGTTTAGGAGTTATAGCCATTTTAAGATTTTGAATTTTCATTTTTCTGGTGCATAATATGACCCCCGCAGACGCCTAGTTTAGGAGTTATAGCCATTTTAAGATTTTGAATTTTTTTTTCTGGTGCATAATATGACCCACGCAGACGCCTAGTTTAGGAGTTATAGCCATTTTAAGATTTTGAATTTTTTTTTCTGTTGCATAATATGACCCCCGCAGACGCCTAGTTTAGGAGTTATAGCCATTTTAAAGTTTTGAATTTTCATTTTTCTGGTGCATAATATGACCCCCGCAGATGCCTAGTTTAGGAGTTATAGCCATTTTAAGATTTTGAATTTTTTTTTCTGGTGCATAATATGACCCCCGCAGACGCCTAGTTTAGGAGTTATAGCCATTTTAAAGTTTTGAATTTTCATTTTTCTGGTGCATAATATGACCCCCGCAGACGCCTAGTTTAGGAGTTATAGCCATTTTAAAGTTTTGAATTTTCATTTTTCTGGTGCATAATATGACCCCCGCAGACGCCTAGTTTAGGAGTTATAGCCATTTTAAAGTTTTGATTTTCATTTTTCTGGTGCATAATATGACCCCCGCAGACGCCTAGTTTAGGAGTTATAGCCATTTTAAAGTTTTGAGTTTTCATTTTTCTGGTGCATAATATGACCCCCGCAGACGCCTAGTTTAGGAGTTATAGCCATTTTAAAGTTTTGAATTTTCATTTTTCTGGTGCATAATATGACCCCCGCAGACGCCTAGTTTAGGAGTTATAGCCATTTTAAGGTTTTGAATTTTCATTTTTCTAGTGCATAATATGACCCCCGCAGAGGACTAGTTTAGGAGTTATAGCCATTTTAAAGTTTTGAATTTTCATTTTTCTGGTGCATAATATGACCCCCGCAGACGCCTAGTTTAGGAGATATAGCCATTTTAAGATTTTAAATTTTCATTTTTCTGGTGAATAACATGACCCCCGCAGACGCCTAGTTTAGGAGTTATAGCCATTTTAAGATTTTGAATTTTTTTTTCTGGTGCATAATATGACCCCCGCAGACGCCTAGTTTAGGAGTTATAGCCATTTTAAAGTTTTGAATTTTCATTTTTCTGGTGCATAATATGACCCCCGCAGAGGCCTAGTTTAGGAGTTATAGCCATTTTAAAGTTTTGAATTTTCATTTTTCTGGTGCATAATATGACCCCCGCAGACGCCTAGTTTAGGAGTTATAGCCATTTTAAAGTTTTGAATTTTCATTTTTCTGGTGCATAATATGACCCCGGCAGACGCCTAGTTTAGGAGTTATAGCCATTTTAAAGTTTTGAATTTTCATTTTTTTGGTGCATAATATGACCCCCGCAGACGCCTAGTTTAGGAGTTATAGCCATTTTAAGATTTTGAATTTTCATTTTTCTGGTGCATAATATGACCCCCGCAGACGCCTAGTTTAGGAGTTATAGCCAATTTAAAGTTTTGATTTTTCATTTTTCTGGTGCATAATATGACCCCGGCAGACGCCTAGTTTAGGAGATATAGCCATTTTAAGATTTTAAATTTTCATTTTTCTGGTGAATAATATGACCCCCGCAGACGCCTAGTTTAGGAGTTATAGCCATTTTAAGATTTTGAATTTTTTTTTCTGGTGCATAATATGACCCCCGCAGACGCCTAGTTTAGGAGTTATAGCCATTTTAAAGTTTTGAATTTTCATTTTTCTGGTGCATAATATGACCCCCGCAGACGCCTAGTTTAGGAGTTATAGCCATTTTAAAGTTTTGAATTTCCATTTTTCTGGTGCATAATATGACCCCCGCAGACGTCTAGTTTAGGAGTTATAGCCATTTTAAAGTTTTGAATTTTCATTTTTCTGGTGCATAATATGACCCCCGCAGACGCCTAGTTTAGGAGTTATAGCCATTTTAATGTTTTGATTTTGCATTTTTCTGGTGCATAATATGACCCCCGCAGACGCCTAGTAACCATTTTAAAGTTTTGAATTTTCATTTTTCTGGTGCATAATATGACCCCTGCAGACGCCTAGTTTAGGAGTTATAGCCATTTTAAGATTTTGAATTTTTTTTTCTGGTGCATAATATGACCCCCGCAGACGCCTAGTTTAGGAGTTATAGCCATTTTAAAGTTTTGATTTTTCATTTTTCTGGTGCATAATATGATCCCCGCAGACGCCTAGTTTAGGAGTTATAGCCATTTTAAGATTTTGAATTTTCATTTTTCTGGTGCATAATATGACCCCCGCAGACGCCTAGTTTAGGAGTTATAGCCATTTTAAAGTTTTGAATTTTCATTTTTCTGGTGCATAATATGACCCCCGCAGACGCCTAGTTTAGGAGTTATAGCCATTTTAAAGTTTTGAATTTTCATTTTTCTGCTGCATAATATGACCCCTGCAGACGCCTAGGTTAGGAGTTATAGCCATTTTAAGATTTTGAATTTTTTTTTCTGGTGCATAATATGACCCCCGCAAGCGCTTAGTTTAGGAGTTATAGCCATTTTAAAGTTTTGATTTTTAATTTTTCCGGTGCATAATATGACCCCCGCAGACGCCTAGTTTAGGAGTTATAGCCATTTTAAAGTTTTGAATTTTCATTTTTCTGGTGCATAATATGACCCCTGCAGACGCCTAGTTTAGGAGTTATAGCCATTTTAAGATTTTGAATTTTTTTTTCTGGTGCATAATATGAACCCCGCAGACGCCTAGTTTAGGAGTTATAGCCATTTTAAAGTTTTGATTTTTCATTTTTCTGGTGCATAATATGACCCCCGCAGACGCCTAGTTTAGGAGTTATAGCCATTTTAAGATTTTGAATTTTCATTTTTCTGGTGCATAATATGACCCCCGCAGACGCCTAGTTTAGGAGTTATAGCCATTTTAAAGTTTTGAATTTTCATTTTTCTGGTGCATAATATGACCCCCGCAGACGCCTAGTTTAGGAGTTATAGCCATTTTAAAGTTTTGAATTTTCATTTTTTTGGTGCATAATATGACCCCCGCAGACGCCTAGTTTAGGAGTTATAGCCATTTTAAGATTTTGAATTTTCATTTTTCTGGTGCATAATATGACCCCCGCAGACGCCTAGTTTAGGAGTTATAGCCATTTTAAAGTTTTGATTTTTCATTTTTCTGGTGCATAATATGACTCCGGCAGACGCCTAGTTTAGGAGATATAGCCATTTTAAGATTTTAAATTTTCATTTTTCTGGTGAATAATATGACCCCCGCAGATGCCTAGTTTAGGAGTTATAGCCATTTTAAGATTTTGAATTTTTTTTTCTGGTGCATAATATGACCCCCGCAGACGCCTAGTTTAGGAGTTATAGCCATTTTAAAGTTTTGAATTTTCATTTTTCTGGTGCATAATATGACCCCCGCAGACGCCTAGTTTAGGAGTTAAAGCCATTTTAAAGTTTTGAATTTTCATTTTTCTGGTGCATAATATGACCCCCGCAGACGCCTAGTTTAGGAGTTATAGCCATTTTAAGATTCTGAATTTTTTTTTCTGGTGCATAATATGACCCCCGCAGACGCCTAGTTTAGGAGTTATAGCCATTTTAAAGTTTTGAATTTCCATTTTTCTGGTGCATAATATGACCCCCGCAGACGCCTAGTTAAGGAGTTATAGCCATTTTAAGATTTTGAATTTTCATTTTTCTGGTGCATAATATGACCCCCGCAGACGCCTAGTTTAGGAGTTATAGCCATTTTAAAGTTTTGAATTTTCATTTTTCTGGTGCATAATATGACCCCCGCAGACGCCTAGTTTAGGAGTTATAGCCATTTTAAAGTTTTGAATTTTCATTTTTCTGGTGCATAATATGACCTCTGCAGACGCCTAGTTTAGGAGTTATAGCCATTTTAAGATTTTGAATTTTTTTTTCTGGTGCATAATATGACCCCCGCAGACGCCTAGTTTAGGAGTTATAGCCATTTTAAAGTTTTGAATTTTCATTTTTCTGGTGCATAATATGACCCCCGCAGACGCCTAGTTTAGGAGTTATAGCCATTTTAAAGTTTTGATTTTTGATTTTTCTGGTGCATAATATGACCCCGGCAGACGCCTAGTTTAGGAGTTATAGCCATTTTAAAGTTTTGAATTTTCATTTTTCTGGTGCATAATATGACCCCCGCAGACGCCTAGTTTAGGAGTTATAGCCATTTTAAAGTTTTGAATTTTCATTTTTCTGGTGCATAATATGACCCCCGCAGACGCCTAGTTTAGGAGTTATAGCCATTTTAAAGTTTTGAATTTTCATTTTTCTGGTGCATAATATGACCCCCACAGACGCCTAGTTTAGGAGTTATAGCCATTTTAAAGTTTTGAATTTTAATTTTTCTGGTGCATAATATGACCCCCGCAGACGCCTAATTTAGGAGTTATAGCCATTTTAAAGTTTTGAATTTTCATTTTTCTGGTGCATAATATGACCCCCGCAGACGCCTAGTTTAGGAGTTATAGCCGTTTTAAAGTTTTGAATTTTCATCTTTCTGGTGCATAATATGACCCCCGCAGACGCCTAGTTTAGGAGTTATAGCCATTTTAAAGTTTTGAATTTTCATTTTTCTGGTGCATAATATGACCCCCGCAGACGCCTAGTTTAGGAGTTAAAGCCATTTTAAAGTTTTGAATTTTCATTTTTCTGGTGCATAATATGACCCCCGCAGACGCCTAGTTTAGGAGTTATAGCCATTTTAAGATTTTGAATTTTTTTTTCTGGTGCATAATATGACCCCCGCAGACGCCTAGTTTAGGAGTTATAGCCATTTTAAAGTTTTGAATTTTCATCTTTCTGGTGCATAATATGACCCCCGCAGACGCCTAGTTTAGGAGTTATAGCCATTTTAAGATTTTGAATTTTTTTTTCTGGTGCATAATATGACCCCCGCAGACGCCTAGTTTAGGAGTTATAGCCATTTTAAAGTTTTGAATTTTCATTTTTCTGGTGCATAATATGACCCCCGCAGACGCCTAGTTTAGGAGTTATAGCCATTTTAAAGTTTTGAATTTTCATTTTTCTGGTGCATAATATGACCCCCGCAGACGCCTAGTTTAGGAGTTATAGCCATTTTAAAGTTTTGAATTTCCATTTTTCTGGTGCATAATATGACCCCCGCAGACGCCTAGTTTAGGAGTTATAGCCATTTTAAGATTTTGAATTTTCATTTTTCTGGTGCATAATATGACCCCCGGAGACGCATAATTTAGGAGTTATAGCCATTTTAAAGTTTTGAATTTTCATTTTTCTGGTGCATAATATGACCCCCGCAGACGCCTAGTTTAGGAGCTATAGCCATTTTAAAGTTTTGAATTTTCATTTTTCTGGTGCATAATATGACCCCTGCAGACGCCTAGTTTAGGAGTTATAGCCATTTTAAGATTTTGAATTTTTTTTTCTGGTGCATAATATGACCCCCGCAGACGCCTAGTTTAGGAGTTATAGCCATTTTAAAGTTTTGAATTTTCATTTTTCTGGTGCATAATATGACCCCCGCAGACGCCTAGTTTAGGAGTTATAGCCATTTTAAAGTTTTGATTTTTGATTTTTCTGGTGCATAATATGACCCCGGCAGACGCCTAGTTTAGGAGTTATAGCCATTTTAAAGTTTTGAATTTTCATTTTTCTGGTGCATAATATGACCCCCACAGACGCCTAGTTTAGGAGTTATAGCCATTTTAAAGTTTTGAATTTTCATTTTTCTGGTGCATAATATGACCCCCGCAGACGCCTAGTTTAGGAGTTATAGCCATTTTAAAGTTTTGAATTTTCATTTTTCTGGTGCATAATATGAACCCCGCAGACGCCTAGTTTAGGAGTTGTAGCCATTTTAAAGTTTTGAATTTTCATTTTGCTGGTGCATAATATGACCCCCGCAGACGCCTAGTTTAGGAGTTATAGCCGTTCTAAAGTTTTGAATTTTCATTTTTCTGGTGCATAATATGACCCCCGCAGACGCCTAGTTTAGAAGTTATAGCCATTTTAAGATTTTGAATTTTTTTTTCTGGTGCTTAATATTACCCCCGCAGACGCCTAGTTTAGGAGTTATAGCCATTTTAAAGTTTTGAATTTTCATTTTTCTGGTGCATAATATGACCCCCGCAGACGCCTGGTTTAGGAGTTATAGCCATTTTAAAGTTTTGAATTTTCATTTTTCTGGTGCATAATATGACCCCCGCAGACGCCTAGTTTAGGAGTTAAAGCCATTTTAAAGTTTTGAAATTTCATTTTTCTGGTGCATAATATGACCCCCGCAGACGCCTAGTTTAGGAGTTATAGCCATTTTAAGATTTTGAATTTTTTTTTCTGGTGCATAATATGACCCCCGCAGACGCCTAGTTTAGGAGTTATAGCCATTTTAAAGTTTTGATTTTTGATTTTTCTGGTGCATAATATGACCCCCGCAGACGCCTAGTTAAGGAGTTATAGCCATTTTAAAGTTTTGAATTTTCATTTTTCTGGTGCATAATATGACCCCCACAGACGCCTAGTTTAGGAGTTATAGCCATTTTAAAGTTTTGAATTTTCATTTTTCTGGTGCATAATATGACCCCCGCAGACGCCTAGTTTAGGAGTTATAGCCATTTTAAAGTTTTGAATTTTCATTTTTCTGGTGCATAATATGACCCCCGCAGACGCCTAGTTTAGGAGTTGTAGCCATTTTAAAGTTTTGAATTTTCATTTTGCTGGTGCATAATATGACCCCCGCAGACGCCTAGTTTAGGAGTTATAGCCGTTCTAAAGTTTTGAATTTTCATTTTTCTGGTGCATAATATGACCCCCGCAGACGCCTAGTTTAGAAGTTATAGCCATTTTAAGATTTTGAATTTTCATTTTTCTGGTGCATAATATGACCCACTAAGAGGCCTAGTTTAGGAGTTATAGCCATTTTAAAGTTTTGAATTTTCATTTTTCTGGTGCATAATATGACCCCCGCAGACGCCTAGTTTAGGAGTTATAGCCATTTTAAGATTTTGAATTTTCATTTTTCTGGTGGATAATATGACCCCCGCAGACGCCTAATTTAGGAGTTATAGCCATTTTAAGATTTTGAATTTTCATTTTTCTGGTGCATAATATGACCCCCGCAGACGCCTAGTTTAAGAGTTATAGCCATTTTAAAGTTTTGAATTTTCATTTTTCTGGTGCATAATATGACCCCCGCAGACGCCTAGTTTAGGAGTTATAGCCGTTTTAAGATTTTGAATTTTCATTTTTCTGGTGCATAATATGACCCCCGCAGACGCCTAGTTTAGGAGTTATAGCCATTTTAAGATTTTGAATTTTTTTTTCTGGTGCTTAATATTACCCCCGCAGACGCCTAGTTTAGGAGTTATAGCCATTTTAAAGTTTTGAATTTTCATTTTTCTGGTGTATAATATGACCCCCGCAGACGCCTAGTTTAGGAGTTATAGCCATTTTAAAGTTTTGAATTTTCATTTTTCTGGTGCATAATATGACCCCCGCAGAAGCCTAGTTTAGGAGTTATAGCCATTTTAAAGTTTTGATTTTCATTTTTCTGGTGCATAATATGACCCCCGCAGACGCCTAGTTTAGGAGTTATAGCCATTTTAAGATTTTGAATTTTTTTTCTGTTGCATAATATGACCCCCGCAGACGCCTAGTTTAGGAGTTATAGCCATTTTAAGATTTTGAATTTTTTTTCTGTTGCATAATATGACCCCCGCAGACGCCTAGTTTAGGAGTTATAACCATTTTAAAGTTTTGAATTTTCATTTTTCTGGTGCATAATATGACCCCCGCAGATGCCTAGTTTAGGAGTTATAGCCATTTTAAGATTTTGAATTTTTTTTTCTGGTGCATAATATGACCCCCGCAGACGCCTAGTTTAGGAGTTATAGCCATTTTAAAGTTTTGAATTTTCATTTTTCTGGTGCATAATATGACCCCCGCAGACGCCTAGTTTAGGAGTTATAGCCATTTTAAAGTTTTGAATTTTCATTTTTCTGGTGCATAATATGACCCCCGCAGACGCCTAGTTTAGGAGTTATAGCCATTTTAAAGTTTTGATTTTCATTTTTCTGGTGCATAATATGACCCCCGCAGACGCCTAGTTTAGGAGTTATAGCCATTTTAAAGTTTTGAGTTTTCATTTTTCTGGTGCATAATATGACCCCCGCAGACGCCTAGTTTAGGAGTTATAGCCATTTTAAAGTTTTGAATTTTCATTTTTCTGGTGCATAATATGACCCCCGCAGACGCCTAGTTTAGGAGTTATAGCCATTTTAAGATTTTGAATTTTCATTTTTCTGGTGCATAATATGACCCCCGCAGAGGCCTAGTTTAGGAGTTATAGCCATTTTAAAGTTTTGAATTTTCATTTTTCTGGTGCATAATATGACCCCCACAGACGCCTAGTTTAGGAGTTATAGCCATTTTAAAGTTTTGAATTTTCATTTTTCTGGTGCATAATATGACCCCCGCAGACGCCTAGTTTAGGAGTTATAGCCATTTTAAAGTTTTGAATTTTCATTTTTCTGGTGCATAATATGACCCCCGCAGACGACTAGTTTAGGAGTTATAGCCATTTTAAAGTTTTGAATTTCCATTTTTCTGGTGCATAATATGACCCCCGCAGACGCCTAGTTTAGGAGTTATAGCCATTTTAAGATTTTGAATTTTCATTTTTCTGGTGCATAATATGACCCCCGGAGACGCATAGTTTAGGAGTTATAGCCATTTTAAAGTTTTGAATTTTCATTTTTCTGGTGCATAATATGACCCCCGCAGACGCCTAGTTTAGGAGTTATAGCCATTTTAAAGTTTTGAATTTTCATTTTTCTGGTGCAAAATATGACCCCTGCAGACGCCTAGTTTAGGAGTTATAGCCATTTTAAGATTTTGAATTTTTTTTTCTGGTGCATAATATGACCCCCCAGACGCCTAGTTTAGGAGTTATAGCCATTTTAAAGTTTTGAATTTTCATTTTTCTGGTGCATAATATGACCCCCGCAGACGCCTAGTTTAGGAGTTATAGCCATTTTAAAGTTTTGATTTTTGATTTTTCTGGTGCATAATATGACCCCGGCAGACGCCTAGTTTAGGAGTTATAGCCATTTTAAAGTTTTGAATTTTCATTTTTCTGGTGCATAATATGACCCCCGCAGACGCCTAGTTTATGAGTTATAGCCATTTTAAAGTTTTGAATTTTCATTTTTCTGGTGCATAATATGACCCCCACAGACGCCTAGTTTAGGAGTTATAGCCATTTTAAAGTTTTGAATTTTCATTTTTCTGGTGCATAATATGACCCCCGCAGACGCCTAGTTTAGGAGTTATAGCCATTTTAAAGTTTTGAATTTTCATTTTTCTGGTGCATAATATGACCCCCGCAGACGCCTAGTTTAGGAGTTATAGCCATTTTAAAGTTTTGAATTTTCATTTTTCTGGTGCATAATATGACCCCCGCAGACGCCTAGTTTAGGAGTTATAGCCGTTCTAAAGTTTTGAATTTTCATTTTTCTGGTGCATAATATGACCCCCGCAGACGCCTAGTTTAGAAGTTATAGCCATTTTAAGATTTTGAATTTTCATTTTTCTGGTGCATAATATGACCCCCGCAGAGGCCTAGTTTAGGAGTTATAGCCATTTTAAAGTTTTGAATTTTCATTTTTCTGGTGCATAATATGACCCCCGCAGACGCCTAGTTTAGGAGTTATAGCCATTTTAAGATTTTGAATTTTCATTTTTCTGGTGCATAATATGACCCCCGCAGACGCCTAGTTTAGGAGTTATAGCCATTTTAAAGTTTTGAATTTTCATTTTTCTGGTGCAGAATATGACCCCCGCAGACGCCTAGTTTAGGAGTTATAACCATTTTAAGATTTTGAATTTTCATTTTTCTGGTGCATAATATGACCCCCGCAGACGCCTAGTTTAGGAGTTATAGCCATTTTAAGATTTTGAATTTTTTTTTCTGGTGCTTAATATTACCCCCGCAGACGCCTAGTTTAGGAGTTATAGCCATTTTAAAGTTTTGAATTTTCATTTTTCTGGTGTATAATATGACCCCCGCAGACGCCTAGTTTAGGAGTTATAGCCATTTTAAGATTTTGAATTTTTTTTTCTGTTGCATAATATGACCCCCGCAGACGCCTAGTTTAGGAGTTATAGCCATTTTAAAGTTTTGAATTTTCATTTTTCTGGTGCATAATATGACCCCCGCAGATGCCTAGTTTAGGAGTTATAGCCATTTTAAGATTTTGAATTTTTTTTTCTGGTGCATAATATGACCCCCGCAGACGCCTAGTTTAGGAGTTATAGCCATTTTAAAGTTTTGAATTTTCATTTTTCTGGTGCATAATATGAACCCCGCAGACGCCTAGTTTAGGAGTTATAGCCATTTTAAGATTTTGAATTTTCATTTTTCTGGTGCATAATATGACCCCCGCAGACGCCTAGTTTAGGAGTTATAGCCATTTTAAAGTTTTGAATTTTCATTTTTCTGGTGCATAATATGACCCCCGCAGACGCCTAGTTTAGGAGTTATAGCCATTTTAAAATTTTGAATTTTCATTTTTCTGGTGCATAATATGACCCCCGCAGACTCCTAGTTTAGGAGTTATAGCCATTTTAAGATTTTGAATTTTTTTTTCTGGTGCTTAATATTACCCCCGCAGACGCCTAGTTTAGGAGTTATAGCCATTTTAAAGTTTTGAATTTTCATTTTTCTGGTGTATAATATGACCCCCGCAGACGCCTAGTTTAGGAGTTATAGCCATTTTAAGATTTTGAATTTTTTTTTCTGTTGCATAATATGACCCCCGCAGACGCCTAGTTTAGGAGTTATAGCCATTTTAAAGTTTTGAATTTTCATTTTTCTGGTGCATAATATGACCCCCGCAGATGCCTAGTTTAGGAGTTATAGCCATTTTAAGATTTTGAATTTTTTTTTCTGGTGCATAATATGACCCCCGCAGACGCCTAGTTTAGGAGTTATAGCCATTTAAAGATTTTGAATTTTCATTTTTCTGGTGCATAATATGACCCCCGCAGACGCCTAGTTTAGGAGTTATAGCCATTTTAAGATTTTGAATTTTTTTTTCTGGTGCTTAATATTACCCCCGCAGACGCCTAGTTTAGGAGTTATAGCCATTTTAAGATTTTGAATTTTCATTTTTCTGGTGCATAATATGACCCCCGCAGACGCCTAGTTTAGGAGTTATAGCCATTTTAAGATTTTGAATTTTTTTTTCTGGTGCATAATATGACCCCCGCAGACGCCTAGTTTAGGAGTTATAGCCATTTTAAGATTTTGAATTTTTTTTTCTGTTGCATAATATGACCCCCGCAGACGCCTAGTTTAGGAGTTATAGCCATTTTAAAGTTTTGAATTTTAATTTTTCTGGTGCATAATATGACCCCCGCAGATGCCTAGTTTAGGAGTTATAGCCATTTTAAGATTTTGAATTTTTTTTTCTGGTGCATAATATGACCCCCGCAGACGCCTAGTTTAGGAGTTATAGCCATTTTAAAGTTTTGAATTTTCATTTTTCTGGAGCATAATATGACCCCCGCAGACGCCTAGTTTAGGAGTTATAGCCATTTTAAAGTTTTGAATTTTCATTTTTCTGGTGCATAATATGACCCCCGCAGACGCCTAGTTTAGGAGTTATAGCCATTTTAAAGTTTTGATTTTCATTTTTCTGGTGCATAATATGACCCCCGCAGAGGCCTAGTTTAGGAGTTATAGCCATTTTAAAGTTTTGAATTTTCATTTTTCTGGTGCATAATATGACCCCCGCAGACGCCTAGTTTAGGAGTTATAGCCATTTTAAGATTTTGAATTTTCATTTTTCTGGTGCATAATATGACCCCCGCAGACGCCTAGTTTAGGAGTTATAGCCATTTTAAGATTTTGAATTTTTTTTTCTGGTGAATAATATGACCCCCGCAGAGGCCTAGTTTAGGAGTTATATCCATTTTAAAGTTTTGATTTTTCATTTTTCTGGTGCATAATATGACCCCCGCAGACGCCTAGTTTAGGAGTTATAGCCATTTTAAGATTTTGAATTTTCATTTTTCTGGTGCATAATATGACCCCCGCAGACGCCTAGTTTAGGAGTTATAGCCATTTTAAAGTTTTAAATTTTCATTTTTCTGGTGCATAATATGACCCCCGCAGACGCCAAGTTTAGGAGTTATAGCCATTTTAAGATTTTGAATTTTCATTTTTCTGGTGCATAATATGACCCCCGCAGACGCCTAGTTTAGGAGTTATAGCCATTTTAAGATTTTGAATTTTTTTTTCTGGTGCATAATATGACCCCCGCAGACGCCTAGATTAGGAGTTACAGCCATTTTAAGATTTTGAATTTTCATTTTTCTGGTGCATAATATGACCCCCGCAGACGCCTAGTTTATGAGTTATAGCCATTTTAAAGTTTTGAATTTTCATTTTTCTGGTGCATAATATGACCCCCGCAGACGCCTAGTTTAGGAGTTATAGCCATTTTAAAGTTTTGAATTTTCATTTTTCTTGTGCATAATATGACCCCCGCAGACGCCTAGTTTAGGAGTTATAGCCAATTTAAGATTTTGAATTTTTTTTCTGGTGCATAATATGACCCCCGCAGACGCCTAGTTTAGGAGTTATAGCCATTTTAAGATTTTGAACTTCTTTTTTGGTGCATAATATGACCCCCGCAGACGCCTAGTTTAGGAGTTATAGCGATTTTAAAGTTTTGAATTTTCTTTTTTCTGGTGCATAATATGACCCCCGCAGACGCCTAGTTTAGGAGTTATAGCCATTTTAAGATTTTGAACTTCTTTTTCTGGTGCATAATATGACCCCCGCAGACGCCTAGATTAGGAGTTACAGCCATTTTAAGATTTTGAATTTTTTTTTCTGGTGCATAATATGACCCCCGCAGACGCCTAGTTTAGGAGTTATAGCCATTTTAAAGTTTTGAATTTTCATTTTTCTGGTGCATAATATGACCCCCGCAGACGCCTAGTTTAGGAGTTATAGCCATTTTAAAGTTTAGAATTTTCATTTTTCTGGTGCATAATATGACCCCCGCAGACGCCTAGTTTAGGAGTTATAGCCATTTTAAAGTTTTGAATTTTCATTTTTCTTGTGCATAATATGACCCCCGCAGACGCCTAGTTTAGGAGTTATAGCCAATTTAAGATTTTGAATTTTTTTTCTGGTGCATAATATGACCCCCGCAGACGCCTAGTTTAGGAGTTATAGCCATTTTAAGATTTTGAACTTCTTTTTTGGTGCATAATATGACCCCCGCAGACGCCTAGTTTAGGAGTTATAGCGATTTTAAAGTTTTGAATTTTCTTTTTTCTGGTGCATAATATGACCCCCGCAGACGCCTAGCTTAGGAGTTATAGCCATTTTAAGATTTTGAACTTCTTTTTCTGGTGCATAATATGACCCCCGCAGACGCCTAGTTTAGGAGTTATAGCCATTTTAAGATTTTGAATTTTTTTTTCTGGTGCATAATATGACCCCCGCAGAGGCCTAGTTTAGGAGTTATATCCATTTTAAAGTTTTGATTTTTCATTTTTCTGGTGCATAATATGACCCCCGCAGACTCCTAGTTTAGGAGTTATAGCCATTTTAAGATTTTGAATTTTTTTTTCTGGTGCATAATATGACCCCCGCAGAGGCCTAGTTTAGGAGTTATATCCATTTTAAAGTTTTGATTTTTCATTTTTCTGGTGCATAATATGACCCCCGCAGACGCCTAGTTTAGGAGTTATAGCCATTTTAAGATTTTGAATTTTTTTTTCTGGTGCTTAATATTACCCCCGCAGACGCCTAGTTTAGGAGTTATAGCCATTTTAAAGTTTTGAATTTTCATTTTTCTGGTGTATAATATGACCCCCGCAGACGCCTAGTTTAGGAGTTATAGCCATTTTAAGATTTTGAATTTTTTTTTCTGTTGCATAATATGACCCCCGCAGACGCCTAGTTTAGGAGTTATAGCCATTTTAAAGTTTTGAATTTTCATTTTTCTGGTGCATAATATGACCCCCGCAGATGCCTAGTTTAGGAGTTATAGCCATTTTAAGATTTTGAATTTTTTTTTCTGGTGCATAATATGACCCCCGCAGACGCCTAGTTTAGGAGTTATAGCCATTTTAAGATTTTGAATTTTCATTTTTCTGGTGCATAATATGACCCCCGCAGACGCCTAGTTTAGGAGTTATAGCCATTTTAAGATTTTGAATTTTTTTTTCTGGTGCTTAATATTACCCCCGCAGACGCCTAGTTTAGGAGTTATAGCCATTTTAAGATTTTGAATTTTCATTTTTCTGGTGCATAATATGACCCCCGCAGACGCCTAGTTTAGGAGTTATAGCCATTTTAAGATTTTGAATTTTTTTTTCTGGTGCATAATATGACCCCCGCAGACGCCTAGTTTAGGAGTTATAGCCATTTTAAGATTTTGAATTTTTTTTTCTGTTGCATAATATGACCCCCGCAGACGCCTAGTTTAGGAGTTATAGCCATTTTAAAGTTTTGAATTTTCATTTTTCTGGTGCATAATATGACCCCCGCAGATGCCTAGTTTAGGAGTTATAGCCATTTTAAGATTTTGAATTTTTTTTTCTGGTGCATAATATGACCCCCGCAGACGCCTTGTTTAGGAGTTATAGCCATTTTAAAGTTTTGAATTTTCATTTTTCTGGAGCATAATATGACCCCCGCAGACGCCTAGTTTAGGAGTTATAGCCATTTTAAAGTTTTGAATTTTCATTTTTCTGGTGCATAATATGACCCCCGCAGACGCCTAGTTTAGGAGTTATAGCCATTTTAAAGTTTTGATTTTCATTTTTCTGGTGCATAATATGACCCCCGCAGAGGCCTAGTTTAGGAGTTATAGCCATTTTAAAGTTTTGAATTTTCATTTTTCTGGTGCATAATATGACCCCCGCAGACGCCTAGTTTAGGAGTTATAGCCATTTTAAGATTTTGAATTTTCATTTTTCTGGTGCATAATATGACCCCCGCAGACGCCTAGTTTAGGAGTTATAGCCATTTTAAGATTTTGAATTTTTTTTTCTGGTGAATAATATGACCCCCGCAGAGGCCTAGTTTAGGAGTTATATCCATTTTAAAGTTTTGATTTTTCATTTTTCTGGTGCATAATATGACCCCCGCAGACGCCTAGTTTAGGAGTTATAGCCATTTTAAGATTTTGAATTTTCATTTTTCTGGTGCATAATATGACCCCCGCAGACGCCTAGTTTAGGAGTTATAGCCATTTTAAAGTTTTAAATTTTCATTTTTCTGGTGCATAATATGACCCCCGCAGACGCCTAGTTTAGGAGTTATAGCCATTTTAAGATTTTGAATTTTCATTTTTCTGGTGCATAATATGACCCCCGCAGACGCCTAGTTTAGGAGTTATAGCCATTTTAAGATTTTGAATTTTTTTTTCTGGTGCATAATATGACCCCCGCAGACGCCTAGATTAGGAGTTACAGCCATTTTAAGATTTTGAATTTTCATTTTTCTGGTGCATAATATGACCCCCGCAGACGCCTAGTTTAGGAGTTATAGCCATTTTAAGATTTTGAATTTTTTTTTCTGGTGCATAATATGACCCCCGCAGACGCCTAGTTTAGGAATTATAGCCATTTTAAAGTTTTGAATTTTCATTTTTCTGGTGCATAATATGACCCCCGCAGACGCCTAGTTTAGGAGTTATAGCCATTTTAAAGTTTAGAATTTTCATTTTTCTGGTGCATAATATGACCCCCGCAGACGCCTAGTTTAGGAGTTATAGCCATTTTAAAGTTTTGAATTTTCATTTTTCTTGTGCATAATATGACCCCCGCAGACGCCTAGTTTAGGAGTTATAGCCATTTTAAGATTTTGAATTTTTTTTTCTGGTGCATAATATGACCCCCGCAGAGGCCTAGTTTAGGAGTTATATCCATTTTAAAGTTTTGATTTTTCATTTTTCTGGTGCATAATATGACCCCCGCAGACTCCTAGTTTAGGAGCTATAGCCATTTTAAGATTTTGAATTTTCATTTTTCTGGTGCATAATATGACCCCCTCAGACGCCTAGTTTAGGAGTTATAGCCATTTTAAAGTTTTAAATTTTCATTTTTCTGGTGCATAATATGACCCCCGCAGACGCCTAGTTTAGGAGTTATAGCCATTTTAAGATTTTGAATTTTCATTTTTCTGGTGCATAATATGACCCCCGCAGACGCCTAGTTTAGGAGTTATAGCCATTTTAAGATTTTGAATTTTTTTTTCTGGTGCATAATATGACCCCCGCAGACGCCTAGTTTAGGAGTTATAGCCATTTTAAGATTTTGAATTTTCATTTTTCTGGTGCATAATATGACCCCCGCAGACGCCTAGTTTAGGAGTTATAGCCATTTTAAAGTTTTGATTTTTCATTTTTCTGGTGCATAATATGACCCCGGCAGACGCCTAGTTTAGGAGTTATAGCCATTTTAAAGTTTTGAATTTTCATTTTTCTGGTGCATAATATGACCCCCGCAGACGCCTAGTTTAGGAGTTAAAGCCATTTTAAAGTTTAGAATTTTCATTTTGCATAATATGACCCCCGCGGACGCCTAGTTTAGGAGTTATAGCCATTTTAAAGTTTTGAATTTTCATTTTTCTTGTGCATAATATGACCCCCGCAGACGCCTAGTTTAGGAGTTATAGCCATTTTAAGATTTTGAATTTTTTTTTCTGGTGCATAATATGACCCCCGCAGACGCCTAGTTTAGGAGTTATAGCCATTTTAAAGTTTTGATTTTTCATTTTTCTGGTGCATAATATGACCCCCGCAGACGCCTAGTTTAGGAGTTATAGCCATTTCAAAGTTTTGAATTTTAATTTTTCTGGTGCATAATATGACCCCCGCAGACGCCTAGTTTAGGAGTTATAGCCATTATAAGATTTTGAATTTTTTTTCTGGTGCATAATATGACCCCCGCAGACGCCTAGTTCAGGAGTTATAGAAATTTTAAAGTTTTGAATTTTCATTTTTCTGGTGCATAATATGATCCCGGCAGACGCCTAGCTTAGGAGTTATAGCCATTTTAAAGTTTTGAATTTTCATTTTTCTGGTGCATAATATGACCCCCGCAGACGCCTAATTTAGGAGTTATAGCCATTTTAAGATTTTGAATTTTCATTTTTCTGGTGCATAATATGACCCCCGCAGACGCCTAGTTTAGGAGTTATAGCCATTTTAAGATTTTGAATTTTTTTTTCTTGTGCATAATATGACCCCCGCAGAGGCCTAGTTTAGGAGTTATATCCATTTTAAAGTTTTGATTTTTCATTTTTCTGGTGCATAATATGACCCCCGCTGACGCCTAGTTTAGGAGTTATAGCCATTTTAAGATTTTGAATTTTCATTTTTCTGGTGCATAATATGACCCCCGCAGACGCCTAGTTTAGGAATTATAGCCATTTTAAAGTTTTGATTTTTCATTTTTCTGGTGCATAATATGACCCCCGCAGACGCCTAGTTTAGGAGTTATAGCCATTTTAAGATTTTGAATTTTTTTTTCTGGTGCATAATATGACCCCCGCAGACGCCTAGTTTAGGAGTTATAGCCATTTTAAAGTTTTGATTTTTGATTTTTCTGGTGCATAATATGACCCCGGCAGACGCCTAGTTTAGGAGTTATAGCCATTTTAAAGTTTTGAATTTTCATTTTTCTGGTGCATAATATGACCCCCGCAGACGCCTAGTTTAGGAGTTATAGCCATTTTAAAGTTTTGAATTTTCATTTTTCTGACCCCCAGTTTTGAATTTCATTTTTCTGGTGTATAATATGACCCCCGCAGACGCCTAGTTTAGGAGTTATAGCCATTTTAAAATTTTGAATTTTTTTTTCTGGTGCATAATATGACCCCCGCAGACGCCTAGTTTAGGAGTTATAGCCATTTTAAAGTTTTGAATTTTCATTTTTCTTGTGCATAATATGACCCCCGCAGACGCCTAGTTTAGGAGTTATAGCCATTTTAAGATTTTGAATTTTTATTTTTCTGGTGCATAATATGACCCCCGCAGACGCCTAGTTTAGGAGTTATAGCCATTTTAAAGTTTTGATTTTTGATTTTTCTGGTGCATAATATGACCCCGGCAGACGCCTAGTATAGGAGTTATAGCCATTTTAAAGTTTTGAATTTTCATTTTTCTGGTGCATAATATGACCCCCGCAGACGCCTAGTTTAGGAGTTATAGCCATTTTAAAGTTTTGAATTTTCATTTTTCTGACCCCCAGTTTTGAATTTCATTTTTCTGGTGTATAATATGACCCCCGCAGACGCCTAGTTTAGGAGTTATAGCCATTTTAAGATTTTGAATTTTTTTTTCTGGTGCATAATATGACCCCCGCAGACGCCGAGTTTAGGAGTTATAGCCATTTTAAAGTTTTGAATTTTCATTTTTCTTGTGCATAATATGACCCCCGCAGAGGCCTGGTTTAGGAGTTATATCCATTTTAAAGTTTTGAATTTTCATTTTTCTGGTGCATAATATGACCCCCGCAGACGCCTAGTTTAGGAGTTATAGCCATTTTAAAGTTTTGAATTTCATTTTTCTGGTGTATAATATGACCCCCGCAGACGCCTAGTCTAGGAGTTATAGCCATTTTAAGATTTTGAATTTTTTTTTCTGGTGCATAATATGACCCCCGCAGACGCCTAGTTTAGGAGTTATAGCCATTTTAAAGTTTTGAATTTTCATTTTTCTTGTGCATAATATGACCCTCGCAGACGCCTAGTTTAGGAGTTATAGCCATTTTAAAGTTTAGAATTTTCATTTTTCTGGTGCATAATATGACCCCCGCAGACGCCTAGTTTAGGAGTTATAGCCATTTTAAAGATTTGATTTTTCATTTTTCTGGTGCATAATATGACCCCCGCAGACGCCTAGTTTAGGAGTTATAGCCATTTTAAAGTTTTGAATTTTAATTTTTCTTGAGAATAATATGACCCCCGCAGACGCCTAGTTTAGGAGTTATAGCCATTTTAAAGTTTAGAATTTTCATTTTTCTGGTGCATAATATGACCCCCGCAGACGCCTAGTTTAGGAGTTATAGCCATTTTAAAGATTTGATTTTTCATTTTTCTGGTGCATAATATGACCCCCGCAGACGCCTAGTTTAGGAGTTATAGCCATTTTAAAGTTTTGAATTTTAATTTTTCTTGAGAATAATATGACCCCCGCAGACGCCTAGTTTAGGAGTTATAGCCATTTTAAAGTTTAGAATTTTCATTTTTCTGGTGCATAATATGACCCCCGCAGACGCCTAGTTTAGGAGTTATAGCCATTTTAAAGTTTTGATTTTTCATTTTTCTGGTGCATAATATGACCCCCGCAGACGCCTAGTTTAGGAGTTATTGCCATTTTAAGATTTTGAATTTTCATTTTTCTGGTGCATAATATGACCCTCGCAGACGCCTAGTTTAGGAGTTATAGCCATTTTAAGATTTAGAATTTTCATTTTTCTGGTGCATAATATGACCCCCGCAGTCGCCTAGTTTAGGAGTTATAGCCATTTTAAAGTTTTGAATTTTAATTTTTCTGGTGCATAATATGACCCCCGCAGACGCCTAGTTTAGGAGTTATAGTCATTTTAAGGTTTTGAGTTTTTTTTTCTGGTGCATAATATGATCCCCGCAGACGCCTAGTTTAGGAGTTATAGCCATTTTAAGATTTTGAATTTTTTTTTCTGGTGCATAATATGACCCCCGCAGACGCCTAGTTTAGGAGTTATAGCCATTTTAAGATTTTGAATTTTTTTTTCTGGTGCATAATACTCTTATGACCCCCGCAGACGCCTAGTTTAGGAGTTATAGCCATTTTAAAGTTTTGAATTTTCATTTTTCTGGTGCATAATATGACCCCCGCAGACGCCTAGTTTAGGAGTTATAGCCATTTTAAGATTTTGAATTTTCATTTTTCTGGTGCATAATATGACCCCCGCAGTCGCCTAGTTTAGGAGTTATAGCCATTTTAAAGTTTGGAATTTTAATTTTTCCGGTGCATAATATGTCCCCCGCAGACGCCTAGTTTAGGAGTTATAACCATTTTAAGATTTTGAATTTTTTTTTCTGGTGCATAATATGACCCCCGCAGACGCCTAGTTTAGGAGTTATAGCCATTTTAAAGTTTTGAATTTTCATTTTCCTGGTGCATAATATGACCCCCGCAGACGCCTAGTTTAGGAGTTATAGCCATTTTAAGTTTATGAATTTCCATTTTTCTGGTGCATAATATGACCCCCGCAGACGCCTAGTTTAGGAGTTATAGCCATTTTAAAGTTTTGAATTTTCATTTTTCTGGTCCACAAAAAGACCCCCGCAGACGCCTAGTTTAGGAGTTATAGCCATTTTAAAGTTTTGAATTTTCATTTTTCTGGTGCATAATATGACCCCCGCAGACGCCTAGTTTAGGAGTTATAGCCATTTTAAAGTTTTGAATTTTCATTTTTCTGGTGCATAATATGACTCCCGCAGACGCCTAGTTTAGGAGTTATAGCCATTTCAAGATTTTGAATTTTTTTTTCTGGTGCATAATATGACCCCCGCAGACGCCTAGTTTAGGAGTTATAGCCATTTTAAAGTTTTGAATTTTCATTTTTCTGGTGCATAATATGACCCCCGCAGACGCCTAGTTTAGGAGTTATAGCCATTTTAAAGTTTTGAATTTTCATTTTTCTGGTGCATAATATGACCCCCGCAGACGCCTAGTTTAGGAGTTATAGCCATTTTAAAGTTTTGAATTTTCATTTTTCTGGTGCATAATATGACCCCCGCAGACGCCTAGTTTAGGAGTTATAGCCATTTTAAAGTTTTGATTTTTCATTTTTCTGGTGCATAATATGACCCCCGCAGAGGCCTAGTTTAGGAGTTATATCCATTTTAAAGTTTTGATTTTTCATTTTTCTGGTGCATATTATGACCCCCGCAGACGCTTAGTTTAGGAGTTATAACCATTTTAAAGTTTTGAATTTTCATTTTTCTGGTGCATAATATGACGTCCGCAGACGCCTAGTTTAGGAGTTATAGCCATTTTAAGATTTTGAATTTTCATTTTTCTGGTGCATAATATGACCCCCGCAGACGCCTAGTTTAGGAGTTATAGCCATTTTAATATTTTGAATTTTTTTTTCTGGTGCATAATATGACCCCCGCAGACGCCTAGTTTAGGAGTTATAGCCATTTTAAGATTTTGAATTTTTTTTTCTGGTGCATAATATTAACCCCCCCGCAGACGCCTAGTTTAGGAGTTATAGCCATTTTAAAGTTTTGAATTTCATTTTTCTGGTGTATAATATGACCCCCGCAGACGCCTAGTTTAGGAGTTATAGCCATTTTAAGATTTTGAATTTTTTTTCTGGTGCATAATATGACCCCCGCAGACGCCTTGTTTAGGAGTTATAGCCATTTTAAAGTTTTGAATTTTCATTTTTCTTGTGCATAATATGACCCCCGCAGACGCCTAGTTTAGGAGTTATAGCCATTTTAAGATTTTGAATTTTTTTTTCTGGTGCATAATATGACCCCCGCAGACGCCTAGTTTAGGAGTTATAGCCATTTTAACGTTTTGAATTTTCATTTTTCTGGTGCATAATATGACCCCCGCAGACGCCTAGTTTAGGAGTTTTAGCCATTTTAAAGTTCTGAATTTTCATTTTTATGGTGCATAATATGACCCCCGCAGACGCCTAGTTTAGGAGTTATAGCCATTTTAAAGTTTTGAATTTTCATTTTTCTGGTGCATAATATGACCCCCGCAGACGCCTAGTTTAGGAGTTATAGCCATTTTAAGATTTTGAATTTTCATTTTTCTGGTGCATAATATGACCCCCGCAGTCGCCTAGTTTAGGAGTTATAGCCATTTTAAAGTTTGGAATTTTAATTTTTCCGGTGCATAATATGTCCCCCGCAGACGCCTAGTTTAGGAGTTATAACCATTTTAAGATTTTGAATTTTTTTTTCTGGTGCATAATATGACCCCCGCAGACGCCTAGTTTAGGAGTTATAGCCATTTTAAAGTTTTGAATTTTCATTTTTCTGGTGCATAATATGACCCCCGCAGACGCCTAGTTTAGGAGTTATAGCCATTTTAAGTTTATGAATTTCCATTTTTCTGGTGCATAATATGACCCCCGCAGACGCCTAGTTTAGGAGTTATAGCCATTTTAAAGTTTTGAATTTTCATTTTTCTGGTCCACAAAAAGACCCCCGCAGACGCCTAGTTTAGGAGTTATAGCCATTTTAAAGTTTTGAATTTTCATTTTTCTGGTGCATAATATGACCCCCGCAGACGCCTAGTTTAGGAGTTATAGCCATTTTAAAGTTTTGAATTTTCATTTTTCTGGTGCATAATATGACTCCCGCAGACGCCTAGTTTAGGAGTTATAGCCATTTCAAGATTTTGAATTTTTTTTTCTGGTGCATAATATGACCCCCGCAGACGCCTAGTTTAGGAGTTATAGCCATTTTAAAGTTTTGAATTTTCATTTTTCTGGTGCATAATATGACCCCCGCAGACGCCTAGTTTAGGAGTTATAGCCATTTTAAAGTTTTGAATTTTCATTTTTCTGGTGCATAATATGACCCCCGCAGACGCCTACTTTCGGAGTTATAGCCATTTTAAAGTTTTGAATTTTCATTTTTCTGGTGCATAATATGACCCCCGCAGACGCCTAGTTTAGGAGTTATAGCCATTTTAAAGTTTTGATTTTTCATTTTTCTGGTGCATAATATGACCCCCGCAGAGGCCTAGTTTAGGAGTTATATCCATTTTAAAGTTTTGATTTTTCATTTTTCTGGTGCATAATATGACCCCCGCAGACGCTTAGTTTAGGAGTTATAGCCATTTTAAAGTTTTGAATTTTCATTTTTCTGGTGCATAATATGACCCCCGCAAACGCCTAGTTTAGGAGTTATAGCCATTTTAAGATTTTGAATTTTCATTTTTCTGGTGCATAATATGACCCCCGCAGACGCCTAGTTTAGGAGTTATAGCCATTTTAATATTTTGAATTTTTTTTTCTGGTGCATAATATGACCCCCGCAGACGCCTAGTTTAGGAGTTATAGCCATTTTAAGATTTTGAATTTTTTTTTCTGGTGCATAATATTACCCCCCCCCCCGCAGACGCCTAGTTTAGGAGTTATAGCCATTTTAAAGTTTTGAATTTCATTTTTCTGGTGTATAATATGACCCCCGCAGACGCCTAGTTTAGGAGTTATAGCCATTTTAAGATTTTGAATTTTTTTTCTGGTGCATAATATGACCCCCGCAGACGCCTTGTTTAGGAGTTATAGCCATTTTAAAGTTTTGAATTTTCATTTTTCTTGTGCATAATATGACCCCCGCAGACGCCTAGTTTAGGAGTTATAGCCATTTTAAGATTTTGAATTTTTTTTTCTGGTGCATAATATGACCCCCGCAGACGCCTAGTTTAGGAGTTATAGCCATTTTAAAGTTTTGAATTTTCATTTTTCTGGTGCATAATATGACCCCCGCAGACGCCTAGTTTAGGAGTTCTAGCCATTTTAAGATTTTGAATTTTCATTTTTCTGGTGCATAATATGACCCCCGCAGTCGCCTAGTTTAGGAGTTATAGCCATTTTAAAGTTTGGAATTTTAATTTTTCTGGTGCATAATATGTCCCCCGCAGACGCCTAGTTTAGGAGTTATAACCATTTTAAGATTTTGAATTTTTTTTTCTGGTGCATAATACTCGTATGACCCCCGCAGACGCCTAGTTTAGGAGTTTTAGCCATTTTAAAGTTTTGAATTTTCATTTTTCTGGTGCATAATATGACCCCCGCAGACGCCTAGTTTAGGAGTTATAGCCATTTTAAAGTTTTGAATTTTCATTTTTCTGGTGCATAATATGACCCCCGCAGACGCCTAGTTTAGGAGTTCTAGCCATTTTAAGATTTTGAATTTTCATTTTTCTGGTGCATAATATGACCCCCGCAGTCGCCTAGTTTAGGAGTTATAGCCATTTTAAAGTTTGGAATTTTAATTTTTCTGGTGCATAATATGTCCCCCGCAGACGCCTAGTTTAGGAGTTATAACCATTTTAAGATTTTGAATTTTTTTTTCTGGTGCATAATATGACCCCCGCAGACGCCGAGTTTAGGAGTTATAGCCATTTTAAAGTTTTGAATTTTCATTTTTCTGGTGCATAATATGACCCCCGCAGACGCCTAGTTTAGGAGTTATAGCCGTTTTAAAGTTTTGAATTTTCATTTTTCTGGTGCATAATATGACCCCCGCAGACGCCTAGTTTAGGAGTTATAGCCATTTTAAAGTTTTGAATTTTCATTTTTCTGGTCCATAATTAGACCCCCGCAGACGCCTAGTTTAGGAGTTATAGCCATTTTAAAGTTTTGAATTTTCATTTTTCTGGTGCATAATATGACCCCCGCAGACGCCTAGTTTAGGAGTTATAGCCATTTTAAAGTTTTGAATTTTGCATAATATGACCTCCGCAGACGCCTAGTTTAGGAGTTATAACCATTTTAAAGTTTTGAATTTTCATTTTTCTGGTGCATAATATGACTCCCGCAGACGCCTAGTTTAGGAGTTATAGCCATTTCAAGATTTTGAATTTTTTTTTCTGGTGCATAATATGACCCCCGCAGACGCCTAGTTTAGGAGTTATAGCCATTTTAAGATTTTGAAATTTTTTTTCTGGTGCATAATATGACCCCCGCAGACGCCTAGTTTAGGAGTTATAGCCATTTTAAAGTTTTGAATTTTCATTTTTCTGGTGCATAATATGACCCCCGCAGACGCCTACTTTAGGAGTTATAGCCATTTGAATTTTCATTTTTCTGGTGCATAATATCACCCCCGCAGACACCTAGTTTAGGAGTTATAGCCATTTTAAAGTTTTGAATTTTCATTTTTCTGGTGAATAATATGACCCCCGCAGACGCCTAGTTTAGGAGTTATAGCCATTTTAAAGTTTTGAATTTTCATTTTTCTGGTGCATAATATGACCCCCGCAGACGCCTAGTTTAGGAGTTATAGCCATTTTAAAGTTTTGAATTTTCATTTTTCTGGTGCATAATATGACCCCCGCAGACGCCTAGTTTAGGAGTTATAGCCATTTTAAAGTTTTGAGTTTTCACTTTTCTGGTGCATAATATGACCCCCGCAGACGCCTAGTTTAGGAGTTATAACCATTTTAAAGTTTTGAATTTTCAGTTTTCTGGTGCATAATATGACCCCCGCAGACGCCTAGTTTAGGAGTTATTGCCATTTTAAAGTTTTGAATTTTCATTTTTCTGGTGCATAATATGACCCCCGCAGACGCCTAGTTTAGGAGTTATAGCCATTTTAAAGTTTTGAATTTTCAGTTTTCTGGTGCATAATATGACCCCCGCAGACGCCTAGTTTAGGAGTTATAGCCATTTTAAAGTTTTGAATTTTCATTTTTCTGGTGCATAATATGACCCCCGCAGACGCCTAGTTTAGGAGTTATAGCCATTTTAAAGTTTTGAATTTTCATTTTTCTGGTGCATAATATGACCCCCGCAGACGCCTAGTTTAGGAGTTATAGCCATTTTAAAGTTTTGAATTTTCATTTTTCTGGTGCATAATATGACCCCCGCAGACGCCTAGTTTAGGAGTTATAGACATTTTAAAGTTTTGAATTTTCATTTTTCTGGTGCATAATATGACCCCCGCAGACGCCTAGTTTAGGAGTTATAGCCATTTTAAAGTTTTGAATTTGCATTTTTCTGGTGCATAATATGACCCCCGCAGACGCCTAGTTTGGGAGTTATAGCCATTTTAAAGTTTTGAATTTTCATTTTTCTGGTGCATAATATGACCCCCGCAGACGCCTAGTTTAGGAGTTATAGCCATTTTAAAGTTTTGAATTTTAATTTTTCTGGTGCATAATATGACCCCCGCAGACGCCTAGTTTAGGTGTTATAGCCATTTTAAAGTTTTGAATTTTCATTTTTCTGGTGAGTAATATGACCCCCGCAGACGCCTAGTTTAGGTGTTATAGCCATTTTAAAGTTTTGAATTTTCATTTTTCTGGTGCATAATATGACCCCCGCAGACGCCTAGTTTAGGAGTTCTAGCCATTTTAAGATTTTGAATTTTCATTTTTCTGGTGCATAATATGACCCCCGCAGTCACCTAGTTTAGGAGTTATAGCCATTTTAAACTTTGGAGTTTTAATTTTTCTGGTGCATAATATGTCCCCCGCAGACGCCTAGTTTAGGAGTTATAACCATTTTAAGATTTTGAATTTTTTTTTCTGGTGCATAATATGACCCCCGCAGACGCCGAGTTTAGGAGTTATAGCCATTTTAAAGTTTTGAATTTTCATTTTTCTGGTGCATAATATGACCCCCGCAGACGCCTAGTTTAGGAGTTATAGCCGTTTTAAAGTTTTGAATTTTCATTTTTCTGGTGCATAATATGACCCCCGCAGACGCCTAGTTTAGGAGTTATAGCCATTTTAAAGTTTTGAATTTTCATTTTTCTGGTCCATAATTAGACCCCCGCAGACGCCTAGTTTAGGAGTTATAGCCATTTTAAAGTTTTGAATTTTCATTTTTCTGGTGCATAATATGACCCCCGCAGACGCCTAGTTTAGGAGTTATAGCCATTTTAAAGTTTTGAATTTTGCATAATATGACCTCCGCAGACGCCTAGTTTAGGAGTTATAACCATTTTAAAGTTTTGAATTTTCATTTTTCTGGTGCATAATATGACTCCCGCAGACGCCTAGTTTAGGAGTTATAGCCATTTCAAGATTTTGAATTTTTTTTTCTGGTGCATAATATGACCCCCGCAGACGCCTAGTTTAGGAGTTATAGCCATTTTAAGATTTTGAAATTTTTTTTCTGGTGCATAATATGACCCCCGCAGACGCCTAGTTTAGGAGTTATAGCCATTTTAAAGTTTTGAATTTTTATTTTTCTGGTGCATAATATGACCCCCGCAGACGCCTACTTTAGGAGTTATAGCCATTTGAATTTTCATTTTTCTGGTGCATAATATCACCCCCGCAGACACCTAGTTTAGGAGTTATAGCCATTTTAAAGTTTTGAATTTTCATTTTTCTATTGAATAATATGACCCCCGCAGACGCCTAGTTTAGGAGTTATAGCCATTTTAAAGTTTTGAATTTTCATTTTTCTGGTGCATAATATGACCCCCGCAGACGCCTAGTTTAGGAGTTATAGCCATTTTAAAGTTTTGAATTTTCATTTTTCTGGTGCATAATATGACCCCCGCAGACGCCTAGTTTAGGAGTTATAGCCATTTTAAAGTTTTGAGTTTTCACTTTTCTGGTGCATAATATGACCCCCGCAGACGCCTAGTTTAGGAGTTATAACCATTTTAAAGTTTGGAATTTTCAGTTTTCTGGTGCATAATATGACCCCCGCAGACGCCTAGTTTAGGAGTTATAGCCATTTTAAAGTTTTGAATTTTCATTTTTCTGGTGCATAATATGACCCCCGCAGACGCCTAGTTTAGGAGTTATAGCCATTTTAAAGTTTTGAATTTTCAGTTTTCTGGTGCATAATATGACCCCCGCAGACGCCTAGTTTAGGAGTTATAGCCATTTTAAAGTTTTGAATTTTCATTTTTCTGGTGCATAATATGACCCCCGCAGACGCCTAGTTTAGGAGTTATAGCCATTTTAAAGTTTTGAATTTTCATTTTTCTGGTGCATAATATGACCCCCGCAGACGCCTAGTTTAGGAGTTATAGCCATTTTAAAGTTTTGAATTTTCATTTTTCTGGTGCATAATATGACCCCCGCAGACGCCTAGTTTAGGAGTTATAGACATTTTAAAGTTTTGAATTTTCATTTTTCTGGTGCATAATATGACCCCCGCAGACGCCTAGTTTAGGAGTTATAGCCATTTTAAAGTTTTGAATTTGCATTTTTCTGGTGCATAATATGACCCCCGCAGACGCCTAGTTTGGGAGTTATAGCCATTTTAAAGTTTTGAATTTTCATTTTTCTGGTGCATAATATGACCCCCGCAGACGCCTAGTTTAGGAGTTATAGCCATTTTAAAGTTTTGAATTTTAATTTTTCTGGTGCATAATATGACCCCCGCAGACGCCTAGTTTAGGTGTTATAGCCATTTTAAAGTTTTGAATTTTCACTTTTCTGGTGAGTAATATGACCCCCGCAGACGCCTAGTTTAGGAGTTATAGCCATTTTAAAGTTTTGAATTTTCATTTTTCTGGTGCATAATATGACCCCCGCAGACGCCTAGTTTAGGAGTTATAGCCATTTTACAGTTTTGAATTTTCATTTTTCTGGTGCATAATATGACCCCCGCAGACGCCTAGTTTAGGAGTTATAGCCATTTTAAGATTTTGAATTTTCATTTTTCTGGTGCATAATATGACCCCCGCAGACGAATAGTTTAGGAGTTATAGCCATTTTAAAGTTTTGAATTTTCATTTTTCTGGTGCATAATATGACCCCCGCAGACGCCTAGTTTAGGAGTTATAGCCATTTTAAAGTTTTGAATTTTCATTTTTCTGGTGCATAATATGACCCCCGCAGACGCCTAGTTTAGGAGTTATAGCCATTTTAAGGTTTTGAATTTTGCATAATATGACCCCCGCAGACGCCTAGTTTAGGAGTTATAGCCATTTTAAAGTTTTGAATTTTCATTTTTCTGGTGCATAATATGACTCCCGCAGACGCCTAGTTTAGGAGTTATAGCCATTTCAAGATTTTGAATTTTTTTTCTGGTGCATAATATGACCCCCGCAGACGCCTAGTTTAGGAGTTATAGCCATTTTAAGATTTTGAAATTTTTTTTCTGGTGCATAATATGACCCCCGCAGACGCCTAGTTTAGGAGTTATAGCCATTTTAAAGTTTTGAATTTTCATTTTTCTGGTGCATAATATGACCCCCGCAGACGCCTAGTTTAGGAGTTATAGCCATTTTAAAGTTTTGAATTTTCATTTTTCTGGTGCATAATATGACCCCCGCAGACGCCTAGTTTAGGAGTTATAGCCATTTTAAAGTTTTGAATTTTCATTTTTCTGGTGAATAATATGACCCCCGCAGACGCCTAGTTTAGGATTTATAGCCATTTTAAGATTTTGAATTTTCATTTTTCTGGTGCATAATATGACCCCCGCAGACGCCTAGTTTAGGAGTTATAGCCATTTTAAAGTTTTGAATTTTCATTTTTCTGGTGCATAATATGACCCCCGCAGACGCCTAGTTTAGGAGTTATAGCCATTTTAAAGTTTTGAATTTTCATTTTTCTGGTGCATAATATGACCCCCGCAGACGCCTAGTTTAGGAGTTATAGCCATTTTAAAGTTTTGAATTTTCATTTTTCTGCTGCATAATATGACCCCCGCAGACGCCTAGTTTAGGAGTTATAGCCATTTTAAGGTCTTGAATTTTGCATAATATGACCCCCGCAGACGCCTAGTTTAGGAGTTATAGCCATTTTAAAGTTTTGAATTTTCATTTTTCTGGTGCATAATATGACTCCCGCAGACGCCTAGTTTAGGAGTTATAGCCATTTCAAGATTTTGAATTTTTTTTCTGGTGCATAATATGACCCCCGCAGACGCCTAGTTTAGGAGTTATAGCCATTTTAAGATTTTGAAATTTTTTTTCTGGTGCATAATATGACCCCCGCAGACGACTAGTTTAGGAGTTATAGCCATTTTAAAGTTTTGAATTTTCATTTTTCTGGTGCATAATATGACCCCCGCAGACGCCTAGTTTAGGAGTTATAGCCATTTTAAAGTTTTGAATTTTCATTTTTCTGGTGCATAATATGACCCCCGCAGACGCCTAGTTTAGGAGTTATAGCCATTTTAAAGTTTTGAATTTTCATTTTTCTGGTGAATAATATGACCCCCGCAGACGCCTAGTTTAGGATTTATAGCCATTTTAAGATTTTGAATTTTCATTTTTCTGGTGCATAATATGACCCCCGCAGACGCCGAGTTTAGGAGTTATAGCCATTTTAAAGTTTTGAATTTTCATTTTTCTGGTGCATAATATGACCCCCGCAGACGCCTAGTTTAGGAGTTATAGCCGTTTTAAAGTTTTGAATTTTCATTTTTCTGGTGCATAATATGACCCCCGCAGACGCCTAGTTTAGGAGTTATAGCCATTTTAAAGTTTTGAATTTTCATTTTTCTGGTCCATAATTAGACCCCCGCAGACGCCTAGTTTAGGAGTTATAGCCATTTTAAAGTTTTGAATTTTCATTTTTCTGGTGCATAATATGACCCCCGCAGACGCCTAGTTTAGGAGTTATAGCCATTTTAAAGTTTTGAATTTTCATTTTTCTGGTGCATAATATGACCCCCGCAGACGCCTAGTTTAGGAGTTATAGACATTTTAAAGTTTTGAATTTTCATTTTTCTGGTGCATAATATGACCCCCGCAGACGCCTAGTTTAGGAGTTATAGCCATTTTAAAGTTTTGAATTTTCATTTTTCTGGTGAATAATATGACCCCCGCAGACGCCTAGTTTAGGAGTTATAGCCATTTTAAAGTTTTGAATTTTCATTTTTCTGGTGCATAATATGACCCCCGCAGACGCCTAGTTTAGGAGTTATAGCCATTTTAAAGTTTTGAATTTTCATTTTTCTGGTGCATAATATGACCCCCGCAGACGCCTAGTTTAGGAGTTATAGCCATTTTAAAGTTTTGAATTTTCATTTTTCTGGTGAATAATATGACCCCCGCAGACGCCTAGTTTAGGATTTATAGCCATTTTAAGATTTTGAATTTTCATTTTTCTGGTGCATAATATGACCCCCGCAGACGCCTAGTTTAGGAGTTATAGCCATTTTAAAGTTTTGAATTTTCATTTTTCTGGTGCATAATATGACCCCCGCAGACGCCTAGTTTAGGAGTTATAGCCATTTTAAAGTTTTGAATTTTCATTTTTCTGGTGCATAATATGACCCCCGCAGACGCCTAGTTTAGGAGTTATAGCCATTTTAAAGTTTTGAATTTTCATTTTTCTGCTGCATAATATGACCCCCGCAGACGCCTAGTTTAGGAGTTATAGCCATTTTAAGGTCTTGAATTTTGCATAATATGACCCCCGCAGACGCCTAGTTTAGGAGTTATAGCCATTTTAAAGTTTTGAATTTTCATTTTTCTGGTGCATAATATTACTCCCGCAGACGCCTAGTTTAGGAGTTATAGCCATTTCAAGATTTTGAATTTTTTTTCTGGTGCATAATATGACCCCCGCAGACGCCTAGTTTAGGAGTTATAGCCATTTTAAGATTTTGAAATTTTTTTTCTGGTGCATAATATGACCCCCGCAGACGACTAGTTTAGGAGTTATAGCCATTTTAAAGTTTTGAATTTTCATTTTTCTGGTGCATAATATGACCCCCGCAGACGCCTAGTTTAGGAGTTATAGCCATTTTAAAGTTTTGAATTTTCATTTTTCTGGTGCATAATATGACCCCCGCAGACGCCTAGTTTAGGAGTTATAGCCATTTTAAAGTTTTGAATTTTCATTTTTCTGGTGAATAATATGACCCCCGCAGACGCCTAGTTTAGGATTTATAGCCATTTTAAGATTTTGAATTTTCATTTTTCTGGTGCATAATATGACCCCCGCAGACGCCGAGTTTAGGAGTTATAGCCATTTTAAAGTTTTGAATTTTCATTTTTCTGGTGCATAATATGACCCCCGCAGACGCCTAGTTTAGGAGTTATAGCCGTTTTAAAGTTTTGAATTTTCATTTTTCTGGTGCATAATATGACCCCCGCAGACGCCTAGTTTAGGAGTTATAGCCATTTTAAAGTTTTGAATTTTCATTTTTCTGGACCATAATTAGACCCCCGCAGACGCCTAGTTTAGGAGTTATAGCCATTTTAAAGTTTTGAATTTTCATTTTTCTGGTGCATAATATGACCCCCGCAGACGCCTAGTTTAGGAGTTATAGCCATTTTAAAGTTTTGAATTTTCATTTTTCTGGTGCATAATATGACCCCCGCAGACGCCTAGTTTAGGAGTTATAGACATTTTAAAGTTTTGAATTTTCATTTTTCTGGTGCATAATATGACCCCCGCAGACGCCTAGTTTAGGAGTTATAGCCATTTTAAAGTTTTGAATTTTCATTTTTCTGGTGAATAATATGACCCCCGCAGACGCCTAGTTTAGGAGTTATAGCCATTTTAAAGTTTTGAATTTTCATTTTTCTGGTGCATAATATGACCCCCGCAGACGCCTAGTTTAGGAGTTATATCCATTTTACAGTTTTGAATTTTCATTTTTCTGGTGCATAATATGACCCCCGCAGACGCCTAGTTTAGGAGTTATAGCCATTTTAAGATTTTGAATTTTCATTTTTCTGGTGCATAATATGACCCCCGCAGACGAATAGTTTAGGAGTTATAGCCATTTTAAAGTTTTGAATTTTCATTTTTCTGGTGCATAATATGACCCCCGCAGACGCCTAGTTTAGGAGTTATAGCTATTTTAAAGTTTTGAATTTTCATTTTTCTGGTGCATAATATGACCCCCGCAGACGCCTAGTTTAGGAGTTATAGCCATTTTAAGGTTTTGAATTTTGCATAATATGACCCCCGCAGACGCCTAGTTTAGGAGTTATAGCCATTTTAAAGTTTTGAATTTTCATTTTTCTGGTGCATAATATGACTCCCGCAGACGCCTAGTTTAGGAGTTATAGCCATTCCAAGATTTTGAATTTTTTTTCTGGTGCATAATATGACCCCCGCAGACGCCTAGTTTAGGAGTTATAGCCATTTTAAGATTTTGAAATTTTTTTTCTGGTGCATAATATGACCCCCGCAGACGCCTAGTTAAGGAGTTATAGCCATTTTAAAGTTTTGAATTTTCATTTTTCTGGTGCATAATATGACCCCCGCAGACGCCTAGTTTAGGAGTTATAGCCATTTTAAAGTTTTGAATTTTCATTTTTCTGGTGCATAATATGACCCCCGCAGACGCCTAGTTTAGGAGTTATAGCCATTTTAAAGTTTTGAATTTTCATTTTTCTGGTGAATAATATGACCCCCGCAGACGCCTAGTTTAGGATTTATAGCCATTTTAAGATTTTGAATTTTCATTTTTCTGGTGCATAATATGACCCCCGCAGACGCCTAGTTTAGGAGTTATAGCCATTTTAAAGTTTTGAATTTTCATTTTTCTGGTGCATAATATGACCCCCGCAGACGCCTAGTTTAGGAGTTATAGCCATTTTAAAGTTTTGAATTTTCATTTTTCTGGTGCATAATATGACCTCCGCAGACGCCTAGTTTACGAGTTATAGCCATTTTAAAGTTTTGAATTTTCATTTTTCTGGTGCATAATATGACCCCCGCAGAAGCCTAGTTTAGGAGTTATAGCCATTTTAAAGTTTTGAATTTTCATTTTTCTGGTGCATAATATGACCCCCGCAGACGCCTAGTTTAGGAGTTATAGCCATTTTAAAGTTTTGAATTTTCATTTTTCTGGTGCATAATATGACCCCGGCAGACGCCTAGTTTAGGAGTCATAGCCATTTTAAAGTTTTGAATTTTCATTTTTCTGGTGCATAATATGACCCCCGCAGACGCCTAGTTTAGGAGTTATAGCCATTTTAAGATTTTGAATTTTCATTTTTCTGGTGCATAATATGACCCCCGCAGTCGCCTAGTTTAGGAGTTATAGCCATTTTAAAGTTTTGAATTTTAATTTTTCTGGTGCATAATATGACCCCCGCAGACGCCTAGTTTAGGAGTTATAGCCATTTTAAGATTTTGAATTTTTTTTTCTGGTGCATAATATGACCCCCGCAGTCGCCTAGGTTAGGAGTTATTGAAATTTTAAGATTTTGAATTTTTTTTTCTGGTGCATAATATGACCCCCGCAGACGCCTAGTTTAGGAGTTATAGCCATTTTAAAGTTTTGAATTTTCATTTTTCTGGTGCATAATATGACCCCCGCAGACGCCAAGTTTAGGAGTTATAGCCATTTTAATGTTTTGAATTTTCATTTTTCTGGTGCATAATATGACCCCCGCAGACGCCTAGTTTAGGAGTTATAGCCATTTTAAAGTTTTGAATTTTCATTTTTCTGGTGCATAATATGACCCCCGCAGACGCCTAGTTTAGGAGTTATAGCCATTTTAAGATTTTGAATTTTTTTTCTGGTGCATAATATGACCCCCGCAGACGCCTAGTTTGGGAGTTATAGCCATTTTAAAGTTTTGAATTTTCATTTTTCTGGTGCATAATATGACCCCCGCAGACGCCTAGTTTAGGAGTTTTAGCCATTTTAAAGTTTTGAATTTTCATTTTTCTGGTGCATAATATAACCCCCGCAGACGCCTAGTTTAGGAGTTATAGCCATTTTAAAGTTTTGAATTTTCAATTTTCTGGTGCATAATATGACCCCCGCAGACGCCTAGTTTAGGAGTTATAGCCATTTTAAGATTTTGAATTTTCATTTTTCTGGTGCATAATATGACCCCCGCAGATGCCTAGTTTAGGAATTATAGCCATTTTAAAGTTTTGATTTTTCATTTTTCTGGTGCATAATATGACCCCGGCAGACGCCTAGTTTAGGAGTTATAGCCATTTCAAGATTTTGAATTTTCATTTTTCTGGTGCATAATATGACCCCCGCAGATGCCCAGTTTAGGAGTTATAGCCATTTTAAGGTTTTGATTTTTCATTTTTCTGGTGCATAATATGACTCCGGCAGACGCCTAGTTTAGGAGATATAGCCATTTTAAGATTTTAAATTTTCATTTTTCTGGTGCATAATATGACCCCCGCAGACGCCTAGTTTAGGAGTTATAGCCATTTTAAAGTTTTGAATTTTCATTTTTCTGGTGAATAATATGACCCCCGCAGACGCCTAGTTTAGGAGTTATAGCCATTTTAAAGTTTTGAATTTTCATTTTTCTGGTGCATAATATGACCCCCGCAGACGCCAAGTTTAGGAGTTATAGCCATTTTAAGGTTTTGATTTTTCATTTTTCTGGTGCATAATATGACCCCCGCAGACGCCTAGTTTAGGAGTTATAGCCATTTTAAGATTTTGAATTTTCATTTTTCTGGTGCATAATATGACCCCCGCAGACGCCTAGTTTAGGAGTTATAGCCATTTTAAAGTTTTGAATTTTCATTTTTCTGGTGCATAATATGACCCCCGCAGACGCCTAGTTTAGGAGTTATAGCCATTTTAAAGTTTTGAATTTTCATTTTTCTGGTGCATAATATGACCCCCGCAGACGCCTAGTTTAGGAGTTATAGCCATTTTAAAGTTTTGAATTTTCATTTTTCTGGTGAATAATATGACCCCCGCAGACGCCTAGTTTAGGATTTATAGCCATTTTAAGATTTTGAATTTTCATTTTTCTGGTGCATAATATGACCCCCGCAGACGCCTAGTTTAGGAGTTATAGCCATTTTAAAGTTTTGAATTTTCATTTTTCTGGTGCATAATATGACCCCCGCAGACGCCTAGTTTAGGAGTTATAGCCATTTTAAAGTTTTGAATTTTCATTTTTCTGGTGCATAATATGACCCCCGCAGACGCCTAGTTTAGGAGTTATAGCCATTTTAAAGTTTTGAATTTTCATTTTTCTGCTGCATAATATGACCCCCGCAGACGCCTAGTTTAGGAGTTATAGCCATTTTAAGGTCTTGAATTTTGCATAATATGACCCCCGCAGACGCCTAGTTTAGGAGTTATAGCCATTTTAAAGTTTTGAATTTTCATTTTTCTGGTGCATAATATGACTCCCGCAGACGCCTAGTTTAGGAGTTATAGCCATTTCAAGATTTTGAATTTTTTTTCTGGTGCATAATATGACCCCCGCAGACGCCTAGTTTAGGAGTTATAGCCATTTTAAGATTTTGAAATTTTTTTTCTGGTGCATAATATGACCCCCGCAGACGACTAGTTTAGGAGTTATAGCCATTTTAAAGTTTTGAATTTTCATTTTTCTGGTGCATAATATGACCCCCGCAGACGCCTAGTTTAGGAGTTATAGCCATTTTAAAGTTTTGAATTTTCATTTTTCTGGTGCATAATATGACCCCCGCAGACGCCTAGTTTAGGAGTTATAGCCATTTTAAAGTTTTGAATTTTCATTTTTCTGGTGAATAATATGACCCCCGCAGACGCCTAGTTTAGGATTTATAGCCATTTTAAGATTTTGAATTTTCATTTTTCTGGTGCATAATATGACCCCCGCAGACGCCGAGTTTAGGAGTTATAGCCATTTTAAAGTTTTGAATTTTCATTTTTCTGGTGCATAATATGACCCCCGCAGACGCCTAGTTTAGGAGTTATAGCCGTTTTAAAGTTTTGAATTTTCATTTTTCTGGTGCATAATATGACCCCCGCAGACGCCTAGTTTAGGAGTTATAGCCATTTTAAAGTTTTGAATTTTCATTTTTCTGGTCCATAATTAGACCCCCGCAGACGCCTAGTTTAGGAGTTATAGCCATTTTAAAGTTTTGAATTTTCATTTTTCTGGTGCATAATATGACCCCCGCAGACGCCTAGTTTAGGAGTTATAGCCATTTTAAAGTTTTGAATTTTCATTTTTCTGGTGCATAATATGACCCCCGCAGACGCCTAGTTTAGGAGTTATAGACATTTTAAAGTTTTGAATTTTCATTTTTCTGGTGCATAATATGACCCCCGCAGACGCCTAGTTTAGGAGTTATAGCCATTTTAAAGTTTTGAATTTTCATTTTTCTGGTGAATAATATGACCCCCGCAGACGCCTAGTTTAGGAGTTATAGCCATTTTAAAGTTTTGAATTTTCATTTTTCTGGTGCATAATATGACCCCCGCAGACGCCTAGTTTAGGAGTTATATCCATTTTACAGTTTTGAATTTTCATTTTTCTGGTGCATAATATGACCCCCGCAGACGCCTAGTTTAGGAGTTATAGCCATTTTAAGATTTTGAATTTTCATTTTTCTGGTGCATAATATGACCCCCGCAGACGAATAGTTTAGGAGTTATAGCCATTTTAAAGTTTTGAATTTTCATTTTTCTGGTGCATAATATGACCCCCGCAGACGCCTAGTTTAGGAGTTATAGCTATTTTAAAGTTTTGAATTTTCATTTTTCTGGTGCATAATATGACCCCCGCAGACGCCTAGTTTAGGAGTTATAGCCATTTTAAGGTTTTGAATTTTGCATAATATGACCCCCGCAGACGCCTAGTTTAGGAGTTATAGCCATTTTAAAGTTTTGAATTTTCATTTTTCTGGTGCATAATATGACTCCCGCAGACGCCTAGTTTAGGAGTTATAGCCATTCCAAGATTTTGAATTTTTTTTCTGGTGCATAATATGACCCCCGCAGACGCCTAGTTTAGGAGTTATAGCCATTTTAAGATTTTGAAATTTTTTTTCTGGTGCATAATATGACCCCCGCAGACGCCTAGTTAAGGAGTTATAGCCATTTTAAAGTTTTGAATTTTCATTTTTCTGGTGCATAATATGACCCCCGCAGACGCCTAGTTTAGGAGTTATAGCCATTTTAAAGTTTTGAATTTTCATTTTTCTGGTGCATAATATGACCCCCGCAGACGCCTAGTTTAGGAGTTATAGCCATTTTAAAGTTTTGAATTTTCATTTTTCTGGTGAATAATATGACCCCCGCAGACGCCTAGTTTAGGATTTATAGCCATTTTAAGATTTTGAATTTTCATTTTTCTGGTGCATAATATGACCCCCGCAGACGCCTAGTTTAGGAGTTATAGCCATTTTAAAGTTTTGAATTTTCATTTTTCTGGTGCATAATATGACCCCCGCAGACGCCTAGTTTAGGAGTTATAGCCATTTTAAAGTTTTGAATTTTCATTTTTCTGGTGCATAATATGACCTCCGCAGACGCCTAGTTTACGAGTTATAGCCATTTTAAAGTTTTGAATTTTCATTTTTCTGGTGCATAATATGACCCCCGCAGAAGCCTAGTTTAGGAGTTATAGCCATTTTAAAGTTTTGAATTTTCATTTTTCTGGTGCATAATATGACCCCCGCAGACGCCTAGTTTAGGAGTTATAGCCATTTTAAAGTTTTGAATTTTCATTTTTCTGGTGCATAATATGACCCCGGCAGACGCCTAGTTTAGGAGTCATAGCCATTTTAAAGTTTTGAATTTTCATTTTTCTGGTGCATAATATGACCCCCGCAGACGCCTAGTTTAGGAGTTATAGCCATTTTAAGATTTTGAATTTTCATTTTTCTGGTGCATAATATGACCCCCGCAGTCGCCTAGTTTAGGAGTTATAGCCATTTTAAAGTTTTGAATTTTAATTTTTCTGGTGCATAATATGACCCCCGCAGACGCCTAGTTTAGGAGTTATAGCCATTTTAAGATTTTGAATTTTTTTTTCTGGTGCATAATATGACCCCCGCAGTCGCCTAGGTTAGGAGTTATTGAAATTTTAAGATTTTGAATTTTTTTTTCTGGTGCATAATATGACCCCCGCAGACGCCTAGTTTAGGAGTTATAGCCATTTTAAAGTTTTGAATTTTCATTTTTCTGGTGCATAATATGACCCCCGCAGACGCCAAGTTTAGGAGTTATAGCCATTTTAATGTTTTGAATTTTCATTTTTCTGGTGCATAATATGACCCCCGCAGACGCCTAGTTTAGGAGTTATAGCCATTTTAAAGTTTTGAATTTTCATTTTTCTGGTGCATAATATGACCCCCGCAGACGCCTAGTTTAGGAGTTATAGCCATTTTAAGATTTTGAATTTTTTTTCTGGTGCATAATATGACCCCCGCAGACGCCTAGTTTGGGAGTTATAGCCATTTTAAAGTTTTGAATTTTCATTTTTCTGGTGCATAATATGACCCCCGCAGACGCCTAGTTTAGGAGTTTTAGCCATTTTAAAGTTTTGAATTTTCATTTTTCTGGTGCATAATATAACCCCCGCAGACGCCTAGTTTAGGAGTTATAGCCATTTTAAAGTTTTGAATTTTCAATTTTCTGGTGCATAATATGACCCCCGCAGACGCCTAGTTTAGGAGTTATAGCCATTTTAAGATTTTGAATTTTCATTTTTCTGGTGCATAATATGACCCCCGCAGATGCCTAGTTTAGGAATTATAGCCATTTTAAAGTTTTGATTTTTCATTTTTCTGGTGCATAATATGACCCCGGCAGACGCCTAGTTTAGGAGTTATAGCCATTTCAAGATTTTGAATTTTCATTTTTCTGGTGCATAATATGACCCCCGCAGATGCCCAGTTTAGGAGTTATAGCCATTTTAAGGTTTTGATTTTTCATTTTTCTGGTGCATAATATGACTCCGGCAGACGCCTAGTTTAGGAGATATAGCCATTTTAAGATTTTAAATTTTCATTTTTCTGGTGCATAATATGACCCCCGCAGACGCCTAGTTTAGGAGTTATAGCCATTTTAAAGTTTTGAATTTTCATTTTTCTGGTGAATAATATGACCCCCGCAGACGCCTAGTTTAGGAGTTATAGCCATTTTAAAGTTTTGAATTTTCATTTTTCTGGTGCATAATATGACCCCCGCAGACGCCAAGTTTAGGAGTTATAGCCATTTTAAGGTTTTGATTTTTCATTTTTCTGGTGCATAATATGACCCCCGCAGACGCCTAGTTTAGGAGTTATAGCCATTTTAAGATTTTGAATTTTCATTTTTCTGGTGCATAATATGACCCCCGCAGACGCCTAGTTTAGGAGTTATAGCCATTTTAAAGTTTTGAATTTTCATTTTTCTGGTGCATAATATGACCCCCGCAGACGCCTAGTTTAGGAGTTATAGCCATTTTAAGATTTTGAATTTTCATTTCTGGTGCACAATATGACCCCCGCAGACGCCTAGTTTAGGAGTTATAGCCATTTTAAGGTTTTGATTTTTCATTTTTCTGGTGAATAATATGACCCCCGCAGACGCCTAGTTTAGGAGTTATAGCCATTTTAAAGTTTTGAATTTTCATTTTTCTGGTGCATAATATGACCCCCGCAGACGCCAAGTTTAGGAGTTATAGCCATTTTAAGGTTTTGATTTTTCATTTTTCTGGTGCATAATATGACCCCCGCAGACGCCTAGTTTAGGAGTTATAGCCATTTCAAGATTTTGAATTTTCATTTTTCTGGTGCATAATATGACCCCCGCAGATGCCCAGTTTAGGAGTTATAGCCATTTTAAGGTTTTGATTTTTCATTTTTCTGGTGCATAATATGACTCCGGCAGACGCCTAGTTTAGGAGATATAGCCATTTTAAGATTTTAAATTTTCATTTTTCTGGTGCATAATATGACCCCCGCAGACGCCTAGTTTAGGAGTTATAGCCATTTTAAGATTTTGAATTTTCATTTTTCTGGTGCATAATATGACCCCCGCAGACGCCTAGTTTAGGAGTTATAGCCATTTTAAGATTTTGAATTTTCATTTTTCTGGTGCATAATATGACCCCCGCAGACGCCTAGTTTAGGAGTTATAGCCATTTTAAAGTTTTGAATTTTCATTTTTCTGGTGAATAATATGACCCCCGCAGACGCCTAGTGTAGGAGTTATAGCCATTTTAAAGTTTTGAATTTTCATTTTTCTGGTGCATAATATGACCCCCGCAGACGCCTAGTTTAGGAGTTATAGCCATTTTAAGATTTTGAATTTTTTTTTCTGGTGCACAATATGACCCCCGCAGACGCCTAGTTTAGGAGTTATAGCCATTTTAAGATTTTGAATTTTCATTTTTCTGGTGCATAATATGACCCCCGCAGACGCCTAGTTTAGGAGTTATAGCCATTTTAAGATTTTGAATTTCTTTTCTGGTGCATAATATGACCCCGGCAGACGCCTAGTTTAGAAGTTATAGCCATTTTAAAGTTTTGAATTTTCATTTTTCTGGTGCATAATATGACCCCCGCAGACGACTAGTTTAGGAGTTATAGACATTTTAAAGTTTTGAATTTTCATTTTTCTAGTGCATAATATGACCCCCGCAGACGCCTAGTTTAGGAGTTATAGCCATTTTAAAGTTTTGTATTTTCATTTTTCTGGTGCATAATATGACCTCCGCAGACGCCTAGTTTAGGAGTTATAGCCATTTTAAAGTTTTGAATTTTCATTTTTCTGCTGCATAATATGACCCCCGCAGACGCCTAGTTTAGGAGTTATAGCCATTTTAAAGTTTTGAATTTTCATTTTTCTGGTGCATAATATGACCCCCGCAGACGCCTAGTTTAGGAGTTATAGCCATTTTAAAGTTTTGAATTTTCATTTTTCTGGTGCATAATATGACCCCCGCAGACGCCTAGTTTAGGAGTTATAGCCATTTTAAAGTTTTGAATTTTCATTTTTCTGGTGCATAATATGACCCCCGCAGACGCCTAGTTTAGGAGTTATAGCCATTTTAAAGTTTTGAATTTTCATTTTTCTGGTGTATAATATGACCCCCGCAGACGCCTAGTTTAGGAGTTATAGCCATTTTAAAGTTTTGATTTTTAATTTTTCTGGTGCATAATATGACCCCCGCAGACGCCTAGTTTAGGAGTTATAGCCATTTTAAGATTTTGAATTTTTTTTTCTGGTGCATAATATGACCCCCGCAGAGGCCTAGTTTAGGAGTTATAGCCATTTTAAAGTTTTGAATTTTCATTTTTCTGGTGCATAATATGACCCCGGCAGACGCCTAGTTTAGGAGTTATAGCCATTTTAAAGTTTTGAATTTTAATTTTTCTGGTGCATAATATGACCCCCGCAGACGCCTAGTTTAGGAGTTATAGCCATTTTAAGATTTTGAATTTTCATTTTTCTGGTGCATAATATGACCCCCGCAGACGCCTAGTTTTGGAGTTATAGCCATTTTAAAGTTTTGAATTTTCATTTTTCTGGTGCATAATATGACCCCCGCAGACGCCTAGTTTAGGATTTATAGCCATTTTAAGATTTTGAATTTTCATTTTTCTGGTGCATAATATGACCCCCGCAGACGCCTAGTTTAGGAGTTATAGCCATTTTAAGATTTTGAATTTTTTTTTCTGGTGCATAATATGACCCCCGCAGACGCCTAGTTTAGGAGTTATAGCCATTTTAAAGTTTTGAATTTTCATTTTTCTGGTGCATAATATGACCCCCGCAGACGCCTAGTTTAGGAGTTATAGCCATTTTAAAGTTTTAAATTTTCATTTTTCTGGTGCATAATATGACCCCCGCAGACGCCTAGTTTAGGAGTTATAGCCATTTTAAGATTTTGAATTTTTTTTCTGGTGCATAATATGACCCCCGCAGACGCCTAGTTTAGGAGTTATAGCCATTTTAAAGTTTTGAATTTTCATTTTTCTGGTGCATAATATGACCCCCGCAGACGCCTAGTTTAGGAGTTATAGCCATTTTAAAGTTTTGAATTTTCATTTTTCTGGTGCATAATATGACCCCCGCAGACGCCTAGTTTAGGAGTTATAGCCATTTTAAAGTTTTGAATTTTCATTTTTCTGGTGCATAATATGACCCCCGCAGACGCCTAGTTTAGGAGTTATAGCCATTTTAAAGTTTTGAATTTTCATTTTTCTGGTGCATAATATGACCCCCGCAGACGCCTAGTTTAGGAGTTATAGCCATTTTAAAGTTTTGATTTTTCATTTTTCTGGTGCATAATATGACTCCCGCAGACGCCTAGTTTAGGAGTTATAGCCATTTTAAAGTTTTGAATTTTCATTTTTCTGGTGCATAATATGACCCCCGCAGACGCCTAGTTTAGGAGTTATAGCCATTATAAGATTTTGAATTTTTTTTTCTGGTGCATAATATGACCCCCGCAGACGCCTAGTTCAGGAGTTATAGCCATTTTAAAGTTTTGAATTTTGATTTTTCTTTTGCATAATATGACCCCCGCAGACGCCTAGTTTAGGAGTTATAGCCATTTTAAAGTTTTGAATTTTCATTTTTCTGGTGCATAATATGACCCCCGCAGACGCCTAGTTTAGGAGTTATAGCCATTTTAAAGTTTTGAATTTTTTTTTCTGGTGCATAATATGACCCCCGCAGACGCCTAGTTTAGAAGTTATAGCCATTTTAAGATTTTGAATTTTAATTTTTCTGGTGCATAATATGACCCCGCAGACGCCTAGTTTAGGAGTTATAGCCATTTTAAAGTTTTGAATTTTCATTTTTCTGGTGCATAATATGACCCCCGCAGACGCCTAGTTTAGGAGTTATAGCCATTTTAAGATTTTGAATTTTCATTTTTCTGGTGCATAATATGACCCCCGCAGACGCCTAGTTTAGGAGTTATAGCCATTTTAAAGTTTTGAATTTTTTTTTCTGGTGCATAATATGACCCCCGCAGACGCCTAGTTTAGAAGTTATAGCCATTTTAAGATTTTGAATTTTCATTTTTCTGGTGCATAATATGACCCCCGCAGACGCCTAGTTTAGGAGTTATAGCCATTTTAAAGTTTTGAATTTTCATTTTTCTGGTGCATAATATGACCCCCGCAGACGCCTAGTTTAGGAGTTATAGCCATTTTAAAGTTTTGAATTTTTTTTTCTGGTGCATAATATGACCCCCGCAGACGCCTAGTTTAGAAGTTATAGCCATTTTAAGATTTTGAATTTTAATTTTTCTGGTGCATAATATGACCCCGCAGACGCCTAGTTTAGGAGTTATAGCCATTTTAAAGTTTTGAATTTTCATTTTTCTGGTGCATAATATGACCCCCGCAGACGCCTAGTTTAGGAGTTATAGCCATTTTAAGATTTTGAATTTTCATTTTTCTGGTGCATAATATGACCCCCGCAGACGCCTAGTTTAGGAGTTATAGCCATTTTAAAGTTTTGAATTTTTTTTTCTGGTGCATAATATGACCCCCGCAGACGCCTAGTTTAGAAGTTATAGCCATTTTAAGATTTTGAATTTTCATTTTTCTGGTGCATAATATGACCCCCGCAGACGCCTAGTTTAGGAGTTATAGCCATTTTAAAGTTTTGAATTTTCATTTTTCTGGTGTATAATATGACCCCCGCAGACGCCTAGTTTAGGAGTTATAGCCATTTTAAAGTTTTGATTTTTAATTTTTCTGGTGCATAATATGACCCCCGCAGACGCCTAGTTTAGGAGTTATAGCCATTTTAAGATTTTGAATTTTTTTTTCTGGTGCATAATATGACCCCCGCAGAGGCCTAGTTTAGGAGTTATAGCCATTTTAAAGTTTTGAATTTTCATTTTTCTGGTGCATAATATGACCCCGGCAGACGCCTAGTTTAGGAGTTATAGCCATTTTAAAGTTTTGAATTTTCATTTTTCTGGTGCATAATATGACCCCCGCAGACGCCTAGTTTTGGAGTTATAGCCATTTTAAAGTTTTGAATTTTCATTTTTCTGGTGCATAATATGACCCCCGCAGACGCCTAGTTTAGGATTTATAGCCATTTTAAGATTTTGAATTTTCATTTTTCTGGTGCATAATATGACCCCCGCAGACGCCTAGTTTAGGAGTTATAGCCATTTTAAGATTTTGAATTTTTTTTTCTGGTGCATAATATGACCCCCGCAGACGCCTAGTTTAGGAGTTATAGCCATTTTAAAGTTTTGAATTTTCATTTTTCTGGTGCATAATATGACCCCCGCAGACGCCTAGTTTCGGAGTTATAGCCATTTTAAAGTTTTAAATTTTCATTTTTCTGGTGCATAATATGACCCCCGCAGACGCCTAGTTTAGGAGTTATAGCCATTTTAAGATTTTGAATTTTTTTTCTGGTGCATAATATGACCCCCGCAGACGCCTAGTTTAGGAGTTATAGCCATTTTAAAGTTTTGAATTTTCATTTTTCTGGTGCATAATATGACCCCCGCAGACGCCTAGTTTAGGAGTTATAGCCATTTTAAAGTTTTGAATTTTCATTTTTCTGGTGCATAATATGACCCCCGCAGACGCCTAGTTTAGGAGTTATAGCCATTTTAAAGTTTTGAATTTTCATTTTTCTGGTGCATAATATGACCCCCGCAGACGCCTAGTTTAGGAGATATAGCCATTTTAAAGTTTTGAATTTTCATTTTTCTGGTGCATAATATGACCCCCGCAGACGCCTAGTTTAGGAGTTATAGCCATTTTAAAGTTTTGAGTTTTTTTTTCTGGTGCATAATATGACCCCCGCAGACGCCTAGTTTAGAAGTTATAGCCATTTTCAGATTTTGAATTTTAATTTTTCTGGTGCATAATATGACCCCGCAGACGCCTAGTTTAGGAGTTATAGCCATTTTAAAGTTTTGAATTTTCATTTTTCTGGTGCATAATATGACCCCCGCAGACGCCTAGTTTAGGAGTTATAGCCATTTTAAGATTTTGAATTTTCATTTTTCTGGTGCATAATATGACCCCCGCAGACGCCTAGTTTAGGAGTTATAGCCATTTTAAAGTTTTGAATTTTCATTTTTCTGGTGCATAATATGACCCCGGCAGACGCCTAGTTTAGAAGTTATAGCCATTTTAAGATTTTGAATTTTCATTTTTCTGGTGCATAATATGACCCCCGCAGACGCCTAGTTTAGGAGTTATAGCCATTTTAAAGTTTTGAATTTTCATTTTTCTGGTGCATAATATGACCCCCGCAGACGCTTAGTTTAGGAGTTATAGCCATTTTAAGATTTTGAATTTTCATTTTTCTGGTGCATAATATGACCCCTGCAGACGCCTAGTTTAGGAGTTATAGCCATTTTAAAGTTTTGAATTTTCATTTTTCTATTGCATAATATGACCCGGCAGACGCCTAGTTTAGGAGTCATAGCCATTTTAAAGTTTTGAATTTTCATTTTTCTGGTGCATAATATGACCCCCGCAGACGCCTAGTTTAGGAGTTATAGCCATTTTAAGATTTTGAATTTTCATTTTTCTGGTGCATAATATGACCCCCGCAGACGCCTAGTTTAGGAGTTATAGCCATTTTAAAGTTTTGAATTTTCATTTTTCTGGTGCATAATATGACCCCGGCAGACGCCTAGTTTAGGAGTCATAGCCATTTTAAAGTTTTGAATTTTCATTTTTCTGGTGCATAATATGACCCCCGCAGACGCCTAGTTTAGGAGTTATAGCCATTTTAAAGTTTTGAATTTTCATTTTTCTGGTGCATAATATGACCCCCGCAGACGCTTAGTTTAGGAGTTATAGCCATTTTAAAGTTTTGAATTTTCATTTTTCTGGTCCATAATATGACCCCTGCAGACGCCTAGTTTAGGAGTTATAGCCATTTTAAAGTTTTGAATTTGCATTTTTCTGGTGCATAATATGACCCCGGCAGACGCCTAGTTTAGGAGTTATAGCCATTTTAAAGTTTTGAATTTTCATTTTTCTGGTGCATAATATGACCCCGGCAGACGCCTAGTTTAGGAGTTATATCCATTTTAAAGTTTTGAATTTTCATTTTTCTGGTGCATAATATGACCCCCGCAGACGCCTAGTTTAGGAGTTATAGCCATTTTAAGATTTTGAATTTTCATTTTTCTGGTGCATAATATGACCCCCGCAGACGCCTAGTTTTGGAGTTATAGCCATTTTAAAGTTTTGAATTTTCATTTTTCTGGTGCATAATATGACCCCCGCAGACGCCTAGTTTAGGATTTATAGCCATTTTAAGATTTTGAATTTTCATTTTTCTGGTGCATAATATGACCCCCGCAGACGCCTAGTTTAGGAGTTATAGCCATTTTAAAGTTTTGAATTTTTTTTTCTGGTGCATAATATGACCCCCGCAGACGCCTAGTTTAGAAGTTATAGCCATTTTAAGATTTCGAATTTTAATTTTTCTGGTGCATAATATGACCCCGCAGACGCCTAGTTTAGGAGTTATAGCCATTTTAAAGTTTTGAATTTTCATTTTTCTGGTGCATAATATGACCCCCGCAGACGCCTAGTTTAGGAGTTATAGCCATTTTAAGATTTTGAATTTTCATTTTTCTGGTGCATAATATGACCCCCGCAGACGCCTAGTTTAGGAGTTATAGCCATTTTAAAGTTTTGAATTTTTTTTTCTGGTGCATAATATGACCCCCGCAGACGCCTAGTTTAGAAGTTATAGCCATTTTAAGATTTTGAATTTTCATTTTTCTGGTGCATAATATGACCCCCGCAGACGCCTAGTTTAGGAGTTATAGCCATTTTAAAGTTTTGAATTTTAATTTTTCTGGTGCATAATATGACCCCCGCAGACGCCTAGTTTAGGAGTTATAGCCATTTTAAAGTTTTGAATTTTTTTTTCTGGTGCATAATATGACCCCCGCAGACGCCTAGTTTAGAAGTTATAGCCATTTTAAGATTTTGAATTTTAATTTTTCTGGTGCATAATATGACCCCGCAGACGCCTAGTTTAGGAGTTATAGCCATTTTAAAGTTTTGAATTTTCATTTTTCTGGTGCATAATATGACCCCCGCAGACGCCTAGTTTAGGAGTTATAGCCATTTTAAGATTTTGAATTTTCATTTTTCTGGTGCATAATATGACCCCCGCAGACGCCTAGTTTAGGAGTTATAGCCATTTTAAAGTTTTGAATTTTTTTTTCTGGTGCATAATATGACCCCCGCAGACGCCTAGTTTAGAAGTTATAGCCATTTTAAGATTTTGAATTTTCATTTTTCTGGTGCATAATATGACCCCCGCAGACGCCTAGTTTAGGAGTTATAGCCATTTTAAAGTTTTGAATTTTCATTTTTCTGGTGTATAATATGACCCCCGCAGACGCCTAGTTTAGGAGTTATAGCCATTTTAAAGTTTTGATTTTTAATTTTTCTGGTGCATAATATGACCCCCGCAGACGCCTAGTTTAGGAGTTATAGCCATTTTAAGATTTTGAATTTTTTTTTCTGGTGCATAATATGACCCCCGCAGAGGCCCAGTTTAGGAGTTATAGCCATTTTAAAGTTTTGAATTTTCATTTTTCTGGTGCATAATATGACCCCGGCAGACGCCTAGTTTAGGAGTTATAGCCATTTTAAAGTTTTGAATTTTCATTTTTCTGGTGCATAATATGACCCCCGCAGACGCCTAGTTTAGGAGTTATAGCCATTTTAAGATTTTGAATTTTCATTTTTCTGGTGCATAATATGACCCCCGCAGACGCCTAGTTTTGGAGGTATAGCCATTTTAAAGTTTTGAATTTTCATTTTTCTGGTGCATAATATGACCCCCGCAGACGCCTAGTTTAGGATTTATAGCCATTTTAAGATTTTGAATTTTCATTTTTCTGGTGCATAATATGACCCCCGCAGACGCCTAGTTTAGGAGTTATAGCCATTTTAAGATTTTGAATTTTTTTTTCTGGTGCATAATATGACCCCCGCAGACGCCTAGTTTAGGAGTTATAGCCATTTTAAAGTTTTGAATTTTTTTTTCTGGTGCATAATATGACCCCCGCAGACGCCTAGTTTAGAAGTTATAGCCATTTTAAGATTTTGAATTTTAATTTTTCTGGTGCATAATATGACCCCGCAGACGCCTAGTTTAGGAGTTATAGCCATTTTAAAGTTTTGAATTTTCATTTTTCTGGTGCATAATATGACCCCCGCAGACGCCTAGTTTAGGAGTTATGGCCATTTTAAAGTTTTGAATTTTCATTTTTCTGGTGCATAATATGACCCCCGCAGACGCCTAGTTTAGGAGTTATAGCCATTTTAAAGTTTTGAATTTTCATTTTTCTGGTGCATAATATGACCCCCGCAGACGCCTAGTTTAGGAGTTATAGCCATTTTAAAGTTTTGAATTTTCATTTTTCTGGTGCATAATATGAGCCCCGCAGACGCCTAGTTTAGGAGTTATAGCCATTTTAAAGTTTTGATTTTTCATTTTTCTGGTGCATAATATGACTCCCGCAGACGCCTAGTTTAGGAGTTATAGCCATTTTAAAGTTTTGAATTTTCATTTTTCTGGTGCATAATATGACCCCCGCAGACGCCTAGTTTAGGAGTTATAGCCATTATAAGATTTTGAATTTTTTTTTCTGGTGCATAATATGACCGCCGCAGAGGCCTAGTTTAGGAGTTATAGCCATTTTAAAGTTTTGAATTTTCATTTTTCTGGTGCATAATATGACCCCCGCAGACGCCTAGTTTAGGAGTTATAGCCATTTTAAAGTTTTGAATTTTCATTTTTCTGGTGCATAATATGACCCCCGCAGACGCCTAGTTTAGGAGTTATGGCCATTTTAAAGTTTTGAATTTTCATTTTTCTGGTGCATAATACGACCCCGGCAGACGCCTAGTTTAGGAGTTATAGCCATTTTAAAGTTTTGAATTTTCATTTTTCTGGTGCATAATATGACCCCGGCAGACGCCTAGTTTAGGAGTTATAGCCATTTTAAAGTATTGAATTTTCATTTTTCTGGTGCATAATATGACCCCCGCAGACGCCTAGTTTAGGATTTATAGCCATTTTAAGATTTTGAATTTTCATTTTTCTGGTGCATAATATGACCCCCGCAGACGCCTAGTTTAGGAGTTATAGCCATTTTAAAGTTTTGAATTTTTTTTTCTGGTGCATAATATGACCCCCGCAGACGCCTAGTTTAGAAGTTATAGCCATTTTAAGATTTTGAATTTTAATTTTTCTGGTGCATAATATGACCCCGCAGACGCCTAGTTTAGGAGTTATAGCCATTTTAAAGTTTTGAATTTTCATTTTTCTGGTGCATAATATGACCCCCGCAGACGCCTAGTTTAGGAGTTATAGCCATTTTAAGATTTTGAATTTTCATTTTTCTGGTGCATAATATGACCCCCGCAGACGCCTAGTTTAGGAGTTATAGCCATTTTAAAGTTTTGAATTTTTTTTTCTGGTGCATAATATGACCCCCGCAGACGCCTAGTTTAGAAGTTATAGCCATTTTAAGATTTTGAATTTTCATTTTTCTGGTGCATAATATGACCCCCGCAGACGCCTAGTTTAGGAGTTATAGCCATTTTCAAGTTTTGAATTTTCATTTTTCTGGTGCATAATATGACCCCCGCAGACGCCTAGTTTAGGAGTTATAGCCATTTTAAAGTTTTGAATTTTTTTTTCTGGTGCATAATATGACCCCCGCAGACGCCTAGTTTAGAAGTTATAGCCATTTTAAGATTTTGAATTTTAATTTTTCTGGTGCATAATATGACCCCGCAGACGCCTAGTTTAGGAGTTATAGCCATTTTAAAGTTTTGAATTTTCATTTTTCTGGTGCATAATATGACCCCCGCAGACGCCTAGTTTAGGAGTTATAGCCATTTTAAGATTTTGAATTTTCATTTTTCTGGTGCATAATATGACCCCCGCAGACGCCTAGTTTAGGAGTTATAGCCATTTTAAAGTTTTGAATTTTTTTTTCTGGTGCATAATATGACCCCCGCAGACGCCTAGTTTAGAAGTTATAGCCATTTTAAGATTTTGAATTTTCATTTTTCTGGTGCATAATATGACCACCGCAGACGCCTAGTTTAGGAGTTATAGCCATTTTAAAGTTTTGAATTTTCATTTTTCTGGTGTATAATATGACCCCCGCAGACGCCTAGTTTAGGAGTTATAGCCATTTTAAAGTTTTGATTTTTAATTTTTCTGGTGCATAATATGACCCCCGCAGACGCCTAGTTTAGGAGTTATAGCCATTTTAAGATTTTGAATTTTTTTTTCTGGTGCATAATATGACCCCCGCAGAGGCCTAGTTTAGGAGTTATAGCCATTTTAAAGTTTTGAATTTTCATTTTTCTGGTGCATAATATGACCCCGGCAGACGCCTAGTTTAGGAGTTATAGCCATTTTAAAGTTTTGAATTTTCATTTTTCTGGTGCATAATATGACCCCCGCAGACGCCTAGTTTAGGAGTTATAGCCATTTTAAGATTTTGAATTTTCATTTTTCTGGTGCATAATATGACCCCCGCAGACGCCTAGTTTTGGAGTTATAGCCATTTTAAAGTTTTGAATTTTCATTTTTCTGGTGCATAATATGACCCCCGCAGACGCCTAGTTTAGGATTTATAGCCATTTTAAGATTTTGAATTTTCATTTTTCTGGTGCATAATATGACCCCCGCAGACGCCTAGTTTAGGAGTTATAGCCATTTTAAGATTTTGAATTTTTTTTTCTGGTGCATAATATGACCCCCGCAGACGCCTAGTTTAGGAGTTATAGCCATTTTAAAGTTTTGAATTTTCATTTTTCTGGTGCATAATATGACCCCCGCAGACGCCTAGTTTAGGAGTTATAGCCATTTTAAAGTTTTAAATTTTCATTTTTCTGGTGCATAATATGACCCCCGCAGACGCCTAGTTTAGGAGTTATAGCCATTTTAAGATTTTGAATTTTTTTTCTGGTGCATAATATGACCCCCGCAGACGCCTAGTTTAGGAGTTATAGCCATTTTAAAGTTTTGAATTTTCATTTTTCTGGTGCATAATATGACCCCCGCAGACGCCTAGTTTAGGAGTTATAGCCATTTTAAAGTTTTGAATTTTCATTTTTCTGGTGCATAATATGACCCCCGCAGACGCCTAGTTTAGGAGTTATAGCCATTTTAAAGTTTTGAATTTTCATTTTTCTGGTGCATAATATGACCCCCGCAGACGCCTAGTTTAGGAGTTATAGCCATTTTAAAGTTTTGAATTTTCATTTTTCTGGTGCATAATATGACCCCCGCAGACGCCTAGTTTAGGAGTTATAGCCATTTTAAAGTTTTGATTTTTCATTTTTCTGGTGCATAATATGACTCCCGCAGACGCCTAGTTTAGGAGTTATAGCCATTTTAAAGTTTTGAATTTTCATTTTTCTGGTGCATAATATGACCCCCGCAGACGCCTAGTTTAGGAGTTATAGCCATTATAAGATTTTGAATTTTTTTTTCTGGTGCATAATATGACCCCCGCAGACGCCTAGTTCAGGAGTTATAGCCATTTTAAAGTTTTGAATTTTGATTTTTCTTTTGCATAATATGACCCCCGCAGACGCCTAGTTTAGGAGTTATAGCCATTTTAAAGTTTTGAATTTTCATTTTTCTGGTGCATAATATGACCCCCGCAGACGCCTAGTTTAGGAGTTATAGCCATTTTAAAGTTTTGAATTTTTTTTTCTGGTGCATAATATGACCCCCGCAGACGCCTAGTTTAGAAGTTATAGCCATTTTAAGATTTTGAATTTTAATTTTTCTGGTGCATAATATGACCCCGCAGACGCCTAGTTTAGGAGTTATAGCCATTTTAAAGTTTTGAATTTTCATTTTTCTGGTGCATAATATGACCCCCGCAGACGCCTAGTTTAGGAGTTATAGCCATTTTAAGATTTTGAATTTTCATTTTTCTGGTGCATAATATGACCCCCGCAGACGCCTAGTTTAGGAGTTATAGCCATTTTAAAGTTTTGAATTTTTTTTTCTGGTGCATAATATGACCCCCGCAGACGCCTAGTTTAGAAGTTATAGCCATTTTAAGATTTTGAATTTTCATTTTTCTGGTGCATAATATGACCCCCGCAGACGCCTAGTTTAGGAGTTATAGCCATTTTAAAGTTTTGAATTTTCATTTTTCTGGTGCATAATATGACCCCCGCAGACGCTTAGTTTAGGAGTTATAGCCATTTTAAGATTTTGAATTTTCATTTTTCTGGTGCATAATATGACCCCTGCAGACGCCTAGTTTAGGAGTTATAGCCATTTTAAAGTTTTGAATTTTCATTTTTCTATTGCATAATATGACCCGGCAGACGCCTAGTTTAGGAGTCATAGCCATTTTAAAGTTTTGAATTTTCATTTTTCTGGTGCATAATATGACCCCCGCAGACGCCTAGTTTAGGAGTTATAGCCATTTTAAGATTTTGAATTTTCATTTTTCTGGTGCATAATATGACCCCCGCAGACGCCTAGTTTAGGAGTTATAGCCATTTTAAAGTTTTGAATTTTCATTTTTCTGGTGCATAATATGACCCCGGCAGACGCCTAGTTTAGGAGTTATAGCCATTTTAAAGTTTTGAATTCTCATTTTTCTGGTGCATAATATGACCCCCGCAGACGCCTAGTTTAGGAGTTATAGCCATTTTAAAGTTTTGAATTCTCGTTTTTCTGGTGCATAATATGACCCCCGCAGACGCCTAGTTTAGGAGTTATAGCCATTTTAAAGTTTTGAATTTGCATTTTTCTGGTGCATAATATGACCCCCGCAGACGCCTAGTTTGGGAGTTATAGCCATTTTAAAGTTTTGAATTTTCATTTTTCTGGTGCATAATATGACCCCGGCAGACGCCTAGTTTAGGAGTTATAGCCATTTTAAAGTTTTGAATTTTCATTTTTCTGGTGCATAACATGACCCCCGCAGACGCCTAGTTTAGGAGTTATAGCCATTTTAAGATTTTGAATTTTTTTTTCTGGTGCATAATATGACCCCCGCAGACGCTTAGTTTAGGAGTTATAGCCATTTTAAAGTTTTGAATTTTCATTTTTCTGGTCCATAATATGACCCCTGCAGACGCCTAGTTTAGGAGTTATAGCCATTTTAAAGTTTTGAATTTGCATTTTTCTGGTGCATAATATGACCCCCGCAGACGCCTAGTTTGGGAGTTATAGCCATTTTAAAGTTTTGAATTTTCATTTTTCTGGTGCATAATATGACCCCCGCAGACGCCTAGTTTAGGAGTTATAGCCATTTTAAAGTTTTGAATTTTAATTTTTCTGGTGCATAATATGACCCCCGCAGACGACTAGTTTAGGAGTTATAGCCATTTTAAAGTTTTGAATTTTCATTTTTCTGGTGAATAATATGACCCCCGCAGACGCCTAGTTTAGGAGTTATAGCCATTTTAAAGTTTTGAATTTTCATTTTTCTGGTGCATAATATGACCCCCGCAGATGCCTAGTTTAGGAGTTATAGCCATTTTAAAGTTTTGAATTTTCATTTTTCTGGTGCATAATATGACCCCCGCAGACGCCTAGTTTAGGAGTTATAGCCATTTTAAAGTTTTAAATTTTCATTTTTCTGGTGCATAATATGACCCCCGCAGACGCCTAGCTTAGGAGTTATAGCCATTTTAAAGTTTTGAATTTTCATTTTTCTGGTGCATTATATGACCCCCGCAGACGCCTAGTTTATGAGTTATAGCCATTTTAAAGTTTTGAATTTTCATTTTTCTGGTGCATAATATGACCCCCGCAGACGCCTAGTTTAGGAGTTATAGCCATTTTAAAGTTTTGAATTTTAATTTTTCTGGTGCATAATATGACCCCCGCAGACGCCTAGTTTAGGAGTTATAGCCATTTTAAAGTTTTGAATTTTCATTTTTCTGGTGTATAATATGACCCCCGCAGACGCCTAGTTTAGGAGTTATAGCCATTTTAAAGTTTTGAATTTTCATTTTTCTGGTGCATAATAAGCCCCCCGCAGACGCCTAGTTTAGGAGTTATAGCCATTTTAAGATTTTGAATTTTCATTTTTCTGGTGCATAATATGACCCCCGCAGAGGCCTAGTTTAGGAGTTATAGCCATTTTAAAGTTTTGAATTTTTATTTTTCTGGTGCATAATATGACCCCAGCAGACGCCTAGTTTAGGAGTTATAGCCATTTTAAAGTTTTGAATTTTCATTTTTCTGGTGCATAATATGACCCCGGCAGACGCCTAGTTTAGGAGTCATAGCCATTTTAAAGTTTTGAATTTTCATTTTTCTGGTGCATAATATGACCCCCGCAGACGCCTAGTTTAGGAGTTATAGGCATTTTAAGATTTTGAATTTTCATTTTTCTGGTGCATAATATGACCCCCGCAGTCGCCTAGTTTAGGAGTTATAGAAATTTGAAAGTTTTGAATTTTCATTTTTCCGGTGCATAATATGACTCACGCAGACGCCTAGCTTAGGAGTTATAGCCATTTTAAGATTTTGAATTTTTTTTTCTGGTGCATAATATGACCCCCGCAGTCGCCTAGTTTAGGAGTTATTGCCATTTTAAGTTTTTGAATTTTTTTTTCTGGTGCATAATATGACCCCCGCAGACGCCTAGCTTAGGAGTTATAGCCATTTTAAGATTTTGAATTTTAATTTTTCTGGTGCATAATATGACCCCCGCAGACGCCTAGTTTAGGAGTTATAGCCATTTTAAAGTTTTGAATTTTCATTTTTCTGGTGCATAATATGACCCCCGCAGTCGCCTAGTTTAGGAGTTATAGCCATTTTAAGATTTTGGATTTCCATTTTTCTGGTGCATAATATGACCCCGGCAGACGCCTAGTTTAGGAGTTATAGCCATTTTAAGATTTTGAATTTTAATTTTTCTGCTGCATAATATGACCCCCGCAGACGCCTAGTTTAGGAGTTATAGCCATTTTAAGATTTTGAATTTTAATTTTTCTGGTGCATAATATGACCCCCGCAGACGCCTAGTTTAGGAGTTATAGCCATTTTAAAGTTTTGAATTTTCATTTTTCTGGTGCATAATATGACCCCCGCAGACGCCTAGTTTAGGATTTATAGCCATTTTAAGATTTTGAATTTTCATTTTTCTGGTGCATAATATGACCCCCGCAGACGCCTAGTTTAGGAGTTATAGCCATTTTAAGATTTTGAATTTTTTTTTCTGGTGCATAATATGACCCCCGCAGACGCCTAGTTTAGGAGTTATAGCCATTTTAAAGTTTTGAATTTTCATTTTTCTGGTGCATTATATGACCCCCGCAGACGCCTAGTTTAGGAGTTATAGCCATTTTAAAGTTTTGAATTTTCATTTTTCTGGTGCATAATATGACCCCCGCAGACGCCTAGTTTAGGAGTTATAGCCATTTTAAAGTTTTGATTTTTCATTTTTCTGGTGCATAATATCACTCCCGCAGACGCCTAGTTTAGGAGTTATAGCCATTTTAAAGTTTTGAATTTTCATTTTTCTGGTACATAATATGACCCCCGCAGACGCCTAGTTTAGGAGTTATAGCCATTATAAGATTTTGAATTTGTTTTTCTGATGCATAATATGACCCCCGCAGACGCCTAGTTCAGGAGTTATAGCCATTTTAAAGTTTTGAATTTTGATTTTTCTTTTGCATAATATGACCCACGCAGACGCCTAGTTTAGGAGTTATAGCCATTTTAAAGTTTTGAATTTTCATTTTTCTGGTGCATAATATGACCCCCGCAGACGACTAGTGTAGGAGTTATAGCCATTTTAAAGTTTTGAATTTTTTTTTCTGGTGCATAATATGACCCCCGCAGACGCCTAGTTTAGAAGTTATAGCCATTTTAAGATTTTGAATTTTCATTTTTCTGGTGCATAATATGACCCCGCAGACGCCTAGTTTAGGAGTTATAGCCATTTTAAAGTTTTGAATTTTCATTTTTCTGGTGCATAATATGACCCCCGCAGACGCCTAGTTTAGGAGTTATAGCCATTTTAAGATTTTGAATTTTCATTTTTCTGGTGCATAATATGACCCCCGCAGACGCCTAGTTTAGGAGTTATAGCCATTTTAAAGTTTTGAATTTTTTTTTCTGGTGCATAATATGACCCCCGCAGACGCCTAGTTTAGAAGTTATAGCCATTTCAAGATTTTGAATTTTCATTTTTCTGGTGCATAATATGACCCCCGCAGACGCCTAGTTTAGGAGTTATAGCCATTTTAAAGTTTTGAATTTTCATTTTTCTGGTGCATAATGTGACCCCCGCAGACGCCTAGTTTAGGAGTTATAGCCATTTTAAGATTTTGAATTTTCATTTTTCTGGTGCATAATATGACCCCCGCAGACGCCTAGTTTAGGAGTTATAGCCATTTTAAAGTTTTGAATTTTCATTTTTCTATTGCATAATATGACCCGGCAGACGCCTAGTTTAGGAGTCATAGCCATTTTAAAGTTTTGAATTTTCATTTTTCTGGTGCATAATATGACCCCCGCAGACGCCTAGTTTAGGAGTTATAGCCATTTTAAAGTTTTGAATTTTCATTTTTCTGGTGCATAATATGACCCCGGCAGACGCCTAGTTTAGGAGTCATAGCCATTTTAAAGTTTTGAATTTTAATTTTTCTGGTGCATAATATGACCCCCGCAGACGCCTAGTTTAGGAGTTATAGCCAATTTAAGATTTTGAATTTTCATTTTTCTGGTGCATAATATGACCCCCGCAGACGCCTAGTTTAGGAGTTATAACCATTTTGAGATTTTGAATTTTTTTTTCTGGTGCATAATATGACCCCCGCAGACGCCTAGTTTAGGAGTTATAGCCATTTTAAGATTTTGAATTTCCATTTTTCTGGTGCATAATATGACCCCCGCAGACGCCTAGTTTAGGAGTTATAGCCATTTAAAAGTTTTGAATTTGCATTTTTCTGGTGCATAATATGACCCCCGCAGACGCCTAGTTTGGGAGTTATAGCCATTTTAAAGTTTTGAATTTTCATTTTTCCGGTGCATAATATGACCCCCGCAGACGCCTAGTTTAGGAGTTATAGCCATTTTAAAGTTTTGAATTTTAATTTTTCTGGTGCATAATATGACCCCCGCAGACGCCTAGTTTAGGAGTTATAGCCATTTTAAAGTTTTGAATTTTAATTTTTCTGGTGAATAATATGACCCCCGCAGACGCCTAGTTTAGGAGTTATAGCCATTTTAAGATTTTGAAATTTTTTTTCTGGTGCATAATATGACCCCCGCAGACGCCTAGTTTAGGAGTTATAGCCATTTTAAAGTTTTGAATTTTCATTTTTCTGGTGCATAATATGACCCCCGCAGACGCCTAGTTTAGGAGTTATAGCCATTTTAAAGTTTTGAATTTTCATTTTTCTGGTGCATAATATGACCCCCGCAGAGGCCTAGTTTAGGAGTTATAGCCATTTTAAAGTTTTGAATTTTAATTTTTCTGGTGAATAATATGACCCCCACAGACGCCTAGTTTAGGAGTTATAGCCAATTTAAAGTTTTGAATTTTCATTTTTCTGGTGCATAATATGACCCCCACAGACGCCTAGTTTAGGAGTTATAGCCATTTTAAGATTTTGAAATTTTCATTTTTCTGGTGCATAATATGACCCCCGCAGACGCCTAGTTTAGGAGTTATAGCCATTTTAAAGTTTTGAATTTTCATTTTTCTGGTGCATAATATGACCCCCGCAGAGGCCTAGTTTAGGAGTTATAGCCATTTTAAAGTTTTGAATTTTAATTTTTCTGGTGAATAATATGACCCCCGCAGACGCCTAGTTTAGGAGTTATAGCCATTTTAAAGTTTTGAATTTTCATTTTTCTGGTGCATACTATGACCCCCACAGACGCCTAGTTTAGGAGTTATAGCCATTTTAAGATTTTGAAATTTTTTTTCTGGTGCATAATATGACCCCCGCAGACGCCTAGTTTAGGAGTTATAGCCATTTTAAAGTTTTGAATTTTCATTTTTCTGGTGCATAATATGACCCCCGCAGACGCCTAGTTTAGGAGTTATAGCCATTTTAAAGTTTTGAATTTTCATTTTTCTGGTGCATAATATGACCCCCACAGACGCCTAGTTTAGGAGTTATAGCCATTTTAAGATTTTGAAATTTTTTTTCTGGTGCATAATATGACCCCCGCAGACGCCTAGTTTAGGAGTTATAGCCATTTTAAAGTTTTGAATTTTCATTTTTCTGGTGCATAATATGACCCCCGCAGACGCCTAGTTTAGGAGTTATAGCCATTTTAAAGTTTTGAATTTTCATTTTTCTGGTGCATAATATGACCCCCGCAGAGGCCTAGTTTAGGAGTTATAGCCGTTTTAAAGTTTTGAATTTTAATTTTTCTGGTGAATAATATGACCCCCGCAGACGCCTAGTTTAGGAGTTATAGCCATTTTAAAGTTTTGAATTTTCATTTTTCTGGTGCATACTATGACCCCCGCAGATGCCTAGTTTAGGAGTTATAGCCATTTTAAAGTTTTGAATTTTCATTTTTCTGGTGCATAATATGACCCCCGCAGACGCCTAGTTTAGGATTTATAGCCATTTTAAGATTTTGAATTTTCATTTTTCTGGTGCATAATATGACCCCCGCAGACGCCTAGTTTAGGAGTTATAGCCATTTTAAGATTTTGAATTTTTTTTTCTGGTGCATAATATGACCCCCGCAGACGCCTAGTTTAGGAGTTATAGCCATTTTAAAGTTTTGAATTTTCATTTTTCTGGTGCATAATATGACCCCCGCAGACGCCTAGTTTAGGAGTTATAGCCATTTTAAAGTTTTGAATTTTCATTTTTCTGGTGCATAATATGACCCCCGCAGACGCCTAGTTTAGGAGTTATAGCTATTTTAAAGTTTTGAATTTTGATTTTTCTGGTGCATAATATGACCCCCGCAGACGCCTAGTTTAGGAGTTATAGCCATTTTAAAGTTTTGAATTTTCATTTTTCTGGTGCATAATATGACCCCCGCAGACGCCTAGTTTAGGAGTTATAGCCATTTTAAAGATTTGAATTTTCATTTTTCTGGTGCATAATATGACCCCCGCAGACGCCTAGTTTAGGAGTTATAGCCATTTTAAGATTTTGAATTTTCATTTTTCTGGTGCATAATATGACCCCCGCAGAGGCCTAGTTTAGGAGTTATAGCCATTTTTAAGTTTTGAATTTTCATTTTTCTGGTGCATAATATGACCCCGGCAGACGCCTAGTGTAGGAGTCATAGCCATTTTAAAGTTTTGAATTTTCATTTTTCTGGTGCATAACATGACCCCCGCAGACGCCTAGTTTAGGAGTCATAGCCATTTTAAAGTTTTGAATTTTCATTTTTCTGGTGCATAACATGACCCCCGCAGACGCCTAGTTTAGGAGTTATAGCCATTTTAAAGATTTGAATTTTCATTTTTCTGGTGCATAATATGACCCCCGCAGACGCCTGGTTTAGGAGTTATAGCCATTTTAAAGATTTGAATTTTCATTTTTCTGGTGCATAATATGACCCCCGCAGACGCCTAGTTTAGGGGTTATAGCTATTTTAAAGTTTTGAATTTTGATTTTTCTGGTGCATATTATGACCCCAGCAGACGCCTAGTTTAGGAGTTATAGCCATTTTAAAGTTTTGAATTTTCATTTTTCTGGTGCATAATATGACCCCGGCAGACGCCTAGTTTAGGAGTCATTGCCATTTTAAAGTTTTGAATTTTCATTTTTCTGGTGCATAACATGACCCCCGCAGACGCATAGTTTAGGAGTTATAGCCATTTTAAGATTTTGAATTTTCATTTTTCTGGTGCATAATATGACCCCCGCAGTCGCCTAGTTTAGGAGTTATAGCCATTTTAAAGTTTTGAATTTTAATTTTTCTGGTGCATAATATGACCCACGCAGACGCCTAGTTTAGGAGTTATAGCCATTTTAAGATTTTGAAATTTTTTTTCTGGTGCATAATATGACCCCCGCAGACGCCTAGTTTAGGAGTTATAGCCATTTTAAAGTTTTGAATTTTCATTTTTCTGGTGCATAATATGACCCCCACAGACGCCTAGTTTAGGAGTTATAGCCATTTTAAGATTTTGAAATTTTTTTTCTGGTGCATAATATGACCCCCGCAGACGCCTAGTTTAGGAGTTATAGCCATTTTAAAGTTTTGAATTTTCATTTTTCTGGTGCATAATATGACCCCCGCAGACGCCTAGTTTAGGAGTTATAGCCATTTTAAAGTTTTGAATTTTCATTTTTCTGGTGCATAATATGACCCCCACAGACGCCTAGTTTAGGAGTTATAGCCATTTTAAGATTTTGAAATTTTTTTTCTGGTGCATAATATGACCCCCGCAGACGCCTAGTTTAGGAGTTATAGCCATTTTAAAGTTTTGAATTTTCATTTTTCTGGTGCATAATATGACCCCCGCAGACGCCTAGTTTAGGAGTTATAGCCATTTTAAAGTTTTGAATTTTCATTTTTCTGGTGCATAATATGACCCCCGCAGAGGCCTAGTTTAGGAGTTATAGCCGTTTTAAAGTTTTGAATTTTAATTTTTCTGGTGAATAATATGACCCCCGCAGACGCCTAGTTTAGGAGTTATAGCCATTTTAAAGTTTTGAATTTTCATTTTTCTGGTGCATACTATGACCCCCGCAGATGCCTAGTTTAGGAGTTATAGCCATTTTAAAGTTTTGAATTTTCATTTTTCTGGTGCATAATATGACCCCCGCAGACGCCTAGTTTAGGATTTATAGCCATTTTAAGATTTTGAATTTTCATTTTTCTGGTGCATAATATGACCCCCGCAGACGCCTAGTTTAGGAGTTATAGCCATTTTAAGATTTTGAATTTTTTTTTCTGGTGCATAATATGACCCCCGCAGACGCCTAGTTTAGGAGTTATAGCCATTTTAAAGTTTTGAATTTTCATTTTTCTGGTGCATAATATGACCCCCGCAGACGCCTAGTTTAGGAGTTATAGCCATTTTAAAGTTTTGAATTTTCATTTTTCTGGTGCATAATATGACCCCCGCAGACGCCTAGTTTAGGAGTTATAGCTATTTTAAAGTTTTGAATTTTGATTTTTCTGGTGCATAATATGACCCCCGCAGACGCCTAGTTTAGGAGTTATAGCCATTTTAAAGTTTTGAATTTTCATTTTTCTGGTGCATAATATGACCCCCGCAGACGCCTAGTTTAGGAGTTATAGCCATTTTAAAGATTTGAATTTTCATTTTTCTGGTGTATAATATGACCCCCGCAGACGCCTAGTTTAGGAGTTATAGCCATTTTAAGATTTTGAATTTTCATTTTTCTGGTGCATAATATGACCCCCGCAGAGGCCTAGTTTAGGAGTTATAGCCATTTTTAAGTTTTGAATTTTCATTTTTCTGGTGCATAATATGACCCCGGCAGACGCCTAGTGTAGGAGTCATAGCCATTTTAAAGTTTTGAATTTTCATTTTTCTGGTGCATAACATGACCCCCGCAGACGCCTAGTTTAGGAGTCATAGCCATTTTAAAGTTTTGAATTTTCATTTTTCTGGTGCATAACATGACCCCCGCAGACGCCTAGTTTAGGAGTTATAGCCATTTTAAAGATTTGAATTTTCATTTTTCTGGTGCATAATATGACCCCCGCAGACGCCTGGTTTAGGAGTTATAGCCATTTTAAAGATTTGAATTTTCATTTTTCTGGTGCATAATATGACCCCCGCAGACGCCTAGTTTAGGGGTTATAGCTATTTTAAAGTTTTGAATTTTGATTTTTCTGGTGCATATTATGACCTAAGCAGACGCCTAGTTTAGGAGTTATAGCCATTTTAAAGTTTTGAATTTTCATTTTTCTGGTGCATAATATGACCCCGGCAGACGCCTAGTTTAGGAGTCATTGCCATTTTAAAGTTTTGAATTTTCATTTTTCTGGTGCATAACATGACCCCCGCAGACGCATAGTTTAGGAGTTATAGCCATTTTAAGATTTTGAATTTTCATTTTTCTGGTGCATAATATGACCCCCGCAGTCGCCTAGTTTAGGAGTTATAGCCATTTTAAAGTTTTGAATTTTAATTTTTCTGGTGCATAATATGACCCACGCAGACGCCTAGTTTAGGAGTTATAGCCATTTTAAGATTTTGAATTTTTTTTTGTGGTGCATAATATGACCCCCGCAGTCGCCTAGTTTAGGAGTTATTGCCATTTTAAGATTTTGAATTTTTTTTTCTGGTGCAAAATATGACCCCCGCAGACGCCTAGGTTAGGAGTTATAGCCATTTTAAGATTTTGAATTTTCATTTTTCTGGTGCATAATATGACCCCCGCAGTCGCCTAGTTTAGGAGTTATAGCCATTTTAAGATTTTGGATTTCCATTTTTCTGGTGCATAATATGACCCCCGCAGACGCCTAGTTTAGGAGTTATAGCCATTTTAAGATTTTGAATTTTAATTTTTCTGGTGCATAATATGACCCCCGCAGACGCCTAGTTTAGGAGTTATAGCCATTTTAAGATTTTGAATTTTCATTTTTCTGGTGCACAATATGACCCCCGCAGTCGCCTAGTTTAGGAGTTATAGCCGTTTTAAAGTTTTGAATTTTAATTTTTCTGGTGCATAATATGACCCCCGCAGACGCCTAGTTTAGGAGTTATAACCATTTTAAGATTTTGAATTTTTTTTTCTGGTGCATAATATGACCCCCGCAGACGCCTAGTTTAGGAGTTATAGCCGTTTTAAAGTTTTGAATTTTCATTTTTCTGGTGCATAATATGACCCCCACAGACGCCTAGTTTAGGAGTTATAGCCATTTTAAAGTTTTGAATTTTCATTTTTCTGGTGCATAATATGACCCCCGCAGACGCCTAGTTTAGGAGTTATAGCCAATTTAAGATTTTGAATTTCCATTTTTCTGGTGCATAATATGACCCCCGCAGACGCCTAGTTTAGGAGTTATAGCCATTTTAAAGTTTTGAATTTTCATTTTTCTGGTCCATAATATGACCCCCGCAGACGCCTAGTTTAGGAGTTATAGCCATTTTAAAGTTTTGAATTTGCATTTTTCTGGTGCATAATATGACCCCCGCAGACGCCTAGTTTGGGAGTTATAGCCATTTTAAAGTTTTGAATTTTCATTTTTCTGGTGCATAATATGACCCCCGCAGACGCCTAGTTTAAGAGTTATAGAAATTTTAAAGTTTTGAATTTTAATTTTTCTGGTGCATAATATGACCCCCGCAGACGCCTAGTTTAGGAGTTATAGCCATTTTAAAGTTTTGAATTTTCATTTTTCTGGTGAATAATATGACCCCGGCAGACGCCTAGTTTAGGAGTTATAGCCATTTTAAAGTTTTGAATTTTCATTTTTCTGGTGCATAATATGACCCCCGCAGACGCCTAGTTTAAGAGTTATAGAAATTTTAAAGTTTTGAATTTTAATTTTTCTGGTGCATAATATGACCCCCGCAGACGCCTAGTTTAGGAGTTATAGCCATTTTAAAGTTTTGAATTTTCATTTTTCTGGTGCATAATATGACCCCCGCAGACGCCTAGTTTAGGAGTTATAGCCATTTTAAAGTTTTGAATTTTCATTTTTCTGGTGCATAATATGACCCCCGCAGACGCCTAGCTTAGGAGTTATAGCCATTTTAAAGTTTTGAATTTTCATTTTTCTGGTGCATAATATGACCCCCGCAGACGCCTAGTTTAGGAGTTATAGCCATTTTAAAGTTTTGAATTTTCATTTTTCTGATGCATAATATGACCCCCGCAGACGCCTAGTTTAGGAGTTATAGCCATTTTAAAGTTTTGAATTTTCATTTTTCTGGTGCATAATATGACCCCCGCAGACGCCTAGTTTAGGAGTTATAGCCATTTTAAAGTTTTGAATTTTCATTTTTCTGGTGCATAATATGACCCCCGCAGACGCCTAGCTTAGGAGTTATAGCCATTTTAAAGTTTTGAATTTTCATTTTTCTGGTGCATAATATGACCCCCGCAGACGCCTAGTTTAGGAGTTATAGCCATTTTAAAGTTTTGAATTTTCATTTTTCTGGTGCATAATATGACCCCCGCAGACGCCTAGTTTAGGAGTTATAGCCATTTTAAAGTTTTGAATTTTCATTTTTCTGGTGCATTATATGACCCCCGCAGAGGCCTAGTTTAGGAGTTATAGCCATTTTAAAGTTTTGAATTTTAATTTTTCTGGTGAATAATATGACCCCCGCAGACGCCTAGTTTAGGAGTTATAGCCATTTTAAAGTTTTGAATTTTCATTTTTCTGGTGCATAATATGACCCCCCGCATACGCCTAGTTTAGGAGATATAGCCATTTTAAAGTTTTGAATTTTCATTTTTCTGGTGCATAATATGACCCCCGCAGACGCCTAGTTTAGGATTTATAGCCATTTTAAGATTTTGAATTTTTTTTTCTGGTGCATAATATGACCCCCGCAGACGCCTAGTTTAGGAGTTATAGCCATTTTAAAGTTTTGAATTTTCATTTTTCTTTTGCATAATATGACCCCCGCAGACGCCTAGTTTAGGAGTTATAGCCATTTTAAAGTTTTGAATTTTCATTTTCCTGGTGCATAATATGACCCCCGCAGACGCCTAGTTTAGGAGTTATAGCCATTTTAAGATTTTGAATTTTTTTTTCTGGTGCATAATATGACCCCCGCAGACGCCTAGTTTAGGAGTTATAGCCATTTTAAAGTTTTGAATTTTCATTTTTCTTTTGCATAATATGACCCCCGCAGACGCCTAGTTTAGGAGTTATAGCCATTTTAAAGTTTTGAATTTTCATTTTCCTGGTGCATAATATGACCCCCGCAGACGCCTAGTTTAGGAGTTATAGCCATTTTAAAGTTTTGAATTTTCATTTTTCTTTTGCATAATATGACCCCGGCAGACGCCTAGTTTAGGAGTTATAGCCATTTTAAAGTTTTGAATTTTCATTTTCCTGGTGCATAATATGACCCCCGCAGACGCCTAGTTTAGGAGTTATAGCCATTTTAAAGTTTTGAATTTTCATTTTTCTGGTGCATAATATGACCCCCGCAGACGCCTAGTTTAGGAGTTATAGCCATTTTAAAGTTTTGAATTTTCATTTTTCTGGTGCATAATATGACCCCCGCAGACGCCTAGTTTAGGAGTTATAGCCATTTTAAGATTTTGAATTTTTTTTTCTGGTGCATAATATGACCCCCGCAGACGCCTAGTTTAGGAGTTATAGCCATTTTAAAGTTTTGAATTTTCATTTTTCTTTTGCATAATATGACCCCCGCAGACGCCTAGTTTAGGAGTTATAGCCATTTTAAAGTTTTGAATTTTCATTTTCCTGGTGCATAATATGACCCCCGCAGACGCCTAGTTTAGGAGTTATAGCCATTTTAAAGTTTTGAATTTTCATTTTTCTGGTGCATAATATGACCCCCGCAGACGCCTAGTTTAGGAGTTATAGCCATTTTAAAGTTTTGAATTTTCATTTTTCTTTTGCATAATATGACCCCCGCAGACGCCTAGTTTAGGAGTTATAGCCATTTTAAAGTTTTGAATTTTCATTTTCCTGGTGCATAATATGACCCCCGCAGACGCCTAGTTTAGGAGTTATAGCCATTTTAAAGTTTTGAATTTTCATTTTTCTTTTGCATAATATGACCCCCGCAGACGCCTAGTTTAGGAGTTATAGCCATTTTAAAGTTTTGAATTTTCATTTTCCTGGTGCATAATATGACCCCCGCAGACGCCTAGTTTAGGAGTTATAGCCATTTTAAAGTTTTGAATTTTCATTTTTCTGGTGCATAATATGACCCCCGCAGACGCCTAGTTTAGGAGTTATAGCCATTTTAAAGTTTTGAATTTTCATTTTTCTGGTGCATAATATGACCCCCGCAGACGCCTAGTTTAGGAGTTATAGCCATTTTAAGATTTTGAATTTTTTTTTCTGGTGCATAATATGACCCCCGCAGACGCCTAGTTTAGGAGTTATAGCCATTTTAAAGTTTTGAATTTTCATTTTTCTTTTGCATAATATGACCCCCGCAGACGCCTAGTTTAGGAGTTATAGCCATTTTAAAGTTTTGAATTTTCATTTTCCTGGTGCATAATATGACCCCCGCAGACGCCTAGTTTAGGAGTTATAGCCATTTTAAAGTTTTGAATTTTCATTTTTCTGGTGCATAATATGACCCCCGCAGACGCCTAGTTTAGGAGTTATAGCCATTTTAAAGTTTTGAATTTTCATTTTTCTGGTGCATAATATGACCCCCGCAGACGCCTAGTTTAGGAGTTATAGCCATTTTAAAGTTTTGAATTTTCATTTTTCTGGTGCATAATATGACCCCCACAGACGCCTAGTTTAGGAGTTATAGCCATTTTAAAGTTTTGAATTTTGCATAATATGACCCCCGCAGACGCCTAGTTTAGGAGCTATAGCCATTTTAAAGTTTTGAATTTTCATTTTTCTGGTGCATAATATGACCCCCACAGACGCCTAGTTTAGGAGTTATAGCCATTTTAAGATTTTGAAATTTTTTTTCTGGTGCATAATATGACCCCCGCAGACGCCTAGTTTAGGAGTTATAGCCATTTTAAAGTTTTGAATTTTCATTTTTCTGGTGCATAATATGACCCCCGCAGACGCCTAGTTTAGGAGTTATAGCCATTTTAAAGTTTTGAATTTTCATTTTTCTGGTGCATAATATGACCCCCGCAGAGGCCTAGTTTAGGAGTTATAGCCATTTTAAAGTTTTAAATTTTAATTTTTCTGGTGAATAATATGACCCCCGCAGACGCCTAGTTTAGGAGTTATAGCCATTTTAAAGTTTTGAATTTTCATTTTTCTGGTGCATAATATGACCCCCGCAGACGCCTAGTTTAGGAGTTATAGCCATTTTAAAGTTTTGAATTTTCATTTTTCTGGTGCATAATTTGACCCCCGCAGACGCCTAGTTTAGGATTTATAGCCATTTTAAGATTTTGAATTTTCATTTTTCTGGTGCATAATATGACCCCCGCAGACGCCTAGTTTAGGAGTTATAGCCATTTTAAGATTTTGAATTTTTTTTTCTGGTGCATAATATGACCCCCGCAGACGCCTAGTTTAGGAGTTATAGCCATTTTAAAGTTTTGAATTTTCATTTTTCTGGTGCATAATATGACCCCCGCAGAGGCCTAGTTTAGGAGTTATAGCCATTTTAAAGTTTTGAATTTTCATTTTTCTGGTGCATAATATGACCCCAGCAGACGCCTAGTTTAGGAGTTATAGCCATTTTAAAGTTTTGAATTTTCATTTTTCTGGTGCATAATATGACCCCCGCAGTCGCCTAGTTTAGGAGTTATAGCCATTTTAAGATTTTGAATTTTTTTTTCTGGTGCATAATATGACCCCCGCAGACGCCTAGTTTAGGAGTTATAGCCATTTTAAAGTTTTGAATTTTCATTTTTCTGGTGCATAATATGACCCCCGCAGACGCCTAGTTTAGGAGTTATAGCCATTTTAAGATTTTGAATTTTTTTTTCTGGTGCATAATATGACCCCCGCAGACGCCTAGTTTAGGAATTATAGCCATTTTAAAGTTTTGAATTTTCATTTTTCTGGTGCATAATATGACCCCGGCAGACGCCTAGTTTAGGAGTCATAGCCATTTTAAAGTTTTGAATTTTCATTTTTCTGGTGCATAATATGACCCCCGCAGACGCCTAGTTTAGGAGTTATAACCATTTTAAGATTTTGAATTTTCATTTTTCTGGTGCATAATATGACCCCCGCAGTCGCCTAGTTTAGGAGTTATAGCCATTTTAAAGTTTTGAATTTTCATTTTTCTGGTGCATAATATGACCCCGGCAGACGCCCAGTTTAGGAGTCATAGCCATTTTAAAGTTTTGAATTTTCATTTTTCTGGTGCATAATATGACCCCCGCAGACGCCTAGTTTAGGAGTTATAACCATTTTAAGATTTTGAATTTTCATTTTTCTGGTGCATAATATGACCCCCGCAGTCGCCTAGTTTAGGAGTTATAGCCATTTTAAAGTTTTGAATTTTCATTTTTCTGGTGCATAATATGACCCCCGCAGACGCCTAGTTTAGGAGTTATAGCCATTTTAAAGTTTTGAATTTTCATTTTTCTGGTGCATAATATGACCCCCGCAGACGCCTAGTTTAGGAGTTATAGCCATTTTAAAGTTTTGAATTTTCATTTTTCTGGTGCATAATATGACCCCCGCAGACGCCTAGTTTAGGAGTTATAGCCATTTTAAAGTTTTGAATTTTCATTTTTCTGGTGCATAATATGAGCCCCGCAGACGCCTAGTTTAGGAGTTATAGCCATTTTAAGATTTTGAATTTTCATTTTTCTGGTGCATAATATGACCCCCGCAGTCGCCTAGTTTAGGAGTTATAGCCATTTTAAAGTTTTGAATTTTAATTTTTCTGGTGCATAATATGACCCCCGCAGACGCCTAGTTTAGGAGTTATAGCCATTTTAAAGTTTTGAATTTTCATTTTTCTGGTGCATAATATGACCCCCGCAGACGCCTAGTTTAGGAGTTATAGCCATTTTAAGATTTTGAATTTTTTTTTCTGGTGCATAATATGACCCCGGCAGACGCCTAGTTTAGGAGTTATAGCCATTTTAAAGTTTTGAATTTTCATTTTTCTGGTGCATAATATGACCCCGGCAGACGCCTAGTTTAGGAGTCATAGCCATTTTAAAGTTTTGAATTTTCATTTTTCTGGTGCATAATATGACCCCCGCAGACGCCTAGTTTAGGAGTTATAACCATTTTAAGATTTTGAATTTTCATTTTTCTGGTGCATAATATGACCCCCGCAGTCGCCTAGTTTAGGAGTTATAGCCATTTTAAAGTTTTGAATTTTAATTTTTCTGGTGCATAATATGACCCCCGCAGACGCCTAGTTTAGGAGTTATAGCCATTTTAAAGTTTTGAATTTTCATTTTTCTGGTGCATAATATGACCCCCGCAGACGCCTAGTTTAGGAGTTATAGCCATTTTAAAGTTTTGAATTTTCATTTTTCTGGTGCATAATATGACCCCCGCAGTCGCCTAGTTTAGGAGTTATAGCCATTTTAAGATTTTGAATTTTTTTTTCTGGTGCATAATATGACCCCCGCAGACGCCTAGTTTAGGAGTTATAGCCATTTTAAAGTTTTGAATTTTCATTTTTCTGGTGCATAATATGACCCCCGCAGACGCCTAGTTTAGGATTTATAGCCATTTTAAGATTTTGAATTTTCATTTTTCTGGTGCATAATATGACCCCCGCAGTCGCCTAGTTTAGGAGTTATAGCCATTTTAAAGTTTTGAATTTTCATTTTTCTGGTGCATAATATGACCCCCGCAGACGCCTAGTTTAGGAGTTATAGCCATTTTAAAGTTTTGAATTTTCATTTTTCTGGTGCATAATATGACCCCCGCAGACGCCTAGTTTAGGAGTTATAACCATTTTAAGATTTTGAATTTTCATTTTTCTGGTGCATAATATGACCCCCGCAGTCGCCTAGTTTAGGAGTTATAGCCATTTTAAAGTTTTGAATTTTCATTTTTCTGGTGCATAATATGACCCCCGCAGACGCCTAGTTTAGGAGTTATAGCCATTTTAAAGTTTTGAATTTTCATTTTTCTGGTGCATAATATGACCCCCGCAGACGCCTAGTTTAGGAGTTATAGCCATTTTAAAGTTTTGAATTTTCATTTTTCTGGTGCATAATATGACCCCCGCAGACGCCTAGTTTAGGAGTTATAGCCATTTTAAGATTTTGAATTTTTTTTTCTGGTGCATAATATGACCCCCGCAGACGCCTAGTTTAGGAGTTATAGCCATTTTAAAGTTTTGAATTTTCATTTTTCTGGTGCATAATATGACCCCCGCAGAGGCCTAGTTTAGGAGTTATAGCCATTTTAAAGTTTTGAATTTTCATTTTTCTGGTGCATAATATGACCTCAGCAGACGCCTAGTTTAGGAGTTATAGCCATTTTAAAGTTTTGAATTTTCATTTTTCTGGTGCATAATATGACCCCGGCAGACGCCTAGTTTAGGAGTCATAGCCATTTTAAAGTTTTGAATTTTCATTTTTCTGGTGCATAATATGACCCCCGCAGACGCCTAGTTTAGGAGTTATAGCCATTTTAAGATTTTGAATTTTCATTTTTCTGGTGCATAATATGACCCCCGCAGTCGCCTAGTTTAGGAGTTATAGCCATTTTAAAGTTTTGAATTTTAATTTTTCTGGTGCATAATATGACCCCCGCAGACGCCTAGTTTAGGAGTTATAGCCATTTTAAGATTTTGAATTTTTTTTTCTGGTGCATAATATGACCCCCGCAGACGCCTAGTTTAGGAGTTATAGCCATTTTAAAGTTTTGATTTTTCATTTTTCTGGTGCATAATATGACCCCTGCAGACGCCTAGTTTAGGAGTTATAGCCATTTTAAAGTTTTGAATTTTCATTTTTCTGGTGCATAATATGACCCCCGCAGACGCCTAGTTTAGGAGTTATAGCCATTTTAAAGTTTTGAATTTTCATTTTTCTGGTGCATAATATGACCCCCGCAGACGCCTAGTTTAGGAGTTATAGCCATTTTAAAGTTTTGAATTTTCATTTTTCTGGTGCATAATATGACCCCCGCAGACGCCTAGTTTAGGAGTTATAGCCATTTTAAGATTTTGAATTTTTTTTTCTGGTGCATAATATGACCCCCGCAGACGCCTAGTTTAGGAGTTATAGCCATTTTAAAGTTTTGAATTTTCATTTTTCTGGTGCATAATATGACCCCCGCAGACGACTAGTTTAGGAGTTATAGCCATTTTAAGATTTTGAATTTTTTTTTCTGGTGCATAATATGACCCCCGCAGACGCCTAGTTTAGGAGTTATAGCCATTTTAAAGTTTTGAATTTTCATATTTCTGGTGCATAATATGACCCCCGCAGACGCCTAGTTTGGGGGTTATAGCCATTTTAAAGTTTTGAATTTTCATTTTTCTGGTGCATAATATGACCCTCGCAGATGCCTAGTTTAGGAGTTATAGCCATTTTAAAGTTTTGAATTTTCATTTTTCTGGTGCATAATATGACCCCCGCAAACGCCTAGTTTAGAAGTAATAGCCATTTTAAAGTTTTGAATTTTCATTTATCTGGTGCATAATATGACCCCCGCAGACGCCTAGTTTAGGAGTTATAGCCATTTTAAGGTGTTGATTTTTCATTTTTCTGGTGCATAATATGACCCCCGCAGACGCCTAATTTAGGAGTTATAGCCATTTTAAAGTTTTGATTTTTCATTTTTCTGGTGCATAATGTGACCCCGGCAGACGCATATTTTAGGAGTTATAGCCATTTTAAAGTTTTGAATTTTCATTTTTCTGGTGCATAATATGACCCCCGCAGACGCCTAGTTTAGGAGTTATAGCCATTTTAAAGTTTTGAATTTTCATTTTTCTGGTGCATAATATGACCCTCGCAGACGCCTAGTTTAGGAGTTATAGCCATTTTAAAGTTTTGAATTTTCATTTTTCTGGTACATAATATGAACCCCGCAGACGCCTAGTTTAGGAGTTATAGCCATTTTAAGATTTTGAATTTTTTTTTCTGGTGCATAATATGACCCCCGCAGACGCCTAGTTTAGGAGTTATAGCCATTTTAATGTTTTGAATTTTCATTTTTCTGGTGCATAATATGACCCCCGCAGACGCCTAGTTTAGGAGTTATAGCCATTTTAAAGTTTTGAATTTTCATTTTTCTGGTGCATAATATGACCCTCGCAGACGCCTAGTTTAGGAGTTATAGCCATTTTAAAGTTTTGAATTTTCATTTTTCTGGTGCATAATATGACCCCCGCAGACGCCTAGTTTAGGAGTTATAGCCATTTTAAAGTTTTGAATTTTCATTTTTCTGGTGCATAATATGACCCCCGCAGACGCCCAGTTTAGGAGTTATAGCCATTTTAAGATTTTGAATTTTTTTTTCTGGTGCATAATATGAACCCCGCAGACGCCTAGTTTAGGAGTTATAGCCATTTTAAAGTTTTGAATTTTCATTTTTCTAGTGCATAATATGACCCCCGCAGACGACTAGTTTAGGAGTTATAGCCATTTTAAGATTTTGAATTTTTTTTTCTGGTGCATAATATGACCCCGGCAGACGCATAGTTTAGGAGTTATAGCCATTTTAAAGTTTTGAATTTTCATTTTTCTGGTGCATAATATGACCCCCGCAGACGCCTAGTTTAGGAGTTATAGCCATTTTAAAGTTTTGAATTTTCATTTTTCTGGTGCATAATATGACCCCCGCAGACGCCTAGTTTGGGGGTTATAGCCATTTTAAAGTTTTGAATTTTCATTTTTCTGGTGCATAATATGACCCTCGCAGATGCCTAGTTTAGGAGTTGTAGCCATTTTAAAGTTTTGAATTTTCATTTTTCTGGTGCATAATATGACCCCCGCAGACGCCTAGTTTAGGAGTTATAGCCATTTTAAAGTTTTGAATTTTCATTTTTCTGGTGCATAATATGACCCCCGCAGACGCCTAGTTTAGGAGTTATAGCCATTTTAAAGTTTTGAATTTTAATTTTTCTGGTGCATAACATGACCCCCGCAGACGCCTAGTTTAGGAGTTATAGCCATTTTAAAGTTTTGAATTTTCATTTTTCTGGTGCATAATATGACCCCCGCAGACGACTAGTTTAGGAGTTATAGCCATTTTAAAGTTTTGAATTTTCATTTTTCTGGTGCATAATATGACCCCCGCAGACGCCTAGTTTAGGAGTTATAGCCATTTTAAAGTTTTGAATTTTCATTTTTCTGGTGCATAATATGACCCCCGCAGACGCATAGTTTAGGAGTTATAGCCATTTTAAAGTTTTGAATTTTCTGGTGCATAATATGACCCCCGCAGACGCCTAGTTCAGGAGTTATAGCCATTTTAAAGTTTTGAATTTTCATTTTTCTGGTGCATAATATGACCCCCGCAGACGCCTAGTTTAGGAGTTATAGCCATTTTAAAGTTTTGAATTTTCATTTTTCTGGTGCATAATATGACCCCCGCAGACGCCTAGTTAAGGAGTTATAGCCATTTTAAGATTTTGATTTTTTTTTTCTGGTGCATAATATGACCCCCGCAGACGCCTAGTTTAGGAGTTATAGCCATTTTAAAGTTTTGAATTTTCATTTTTCTGGTGCATAATATGACCCCCGCTGACGCCTAGTGTAGGAGTTATTGCCATTTTAAAGTTTTGAATTTTCATTTTTCTGGTGCATAATATGACCCCCGCAGACGCCTAGTTTAGGAGTTATAGCCATTTTAAGGTTTTGAATTTTCATTTTTCTGGTGCATAATATGACCCCCGCAGACGCCTAGTGTAGGAGTTATTGCCATTTTAAAGTTTTGAATTTTCATTTTTCTGGTGCGTAATATGACCCCCGCAGACGCCTAGTTTAGGAGTTATAGCCATTTTAAAGTTTTGAATTTTCATTTTTCTGGTACATAATATGACCCTCGCAGACGCCTAGTTTAGGAGTTATAGCCATTATAAAGTTTTGAATTTTCATTTTTCTGGTGCATAATATGACCCCCGCAGACGCCTAGTTTAGGAGTTATAGCCATTTTAAAGTTTTGATTTTTCATTTTTCTGGTGCATAATATGACCCCGGCAGACGCATAGTTTAGGAGTTATAGCCATTTTAAAGTTTTGAATTTTCATTTTTCTGGTACATAATATGACCCTCGCAGACGCCTAGTTTAGGAGTTATAGCCATTTTAAAGTTTTGAATTTTCATTTTTCTGGTGCATAATATGACCCCCGCAGACGCCTAGTTTAGGAGTTATAGCCGTTTTAAAGTTTTGAATTTTCATTTTTCTGGTACATAATATGACCCTCGCAGACGCCTAGTTTAGGAGTTATAGCCATTTTAAAGTTTTGAATTTTCATTTTTCTGGTGCATAATATGACCCCCGCAGACGCCTAGTTTAGGAGTTATAGCCATTTTAAAGTTTTGATTTTTCATTTTTCTGGTGCATAATATGACCCCGGCAGACGCATAGTTTAGGAGTTATAGCCATTTTAAAGTTTTGAATTTTCATTTTTCTGGTGCATAATATGACCCCCGCAGACGCCTAGTTTAGGAGTTATAGCCATTTTAATGTTTTGAATTTTCATTTTTCTGGTGCATATTATGACCCCCGCAGACGCCTAGTTTAGGAGTTATAGCCATTTTAAAGTTTTGAATTTTCATTTTTCTGGTGCATAATATGACCCCCGCAGACGACTAGTTTAGGAGTTATAGCCATTTTAAAGTTTTGAATTTTCATTTTTCTGGTGCATAATATGACCCCCGCAAACGCCTAGTTTAGAAGTAATAGCCATTTTAAAGTTTTGAATTTTCATTTTTCTGGTGCATAATATGACCCCCGCAGACGCCTAGTGTAGGAGTTATAGCCATTTTAAAGTTTTGAATTTTCATTTTTCTGGTGCATAATATGACCCCCGCAGACGCCTAGTTTAGGAGTTATAGCCATTTTAAGGTTTTGAATTTTCATTTTTCTGGTGCATAATATGACCCCCGCAGACGCCTCGTTTAGGAGTTATAGCCATTTTAAAGTTTTGAATTTTCATTTTTCTGGTGCATAATATGACCCCCGCAGACGCCTAATTTAGGAGTTATAGCCATTTTAAAGTTTTGATTTTTCATTTTTCTGGTGCATAATGTGACCCCGGCAGACGCATAGTTTAGGAGTTATAGTCATTTTAAAGTTTTGAATTTTCATTTTTCTGGTGCATAATATGACCCCCGCAGACGCCTAGTTTAGGAGTTATAGCCATTTTAAAGTTTTGAATTTTCATTTTTCTGCTGCATAATATGACCCTCGCAGACGCCTAGTTTAGGAGTTATAGCCATTTTAAAGTTTTGAATTTTCATTTTTCTGGTGCATAATATGACCCCCGCAGACGCCTAGTTTAGGAGTTATATCCATTTTAAAGTTTTGAATTTTCATTTTTCTGGTGCATAATCTGACCCCCGCAGACGCCTAGTTTAGGAGTTATAGCCATTTTAAAGTTTTGAATTTTTTTTTCTGGTGCATAATATGACCCCCGCAGACGCCTAGTTTAGGAGTTATAGCCATTTTAAAGTTTTGAATTTTCATTTTTCTGGTGCATAATATGACCCCCGCAGACGCCTAGTTTAGGAGTTATAGCCATTTTAAAGTTTTGAATTTTCATTTTTCTGGTGCATAATATGACCCCCGCAGACGCCTAGTTTAGGAGTTATAGCCGTTTTAAAGTTTTGAATTTTCATTTTTCTGGTGCATAATATGACCCCCGCAGACGCCTAGTTTAGGAGTTATAGCCATTTTAAGGTTTTGAATTTTCATTTTTCTGATGCATAATATGACCCCCGCAGACGCTTAGTTTAGGAGTTATAGCCATTTTAAAGTTTTGAATTTTCATTTTTCTGGTGCATAATATGACCCCCGCAGACGCCTAGTTCAGGAGTCATAGCCATTTTAAAGTTTTGAATTTTCATTTTTCTGGTGCATAATATGACCCCCGCAGACGCCTAGTTTAGGAGTTATAACCATTTTAAAGTTTTGAATTTTCATTTATAATATGACCCCCGCAGACGCCTAGTTTAGGAGTTATAGCCATTTTAAAGTTTTGAATTTTCATTTTTCTGGTGCATAATATGACCCCCGCAAACGCCTAGTTTTAGGAGTTATAGCCATTTTAAAGTTTTTGAATTTTCATTTTTCTGATGCATAATATGACCCCCGCAGACGCCTAGTTAATGAGTTATAGCCATTTTAAGATTTTGAATTTTTTTTTCTGGTGCATACTATGACCCCCGCAGACGCCTAGTTTAGGAGTTATAGCCATTTTAAAGATTTGAATATTCATTTTTTCTGGTGCATAATATGACCCCCGCAGACGCCTAGTTAAGGAGTTATAGCCATTTTAAGATTTTGAATTTTTTTTTTCAGGTGCATAATATGACCCCCGCCAGGACGCCCTAGTTCAGGAGTTATAGCCATTTTAAAGTTTTGAATTTTCATTTTTCTGGTGCATAATATGACCCCCGCAGACGCCTAGTTCAGGAGTTATAGCCATTTTAAAGTTTTGAATTTTCATTTTTCTGGTGCATAATATGACCCCGGCAGACGCCTAGTTTAGGAGTTATAGCCATTTTAAAGTTTTGAATTTTCATTTTTCTGGTGCATAATATGACCCCCCGCAAACGCCTAGTTTAGAAGTTATAGCCATTTTAAAGTTTTGAATTTTCATTTTTCTGGTGCATAATATGACCCCCGCAGACGCCTAGTGTAGGAGTTATAGCCATTTTAAAGTTTTTTGAATTTTCATTTTTCTGGTGCATAATATGACCCCCGCAGACGCCTAGTTTAGGAGTTATAGCCATTTTAAGGTTTTGAATTTTCATTTTTCTGGTGCATAATATGACCCCCGCCGACGCCTAATTTAGGAGTTATAGCCATTTTAAAGTTTTGATTTTTCATTTTTCTGGTGCATAATATGACCCCGGCAGACTCATAGTTTAGGAGTTATAGCCATTTTAAAGTTTTGAATTTTCATTTTTCTGGTGCATAATATGACCCCCGCAGACGCCTAGTTTAGGAGTTATAGCCATTTTAAAGTTTTGAATTTTAATTTTTCTGGTGCATAATATGACCCCCGCAGACGCCTAGTTTAGGAGTTATAGCCATTTTAAAGTTTTGAATTTTCATTTTTCTGGTGCATAATATGACCCTCGCAGACGCCTAGTTTAGGAGTTATAGCCATTTTAAAGTTTTGAATTTTCATTTTTCTGGTGCATAATATGACCCTCGCAGACGCCTAGTTTAGGAGTTATAGTCATTTTAAAGTTTTGAATTTTCATTTTTCTGGTGCATAATATGACCCCCGCAGACGCCTAGTTTAGGAGTTATAGCCATTTTAAGGTTTTGAATTTTCATTTTTCTGGTGCATAATATGACCCCCGCGGACGCCTAGTTTAGGAGTTATAGCCATTTTAATGTTTTGATTTTTCATTTTTCTGGTGCATAATATGACCCCGGCAGACTCATAGTTTAGGAGTTATAGCCATTTTAAAGTTTTGAATTTTCATTTTTCTGGTGCATAATATGACCCCCGCAGACGCCTAGTTTAGGAGTTATAGCCATTTTAAAGTTTTGAATTTTCATTTTTCTGGTGCATAATATGACCCCCGCAGACGCCTAGTTTAGGAGTTATAGCCATTTTAAAGTTTTGAATTTTAATTTTTCTGGTGCATAATATGACCCCCGCAGACGCCTAGTTTAGGAGTTATAGACATTTTAAAGTTTTGAATTTTCATTTTTCTGGTGCATAATATGACCCCCGCAGACGCCTAGTTTAGGAGTTATAGCCATTTTAAAGTTTTGAATTTTCATTTTTCTGGTGCATAATATGACCCTCGCAGACGCCTAGTTTAGGAGTTATAGCCATTTTAAAGTTTTGAATTTTCATTTTTCTGGTGCATAATATGACCCCCGCAGACGCCTAGTTTAGGAGTTATAGCCATTTTAAAGTTTTGAATTTTCATTTTTCTGGTGCATAATATGACCCCCGCAGACGCCTAGTTTAGGAGTTATAGCCATTTTAAGGTTTTGAATTTTCATTTTTCTGGTGCATAATATGACCCCCGCAGACGCCTAGTTTAGGAGTTATAGCCATTTTAAAGTTTTGAATTTTCATTTTTCTGGTGCATAATATGACCCCCGCAGACGCCTAGTTTAGGAGTTATAGCCATTTTAAAGTTTTGAATTTTCTTTTTTTCTGGTGCATAATATGACCCCCGCAGACGCCTAGTTTAGGAGTTATAGCCATTTTAAAGTTTTGAATTTTCATTTTTCTGGTGCATAATATGACCCCCGCAGACGCCTAGTTTAGGAGTTATAGCCATTTTAAAGTTTTGAATTTTCATTTTTCTGGTGCATAATATGACCCCCGCAGACGCCTAGTTTAGGAGTTATAGCCATTTTAAAGTTTTGAATTTTCATTTTTCTGGTGCATAATATGACCCCCGCAGACGCCTAGTTTAGGAGTTATAGCCATTTTAAAGTTTTGAATTTTCATTTTTCTGGTGCATAATATGACCCCCGCAGACCCCTAGTTTAGGAGTTATAGCCATTTTAAAGTTTTGAATTTTCATTTTTCTGGTGCATAATATGACCCCCGCAGACGCCTAGTTTAGGAGTTATAGCCATTTTAAAGTTTTGAATTTTCATTTTTCTGGTGCATAATATGACCCCCACAGACGCCTAGTTTAGGAGTTATAGCCATTTTAAAGTTTTGAATTTTGCAGACGCCTAGTTTAGGAGCTATAGCCATTTTAAAATTTTGAATTTTCATTTATAATAAGACCCCCGCAGACGCCTAGTTTAGGAGTTATAGCCATTTTAAAGTTTTGAATTTTCATTTTTCTGGTGCATGATATGACCCCCGCAGACGCCTAGTTTAGGAGTTATAGCCATTTTAAGATTTTGAATTTTCTTTTTTCTGGTGCATAATATGACCCCCGCAGACGCCTAGTTTAGGAGTTATAGCCATTTTAAAGTTTTGAATTTTCATTTTTCTGGTGCATAATATGACCCCCGCAGACGCCTAGTTTAGGAGTTATAGCCATTTTAAAGTTTTGATTTTTCATTTTTCTGGTGCATAATATGACCCCTGCAGACGCCTAGTTTAGGAGTTATAGCCATTTTAAGATTTTGAATTTTTTTTTCTGGTGCATAATATGACCCCCGCAGACGCCTAGTTTAGGAGTTATAGCCATTTTAAAGTTTTGAATTTTCATTTTTCTGGTGCATAATATGACCCCCGCAGACGCCTAGTTTAGGAGTTATAGCCATTTTAAAGTATTGAATTTTCATTTTTCTGGTGCATAATATGACCCCCGCAGACGCCTAGTTTAGGAGTTACAGCCATTTTAAGGTTTTGAATTTTCATTTTTCTGGTGCATAATATGACCCCCGCAGACGCCTAGTTTAGGAGTTATAGCCATTTTAAAGTTTTGAATTTTCATTTTTCTGGTGCATAATATGACCCCCGCAGACGCCTAGTTTAGGAGTTATAGCCATTTTAAAGTATTGAATTTTCATTTTTCTGGTGCATAATATGACCCCCGCAGACGCCTAGTTTAGGAGTTATAACCATTTTAAAGTATTGAATTTTCATTTTTCTGGTGCATAATATGACCCCCGCAGACGCCTAGTTTAGGAGTTATAGCCATTTTAAGGTTTTGAATTTTCATTTTTCTGGTGCATAATATGACCCCCGCAGACTCCTAGTTTAGGAATTATAGCCATTTTAAAGTTTTGAATTTTCATTTTTCTGGTGCATAATATGACCCCCGCAGACGCCTAGTTTAGGAGTTATAGCCATTTTAAAGTTTTGATTTTTCATTTTTCTGGTGCATAATATGACCCCCGCAGACGCCTAGTTTAGGAGTTATAGAAATTTTAAAGTTTTGAATTTTCATTTTTCTGGTGCATAATATGACCCTCGCAGACGCCTAGTTTAGGAGTTATAGCCATTTTAAAGTTTTGAATTTTCATTTTTCTGGTGCATAATATGACCCCCGCAGACGCCTAGTTTAGGAGTTATAGCCATTTTAAAGTTTTGAATTTTCATTTTTCTGGTGCATAATATGACCCCTGCAGACGCCTAGTTAAGGAGTTATAGCCATTTTAAGATTTTGAATTTTTTTTTCTGGTGCATAATATGACCCCCGCAAACGCCTAGTTTAGGAGTTATAGCCATTTTAAAGATTTGAATTTTCATTTTTCTGGTGCATAATATGACCCCCCGCAGACGCCTAGTTTAGGAGTTATAGCCATTTTAAGGTTTTGCATTTTCATTTTTCTGATGCATAATATGACCCCCGCAGACGCCTAGTTTAGGGGTTATAGCCATTTTAAAGTTTTGAATTTTCATTTTTCTGGTGCATAATATGACCCCCGCAGACGCCTAGTTCAGGAGTCATAGCCATTTTAAAGTTTTGAATTTTAATTTTTCTGGTGCATAAAATGACCCCCGCAGACGCCTAGTTTAGGAGTTATAGCCATTTTAAAGTTTTGAATTTTCATTTATAATATGACCCCCGCAGACGCCTAGTTTAGGAGTTATAGCCATTTTAAAGTTTTGAATTTTCATTTTTCTGGTGCATAATATGACCCCCGCAGACGCCTAGTTTAGGAGTTATAGCCATTTTAAAGTTTTGAATTTTCATTTTTCTGATGCATAATATGACCCCCGCAGACGCCTAGTTAAGGAGTTATAGCCATTTTAAGATTTTGAAATTTTTTTTCTGGTGCATACTATGACCCCCGCAGACGCCTAGTTTAGGAGTTATAGCCATTTTAAAGTTTTGAATTTTCATTTTTCTGGTGCATAATATGACCCCCGCAGACGCCTAGTTTAGGAGTTATAGCCATTTTAAAGTTTTGAATTTTCATTTTTCTGGTGCATACTATGACCCCCGCAGACGCCTAGTTTAGGAGTTATAGCCATTTTAAAGTTTTGAATTTTCATTTTTCTGGTGCATAATATGACCCCCGCAGACGCCTAGTTTAGGAGTTATAGCCATTTTAAAGTTTTGAATTTTCATTTTTCTGGTGCATAATATGACCCCCGCAGACGCCTAGTTTAGGAGTTATAGCCATTTTAAAGTTTTGAATTTTCATTTTTCTGGTGCATAATATGACCCCTGCAGACGCCTAGTTAAGGAGTTATAGCCATTTTAAGATTTTGAATTTTTTTTCTGGTGCATAATATGACCCCCGCAGACGCCTAGTTTAGGAGTTATAGCCATTTTAAAGATTTGAATTTTCATTTTTCTGGTGCATAATATGACCCCCGCAGACGCCTAGTTTAGGAGTTATATCCATTTTAAAGTTTTGAATTTTCATTTTTCTGGTGCATAATATGACCCCCGCAGACGCCTAGTTCAGGAGTCATAGCCATTTTAAAGTTTTGAATTTTCATTTTTCTGGTGCATAATATGACCCCCGCAGACGCCTAGTTTAGGAGTTATAGCCATTTTAAAGTTTTGAATTTTCATTTATAATAAGACCCCCGCAGACGCCTAGTTTAGGAGTTATAGCCATTTTAAAGTTTTGAATTTTCATTTTTCTGGTGCATGATATGACCCCCGCAGACGCCTAGTTTAGGAGTTATAGCCATTTTAAGATTTTGAATTTTCTTTTTTCTGGTGCATAATATGACCCCCGCAGACGCCTAGTTTAGGAGTTATGGCCATTTTAAAGTTTTGAATTTTCATTTTTCTGATGCATAATATGACCCCCGCAGACGCCTAGTTAAGGAGTTATAGCCATTTTAAGATTTTGAATTTTCTTTTTTCTGGTGCATAATATGACCCCCGCAGACGCCTAGTTTAGGAGTTATAGCCAATTTAAGATTTTGAATTTTCTTTTTTCTGATGCATAAATATGACCCCCGCAGACGTCTAGTTAAGGAGTTATAGCCATTTTAAGATTTTGAATTTTTTTTTCTGGTGCATAATATGACCCCCGCAGACGCCTAGTTTAGGAGTTATAGCCATTTTAAGATTTTGAATTTTCTTTTTTCTGGTGCATGATATGACCCCCGCAGACGCCAAGTTTAGGAGTTATAGCCATTTTAAGATTTTGAATTTTCTTTTTTCTGGTGCATAATATGACCCCCGCAGACGCCTAGTTTAGGAGTTATAGCCATTTTAAAGTTTTGAATTTTCATTTTTCTGGTGCATAATATGACCCCCGCAGACGCCTAGTGTAGGAGTTATAGCCATTTTAAAGTTTTGAATTTTCATTTTTCTGGTGCATAAAATGACCCCCGCAGACGCCTAGTTTAGGAGTTATAGCCATTTTAAGATTTTGAATTTTCTTTTTTCTGGTGCATAATATGACCCCCGCAGACGCCTAGTTAAGGAGTTATAGCCATTTTAAGATTTTGAATTTTCTTTTTTCTGGTGCATAATATGACCCCCGCAGACGCCTAGTTTAGGAGTTATAGCCATTTTAAGATTTTGAATTTTCTTTTTTCTGATGCATAAATATGACCCCCGCAGACGCCTAGTTTAGGAGTTATAGCCATTTTAAGATTTTGAATTTTTTTTTCTGGTGCATAATATGACCCCCGCAGACGCCTAGTTTAGGAGTTATAGCCATTTTATGATTTTAAATTTTCTTTTTTCTGGTGCATGATATGACCCCCGCAGACGCCTAGTTTAGGAGTTATAGCCATTTTAAGATTTTGAATTTTCTTTTTTCTGGTGCATAATATGACCCCCGCAGACGCCTAGTTTAGGAGTTATAGCCATTTTAAGATTTTGAATTTTCTTTTTTCTGGTGCATAATATGACCCCCGCAGACGCCTAGTTTAGGAGTTATAGCCATTTTAAAGTTTTGAATTTTCATTTTTCTGATGCATAATATGACCCCCGCAGACGCCTAGTTAAGGAGTTATAGCCATTTTAAGATTTTGAATTTTCTTTTTTCTGGTGCATAATATGACCCCCGCAGACGCCTAGTTTAGGAGTTATAGCCATTTTAAGATTTTGAATTTTCTTTTTTCTGGTGTATAATATGACCCCCGCAGACGCCTAGTTTAGGAGTTATAGCCATTTTAAGATTTTGAATTTTCTTTTTTCTGATGCATAAATATGACCCCCGCAGACGCCTAGTTTAGGAGTTATAGCCATTGTAAGATTTTGAATTTTTTTTTCTCGTGCATAATATGACCCCCGCAGACGCCTAGTTTAGGAGTTATAGCCATTTTAAGATTTTGAATTTTCTTTTTTCTGGTGCATGATATGACCCCCGCAGACGCCTAGTTTAGGAGTTATAGCCATTTTAAGATTTTGAATTTTCTTTTTTCTGGTGCATAATATGACCCCCGCAGACGCCTAGTTAAGGAGTTATAGCCATTTTAAGATTTTGAATTTTCTTTTTTCTGGTGCATAATATGACCCCCGCAGACGCCTAGTTTAGGAGTTATAGCCATTTTAAGATTTTGAATTTTCTTTTTTCTGATGCATAAATATGACCCCCGCAGACGCCTAGTTAAGGAGTTATAGCCATTTTAAGATTTTGAATTTTTTTTTCTGGTGCATAATATGACCCCCGCAGACGCCTAGTTTAGGAGTTATAGCCATTTTAAGATTTTGAATTTTCTTTTTTCTGGTGCATAATATGACCCCCGCAGACGCCTAGTTTAGGAGTTATAGCCATTTTAAGATTTTGAATTTTCTTTTTTCTGGTGCATAATATGACCCCCGCAGACGCCTAGTTTAGGAGTTATAGCCATTTTAAGATTTTGAATTTTCTCTTTTCTGGTGCATAATATGACCCCCGCAGACGCCTAGTTTCGGAGTTATAGCCATTTTAAGATTTTGAATTTTCTTTTTTCTGGTGCATAATATGACCCCCGCAGACGCCTAGTTTAGGAGTTATAGCCATTTTAAGATTTTGAATTTTTTTTTTTTGGTGCATAATATGACCCCCGCAGACGCCTAGTTTAGGAGTTATAGCCATTTTAAGATTTTGAATTTTCTTTTTTCTGGTGCATACTATGACCCCCGCAGTCGCCTAGTTTAGGAGTTATAGCCATTTTAAGATTTTGAATTTTCTTTTTTCTGGTGCATAATATGACCCCCGCAGACGCCTAGTTTAGGAGTTATAGCCATTTTAAGATTTTGAATTTTCTTTTTTCTGGTGCATAATATGACCCCCGCAGACGTTTAGTTTAGGAGTTATAGCCATTTTAAGATTTTGAATTTTTTTTTCTGGTGCATAATATGACCCCCGCAGACGCCTAGTTAAGGAGTTATAGCCATTTTAAGATTTTGAATTTTGTTTTTTCTGGTGCATAATATGACCCACGCAGACGCCTAGTTTAGGAGTTATAGCCATTTTAAGATTTTGAATTTTCTTTTTTCTGGTGCATAATATGACCCCCGCAGACGCCTAGTTTAGGAGTTATAGCCATTTTAAGATTTTGAATTTTCTTTTTTCTGGTGCATAATATGACCCCCGCAGACGCCTAGTTTAGGAGTTATAGCCATTTTAAGATTTTGAATTTTCTCTTTTCTGGTGCATAATATGACCCCCGCAGACGCTTAGTTTCGGAGTTATAGCCATTTTAAGATTTTGAATTTTCTTTTTTCTGGTGCATAATATGACCCCCGCAGACGCCTTGTTAAGGAGTTATAGCCATTTTAAGATTTTGAATTTTTTTTTCTGGTGCATAATATGACCCCCGCAGACGCCTAGTTTAGGAGTTATAGCCATTTTAAGATTTTGAATTTTCTTTTTTCTGGTGCATAATATGACCCCCGCAGACGCCTAGTTTAGGAGTTATAGCCATTTTAAGATTTTGAATTTTCTTTTTTCTGGTGCATAATATGACCCCAGCAGACGCCTAGTTTAGGAGATATCGCCATTTTAAGATTTTGAATTTTTTTTTTTGGTGCATAATATGACCCCCGCAGACGCCTAGTTTAGGAGTTATAGCCATTTTAAGATTTTGAATTTTCTTTTTTCTGGTGCATAATATGACCCCCGCAGACGCCTAGTTTAGGAGTTATAGCCATTTTAAGATTTTGAATTTTTTTTTTTGGTGCATAATATGACCCCCGCAGACGCCTAGTTTAGGAGTTATAGCCATTTTAAGATTTTGAATTTTCTTTTTTCTGGTGCATACTATGACCCCCGCAGTCGCCTAGTTTAGGAGTTATAGCCATTTTAAGATTTTGAATTTTCTTTTTTCTGGTGCATAATATGACCCCCGCAGACGCCTAGTTTAGGAGTTATAGCCATTTTAAGATTTTGAATTTTCTTTTTTCTGGTGCATAATATGACCCCCGCAGACGCCTAGTTTAGGAGTTATAGCCATTTTAAGATTTTGAATTTTTTTTTCTGGTGCATAATATGACCCCCGCAGACGCCTAGTTAAGGAGTTATAGCCATTTTAAGATTTTGAATTTTGTTTTTTCTGGTGCATAATATGACCCCCGCAGACGCCTAGTTTAGGAGTTATAGCCATTTTAAGATTTTGAATTTTCTTCTTTCTGATGCATAAATATGACCCCCGCAGACGCCTAGTTTAGGAGTTATAGCCATTTTAAGATTTTGAATTTTTTTTTCGGGTGCATAATATGACCCCCGCAGACGCCTAGTTTAGGAGTTATAGCCATTTTAAGATTTTGAATTTTCTTTTTTCTGGTGCATGATATGATCCCCGCAGACGCCTAGTTTAGGAGTTATAGCCATTTTAAGATTTTGAATTTTCTTTTTTCTGGTGCATAATATGACCCCCGCAGACGCCTAGTTTAGGAGTTATAGCCATTTTAAGATTTTGAATTTTTTTTTCTGGTGCATAATATGACCCCCGCAGACGCCTAGTTAAGGAGTTATAGCCATTTTAAGATTTTGAATTTTCTTTTTTCTGGTACATAATATGACCCCCGCAGACGCCTAGTTTAGGTGTTATAGCCATTTTAAGATTTTGAATTTTCTTTTTTGGTGCATAATATGACCCCCGCAGACGCCTAGTTTAGGAGTTATAGCCATTTTAAGATTTTGAATTTTCTTTTTTCTGGTGCATAAAATGACCCCCGCAGACGCCTAGTTTAGGAGTTATAGCCATTTTAAGATTTTGAGTTTTCTTTTTTCTGGTGCATAATATGACCCCCGCAGACGCCTAGTTTAGGAGTTATAGCCATTTTAAGATTTTGAATTTTTTTTTTTGGTGCATAATATGACCCCCGCAGACGCCTAGTTTAGGAGTTATAGCCATTTTAAGATTTTGAATTTTCTTTTTTCTGGTGCATAATATGACCCCCGCAGACGCCTAGTTTAGGAGTTATAGCCATTTTAAGATTTTGAATTTTCTTTTTTCTGGTGCATAATATGACCCCCGCAGACGCCTAGTTTAGGAGTTATAGCCATTTTAAGATTTTGAATTTTCTTTTTTGGTGCATAATATGACCCCCGCAGACGCCTAGTTTAGGAGTTATAGCCATTTTAAGATTTTGAATTTTCTTTTTTCTGGTGCATAATATGACCCCCGCAGACGCCTAGTTTAGGAGTTATAGCCATTTTAAGATTTTGAATTTTCTTTTTTGGTGCATAATATGACCCCCGCAGACGCCTAGTTTAGGAGTTATAGCCATTTTAATATTTTGAATTTTTTTTTTTGGTGCATAATATGACCCCCGCAGACGCCTAGTTTAGGAGTTATAGCCATTTTAAGATTTTGAATTTTCTTTTTTCTGGTGCATAATATGACCCCCGCAGACGCCTAGTTTAGGAGATATAGCCATTTTAAGATTTTGAATTTTTTTTTTTGGTGCATAATATGACCCCCGCAGACGCCTAGTTTAGGAGTTATAGCCATTTTAAGATTTTGAATTTTCTTTTTTCTGGTGCATAATATGACCCCCGCAGACGCCTAGTTTAGGAGTTATAGCCATTTTAAGATTTTGAATTTTCTTTTTTCTGGTGCATAATATGACCCCCGCAGACGCCTTGTTAAGGAGTTATAGCCATTTTAAGATTTTGAATTTTTTTTTCTGGTGCATAATATGACCCCCGCAGACGCCTAGTTTAGGAGTTATAGCCATTTTAAGATTTTGAATTTTCTTTTTTCTGGTGCATAATATGACCCCCGCAGACGCCTAGTTTAGGAGTTATAGCCATTTTAAGATTTTGAATTTTTTTTTTTTGGTGCATAATATGACCCCCGCAGACGCCTAGTTTAGGAGTTATAGCCATTTTAAGATTTTGAATTTTCTTTTTTCTGGTGCATACTATGACCCCCGCAGTCGCCTAGTTTAGGAGTTATAGCCATTTTAAGATTTTGAATTTTCTTTTTTCTGGTGCATAATATGACCCCCGCAGACGCCTAGTTTAGGAGTTATAGCCATTTTAAGATTTTGAATTTTCTTTTTTCTGGTGCATAATATGACCCCCGCAGACGCCTAGTTTAGGAGTTATAGCCATTTTAAGATTTTGAATTTTCTTTTTTCTGGTGCATAATATGACCCCCGCAGACGCCTAGTTTAGGAGTTATAGCCATTTTAATATTTTGAATTTTTTTTTTTTGGTGCATAATATGACCCCCGCAGACGCCTAGTTTAGGAGTTATAGCCATTTTAAGATTTTGAATTTTCTTTTTTCTGGTGCATACTATGACCCCCGCAGTCGCCTAGTTTAGGAGTTATAGCCATTTTAAGATTTTGAATTTTCTTTTTTCTGGTGCATAATATGACCCCCGCAGACGCCTAGTTTAGGAGTTATAGCCATTTTAAGATTTTGAATTTTCTTTTTTCTGATGCATAAATATGACCCCCGCAGACGCCTAGTTAAGGAGTTATAGCCATTTTAAGATTTTGAATTTTTTTTTCTGGTGCATAATATGACCCCCGCAGACGCCTAGTTTAGGAGTTATAGCCATTTTAAGATTTTGAATTTTCTTTTTTCTGGTGCATAATATGACCCCCGCAGACGCCTAGTTTAGGAGTTATAGCCATTTTAAGATTTTGAATTTTCTTTTTTCTGGTGCATAATATGACCCCCGCAGACGCCTAGTTTAGGAGTTATAGCCATTTTAAGATTTTGAATTTTCTCTTTTCTGGTGCATAATATGACCCCCGCAGACGCCTAGTTTCGGAGTTATAGCCATTTTAAGATTTTGAATTTTCTTTTTTCTGGTGCATAATATGACCCCCGCAGACGCCTAGTTTAGGAGTTATAGCCATTTTAAGATTTTGAATTTATTTTTTTTGGTGCATAATATGACCCCCGCAGACGCCTAGTTTAGGAGTTATAGCCATTTTAAGATTTTGAATTTTCTTTTTTCTGGTGCATACTATGACCCCCGCAGTCGCCTAGTTTAGGAGTTATAGCCATTTTAAGATTTTGAATTTTCTTTTTTCTGGTGCATAATATGACCCCCGCAGACGCCTAGTTTAGGAGTTATAGCCATTTTAAGATTTTGAATTTTCTTTTTTCTGGTGCACAATATGACCCCCGCAGACGCCTAGTTTAAGAGTTATAGCCATTTTAAGATTTTGAATTTTTTTTTCTGGTGCATAATATGACCCCCGCAGACGCCTAGTTAAGGAGTTATAGCCATTTTAAGATTTTGAATTTTGTTTTTTCTGGTGCATAATATGACCCCCGCAGACGCCTAGTTTAGGAGTTATAGCCATTTTAAGATTTTGAATTTTCTTTTTTCTGGTGCATAATATGACCCCCGCAGACGCCTAGTTTAGGAGTTATTGCCATTTTAAGATTTTGAATTTTCTTTTTTCTGGTGCATAATATGACCCCCGCAGACGCCTAGTTTAGGAGTTATAGCCATTTTAAGATTTTGAATTTTCTCTTTTCTGGTGCATAATATGACCCCCGCAGACGCCTAGTTTCGGAGTTATAGCCATTTTAAGATTTTGAATTTTCTTTTTTCTGGTGCATAATATGACCCCCGCAGACGCCTTGTTAAGGAGTTATAGCCATTTTAAGATTTTGAATTTTTTTTTCTGGTGCATAATATGACCCCCGCAGACGCCTAGTTTAGGAGTTATAGCCATTTTAAGATTTTGAATTTTCTTTTTTCTGGTGCATAATATGACCCCCCCAGACGCCTAGTTTAGGAGTTATAGCCATTTTAAGATTTTGAATTTTCTTTTTTCTGGTGCATAATATGACCCCCGCAGACGCCTAGTTTAGGAGATATAGCCATTTTAAGATTTTGAATTTTTTTTTTTGGTGCATAATATGACCCCCGCAGACACCTAGTTTAGGAGTTATAGCCATTTTAAGATTTTGAATTTTCTTTTTTCTGGTGCATAATATGACCCCCGCAGACGCCTAGTTTAGGAGTTATAGCCATTTTAAGATTTTGAATTTTTTTTTTTTGGTGCATAATATGACCCCCGCAGACGCCTAGTTTAGGAGTTATAGCCATTTTAAGATTTTGAATTTTCTTTTTTCTGGTGCATACTATGACCCCCGCAGTCGCCTAGTTTAGGAGTTATAGCCATTTTAAGATTTTGAATTTTCTTTTTTCTGGTGCATAATATGACCCCCGCAGACGCCTAGTTTAGGAGTTATAGCCATTTTAAGATTTTGAATTTTCTTTTTTCTGGTGCATAATATGACCCCCGCAGACGCCTAGTTTAGGAGTTGTAGCCATTTTAAGATTTTGAATTTTCTTCTTTCTGATGCATAAATATGACCCCCGCAGACGCCTAGTTTAGGAGTTATAGCCATTTTAAGATTTTGAATTTTTTTTTCTGGTGCATAATATGACCCCCGCAGACGCCTAGTTAAGGAGTTATAGCCATTTTAAGATTTTGAATTTTCTTTTTTCTGGTACATGATATGACCCCCGCAGACGCCTAGTTTAGGTGTTATAGCCATTTTAAGATTTTGAATTTTCTTTTTTGGTGCATAATATGAACCCCGCAGACGCCTAGTTTAGGAGTTATAGCCATTTTAAGATTTTGAATTTTCTTTTTTCTGGTGCATAATATGACCCCCGCAGACGCCTAGTTTAGGAGTTATAGCCATTTTAAGATTTTGAGTTTTCTTTTTTCTGGTGCATAATATGACCCCCGCAGACGCCTAGTTTAGGAGTTATAGCCATTTTAAGATTTTGAATTTTTTTTTTTGGTGCATAATATGACCCCCGCAGACGCCTAGTTTAGGAGTTATAGCCATTTTAAGATTTTGAATTTTCTTTTTTCTGGTGCATAATATGACCCCCGCAGACGCCTAGTTTAGGAGTTATAGCCATTTTAAGATTTTGAATTTTCTTTTTTCTGGTACATAATATGACCCCCGCAGACGCCTAGTTTAGGTGTTATAGCCATTTTAAGATTTTGAATTTTCTTTTTTGGTGCATAATATGACCCCCGCAGACGCCTAGTTTAGGAGTTATAGCCATTTTAAGATTCTGAATTTTCTTTTTTCTGGTGCATAATATGACCCCCGCAGACGCCTAGTTTAGGAGTTATAGCCATTTTAAGATTTTGAATTTTCTTTTTTCTGGTGCATAATATGACCCCCGCAGACGCCTAGTTTAGGAGTTATAGCCATTTTAAGATTTTGAATTTTCTTTTTTGGTGCATAATATGACCCCCGCAGACGCCTAGTTTAGGAGTTATAGCCATTTTAAGATTTTGAATTTTCTTTTTTCTGGTGCATAATATGACCCCCGCAGACGCCTAGTTTAGGAGTTATAGCCATTTTAAGATTTTGAATTTTCTTTTTTGGTGCATAATATGACCCCCGCAGACGCCTAGTTTAGGAGTTATAGCCATTTTAAGATTTTGAATTTTTTTTTTTGGTGCATAATATGACCCCCGCAGACGCCTAGTTTAGGAGTTATAGCCATTTTAAGATTTTGAATTTTCTTTTTTCTGGTGCATAATATGACCCCCGCAGACGCCTAGTTTAGGAGATATAGCCATTTTAAGATTTTGAATTTTTTTTTTTGGTGCATAATATGACCCCCGCAGACGCCTAGTTTAGGAGTTATAGCCATTTTAAGATTTTGAATTTTCTTTTTTCTGGTGCATAATATGACCCCCGCAGACGCCTAGTTTAGGAGTTATAGCCATTTTAAGATTTTGAATTTTCTTTTTTCTGGTGCATAATATGACCCCCGCAGACGCCTTGTGAAGGAGTTATAGCCATTTTAAGATTTTGAATTTTTTTTTCTGGTGCATAATATGACCCCCGCAGACGCCTAGTTTAGGAGTTATAGCCATTTTAAGATTTTGAATTTTCTTTTTTCTGGTGCATACTATGACCCCCGCAGACGCCTAGTTTAGGAGTTATAGCCATTTTAAGATTTTGAATTTTTTTTTTTTGGTGCATAATAAGACCCCCGCAGACGCCTAGTTTAGGAGTTATAGCCATTTTAAGATTTTGAATTTTTTTTTCTGGTGCATAATATGACCCCCGCAGACGCCTAGTTAAGGAGTTATAGCCATTTAAGATTTTGAATTTTCTTTTTTCTGGTGCATAATATGACCCCCGCAGACGCCTAGTTTAGGAGTTATAGCCATTTTAAGATTTTGAATTTTCTTTTTTCTGGTGCATGATATGATCCCCGCAGACGCCTAGTTTAGGAGTTATAGCCATTTTAAGATTTTGAATTTTCTTTTTTCTGGTGCATACTATGACCCCCGCAGTCGCCTAGTTTAGGAGTTATAGCCATTTTAAGATTTTGAATTTTCTTTTTTCTGGTGCATAATATGACCCCCGCAGACGCCTAGTTTAGGAGTTATAGCCATTTTAAGATTTTGAATTTTCTTTTTTCTGGTGCATGATATGATCCCCGCAGACGCCTAGTTTAGGAGTTATAGCCATTTTAAGATTTTGAATTTTCTTTTTTCTGGTGCATTATATGACCCCCGCAGACGCCTAGTTTAGGAGTTATAGCCATTTTAAGATTTTGAATTTTTTTTTCTGGTGCATAATATGACCCCCGCAGACGCCTAGTTAAGGAGTTATAGCCATTTTAAGATTTTAAATTTTCTTTTTTCTGGTACATAATATGACCCCCGCAGACGCCTAGTTTAGGTGTTATAGCCATTTTAAGATTTTGAATTTTCTTTTTTGGTGCATAATATGACCCCCGCAGACGCCTAGTTTAGGAGTTATAGCCATTTTAAGATTTTGAATTTTCTTTTTTCTGGTGCATAATATGACCCCCGCAGACGCCTAGTTTAGGAGTTATAGCCATTTTAAGATTTTGAATTTTCTTTTTTCTGGTGCATAATATGACCCCCGCAGACGCCTAGTTTAGGAGATATAGCCATTTTAAGATTTTGAATTTTTTTTTTTGGTGCATAATATGACCCCCGCAGACGCCTAGTTTAGGAGTTATAGCCATTTTAAGATTTTGAATTTTCTTTTTTCTGGTGCATAATATGACCCCCGCAGACGCCTAGTTTAGGAGTTATAGCCATTTTAAGATTTTGAATTTTCTTTTTTGGTGCATAATATGACCCCCGCAGACGCCTAGTTTAGGAGTTATAGCCATTTTAAGATTTTGAATTTTCTTTTTTCTGGTGCATAATATGACCCCCGCAGACGCCTAGTTTAGGAGTTATAGCCATTTTAAGATTTTGAATTTTCTTTTTTGGTGCATAATATGACCCCCGCAGACGCCTAGTTTAGGAGTTATAGCCATTTTAAGATTTTGAATTTTTTTTTTTGGTGCATAATATGACCCCCGCAGACGCCTAGTTTAGGAGTTATAGCCATTTTAAGATTTTGAATTTTCTTTTTTCTGGTGCATAATATGACCCCCGCAGACGCCTAGTTAAGGAGTTATAGCCATTTTAAGATTTTGAATTTTTTTTTTTGGTGCATAATATGACCCCCGCAGACGCCTAGTTTAGGAGTTATAGCCATTTTAAGATTTTGAATTTTCTTTTTTCTGGTGCATAATATGACCCCCGCAGACGCCTAGTTTAGGAGTTATAGCCATTTTAAGATTTTGAATTTTCTTTTTTCTGGTGCATAATATGACCCCCGCAGACGCCTAGTTTAGGAGATATAGCCATTTTAAGATTTTGAATTTTTTTTCTGGTGCATAATATGACCCCCGCAGACGCCTAGTTTAGGAGTTATAGCCATTTTAAGATTTTGAATTTTCTTTTTTCTGGTGCATAATATGACCCCCGCAGACGCCTAGTTTAGGAGTTATAGCCATTTTAAGATTTTGAATTTTCTTTTTTCTGGTGCATAATATGACCCCCGCAGACGCCTAGTTTAGGAGATATAGCCATTTTAAGATTTTGAATTTTTTTTTTTCTGGTGCATAATATGACCCCCGCAGACGCCTAGTTTAGGAGTTATAGCCATTTTAAGATTTTGAATTTTCTTTTTTCTGGTGCATAATATGACCCCCGCAGACGCCTAGTTTAGGAGTTATAGCCATTTTAAGATTTTGAATTTTCTTTTTTCTGGTGCATAATATGACCCCCGCAGACGCCTAGTTTAGGAGTTATAGCCATTTTAAGATTTTGAATTTTCTTTTTTCTGGTGCATAATATGACCCCCGCAGACGCCTAGTTTAGGAGTTATAGCCATTTTAAAATTTTGAATTTTCTTTTTTCTGGTGCATAATATGACCCCCGCAGACGCCTAGTTTAGGAGTTATAGCCATTTTAAGATTTTGAATTTTCTTTTTTGGTGCATAATATGACCCCCGCAGACGCCTAGTTTAGGAGTTATAGCCATTTTAAGATTTTGAATTTTCTTTTTTCTGGTGCATAATATGACCCCCGCAGACGCCTAGTTTAGGAGATATAGCCATTTTAAGATATTGAATTTTTTTTCTGGTGCATAATATGACTCCCGCAGACGCCTAGTTTAGGAGTTATAGCCATTTTAAGATTTTGAATTTTCTTTTTTCTGGTGCATAATATGACCCCCGCAGACGCCTAGTTTAGGAGTTATAGCCATTTTGACATTTTGAATTTTCTTTTTTCTGGTGCATAATATGACCCCCGCAGACGCCTAGTTTAGGAGATATAGCCATTTTAAGATTTTGAATTTTTTTTCTGGTGCATAATATGACCCCCGCAGACGCCTAGTTTAGGAGTTATAGCCATTTTAAGATTTTGAATTTTCTTTTTTCTGGTGCATAATATGACCCCCGCAGACGCCTAGTTTAGGAGTTATAGCCATTTTAAGATTTTGAATTTTCTTTTTTCTGGTGCATAATATGACCCCCGCAGACGCCTAGTTTAGGAGTTATAGCCATTTAAAGATTTTGAATTTTCTTTTTTCTGGTGCATAATATGACCCCCGCAGACGCCTAGTTCAGGAGTTATAGCCATTTTAAGATTTTGAATTTTCTTTTTTCTGGTGCATAATATGACCCCCGCAGACGCCTAGTTTAGGAGTTATAGCCATTTTAAGATTTTGAATTTTCTTTTTTCTGGTGCATAATATGACCACCGCAGACGCCTAGTTAAGGAGTTATAGCCATTTTAAGATTTTGAATTTTCTTTTTTCTGGTGCATAATATGACCCCCGCAGACGCCTAGTTTAGGAGTTATAGCCATTTTAAGATTTTGAATTTTCTTTTTTCTGGTGCATAATATGACCCCCGCAGACGCCTAGTTTAGGAGTTATAGCCATTTTAACATTTTGAATTTTCTTTTTTCTGGTGCATAATATGACCCCCGCAGACGCCTAGTTTAGGAGATATAACCATTTTAAGATTTTGAATTTTTTTTCTGGTGCATAATATGACCCCCGCAGACGCCTAGTTTAGGAGTTATAGCCATTTTAAGATTTTGAATTTTCTTTTTTCTGGTGCATAATATGACCCCCGCAGACGCCTAGTTTAGGAGTTATAGCCATTTTAAGATTTTGAATTTTCTTTTTTCTGGTGCATAATATGACCCCCGCAGACGCCTAGTTTAGGAGATATAGCCATTTTAAGATTTTGAATTTTTTTTTTTGGTGCATAATATGACCCCCGCAGACGCCTAGTTTAGGAGTTATAGCCATTTTAAGATTTTGAATTTTCTTTTTTCTGGTGCATAATATGACCCCCGCAGACGCCTAGTTTAGGAGTTATAGCCATTTTAAGATTTTGAATTTTCTTTTTTCTGGTGCATAATATGACCCCCGCAGACGCCTAGTTTAGGAGTTATAGCCATTTTAAGATTTTGAATTTTCTTTTTTCTGGTGCATAATATGACCCCCGCAGACGCCTAGTTTAGGAGTTATAGCCATTTTAAGATTTTGAATTTTCTTTTTTCTGGTGCATAATTTGACCCCCGCAGACGCCTAGTTTAGGAGTTATAGCCATTTTAAGATTTTGAATTTTCTTTTTTCTGGTGCATAATATGACCCCCGCAGACGCCTAGTTTAGGAGATATAGCCATTTGAAGATTTTGAATTTTTTTTTTGGTGCATAATATGACCCCCGCAGACGCCTAGTTTAGGAGTTATAGCCATTTTAAGATTTTGAATTTTCTTTTTTCTGGTGCATAATATGACCCCCGCAGACGCCTAGTTTAGGAGTTATAGCCATTTTAAGATTTTGAATTTTTTTTCTGGTGCATAATATGATCCCCGCAGACGCCTAGTTTAGGAGTTATAGCCATTTTAAGATTTTGAATTTTTTTTCTGGTGCATAATATGATCCCCGCAGACGCCTAGTTTAGGAGTTATAGCCATTTTAAGATTTTGAATTTTCTTTTTTCTGGTGCATAATATGACCCCCGCAGACGCCTAGTTTAGGAGTTATAGCCATTTTAAGATTTTGAATTTTTTTTTTTTTGGTGCATAATATGACCCCCGCAGACGCCTAGTTTAGGAGTTATAGCCATTTTAAGATTTTGAATTTTCTTTTTTCTGGTGCATAATATGACCCCCGCAGACGCCTAGTTTAGGAGTTATAGCCATTTTAAGATTTTGAATTTTCTTTTTTCTGGTGCATAATATGACCCCCGCAGACGCCTAGTTTAGGAGTTATAGCCATTTTAAGATTTTGAATTTTTTTTTCTGGTGCATAATATGACCCCCGCAGACGCCTAGTTAAGGAGTTATAGCCATTTTAAGATTTTGAATTTTCTTTTTTCTGGTGCATAATATGACCCCCGCAGACGCCTAGTTTAGGAGTTATATCCATTTTAAGATTTTGAATTTTCTTTTTTCTGATGCATAAATATGACCCCCGCAGACGCCTAGTTTAGGAGTTATAGCCATTTTAAGATTTTGAATTTTTTTTTCTGGTGCATATTATGACCCCCGCAGACGCCTAGTTTAGGAGTTATAGCCATTTTAAGATTTTGAATTTTCTTTTTTCTGGTGCATAATATGACCCCCGCAGACGCCTAGTTTAGGAGTTATAGCCATTTTAAGATTTTGAATTTTCTTTTTTGGTGCATAATATGACCCCCGCAGACGCCTAGTTTAGGAGTTATAGCCATTTTAAGATTTTGAATTTTCTTTTTTCTGGTGCATAATATGACCCCCGCAGACGCCTAGTTTAGGAGATATAGCCATTTTAAGATTTTGAATTTTTTTTCTGGTGCATAATATGACCCCCGCAGACGCCTAGTTTAGGAGTTATAGCCATTTTAAGATTTTGAATTTTCTTTTTTCTGGTGCATAATATGACCCCCGCAGACGCCTAGTTTAGGAGTTATAGCCATTTTAAGATTTTGAATTTTCTTTTTTCTGGTGCATAATATGACCCCCGCAGACGCCTAGTTTAGGAGTTATAGCCATTTTAAGATTTTGAATTTTCTTTTTTGGTGCATAATATGACCCCCGCAGACGCCTAGTTTAGGAGTTATAGCCATTTTAAGATTTTGAATTTTCTTTTTTCTGGTGCATAATATGACCCCCGCAGACGCCTAGTTTAGGAGTTATAGCCATTTTAAGATTTTGAATTTTCTTTTTTCTGGTGCATAATATGACCCCCGCAGACGCCTAGTTTAGGAGTTATAGCCATTTTAAGATTTTGAATTTTTTTTCTGGTGCATAATATGATCCCCGCAGACGCCTAGTTTAGGAGTTATAGCCATTTTAAGATTTTGAATTTTCTTTTTTCTGGTGCATAATATGACCCCCGCAGACGCCTAGTTTAGGAGTTATAGCCATTTTAAGATTTTGAATTTTTTTTTTTTGGTGCATAATATGACCCCCGCAGACGCCTAGTTTAGGAGTTATAGCCATTTTAAGATTTTGAATTTTCTTTTTTCTGGTGCATAATATGACCCCCGCAGACGCCTAGTTTAGGAGTTATAGCCATTTTAAGATTTTGAATTTTCTTTTTTCTGGTGCATAATATGACCCCCGCAGACGCCTAGTTTAGGAGTTATAGCCATTTTAAGATTTTGAATTTTTTTTTCTGGTGCATAATATGACCCCCGCAGACGCCTAGTTAAGGAGTTATAGCCATTTTAAGATTTTGAATTTTCTTTTTTCTGGTGCATAATATGACCCCCGCAGACGCCTAGTTTAGGAGTTATATCCATTTTAAGATTTTGAATTTTCTTTTTTCTGATGCATAAATATGACCCCCGCAGACGCCTAGTTTAGGAGTTATAGCCATTTTAAGATTTTGAATTTTTTTTTCTGGTGCATATTATGACCCCCGCAGACGCCTAGTTTAGGAGTTATAGCCATTTTAAGATTTTGAATTTTCTTTTTTCTGGTGCATAATATGACCCCCGCAGACGCCTAGTTTAGGAGTTGTAGCCATTTTAAGATTTTGAATTTTCTTTTTTGGTGCATAATATGACCCCCGCAGACGCCTAGTTTAGGAGTTATAGCCATTTTAAGATTTTGAATTTTCTTTTTTCTGGTGCATAATATGACCCCCGCAGACGCCTAGCTTAGGAGATATAGCCATTTTAAGATTTTGAATTTTTTTTCTGGTGCATAATATGACCCCCGCAGACGCCTAGTTTAGGAGTTATAGCCATTTTAAGATTTTGAATTTTCTTTTTTCTGGTGCATAATATGACCCCCGCAGACGCCTAGTTTAGGAGTTATAGCCATTTTAAGATTTTGAATTTTCTTTTTTCTGGTGCATAATATGACCCCCGCAGACGCCTAGTTTAGGAGATATAGCCATTTTAAGATTTTGAATTTTTTTTTTTGGTGCATAATATGACCCCCGCAGACGCCTAGTTTAGGAGTTATAGCCATTTTAAGATTTTGAATTTTCTTTTTTCTGGTGCATAATATGACCCCCGCAGACGCCTAGTTTAGGAGTTATAGCTATTTTAAGATTTTGAATTTTTTTTCTGGTGCATAATATGACCCCCGCAGACGCCTAGTTTAGGAGTTATAGCCATTTTAAGATTTTGAATATTCTTTTTTCTGGTGCATAATATGACCCCCGCAGACGCCTAGTTTAGGAGTTATAGCCATTTTAAGATTTTGAATTTTCTTTTTTCTGGTGCATAATATGACCCCCGCAGACGCCTAGTTTAGGAGTTATAGCCATTTTAAGATTTTGAATTTTCTTTTTTGGTGCATAATATGACCCCCGCAGACGCCTAGTTTAGGAGTTATAGCCATCTTAAGATTTTGAATTTTCTTTTTTCTGGTGCATAATATGACCCCCGCAGACGCCTAGTTTAGGAGATATAGCCATTTTAAGATTTTGAATTTTTTTTTTGGTGCATAATATGACCCCCGCAGACGCCTAGTTTAGGAGTTATAGCCATTTTAAGATTTTGAATTTTCTTTTTTCTGGTGCATAATATGACCCCCGCAGACGCCTAGTTTAGGAGTTATAGCCATTTTAAGATTTTGAATTTTCTTTTTCTGGTGCATAATATGACCCCCGCAGACGCCTAGTTTAGGAGATATAGCCATTTTAAGATTTTGAATTTTTTTTTTTGGTGCATAATATGACCCCCGCAGACGCCTAGTTTAGGAGTTATAGCCATTTTAAGATTTTGAATTTTCTTTTTTCTGGTGCATAATATGACCCCCGCAGACGCCTAGTTTAGGAGTTGTAGCCATTTTAAGATTTTGAATTTTCTTTTTTCTGGTGCATAATATGACCCCCGCAGACGCCTAGTTTAGGAGTTATAGCCATTTTAAGATTTTGAATTTTCTTTTTTCTGGTGCATAATATGACCCCCGCAGACGCCTAGTTTAGGAGTTATAGCCATTTTAAGATTTTGAATTTTCTTTTTTGGTGCATAATATGACCCCCGCAGACGCCTAGTTTAGGAGTTATAGCCATTTTAAGATTTTGAATTTTCTTTTTTCTGGTGCATAATATGACCCCCGCAGACGCCTAGTTTAGGAGAAATAGCCATTTTAAGATTTTGAATTTTTTTTCTGGTGCATAATATGACCCACGCAGACGCCTAGTTTAGGAGTTATAGCCATTTTAAGATTTTGAATTTTCTTTTTTCTGGTGCATAATATGACCCCCGCAGACGCCTAGTTTAGGAGTTATAGCCATTTTAAGATTTTGAATTTTCTTTTTTCTGGTGCATAATATGACCCCCGCAGACGCCTAGTTTAGGAGATATAGCCATTTTAAGATTTTGAATTTTTTTTTTTGGTGCATAATATGACCCCCGCAGACGCCTAGTTTAGGAGTTATAGCCATTTTAAGATTTTGAATTTTCTTTTTTCTGGTGCATAATATGACCCCCGCAGACGCCTAGTTTAGGAGTTATAGCCATTTTAAGATTTTAAATTTTTTTTCTGGTGCATAATATGACCCCCGCAGACGCCTAGTTTAGGAGTTATAGCCATTTTAAGATTTTGAATTTTCTTTTTTCTGGTGCATAATATGACCCCCGCAGACGCCTAGTTTAGGAGTTATAGCCATTTTAAGATTTTGAATTTTTTTTTTTTGGTGCATAATATGACCCCCGCAGACGCCTAGTTTAGGAGTTATAGCCATTTTAAGATTTTGAATTTTCTTTTTTCTGGTGCATAATATGACCCCCGCAGACGCCTAGTTTAGGAGTTATAGCCATTTTAAGATTTTGAATTTTCTTTTTTCTGGTGCATAATATGACCCCCGCAGACGCCTAGTTTAGGAGTTATAGCCATTTTAAGATTTTGAATTTTCTTTTTTCTGGTGCATAATATGACCCCCGCAGACGCCTAGTTTAGGAGTTATAGCCATTTTAAGATTTTGAATTTTTTTTTCTGGTGCATAATATGACCCCCGCAGACGCCTAGTTAAGGAGTTATAGCCATTTTAAGATTTTGAATTTTCTTTTTTCTGGTGCATAATATGACCCCCGCAGACGCCTAGTTTAGGAGTTATATCCATTTTAAGATTTTGAATTTTCTTTTTTCTGATGCATAAATATGACCCCCGCAGACGCCTAGTTTAGGAGTTATAGCCATTTTAAGATTTTGAATTTTTTTTTCTGGTGCATAATATGACCCCCGCAGACGCCTAGTTTAGGAGTTATAGCCATTTTAAGATTTTGAATTTTCTTTTTTCTGGTGCATAATATGACCCCCGCAGACGCCTAGTTTAGGAGTTATAGCCATTTTAAGATTTTGAATTTTCTTTTTTGGTGCATAATATGACCCCCGCAGACGCCTAGTTTAGGAGTTATAACCATTTTAAGATTTTGAATTTTCTTTTTTGGTGCATAATATGACCCCCGCAGACGCCTAGTTTAGGAGTTATAGCCATTTTAAGATTTTGAATTTTCTTTTTTCTGGTGCATAATATGACCCCCGCAGACGCCTAGTTTAGGAGTTATAGCCATTTTAAGATTTTGAATTTTCTTTTTTTGGTGCATAATATGACCCCCGCAGACGCCTAGTTTAGGAGTTATAGCCATTTTAAGATTTTGAATTTTCTTTTTTGGTGCATAATATGACCCCCGCAGACGCCTAGTTTAGGAGTTATAGCCATCTTAAGATTTTGAATTTTCTTTTTTCTGGTGCATAATATGACCCCTGCAGACGCCTAGTTTAGGAGATATAGCCATTTTAAGATTTTGAATTTTTTTTTTTGGTGCATAATATGACCCCCGCAGACGCCTAGTTTAGGAGTTATAGCCATTTTAAGATTTTGAATTTTCTTTTTTCTGGTGCATAATATGACCCCCGCAGACGCCTAGTTTAGGAGTTATAGCCATTTTAAGATTTTGAATTTTCTTTTTCTGGTGCATAATATGACCCCCGCAGACGCCTAGTTTAGGAGTTATAGCCATTTTAAGATTTTGAATTTTTTTTTTTGGTGCATAATATGACCCCCGCAGACGCCTAGTTTAGGAGTTATAGCCATTTTAAGATTTTGAATTTTCTTTTTTCTGGTGCATAATATGACCCCCGCAGACGCCTAGTTTAGGTGTTATAGCCATTTTAAGATTTTGAATTTTCTTTTTCTGGTGCATAATATGACCCCCGCAGACGCCTAGTTTAGGAGTTATAGCCATTTTAAGATTTTGAATTTTCTTTTTTGGTGCATAATATGACCCCTGCAGACGCCTAGTTTAGGAGATATAGCCATTTTAAGATTTTGAATTTTCTTTTTCTGGTGCATAATATGACCCCCGCAGACGCCTAGTTTAGGAGTTATAACCATTTTAAGACTTTGAATTTTCTTTTTTGGTGCATAATATGACCCCCGCAGACGCCTAGTTTAGGAGTTATAGCCATTTTAAGATTTTGAATTTTCTTTTTTCTGGTGCATAATATGACCCCCGCAGACGCCTAGTTTAGGAGTTATAGCCATTTTAAGATTTTGAATTTTCTTTTTCTGGTGCATAATATGACCCCCGCAGACGCCTAGTTTAGGAGTTATAGCCATTTTAAGATTTTGAATTTTCTTTTTTCTGGTGCATAATATGACCCCCGCAGACGCCTATTTTAGGAGTTATAGCCATTTTAAGATTTTGAATTTTTTTTTCTGGTGCATAATATGACCCCCGCAGACGCCCAGTTTAGGAGTTATAGCCATTTTAAGATTTTGAATTTTCTTTTTTCTGGTGCATAATATGACCCCCGCAGACGCCTAGTTTAGGAGTTATAGCCATTTTAAGATTTTGAATTTTCTTTTTTCTGGTGCATAATATGACCCCCGCAGACGCCTAGTTTAGGAGTTATAGCCATCTTAAGATTTTGAATTTTCTTTTTTCTGGTGCATAATATGACCCCTGCAGACGCCTAGTTTAGGAGATATAGCCATTTTAAGATTTTGAATTTTTTTTTTTGGTGCATAATATGACCCCCGCAGACGCCTAGTTTAGGAGTTATAGCCATTTTAAGATTTTGAATTTTCTTTTTTGGTGCATAATATGACCCCCGCAGACGCCTAGTTTAGGAGTTATAGCCATCTTAAGATTTTGAATTTTCTTTTTTCTGGTGCATAATATGACCCCCGCAGACGCCTAGTTTAGGAGTTATAGCCATTTTAAGATTTTGAATTTTTTTTCTGGTGCATAATATGACCCCCGCAGACGCCTAGTTTAGGAATTATAGCCATTTTAAGATTTTGAATTTTCTTTTTTCTGGTGCATAATATGACCCCCGCAGACGCCTAGTTTAGGAGTTATAGCCATTTTAAGATTTTGAATTTTCTTTTTTCTGGTGCATAATATGACCCCCGCAGACGCCTAGTTTAGGAGTTATAGCCATCTTAAGATTTTGAATTTTCTTTTTTCTGGTGCATAATATGACCCCTGCAGACGCCTAGTTTAGGAGATATAGCCATTTTAAGATTTTGAATTTTTTTTTTTGGTGCATAATATGACCCCCGCAGACGCCTAGTTTAGGAGTTATAGCCATTTTAAGATTTTGAATTTTCTTTTTTCTGGTGCATAATATGACCCCCGCAGACGCCTAGTTTAGGAGATATAGCCATTTTAAGATTTTGAATTTTTTTTTTTGGTGCATAATATGACCCCCGCAGACGCCTAGTTTAGGAGTTATAGCCATTTTAAGATTTTGAATTTTCTTTTTTCTGGTGCATAATATGACCCCCGCAGACGCCTAGTTTAGGAGTTATAGCCATTTTAAGATTTTGAATTTTTTTTCTGGTGCATAATATGACCCCCGCAGACGCCTAGTTTAGGAGTTATAGCCATTTTAAGATTTTGAATTTTCTTTTTTCTGGTGCATAATATGACCCCCGCAGACGCCTAGTTTAGGAGTTATAGCCATTTTAAGATTTTGAATTTTTTTTTTTTGGTGCATAATATGACCCCCGCAGACGCCTAGTTTAGGAGTTATAGCCATTTTAAGATTTTGAATTTTCTTTTTTCTGGTGCATAATATGACCCCCGCAGACGCCTAGTTTAGGAGTTATAGCCATTTTAAGATTTTGAATTTTCTTTTTTCTGGTGCATAATATGACCCCCGCAGACGCCTAGTTTAGGAGTTATAGCCATTTTAAGATTTTGAATTTTCTTTTTTCTGGTGCATAATATGACCCCCGCAGACGCCTAGTTTAGGAGTTATAGCCATTTTAAGATTTTGAATTTTTTTTTCTGGTGCATAATATGACCCCCGCAGACGCCTAGTTAAGGAGTTATAGCCATTTTAAGATTTTGAATTTTCTTTTTTCTGGTGCATAATATGACCCCCGCAGACGCCTAGTTTAGGAGTTATATCCATTTTAAGATTTTGAATTTTCTTTTTTCTGATGCATAAATATGACCCCCGCAGACGCCTAGTTTAGGAGTTATAGCCATTTTAAGATTTTGAATTTTTTTTTCTGGTGCATAATATGACCCCCGCAGACGCCTAGTTTAGGAGTTATAGCCATTTTAAGATTTTGAATTTTCTTTTTTCTGGTGCATAATATGACCCCCGCAGACGCCTAGTTTAGGAGTTATAGCCATTTTAAGATTTTGAATTTTCTTTTTTGGTGCATAATATGACCCCCGCAGACGCCTAGTTTAGGAGTTATAACCATTTTAAGATTTTGAATTTTCTTTTTTGGTGCATAATATGACCCCCGCAGACGCCTAGTTTAGGAGTTATAGCCATTTTAAGATTTTGAATTTTCTTTTTTCTGGTGCATAATATGACCCCCGCAGACGCCTAGTTTAGGAGTTATAGCCATTTTAAGATTTTGAATTTTCTTTTTTTGGTGCATAATATGACCCCCGCAGACGCCTAGTTTAGGAGTTATAGCCATTTTAAGATTTTGAATTTTCTTTTTTGGTGCATAATATGACCCCCGCAGACGCCTAGTTTAGGAGTTATAGCCATCTTAAGATTTTGAATTTTCTTTTTTCTGGTGCATAATATGACCCCTGCAGACGCCTAGTTTAGGAGATATAGCCATTTTAAGATTTTGAATTTTTTTTTTTGGTGCATAATGTGACCCCCGCAGACGCCTAGTTTAGGAGTTATAGCCATTTTAAGATTTTGAATTTTCTTTTTTCTGGTGCATAATATGACCCCCGCAGACGCCTAGTTTAGGAGTTATAGCCATTTTAAGATTTTGAATTTTCTTTTTTCTGGTGCATAATATGACCCCCGCAGACGCCTAGTTTAGGAGTTATAGCCATTTTAAGATTTTGAATTTTCTTTTTTCTGGTGCATGATATGACCCCCGCAGACGCCTAGTTTAGGAGTTATAGCCATTTTAAGATTTTGAATTTTCTTTTTTCTGGTGCATAATATGACCCCCGCAGACGCCTAGTTTAGGAGTTATAGCCATTTTAAGATTTTGAATTTTTTTTTTTGGTGCATAATATGACCCCCGCAGACGCCTAGTTTAGGAGTTATAGCCATTTTAAGATTTTGAATTTTCTTTTTTCTGGTGCATAATATGACCCCCGCAGACGCCTAGTTTAGGAGTTGTAGCCATTTTAAGATTTTGAATTTTCTTTTTTCTGGTGCATAATATGACCCCCGCAGACGCCTAGTTTAGGAGTTATAGCCATTTTAAGATTTTGAATTTTCTTTTTTCTGGTGCATAATATGACCCCCGCAGACGCCTAGTTTAGGAGTTATAGCCATTTTAAGATTTTGAATTTTCTTTTTTGGTGCATAATATGACCCCCGCAGACGCCTAGTTTAGGAGTTATAGCCATTTTAAGATTTTGAATTTTCTTTTTTCTGGTGCATAATATGACCCCCGCAGACGCCTAGTTTAGGAGATATAGCCATTTTAAGATTTTGAATTTTTTTTCTGGTGCATAATATGACCCACGCAGACGCCTAGTTTAGGAGTTATAGCCATTTTAAGATTTTGAATTTTCTTTTTTCTGGTGCATAATATGACCCCCGCAGACGCCTAGTTTAGGAGTTATAGCCATTTTAAGATTTTGAATTTTCTTTTTTCTGGTGCATAATATGACCCCCGCAGACGCCTAGTTTAGGAGTTATAGCCATTTTAAGATTTTGAATTTTCTTTTTTCTGGTGCATAATATGACCCCCGCAGACGCCTAGTTTAGGAGTTATAGCCATTTTAAGATTTTGAATTTTTTTTCTGGTGCATAATATGACCCCCGCAGACGCCTAGTTTAGGAGTTATAGCCATTTTAAGATTTTGAATTTTCTTTTTTCTGGTGCATAATATGACCCCCGCAGACGCCTAGTTTAGGAGTTATAGCCATTTTAAGATTTTGAATTTTTTTTTTTTGGTGCATAATATGACCCCCGCAGACGCCTAGTTTAGGAGTTATAGCCATTTTAAGATTTTGAATTTTCTTTTTTCTGGTGCATAATATGACCCCCGCAGACGCCTAGTTTAGGAGTTATAGCCATTTTAAGATTTTGAATTTTCTTTTTTCTGGTGCATAATATGACCCCCGCAGACGCCTAGTTTAGGAGTTATAGCCATTTTAAGATTTTGAATTTTTTTTTCTGGTGCATAATATGACCCCCGCAGACGCCTAGTTAAGGAGTTATATCCATTTTAAGATTTTGAATTTTCTTTTTTCTGGTGCATAATATGACCCCCGCAGACGCCTAGTTTAGGAGTTATATCCATTTTAAGATTTTGAATTTTCTTTTTTCTGATGCATAAATATGACCCCCGCAGACGCCTAGTTTAGGAGTTATAGCCATTTTAAGATTTTGAATTTTTTTTTCTGGTGCATAATATGACCCCCGCAGACGCCTAGTTTAGGAGTTATAGCCATTTTAAGATTTTGAATTTTCTTTTTTCTGGTGCATAATATGACCCCCGCAGACGCCTAGTTTAGGAGTTATAGCCATTTTAAGATTTTGAATTTTCTTTTTTGGTGCATAATATGACCCCCGCAGACGCCTAGTTTAGGAGTTATAACCATTTTAAGATTTTGAATTTTCTTTTTTGGTGCATAATATGACCCCCGCAGACGCCTAGTTTAGGAGTTATAACCATTTTAAGATTTTGAATTTTCTTTTTTGGTGCATAATATGACCCCCGCAGACGCCTGGTTTAGGAGTTATAGCCATTTGAAGATTTTGAATTTTTTTTCTGGTGCATAATATGACCCCCGCAGACGCCTAGTTTAGGAGTTATAGCCATTTTAATATTTTGAATTTTCTTTTTTCTGGTGCATAATATGACCCCCGCAGACGCCTAGTTTAGGAGTTACAGCCATTTTAAGATTTTGAATTTTCTTTTTTCTGGTGCATAATACGACCCCCGCAGACGCCTAGTTTAGGAGATATAGCCATTTTAAGATTTTGAATTTTTTTTTTTGGTGCATAATATGACCCCCGCAGACGCCTAATTTAGGAGTTATAGCCGTTTTAAGATTTTGAATTTTCTTTTTTCTGGTGCATAATATGACCCACGCAGACGCCTAGTTTAGGAGTTATAGCCATTTTAAGATTTTGAATTTTTTTTTCTGGTGCATAATATGACCCCCGCAGACGCCTAGTTTAGGAGTTATAGCCATTTTAAGATTTTGAATTTTCTTTTTTCTGGTGCATAATATGACCCCCGCAGACGCCTAGTTTAGGAGTTATAGCCATTTTAAGATTTTGAATTTTCTTTTTTCTGGTGCATAATATGACCCCCGCAGACGCCTAGTTTAGGAGTTATAGCCATTTTAAGATTTTGAATTTTCTTTTTTCTGGTGCATAATATGACCCCCGCAGACGCCTAGTTTAGGAGTTATAGCCATTTTAAGATTTTGAATTTTCTTTTTTCTGGTGCATAATATGACCCCCGCAGACGCCTAGTTTAGGAGATATAGCCATTTTAAGATTTTGAATTTTTTTTTTTGGTGCATAATATGACCCCCGCAGACGCCTAGTTTAGGAGTTATAGCCATTTTAAGATTTTGAATTTTCTTTTTTCTGGTGCATAATATGACCCCCGCAGACGCCTAGTTTAGGAGTTATAGCCATTTTAAGATTTTGAATTTTCTTTTTTCTGGTGCATAATATGACCCCCGCAGACGCCTAGTTTAGGAGTTATAGCCATTTTAAGATTTTGAATTTTCTTTTTTCTGGTGCATAATATGACCCCCGCAGACGCCTAGTTTAGGAGTTATAGCCATTTTAAGATTTTGAATTTTCTTTTTTCTGGTGCATAATATGACCCCAGCAGACGCCTAGTTTAGGAGTTATAGCCATTTTAAGATTTAGAATTTTTTTTTTTGGTGCATAATATGACCCCCGCAGACGCCTAGTTTAGGAGTTATAGCCATTTTAAGATTTTGAATTTTCTTTTTTCTGGTGCATAATATGACCCCCGCAGACGCCTAGTTAAGGAGTTATAGCCATTTTAAGATTTTGAATTTTCTTTTTTCTGGTGCATAATATGACCCCCGCAGACGCCTAGTTTAGGAGTTATAGCCATTTTAAGATTTTGAATTTTCTTTTTTCTGGTGCATAATATGACCCCCGCAGACGCCTAGTTTAGAAGTTATAGCCATTTTAAGATTTTGAATTTTCTTTTTTCTGGTGCATAATATGACCCCCGCAGACGCCTAGTTTAGGAGATATAGCCATTTTAAGATTTTGAATTTTTTTTCTGGTGCATAATATGACCCCCGCAGACGCCTAGTTTAGGAGTTATAGCCATTTTAAGATTTTGAATTTTCTTTTTTCTGGTGCATAATATGACCCCCGCAGACGCCTAGTTTAGGAGTTATAGCCATTTTAAGATTTTGAATTTTCTTTTTTCTGGTGCATAATATGACCCCCGCAGACGCCTAGTTTAGGAGATATAGCCATTTTAAGATTTTGAATTTTTTTTTTTGGTGCATAATATGACCCCCGCAGACGCTTAGTTTAGGAGTTATTATCATTTTAAGATTTTGAATTTTCTTTTTTCTGGTGCATAATATGACCCCCGCAGACGCCTAGTTTAGGAGTTATAGCCATTTTAAGATTTTGAATTTTCTTTTTTCTGGTGCATAATATGACCCCCGCAGACGCCTAGTTTAGGAGTTATAGCCATTTTAAGATTTTGAATTTTCTTTTTTCTGGTGCATAATATGACCCCCGCAGACGCCTAGTTTAGGAGTTATAGCCATTTTAAGATTTTGAATTTTCTTTTTTGGTGCATAATATGACCCCCGCAGACGCCTAGTTTAGGAGTTATAGCCATTTTAAGATTTTGAATTTTCCTTTTTCTGGTGCATAATATGACCCCCGCAGACGCCTAGTTTAAGAGATATAGCCATTTTAAGATTTTGAATTTTTTTTCTGGTGCATAATATGACCCCCGCAGACGCCTAGTTTAGGAGTTATAGCCATTTTAAGATTTTGAATTTTCTTTTTTCTGGTGCATAATATGACCCCCGCAGACGCCTAGTTAAGGAGTTATAGCCATTTTAAGATTTTGAATTTTCTTTTTTCTGGTGCATAATATGACCCCAGCAGACGCCTAGTTTAGGAGATATAGCCATTTTAAGATTTTGAATTTTTTTTTTTGGTGCATAATATGACCCCCGCAGACGCCTAGTTTAGGAGTTATAGCCATTTTAAGATTTTGAATTTTCTTTTTTCTGGTGCATAATATGACCCCCGCAGACGCCTAGTTAAGGAGTTATAGCCATTTTAAGATTTTGAATTTTCTTTTTTCTGGTGCATAATATGACCCCCGCAGTCGCCTAGTTTAGGAGTTATAGCCATTTTAAGATTTAGAATTTTCTTTTTTCTGGTGCATAATATGACCCCCGCAGACGCCTAGTTTAGGAGTTATAGCCATTTTGAGATTTTGAATTTTCTTTTTTCTGGTGCATAATATGACCCCCGCAGACGCCTAGTTTAGGAGTTATAGCCATTTTAAGATTTTGAATTTTCTTTTTTCTGGTGCATAATATGACCCCCGCAGACGCCTAGTTTAGGAGTTATAGCCATTTTAAGATTTTGGATTTTCTTTTTTCTGGTGCATAATATGACCCCCGCAGACGCCTAGTTTAGGAGATATAGCCATTTTAAGATTTTGAATTTTTTTTTTGGTGCATAATATGACCCCCGCAGACGCCTAGTTTAGGAGTTATAGCCATTTTAAGATTTTGAATTTTCTTTTTTCTGGTGCATAATATGACCCCCGCAGACGCCTAGTTTAGGAGACATAGCCATTTTAATATTTTGAATTTTTTTTCTGGTGCATAATATGACCCCCGCAGACGCCTAGTTTAGGAGTTATAGCCATTTTAAGATTTTGAATTTTCTTTTTTCTGGTGCATAATATGACCCCCGCAGACGCCTAGTTTAGGAGTTATAGCCATTTTAAGATTTTGAATTTTCTTTTTTCTGGTGCATAGTATGACCCCCGCAGACGCCTAGTTTAGGAGATATAGCCATTTTAAGATTTTGAATTTTTTTTTTTGGTGCATAATATTACCCCCGCAGACGCCTAGTTTAGGAGTTATAGCCATTTTAAGATTTTGAATTTTCTTTTTTCTGGTGCATAATATGACCCCCGCAGACGCCTAGTTTAGGAGTTATAGCCATTTTAAGATTTTGAATTTTCTTTTTTCTGGTGCATAATATGACCCCCGCAGACGCCTAGTTTAGGAGTTATAGCCATTTTAAGATTTTGAATTTTCTTTTTTGGTGCATAATATGACCCCCTCAGACGCCTAGTTTAGGAGTTATAGCCATTTTAAGATTTTGAATTTTCTTTTTTCTGGTGCATAATATGACCCCCGCAGACGCCTAGTTTAGGAGCTATAGCCATTTTAAGATTTTGAATTTTTTTTCTGGTGCATAATATGACCCCCGCAGACGCCTAGTTTAGGAGTTATAGCCATTTTAAGATTTTGAATTTTCTTTTTTCTGGTGCATAATATGACCCCCGCAGACGCCTAGTTTAGGAGTTATAGCCATTTTAAGATTTTGAATTTTCTTTTTTCTGGTGCATAATATGACCCCCGCAGACGCCTAGTTTAGGAGATATAGCCATTTTAAAATTTTGAATTTTTTTTTTTGGTGCATAATATGACCCCCGCAGACGCCTAGTTTAGGAGTTATAGCCATTTTAAGATTTTGAATTTTCTTTTTTCTGGTGCATAATATGACCCCCGCAGACGCCTAGTTTAGGAGTTATAGCCATTTTAAGATTTTGAATTTTTTTTCTGGTGCATAATATGACCCCCGCAGACGCCTAGTTTAGGAGTTATAGCCATTTTAAGATTTTGAATTTTCTTTTTTCTGGTGCATAATATGACCCCCGCAGACGCCTAGTTTAGGAGGTATAGCCATTTTAAGATTTTGAATTTTTTTTTCTGGTGCATAATATGACCCCCGCAGACGCCTAGTTAAGGAGTTATAGCCATTTTAAGATTTTGAATTTTCTTTTTTCTGGTGCATAATATGACCCCCGCAGACGCCTAGTTTAGGAGTTATAGCCATTTTAAGATTTTGAATTTTCTTTTTTCTGGTGCATAATATGACCCCCGCAGACGCCTAGTTTAGGAGTTATAGCCATTTTAAGATTTTGAATTTTCTTTTTTCTGGTGCATAATATGACCCCCGCAGACGCCTAGTTTAGGAGTTATAGCCATTTTAAGATTTTGAATTTTCTTTTTTTGGTGCATAATATGACCCCAGCAGACGCCTAGTTTAGGAGTTATAGCCATTTTAAGATTTTGAATTTTCTTTTTTCTGGTGCATAATATGACCCCCGCAGACGCCTAGTTTAGGAGTTATAGCCATTTTAAGATTTTGAATTTTCTTTTTTCTGGTGCATAATATGACCCCCGCAGACGCCTAGTTTAGGAGTTATAGCCATTTTAAGATTTTGAATTTTCTTTTTTCTGGTGCATAATATGACCCCCGCAGACGCCTAGTTTAGGAGTTATAGCCATTTTAAGATTTTGAATTTTCTTTTTTCTGATGCATAAATATGACCCCCGCAGACGCCTAGTTTAGGAGTTATAGCCATTTTAAGATTTTGAATTTTTTTTTCTGGTGCATAATATGACCCCCGCAGACGCCTAGTTTAGGAGTTATAGCCATTTTAAGATTTTGAATTTTCTTTTTTCTGGTGCATAATATGACCCCCGCAGACGCCTAGTTTAGGAGTTATAGCCATTTTAAGATTTTGAATTTTCTTTTTTGGTGCATAATATGACCCCCGCAGACGCCTAGTTTAGGAGTTATAGCCATTTTAAGATTTTGAATTTTCTTTTTTGGTGCATAATATGACCCCCGCAGACGCCTAGTTTAGGAGTTATAGCCATTTTAAGATTTTGAATTTTCTTTTTTCTGGTGCATAATATGACCCCCGCAGACGCCTAGTTTAGGAGTTATAGCCATTGTAAGATTTTGAATTTTTTTTTCTGGTGCAGAATATGACCCCCGCAGACGCCTAGTTAAGGAGTTATAGCCATTTTAAGATTTTGAATTTTCTTTTTTCTGGTGCATAATATGACCCCCGCAGACGCCTAGTTTAGGAGTTATAGCCATTTTAAGATTTTGAATTTTCTTTTTTGGTGCATAATATGACCCCCGCAGACGCCTAGTTTAGGAGTTATAGCCATTTTAAGATTTTGAATTTTCTTTTTTCTGGTGCATAATATGACCCCCGCAGACGCCTAGTTTAGGAGTTATAGCCATTTTAAGATTTTGAATTTTCTTTTTTCTGGTGCATAATATGACCCCCGCAGACGCCTAGTTTAGGAGATATAGCCATTTTAAGATTTTGAATTTTTTTTTTTGGAGCATAATATGACCCCCGCAGACGCCTAGTTTAGGAGTTATAGCCATTTTAAGATTTTGAATTTTCTTTTTTCTGGTGCATAATATGACCCCCGCAGACGCCTGGTTTAGGAGTTATAGCCATTTGAAGATTTTGAATTTTTTTTCTGGTGCATAATATGACCCCCGCAGACGCCTAGTTTAGGAGTTATAGCCATTTTAATATTTTGAATTTTCTTTTTTCTGGTGCATAATATGACCCCCGCAGACGCCTAGTTTAGGAGTTACAGCCATTTTAAGATTTTGAATTTTCTTTTTTCTGGTGCATAATACGACCACCGCAGACGCCTAGTTTAGGAGATATAGAAATTTTAAGATTTTGAATTTTTTTTTTTGGTGCATAATATGACCCCCGCAGACGCCTAGTTTAGGAGTTATAGCCAATTTAAGATTTTGAATTTTCTTTTTTCTGGTGCATAATATGACCCCCGCAGACGCCTAGTTTAGGAGTTATAGCCATTTTAAGATTTTGAATTTTTTTTTTTTGGTGCATAATATGACCCCCGCAGACGCCTAGTTTAGGAGTTATAGCCGTTTTAAGATTTTGAATTTTCTTTTTTCTGGTGCATAATATGACCCACGCAGACGCCTAGTTTAGGAGTTATAGCCATTTTAAGATTTTGAATTTTTTTTTCTGGTGCATAATATGACCCCCGCAGACGCCTAGTTTAGGAGTTATAGCCATTTTAAGATTTTGAATTTTCTTTTTTCTGGTGCATGATATGACCCCCGCAGACGCCTAGTTTAGGAGTTATAGCCATTTTAAGATTTTGAATTTTCTTTTTTCTGGTGCATAATATGACCCCCGCAGACGCCTAGTTTAGGAGTTATAGCCATTTTAAGATTTTGAATTTTCTTTTTTCTGGTGCATAATATGACCCCCGCAGACGCCTAGTTTAGGAGTTATAGCCATTTTAAGATTTTGAATTTTCATTTTTCTGGTGCATAATATGACCCCCGCAGACGCCTAGTTTAGGAGTTATAGCCATTTTAAGATTTTGAATTTTTTTTTTTGGTGCATAATATGACCCCCGCAGACGCCTAGTTTAGGAGTTATAGCCATTTTAAGATTTTGAATTTTCTTTTTTCTGGTGCATAATATGACCCCCGCAGACGCCTGGTTTAGGAGTTATAGCCATTTTAAGATTTTGAATTTTCTTTTTTCTGGTGCATAATATGACCCCCGCAGACGCCTAGTTCAGGAGTTATAGCCATTTTAAGATTTTGAATTTTCTTTTTTCTGGTGCATAATATGACCCCCGCAGACGCCTAGTTTAGGAGATATAGCCATTTTAAGATTTTGAATTTTTTTTTTTGGTGCATAATATGACCCCCGCAGACGCCTAGTTTAGGAGTTATAGCCATTTTAAGATTTTGAATTTTCTTTTTTCTGGTGCATAATATGACCCCCGCAGACGCCTAGTTTAGGAGTTATAGCCATTTTAAGATTTTGAATTTTTTTTTTTGGTGCATAATATGACCCCCGCAGACGCCTAGTTTAGGAGTTATAGCCATTTTAAGATTTTGAATTTTCTTTTTTCTGGTGCATAATATGACCCCCGCAGACGCCTAGTTTAGGAGTTATAGCCATTTTAAGATTTTGAATTTTCTTTTTTCTGGTGCATAATATGACCCCCGCAGACGCCTAGTTTAGGAGTTATAGCCATTTTAAGATTTTGAATTTTTTTTCTGGTGCATAATATGACCCCCGCAGACGCCTAGTTTAGGAGTTATAGCCATTTTAAGATTTAGAATTTTCTTTTTTCTGGTGCATAATATGACCCCCGCAGACGCCTAGTTTAGGAGTTATAGCCATTTTAAGATTTTGAATTTTCTTTTTTCTGGTGCATAATATGACCCCCGCAGACGCCTAGTTTAGGAGTTATAGCCATTTTAAGATTTTGAATTTTCTTTTTTCTGGTGCATAATATGACCCCCGCAGACGCCTAGTTTAGGAGTTATAGCCATTTTAAGATTTTGAATTTTTTTTCTGGTGCATAATATGACCCCCGCAGACGCCTAGTTTAGGAGTTATTGCCATTTTAAGATTTTGAATTTTCTTTTTTCTGGTGAATAATATGACCCCCGCAGACGCCTAGTTTAGGAGTTATAGCCATTTTAAGATTTTGAATTTACTTTTTTCTGGTGCATAATATGACCCCCGCAGACGCCTAGTTTAGGAGATATAGCCATTTTAAGATTTTGAATTTTTTTTTTGGTGCATAATATGACCCCCGCAGACGCCTAGTTTAGGAGTTATAGCCATTTTAAGATTTTGAATTTTCTTTTTTCTGGTGCATAATATGACCCCCGCAGACCCCTAGTTTAGGAGTAATAGCCATTTTAAGATTTTGAATTTTCTTTTTTCTGGTGCATAATATGACCCCCGCAGACGCCTAGTTTAGGAGTTATAGCCATTTTAAGATTTTGAATTTTCTTTTTTCTGGTGCATAATATGACCCCCGCAGACGCCTAGTTTAGGAGATATAGCCATTTTAAGATTTTGAATTTTTTTTTTTGGAGCATAATATGACCCCCGCAGACGCCTAGTTTAGGTGTTATAGCCATTTTAAGATTTTGAATTTTCTTTTTTCTGGTGCATAATATGACCCCCGCAGACGCCTGGTTTAGGAGTTATAGCCATTTGAAGATTTTGAATTTTTTTTCTGGTGCATAATATGACCCCCGCAGACGCCTAGTTTAGGAGTTATAGCCATTTTAATATTTTGAATTTTCTTTTTTCTGGTGCATAATATGACCCCCGCAGACGCCTAGTTTAGGAGTTACAGCCATTTTAAGATTTTGAATTTTCTTTTTTCTGGTGCATAATACGACCCCCGCAGACGCCTAGTTTAGGAGATATAGCCATTTTAAGATTTTGAATTTTTTTTTTTGGTGCATAATATGACCCCCGCAGACGCCTAGGTTAGGAGTTATAGCCAATTTAAGATTTTGAATTTTCTTTTTTCTGGTGCATAATATGACCCCCGCAGACGCCTAGTTTAGGAGTTATAGCCATTTTAAGATTTTGAATTTTCTTTTTTCTGGTGCATAATATGACCCGCGCAGACGCCTAGTTTAGGAGATATAGCCATTTTAAGATTTTGAATTTTTTTTTTTGGTGCATAATATGACCCCCGCAGACGCCTAGTTTAGGAGTTATAGCCATTTTAAGATTTTGAATTTTCTTTTTTCTGGTGCATAATATGACCCCCGCAGACGCCTGGTTTAGGAGTTATAGCCATTTGAAGATTTTGAATTTTTTTTCTGGTGCATAATATGACCCCCGCAGACGCCTAGTTTAGGAGTTATAGCCATTTTAATATTTTGAATTTTCTTTTTTCTGGTGCATAATATGACCCCCGCAGACGCCTAGTTTAGGAGTTATAGCCATTTTAAGATTTTGAATTTTCTTTTTTCTGGTGCATAATATGACCCCCGCAGACGCCTAGTTTAGGAGTTATAGCCATTTTAAGATTTTGAATTTTCTTTTTTCTGGTGCATAATATGACCCCCGCAGACGCCTAGTTTAGGAGTTATAGCCATTTTAAGATTTTGAATTTTCTTTTTTCTGGTGCATAATATGACCCCCGCAGACGCCTAGTTTAGGAGATATAGCCATTTTAAGATTTTGAATTTTTTTTTTTGGAGCATAATATGACCCCCGCAGACGCCTAGTTTAGGAGTTATAGCCATTTTAAGATTTTGAATTTTCTTTTTTCTGGTGCATAATATGACCCCCGCAGACGCCTGGTTTAGGAGTTATAGCCATTTGAAGATTTTGAATTTTTTTTCTGGTGCATAATATGACCCCCGCAGACGCCTAGTTTAGGAGTTATAGCCATTTTAATATTTTGAATTTTCTTTTTTCTGGTGCATAATATGACCCCCGCAGACGCCTAGTTTAGGAGTTATAGCCATTTTAAGATTTTGAATTTTCTTTTTTCTGGTGCATAATATGACCCCCGCAGACGCCTAGTTTAGGAGTTATAGCCATTTTAAGATTTTGAATTTTCTTTTTTCTGGTGCATAATATGACCCCCGCAGACGCCTGGTTTAGGAGTTATAGCCATTTGAAGATTTTGAATTTTTTTTCTGGTGCATAATATGACCCCCGCAGACGCCTAGTTTAGGAGTTATAGCCATTTTAATATTTTGAATTTTCTTTTTTCTGGTGCATAATATGACCCCCGCAGACGCCTAGTTTAGGAGTTACAGCCATTTTAAGATTTTGAATTTTCTTTTTTCTGGTGCGTAATACGACCCCCGCAGACGCCTAGTTTAGGAGATATAGCCATTTTAAGATTTTGAATTTTCTTTTTTCTGGTGCATAATATGACCCCCGCAGACGCCTAGTTTAGGAGTTATAGCCATTTTAAGATTTTGAATTTTTTTTTTTGGTGCATAATATGACCCCCGCAGACGCCTAGTTTAGTTATAGCCATTTTAAGATTTTGAATTTTCTTTTTTCTGGTGCATAATATGACCCCCGCAGACGCCTAGTTTAGGAGTTATAGCCATTTTAAGATTTTGAATTTTCTTTTTTCTGGTGCATAATATGACCCCCGCAGACGCCTAGTTTAGGAGTTATAGCCATTTTAAGATTTTGAATTTTCTTTTTTCTGGTGCATAATATGACCCCCGCAGACGCCTAGTTTAGGAGTTATAGCCATTTTAAGATTTTGAATTTTTTTTTTTTGGTGCATAATATGACCCCCGCAGACGCCTAGTTTAGGAGTTATAGCCATTTTAAGATTTTGAATTTTCTTTTTTCTGGTGAATAATATGACCCCCGCAGACGCCTAGTTTAGGAGTTATAGCCATTTTAAGATTTTGAATTTACTTTTTTCTGGTGCATAATATGACCCCCGCAGACGCCTAGTTTAGGAGATATAGCCATTTTAAGATTTTGAATTTTTTTTTTGGTGCATAATATGACCCCCGCAGACGCCTAGTTTAGGAGTTATAGCCATTTTAAGATTTTGAATTTTCTTTTTTCTGGTGCATAATATGACCCCCGCAGACCCCTAGTTTAGGAGTAATAGCCATTTTAAGATTTTGAATTTTTTTTCTGGTGCATAATATGACCCCCGCAGACGCCTAGTTTAGGAGTTATAGCCATTTTAAGATTTTGAATTTTCTTTTTTCTGGTGCATAATCTGACCCCCGCAGACGCCTAGTTTAGGAGTTATAGCCATTTTAAGATTTTGAATTTTTTTTTTTGGTGCATAATATGACCCCCGCAGACGCCTAGTTTAGGAGTTATAGCCATTTTAAGATTTTGAATTTTCTTTTTTCTGGTGCATAATATGACCCCCGCAGACGCCTAGTTTAGGAGTTATAGCCATTTTAAGATTTTGAATTTTCATTTTTCTGGTGCATAATATGACCCCCGCAGACGCCTAGTTTAGGAGTTATAGCCAATTTAAGATTTTGAATTTTCTTTTTTCTGGTGCATAATATGACCCCCGCAGACGCCTAGTTTAGGAGTTATAGCCATTTTAAGATTTTGAATTTTCTTTTTTCTGGTGCATAATATGACCCCCGCAGACGCCTAGTTTAGGAGTTATAGCCATTTTAAGATTTTGAATTTTCTTTTTTCTGGTGCATAATATGACCCCCGCAGACGCCTAGTTTAGGAGTTATAGCCATTTTAAGATTTTGAATTTTCTTTTTTCTGGTGCATAATATGACCCCCGCAGACGCCTAGTTTAGGAGTTATAGCCATTTTAAGATTTTGAATTTTTTTTTTTTGGTGCATAATATGACCCCCGCAGACGCCTAGTTTAGGAGTTATAGCCATTTTAAGATTTTGAATTTTCTTTTTTCTGGTGCATAATATGACCCCCGCAGACGCCTAGTTTAGGAGTTATAGCCATTTTAAGATTTTGAATTTTCTTTTTTCTGGTGCATAATATGACCCCCGCAGACGCCTAGTTTAGGAGTTATAGCCATTTTAAGATTTTGAATTTTCTTTTTTCTGGTGCATAATATGACCCCCGCAGACGCCTAGTTTAGGAGTTATAGCCATTTTAAGATTTTGAATTTTCTTTTTTCTGGTGCATAATATGACCCCCGCAGACGCCTAGTTTAGGAGTTATAGCCATTTTAAGATTTTGAATTTTCTTTTTTCTGGTGCATAATATGACCCCCGCAGACGCCTAGTTTAGGAGTTATAGCCATTTTAAGATTTTGAATTTTTTTTTTTTGGTGCATAATATGACCCCCGCAGACGCCTAGTTTAGGAGTTATAGCCATTTTAAGATTTTGAATTTTCTTTTTTCTGGTGCATAATATGACCCCCGCAGACGCCTAGTTTAGGAGTTATAGCCATTTTAAGATTTTGAATTTTCTTTTTTCTGGTGCATAATATGACCCCCGCAGACGCCTAGTTCAGGAGTTATAGCCATTTTAAGATTTTGAATTTTCTTTTTTCTGGTGCATAATATGACCCCCGCAGACGCCTAGTTTAGGAGATATAGCCATTTTAAGATTTTGAATTTTTTTTTTTGGTGCATAATATGACCCCCGCAGACGCCTAGTTTAGGAGTTATAGCCATTTTAAGATTTTGAATTTTCTTTTTTCTGGTGCATAATATGACCCCCGCAGACGCCTAGTTTAGGAGTTATAGCCATTTTAAGATTTTGAATTTTTTTTTTTTGGTGCATAATATGACCCCCGCAGACGCCTAGTTTAGGAGTTATAGCCATTTTAAGATTTTGAATTTTCTTTTTTCTGGTGCATAATATGACCCCCGCAGACGCCTAGTTTAGGAGTTATAGCCATTTTAAGATTTTGAATTTTCTTTTTTCTGGTGCATAATATGACCCCCGCAGACGCCTAGTTTAGGAGTTATAGCCATTTTAAGATTTTGAATTTTCTTTTTTCTGGTGCATAATATGACCCCCGCAGACGCCTAGTTTAGGAGTTATAGCCATTTTAAGATTTAGAATTTTCTTTTTTCTGGTGCATAATATGACCCCCGCAGACGCCTAGTTTAGGAGTTATAGCCATTTTAAGATTTTGAATTTTCTTTTTTCTGGTGCATAATATGACCCCCGCAGACGCCTAGTTTAGGAGTTATAGAAATTTTAAGATTTTGAATTTTTTTTCTGGTGCATAATATGACCCCCGCAGACGCCTAGTTTAGGAGTTATTGCCATTTTAAGATTTTGAATTTTCTTTTTTCTGGTGAATAATATGACCCCCGCAGACGCCTAGTTTAGGAGTTATAGCCATTTTAAGATTTTGAATTTACTTTTTTCTGGTGCATAATATGACCCCCGCAGACGCCTAGTTTAGGAGATATAGCCATTTTAAGATTTTGAATTTTTTTTTGGTGCATAATATGACCCCCGCAGACGCCTAGTTTAGGAGTTATAGCCATTTTAAGATTTTGAATTTTCTTTTTTCTGGTGCATAATATGACCCCCGCAGACCCCTAGTTTAGGAGTAATAGCCATTTTAAGATTTTGAATTTTTTTTCTGGTGCATAATATGACCCCCGCAGACGCCTAGTTTAGGAGTTATAGCCATTTTAAGATTTTGAATTTTCATTTTTCTGGTGCATAATATGACCCCCGCAGACGCCTAGTTTAGGAGTTATAGCCATTTTAAGATTTTGAATTTTCTTTTTTCTGGTGCATAATATGACCCCCGCAGACGCCTAGTTTAGGAGTTATAGCCATTTTAAGATTTTGAATTTTTTTTTCTGGTGCATAATATGACCCCCGCAGACGCCTAGTTTAGGAGTTATAGCCATTTTAAGATTTTGAATTTTTTTTTCTGGTGCATAATATGACCCCCGCAGACGCCTATTTAAGGAGTTATAGCCATTTTAAGATTTTGGATTTTCTTTTTTCTGGTGCATAATATGACCCCCGCAGACGCCTAGTTTAGGAGTTATAGCCATTTTAAGATTTTGAATTTTCTTTTTTGGTGCATAATATGACCCCCGCAGACGCCTAGTTTAGGAGTTATAGCCATTTTAAGATTTTGAATTTTCTTTTTTGGTGCATAATATGACCCCCGCAGACGCCTAGTTTAGGAGTTATAGCCATTTTAAGATTTTGAATTTTCTTTTTTCTGGTGCATAATATGACCCCCGCAGACGCCTAGTTTAGGAGTTATAGCCATTTTAAGATTTTGAATTTTTTTTTCTGGTGCATAATATGACCCCCGCAGACGCCTAGTTAAGGAGTTATAGCCATTTTAAGATTTTGAATTTTCTTTTTTCTGGTGCATAATATGACCCCCGCAGACGCCTAGTTTAGGAGTTATAGCCATTTTAAGATTTTGAATTTTCTTTTTTGGTGCATAATATGACCCCCGCAGACGCCTAGTTTAGGAGTTATAGCCATTTTAAGATTTTGAATTTTCTTTTTTCTGGTGCATAATATGACCCCCGCAGACGCCTAGTTTAGGAGTTATAGCCATTTTAAGATTTTGAATTTTCTTTTTTCTGGTGCATAATATGACCCCCGCAGACGCCTAGTTTAGGAGTTATAGCCATTTTAAGATTTTGAATTTTCTTTTTTCTGGTGCATAATATGACCCCCGCAGACGCCTAGTTTAGGAGATATAGCCATTTTAAGATTTTGAATTTTTTTTTTTGGTGCATAATATGACCCCCGCAGACGCCTAGTTTAGGAGTTATAGCCATTTTAAGATTTTGAATTTTCTTTTTTCTGGTGCATAATGTGACCCCCGCAGACGCCTAGTTTAGGAGTTATAGCCATTTTAAGATTTTGAATTTTCTTTTTTCTTTTGCATAATATGACCCCCGCAGACGCCTAGTTTAGGAGTTATAGCCATTTTAAGATTTTGAATTTTCTTTTTTCTGGTGCATAATATGACCCCCGCAGACGCCTAGTTTAGGAGATATAGCCATTTTAAGATTTTGAATTTTTTTTTTTGGTGCATAATATGACCCCCGCAGACGCCTAGTTTAGGAGTTATAGCCATTTTAAGATTTTGAATTTTCTTTTTTCTGGTGCATAATATGACCCCCGCAGACGCCTAGTTTAGGAGTTATAGCCATTTTAAGATTTTGAATTTTTTTTTTTGGTGCATAATATGACCCCCGCAGACGCCTAGTTTAGGAGTTATAGCCATTTTAAGATTTAGAATTTTCTTTTTTCTGGTGCATAATATGACCCCCGCAGACGCCTAGTTTAGGAGTTATAGCCATTTTAAGATTTTGAATTTTCTTTTTTCTGGTGCATAATATGACCCCCGCAGACGCCTAGTTTAGGAGTTATAGCCATTTTAAGATTTTGAATTTTCTTTTTTCTGGTGCATAATATGACCCCCGCAGACGCCTAGTTTAGGAGATATAGCCATTTTAAGATTTTGAATTTTTTTTTTTGGTGCATAATATGACCCCCGCAGACGCCTAGTTTAGGAGTTATAGCCATTTTAAGATTTTGAATTTTCTTTTTTCTGGTGCATAATATGAACCCCGCAGACGCCTAGTTTAGGAGTTATAGCCATTTTAAGATTTTGAATTTTCTTTTTTCTGGTGCATAATATGACCCCCGCAGACGCCTAGTTTAGGAGTTATAGCCATTTTAAGATTTTGAATTTTCTTTTTTCTGGTGCATAATATGACCCCCGCAGACGCCTAGTTTAGGAGATATAGCCATTTTAAGATTTTGAATTTTTTTTTTTGGTGCATAATATGACCCCCGCAGACGCCTAGTTTAGGAGTTAAAGCCATTTTAAGATTTTGAATTTTCTTTTTTCTGGTGCATAATATGACCCCCGCAGACGCCTAGTTTAGGAGATATAGCCATTTTAAGATTTTGAATTTTTTTTTTTGGTGCATAATATGACCCCGCAGACGCCTAGTTTAGGAGTTATAGCCATTTTAAGATTTTGAATTTTCTTTTTTCTGGTGCATAATATGAACCCCGCAGACGCCTAGTTTAGGAGTTATAGCCATTTTAAGATTTTGAATTTTCTTTTTTCTGGTGCATAATATGACCCCCGCAGACGCCTAGTTTAGGAGTTATAGCCATTTTAAGATTTTGCATTTTCTTTTTTCTGGTGCATAAAATGACCCCCGCAGACGCCTAGTTTAGGAGATATAGCCATTTTAAGATTTTGAATTTTTTTTTTTGGTGCATAATCTGACCCCCGCAGACGCCTAGTTTAGGAGTTATAGCCATTTTAAGATTTTGAATTTTTTTTTCTGGTGCATAATATGACCCCCGCAGACGCCTAGTTAAGGAGTTATAGCCATTTTAAGATTTTGAATTTTCTTTTTTCTGGTGCATAATATGACCCCCGCAGACGCCTAGTTTAGGAGTTATAGCCATTTTAAGATTTTGAATTTTCTTTTTTCTGGTGCATAAAATGACCCCCGCAGACGCCTAGTTTAGGAGTTATAGCCATTTTAAGATTTTGAATTTTCTTTTTTCTGGTGCATAATATGACCCCCGCAGACGCCTAGTTTAGGAGATATAGCCATTTTAAGATTTTGAATTTTTTTTTTTGGTGCATAATATGACCCCCGCAGACGCCTAGTTTAGGAGTTATAGCCATTTTAAGATTTTGAATTTTCTTTTTTCTGGTGCATAATATGACCCCCGCAGACGCCTAGTTTAGGAGTTATAGCCATTTTAAGATTTTGAATTTTCTTTTTTCTGGTGCATAATATGACCCCCGCAGACGCCTAGTTTAGGAGTTATAGCCATTTTAAGATTTTGAATTTTCTTTTTTCTGGTGCATAATATGACCCCCGCAGACGCCTAGTTTAGGAGATATAGCCATTTTAAGATTTTGAATTTTTTTTTTTGGTGCATAATATGACCCCCGCAGACGCCTAGTTTAGGAGTTATAGCCATTTTAAGATTTTGAATTTTCTTTTTTCTGGTGCATAATATGACCCCCGCAGACGCCTAGTTTAGGAGTTATAGCCATTTTAAGATTTTGAATTTTTTGTTTTGGTGCATAATATGACCCCCGCAGACGCCTAGTTTAGGAGTTATAGCCATTTTAAGATTTTGAATTTTCTTTTTTCTGGTGCATAATATGACCCCCGCAGACGCCTAGTTTAGGAGTTATAGCCATTTTAAGATTTTGAATTTTCTTTTTTCTGGTGCATAATATGACCCCCGCAGACGCCTAGTTTAGGAGTTATAGCCATTTTAAGATTTTGAATTTTTTTTCTGGTGCATAATATGACCCCCGCAGACGCCTAGTTTAGGAGTTATAGCCATTTTAAGATTTAGAATTTTCTTTTTTCTGGTGCATAATATGACCCCCGCAGACGCCTAGTTTAGGAGTTATAGCCATTTTAAGATTTTGAATTTTCTTTTTTCTGGTGCATAATATGACCCCCGCAGACGCCTAGTTTAGGAGTTATAGCCATTTTAAGATTTTGAATTTTTTTTCTGGTGCATAATATGACCCCCGCAGACGCCTAGTTTAGGAGTTATAGCCATTTTAAGATTTTGAATTTTCTTTTTTCTGGTGCATAATCTGACCCCCGCAGACGCCTAGTTTAGGAGTTATAGCCATTTTAAGATTTTGAATTTTTTTTTTTGGTGCATAATATGACCCCCGCAGACGCCTAGTTTAGGAGTTATAGCCATTTTAAGATTTTGAATTTTCTTTTTTCTGGTGCATAATATGACCCCCGCAGACGCCTAGTTTAGGAGTTATAGCCATTTTAAGATTTTGAATTTTCATTTTTCTGGTGCATAATATGACCCCCGCAGACGCCTAGTTTAGGAGTTATAGCCATTTTAAGATTTTGAATTTTCTTTTTTCTGGTGCATAATATGACCCCCGCAGACGCCTAGTTTAGGAGTTATAGCCATTTTAAGATTTTGAATTTTTTTTTCTGGTGCATAATATGACCCCCGCAGACGCCTAGTTAAGGAGTTATAGCCATTTTAAGATTTTGAATTTTCTTTTTTCTGGTGCATAATATGACCCCCGCAGACGCCTAGTTTAGGAGTTATAGCCATTTTAAGATTTTGAATTTTCTTTTTTCTGATGCATAAATATGACCCCCGCAGACGCCTAGTTTAGGAGTTAGAGCCATTTTAAGATTTTGAATTTTTTTTTCTGGTGCATAATATGACCCCCGCAGACGCCTAGTTTAGGAGTTATAGCCATTTTAAGATTTTGGATTTTCTTTTTTCTGGTGCATAATATGACCCCCGCAGACGCCTAGTTTAGGAGTTATAGCCATTTTAAGATTTTGAATTTTCTTTTTTGGTGCATAATATGACCCCCGCAGACGCCTAGTTTAGGAGTTATAGCCATTTTAAGATTTTGAATTTTCTTTTTTCTGGTGCATAATATGACCCCCGCAGACGCCTAGTTTAGGAGTTATAGCCATTTTAAGATTTTGAATTTTTTTTTTTTGGTGCATAATATGACCCCCGCAGACGCCTAGTTTAGGAGTTATAGCCATTTTAAGATTTTGAATTTTTTTTTCTGGTGCATAATATGACCCCCGCAGACGCCTAGTTAAGGAGTTATAGCCATTTTAAGATTTTGAATTTTCTTTTTTCTGGTGCATAATATGACCCCCGCAGACGCCTAGTTTAGGAGTTATAGCCATTTTAAGATTTTGAATTTTCTTTTTTGGTGCATAATATGACCCCCGCAGACGCCTAGTTTTTTCTGGTGCATAATATGACCCCCGCAGACGCCTAGTTTAGGAGTTATAGCCATTTTAAGATTTTGAATTTTCTTTTTTCTGGTGCATAATATGACCCCCGCAGACGCCTAGTTTAGGAGTTATAGCCATTTTAAGATTTTGAATTTTTTTTTTTGGTGCATAATATGACCCCCGCAGACGCCTAGTTTAGGAGTTATAGCCATTTTAAGATTTTGAATTTTCTTTTTTCTGGTGCATAATATGACCCCCGCAGACGCCTAGTTTAGGAGTTATAGCCATTTTAAGATTTTGAATTTTCTTTTTTCTGGTGCATAATATGACCCCCGCAGACGCCTAGTTTAGGAGTTATAGCCATTTTAAGATTTTGAATTTTTTTTCTGGTGCATAATATGACCCCCGCAGACGCCTAGTTTAGGAGTTATAGCCATTTTAAGATTTTGAATTTTCTTTTTTCTGGTGCATAATATGACCCCCGCAGACGCCTAGTTTAGGAGTTATAGCCATTTTAAGATTTTGAATTTTCTTTTTTCTGGTGCATAATATGACCCCCGCAGACGCCTAGTTTAGGAGATATAGCCATTTTAAGATTTTGAATTTTTTTTTTTGGTGCATAATATGACCCCCGCAGACGCCTAGTTTAGGAGTTATAGCCATTTTAAGATTTTGAATTTTCTTTTTTCTGGTGCATAATATGAACCCCGCAGACGCCTAGTTTAGGAGTTATAGCCATTTTAAGATTTTGAATTTTCTTTTTTCTGGTGCATAATATGACCCCCGCAGACGCCTAGTTTAGGAGTTATAGCCATTTTAAGATTTTGAATTTTCTTTTTTCTGGTGCATAATATGACCCCCGCAGACGCCTAGTTTAGGAGATATAGCCATTTTAAGATTTTGAATTTTTTTTTTTGGTGCATAATATGACCCCCGCAGACGCCTAGTTTAGGAGTTAAAGCCATTTTAAGATTTTGAATTTTCTTTTTTCTGGTGCATAATATGACCCCCGCAGACGCCTAGTGTAGGAGTTATAGCCATTTTAAGATTTTGAATTTTTTTTTTTGGTGCATAATATGACCCCCGCAGACGCCTAGTTTAGGAGTTATAGCCATTTTAAGATTTTGAATTTTCTTTTTTCTGGTGCATAATATGACCCCCGCAGACGCCTAGTTTAGGAGTTATAGCCATTTTAAGATTTTGAATTTTCTTTTTTCTGGTGCATAATATGACCCCCGCAGACGCCTAGTTTAGGAGTTATAGCCATTTTAAGATTTTGAATTTTTTTTCTGGTGCATAATATGACCCCCGCAGACGCCTAGTTTAGGAGTTATAGCCATTTTAAGATTTAGAATTTTCTTTTTTCTGGTGCATAATATGACCCCCGCAGACGCTTAGTTTAGGAGTTATAGCCATTTTAAGATTTTGAATTTTCTTTTTTCTGGTGCATAATATGACCCCCGCAGACGCCTAGTTTAGGAGTTATAGCCATTTTAAGATTTTGAATTTTCTTTTTTCTGGTGCATAATATGACCCCCGCAGACGCCTAGTTTAGGAGTTATAGCCATTTTAAGATTTTGAATTTTTTTTCTGGTGCATAATATGACCCCCGCAGACGCCTAGTTTAGGAGTTATAGCCATTTTAAGATTTTGAATTTTCTTTTTTCTGGTGAATAATATGACCCCCGCAGACGCCTAGTTTAGGAGTTATAGCCATTTTAAGATTTTGAATTTTCTTTTTTCTGGTGCATAATATGACCCCCGCAGACGCCTAGTTTAGGAGATATAGCCATTTTAAGATTTTGAATTTTTTTTTTGGTGCATAATATGACCCCCGCAGACGCCTAGTTTAGGAGTTATAGCCATTTTAAGATTTTGAATTTTCTTTTTTCTGGTGCATAATATGACCCCCGCAGACCCCTAGTTTAGGAGTAATAGCCATTTTAAGATTTTGAATTTTTTTTCTGGTGCATAATATGACCCCCGCAGACGCCTAGTTTAGGAGTTAGAGCCATTTTAAGATTTTGAATTTTCTTTTTTCTGGTGCATAATCTGACCCCCGCAGACGCCTAGTTTAGGAGTTATAGCCATTTTAAGATTTTGAATTTTTTTTTTTGGTGCATAATATGACCCCCGCAGACGCCTAGTTTAGGAGTTATAGCCATTTTAAGATTTTGAATTTTCTTTTTTCTGGTGCATAATATGACCCCCGCAGACGCCTAGTTTAGGAGTTATAGCCATTTTAAGATTTTGAATTTTCATTTTTCTGGTGCATAATATGACCCCCGCAGACGCCTAGTTTAGGAGTTATAGCCATTTTAAGATTTTGAATTTTCTTTTTTCTGGTGCATAATATGACCCCCGCAGACGCCTAGTTTAGGAGTTATAGCCATTTTAAGATTTTGAATTTTTTTTTCTGGTGCATAATATGACCCCCGCAGACGCCTAGTTAAGGAGTTATAGCCATTTTAAGATTTTGAATTTTCTTTTTTCTGGTGCATAATATGACCCCCGCAGACGCCTAGTTTAGGAGTTATAGCCATTTTAAGATTTTGAATTTTCTTTTTTCTGGTGAATAATATGACCCCCGCAGACGCCTAGTTTAGGAGTTATAGCCATTTTAAGATTTTGAATTTTCTTTTTTCTGGTGCATAATCTGACCCCCGCAGACGCCTAGTTTAGGAGTTATAGCCATTTTAAGATTTTGAATTTTTTTTTTTGGTGCATAATATGACCCCCGCAGACGCCTAGTTTAGGAGTTATAGCCATTTTAAGATTTTGAATTTTCTTTTTTCTGGTGCATAATATGACCCCCGCAGACGCCTAGTTTAGGAGTTATAGCCATTTTAAGATTTTGAATTTTCATTTTTCTGGTGCATAATATGACCCCCGCAGACGCCTAGTTTAGGAGTTATAGCCATTTTAAGATTTTGAATTTTCTTTTTTCTGGTGCATAATATGACCCCCGCAGACGCCTAGTTTAGGAGTTATAGCCATTTTAAGATTTTGAATTTTTTTTTCTGGTGCATAATATGACCCCCGCAGACGCCTAGTTAAGGAGTTATAGCCATTTTAAGATTTTGAATTTTCTTTTTTCTGGTGCATAATATGACCCCCGCAGACGCCTAGTTTAGGAGTTATAGCCATTTTAAGATTTTGAATTTTCTTTTTTCTGATGCATAAATATGACCCCCGCAGACGCCTAGTTTAGGAGTTAGAGCCATTTTAAGATTTTGAATTTTTTTTTCTGGTGCATAATATGACCCCCGCAGACGCCTAGTTTAGGAGTTATAGCCATTTTAAGATTTTGGATTTTCTTTTTTCTGGTGCATAATATGACCCCCGCAGACGCCTAGTTTAGGAGTTATAGCCATTTTAAGATTTTGAATTTTCTTTTTTGGTGCATAATATGACCCCCGCAGACGCCTAGTTTAGGAGTTATAGCCATTTTAAGATTTTGAATTTTCTTTTTTCTGGTGCATAATATGACCCCCGCAGACGCCTAGTTTAGGAGTTATAGCCATTTTAAGATTTTGAATTTTTTTTTTTTGGTGCATAATATGACCCCCGCAGACGCCTAGTTTAGGAGTTATAGCCATTTTAAGATTTTGAATTTTTTTTTCTGGTGCATAATATGACCCCCGCAGACGCCTAGTTAAGGAGTTATAGCCATTTTAAGATTTTGAATTTTCTTTTTTCTGGTGCATAATATGACCCCCGCAGACGCCTAGTTTAGGAGTTATAGCCATTTTAAGATTTTGAATTTTCTTTTTTGGTGCATAATATGACCCCCGCAGACGCCTAGTTTTTTCTGGTGCATAATATGACCCCCGCAGACGCCTAGTTTAGGAGTTATAGCCATTTTAAGATTTTGAATTTTCTTTTTTCTGGTGCATAATATGACCCCCGCAGACGCCTAGTTTAGGAGTTATAGCCATTTTAAGATTTTGAATTTTTTTTTTTGGTGCATAATATGACCCCCGCAGACGCCTAGTTTAGGAGTTATAGCCATTTTAAGATTTTGAATTTTCTTTTTTCTGGTGCATAATATGACCCCCGCAGACGCCTAGTTTAGGAGTTATAGCCATTTTAAGATTTTGAATTTTCTTTTTTCTGGTGCATAATATGACCCCCGCAGACGCCTAGTTTAGGAGTTATAGCCATTTTAAGATTTTGAATTTTTTTTCTGGTGCATAATATGACCCCCGCAGACGCCTAGTTTAGGAGTTATAGCCATTTTAAGATTTTGAATTTTCTTTTTTCTGGTGCATAATATGACCCCCGCAGACGCCTAGTTTAGGAGTTATAGCCATTTTAAGATTTTGAATTTTCTTTTTTCTGGTGCATAATATGACCCCCGCAGACGCCTAGTTTAGGAGATATAGCCATTTTAAGATTTTGAATTTTTTTTTTTGGTGCATAATATGACCCCCGCAGACGCCTAGTTTAGGAGTTATAGCCATTTTAAGATTTTGAATTTTCTTTTTTCTGGTGCATAATATGAACCCCGCAGACGCCTAGTTTAGGAGTTATAGCCATTTTAAGATTTTGAATTTTCTTTTTTCTGGTGCATAATATGACCCCCGCAGACGCCTAGTTTAGGAGTTATAGCCATTTTAAGATTTTGAATTTTCTTTTTTCTGGTGCATAATATGACCCCCGCAGACGCCTAGTTTAGGAGATATAGCCATTTTAAGATTTTGAATTTTTTTTTTTGGTGCATAATATGACCCCCGCAGACGCCTAGTTTAGGAGTTAAAGCCATTTTAAGATTTTGAATTTTCTTTTTTCTGGTGCATAATATGACCCCCGCAGACGCCTAGTGTAGGAGTTATAGCCATTTTAAGATTTTGAATTTTTTTTTTTGGTGCATAATATGACCCCCGCAGACGCCTAGTTTAGGAGTTATAGCCATTTTAAGATTTTGAATTTTCTTTTTTCTGGTGCATAATATGACCCCCGCAGACGCCTAGTTTAGGAGTTATAGCCATTTTAAGATTTTGAATTTTCTTTTTTCTGGTGCATAATATGACCCCCGCAGACGCCTAGTTTAGGAGTTATAGCCATTTTAAGATTTTGAATTTTTTTTCTGGTGCATAATATGACCCCCGCAGACGCCTAGTTTAGGAGTTATAGCCATTTTAAGATTTAGAATTTTCTTTTTTCTGGTGCATAATATGACCCCCGCAGACGCTTAGTTTAGGAGTTATAGCCATTTTAAGATTTTGAATTTTCTTTTTTCTGGTGCATAATATGACCCCCGCAGACGCCTAGTTTAGGAGTTATAGCCATTTTAAGATTTTGAATTTTCTTTTTTCTGGTGCATAATATGACCCCCGCAGACGCCTAGTTTAGGAGTTATAGCCATTTTAAGATTTTGAATTTTTTTTCTGGTGCATAATATGACCCCCGCAGACGCCTAGTTTAGGAGTTATAGCCATTTTAAGATTTTGAATTTTCTTTTTTCTGGTGAATAATATGACCCCCGCAGACGCCTAGTTTAGGAGTTATAGCCATTTTAAGATTTTGAATTTTCTTTTTTCTGGTGCATAATATGACCCCCGCAGACGCCTAGTTTAGGAGATATAGCCATTTTAAGATTTTGAATTTTTTTTTTGGTGCATAATATGACCCCCGCAGACGCCTAGTTTAGGAGTTATAGCCATTTTAAGATTTTGAATTTTCTTTTTTCTGGTGCATAATATGACCCCCGCAGACCCCTAGTTTAGGAGTAATAGCCATTTTAAGATTTTGAATTTTTTTTCTGGTGCATAATATGACCCCCGCAGACGCCTAGTTTAGGAGTTAGAGCCATTTTAAGATTTTGAATTTTCTTTTTTCTGGTGCATAATCTGACCCCCGCAGACGCCTAGTTTAGGAGTTATAGCCATTTTAAGATTTTGAATTTTTTTTTTTGGTGCATAATATGACCCCCGCAGACGCCTAGTTTAGGAGTTATAGCCATTTTAAGATTTTGAATTTTCTTTTTTCTGGTGCATAATATGACCCCCGCAGACGCCTAGTTTAGGAGTTATAGCCATTTTAAGATTTTGAATTTTCATTTTTCTGGTGCATAATATGACCCCCGCAGACGCCTAGTTTAGGAGTTATAGCCATTTTAAGATTTTGAATTTTCTTTTTTCTGGTGCATAATATGACCCCCGCAGACGCCTAGTTTAGGAGTTATAGCCATTTTAAGATTTTGAATTTTTTTTTCTGGTGCATAATATGACCCCCGCAGACGCCTAGTTAAGGAGTTATAGCCATTTTAAGATTTTGAATTTTCTTTTTTCTGGTGCATAATATGACCCCCGCAGACGCCTAGTTTAGGAGTTATAGCCATTTTAAGGTTTTGAATTTTCTTTTTTCTGATGCATAAATATGACCCCCGCAGACGCCTAGTTTAGGAGTTAGAGCCATTTTAAGATTTTGAATTTTTTTTTCTGGTGCATAATATGACCCCCGCAGACGCCTAGTTTAGGAGTTATAGCCATTTTAAGATTTTGGATTTTCTTTTTTCTGGTGCATAATATGACCCCCGCAGACGCCTAGTTTAGGAGTTATAGCCATTTTAAGATTTTGAATTTTCTTTTTTGGTGCATAATATGACCCCCGCAGACGCCTAGTTTAGGAGTTATAGCCATTTTAAGATTTTGAATTTTCTTTTTTCTGGTGCATAATATGACCCCCGCAGACGCCTAGTTTAGGAGTTATAGCCATTTTAAGATTTTGAATTTTTTTTTTTTGGTGCATAATATGACCCCCGCAGACGCCTAGTTTAGGAGTTATAGCCATTTTAAGATTTTGAATTTTTTTTTCTGGTGCATAATATGACCCCCGCAGACGCCTAGTTAAGGAGTTATAGCCATTTTAAGATTTTGAATTTTCTTTTTTCTGGTGCATAATATGACCCCCGCAGACGCCTAGTTTAGGAGTTATAGCCATTTTAAGATTTTGAATTTTCTTTTTTGGTGCATAATATGACCCCCGCAGACGCCTAGTTTAGGAGTTATAGCCATTTTAAGATTTTGAATTTTCTTTTTTCTGGTGCATAATATGACCCCCGCAGACGCCTAGTTTAGGAGTTATAGCCATTTTAAGATTTTGAATTTTCTTTTTTCTGGTGCATAATATGACCCCCGCAGACGCCTAGTTTAGGAGATATAGCCATTTTAAGATTTTGAATTTTTTTTTTTGGAGCATAATATGACCCCCGCAGACGTCTAGTTTAGGAGTTATAGCCATTTTAAGATTTTGAATTTTCTTTTTTCTGGTGCATAATATGACCCCCGCAGACTCCTAGTTTAGGAGTTATAGCCATTTTAAGATTTTGAATTTTCTTTTTTCTGCTGCATAATATGACCCCCGCAGACGCCTAGTTTAGGAGATATAGCCATTTTAAGATTTTGAATTTTTTTTTTTGGAGCATAATATGACCCCCGCAGACGCCTAGTTTAGGAGTTATAGCCATTTTAAGATTTTGAATTTTCTTTTTTCTGGTGCATAATATGACCCCCGCAGACGCCTAGTTTAGGAGTTATAGCCATTTTAAGATTTTGAATTTTCTTTTTTCTGGTGCATAATATGACCCCCGCAGACGCCTAGTTTAGGAGTTATAGCCATTTTAAGATTTTGAATTTTCTTTTTTCTGGTGCATAATATGACCCCCGCAGACGCCTAGTTTAGGAGATATAGCCATTTTAAGATTTTGAATTTTTTTTTTTGGTGCATAATATGACCCCCGCAGACGCCTAGTTTAGGAGTTATAGCCATTTTAAGATTTTGAATTTTCTTTTTTCTGGTGCATAATATGACCCCCGCAGACGCCTAGTTTAGGAGTTATAGCCATTTTAAGATTTTGAATTTTTTTTTTTTGGTGCATAATATGACCCCCGCAGACGCCTAGCTTAGGAGTTATAGCCATTTTAAGATTTTGAATTTTCTTTTTTCTGGTGCATAATATGACCCACGCAGACGCCTAGTTTAGGAGTTATAGCCATTTTAAGATTTTGAATTTTCTTTTTTCTGGTGCATAATATGACCCCCGCAGACGCCTAGTTTAGGAGTTATAGCCATTTTAAGATTTTGAATTTTCTTTTTTCTGGTGCATAATATGACCCCCGCAGACGCCTAGTTTAGGAGTTATAGCCATTTTAAAATTTTGAATTTTTTTTTCTGGTGCATAATATGACCCCCGCAGACGCGTAGTTAAGGAGTTATAGCCATTTTAAGATTTTGAATTTTCTTTTTTCTGGTGCATAATATGACCCCCGCAGACGCCTAGTTTAGGAGTTATAGCCATTTTAAGATTTTGAATTTTCTTTTTTCTGATGCATAAATATGACCCCCGCAGTCGCCTAGTTTAGGAGTTATAGCCATTTTAAGATTTTGAATTTTTTTTTCTGGTGCATAACATGACCCCCGCAGACGCCTAGTTTAGGAGTTATAGCCATTTTAAGATTTTGAATTTTCTTTTTTCTGGTGCATGATATGACCCCCGCAGACGCCTAGTTTAGGAGTTATAGCCATTTTAAGATTTTGAATTTTTTTTCTGGTGCATAATATGACCCCCGCAGACGCCTAGTTAAGGAGTTATAGCCATTTTAAGATTTTGAATTTTCTTTTTTCTGGTGCATAATATGACCCCCGCAGACGCCTAGTTTAGGAGTTATAGCCATTTTAAGATTTTGGATTTTGTTTTTTCTGGTGCATAATATGACCCCCGCAGACGCCTAGTTTAGGAGTTATAGCCATTTTAAGATTTTGAATTTTTTTTCTGGTGCATAATATGACCCCCGCAGACGCCTAGTTAAGGAGTTATAGCCATTTTAAGATTTTGAATTTTCTTTTTTCTGGTGCATAATATGACCCCCGCAGACGCCTAGTTTAGGAGTTATAGCCATTTTAAGATTTTGGATTTTCTTTTTTCTGGTGCATAATATGACCCCCGCAGACGCCTAGTTTAGGAGTTATAGCCATTTTAAGATTTTGAATTTTCTTTTTTCTGGTGCATGATATGACCCCCGCAGACGCCTAGTTTAGGAGTTATAGCCATTTTAAGATTTTGAATTTTTTTTCTGGTGCATAATATGACCCCCGCAGACGCCTAGTTAAGGAGTTATAGCCATTTTAAGATTTTGAATTTTCTTTTTTCTGGTGCATAATATGACCCCCGCAGACGCCTAGTTTAGGAGTTATAGCCATTTTAAGATTTTGGATTTTCTTTTTTCTGGTGCATAATATGACCCCCGCAGACGCCTAGTTTAGGAGTTATAGCCATTTTAAGATTTTGAATTTTCTTTTTTCTGGTGCATAATATGACCCCCGCAGACGCCTAGTTTAGGAGTTATAGCCATTTTAAGATTTTGAATTTTCTTTTTTCTGGTGCATAATATGACCCCCGCAGACGCCTAGTTTAGGAGTTATAGCCATTTTAAGATTTTGAATTTTTTTTCTGGTGCATAATATGACCCCCGCAGACGCCTAGTTTAGGAGTTATAGCCATTTTAAGATTTAGAATTTTCTTTTTTCTGGTGCATAATATGACCCCCGCAGACGCTTAGTTTAGGAGTTATAGCCATTTTAAGATTTTGAATTTTCTTTTTTCTGGTGCATAATATGACCCCCGCAGACGCCTAGTTTAGGAGTTATAGCCATTTTAAGATTTTGAATTTTCTTTTTTCTGGTGCATAATATGACCCCCGCAGACGCCTAGTTTAGGAGTTATAGCCATTTTAAGATTTTGAATTTTTTTTCTGGTGCATAATATGACCCCCGCAGACGCCTAGTTTAGGAGTTATAGCCATTTTAAGATTTTGAATTTTCTTTTTTCTGGTGAATAATATGACCCCCGCAGACGCCTAGTTTAGGAGTTATAGCCATTTTAAGATTTTGAATTTTCTTTTTTCTGGTGCATAATATGACCCCCGCAGACGCCTAGTTTAGGAGATATAGCCATTTTAAGATTTTGAATTTTTTTTTTGGTGCATAATATGACCCCCGCAGACGCCTAGTTTAGGAGTTATAGCCATTTTAAGATTTTGAATTTTCTTTTTTCTGGTGCATAATATGACCCCCGCAGACCCCTAGTTTAGGAGTAATAGCCATTTTAAGATTTTGAATTTTTTTTCTGGTGCATAATATGACCCCCGCAGACGCCTAGTTTAGGAGTTATAGCCATTTTAAGATTTTGAATTTTCTTTTTTCTGGTGCATAATCTGACCCCCGCAGACGCCTAGTTTAGGAGTTATAGCCATTTTAAGATTTTGAATTTTTTTTTTTGGTGCATAATATGACCCCCGCAGACGCCTAGTTTAGGAGTTATAGCCATTTTAAGATTTTGAATTTTCTTTTTTCTGGTGCATAATATGACCCCCGCAGACGCCTAGTTTAGGAGTTATAGCCATTTTAAGATTTTGAATTTTCATTTTTCTGGTGCATAATATGACCCCCGCAGACGCCTAGTTTAGGAGTTATAGCCATTTTAAGATTTTGAATTTTCTTTTTTCTGGTGCATAATATGACCCCCGCAGACGCCTAGTTTAGGAGTTATAGCCATTTTAAGATTTTGAATTTTTTTTTCTGGTGCATAATATGACCCCCGCAGACGCCTAGTTAAGGAGTTATAGCCATTTTAAGATTTTGAATTTTCTTTTTTCTGGTGCATAATATGACCCCCGCAGACGCCTAGTTTAGGAGTTATAGCCATTTTAAGATTTTGAATTTTCTTTTTTCTGATGCATAAATATGACCCCCGCAGACGCCTAGTTTAGGAGTTAGAGCCATTTTAAGATTTTGAATTTTTTTTTCTGGTGCATAATATGACCCCCGCAGACGCCTAGTTTAGGAGTTATAGCCATTTTAAGATTTTGGATTTTCTTTTTTCTGGTGCATAATATGACCCCCGCAGACGCCTAGTTTAGGAGTTATAGCCATTTTAAGATTTTGAATTTTCTTTTTTGGTGCATAATATGACCCCCGCAGACGCCTAGTTTAGGAGTTATAGCCATTTTAAGATTTTGAATTTTCTTTTTTCTGGTGCATAATATGACCCCCGCAGACGCCTAGTTTAGGAGTTATAGCCATTTTAAGATTTTGAATTTTTTTTTTTTGGTGCATAATATGACCCCCGCAGACGCCTAGTTTAGGAGTTATAGCCATTTTAAGATTTTGAATTTTTTTTTCTGGTGCATAATATGACCCCCGCAGACGCCTAGTTAAGGAGTTATAGCCATTTTAAGATTTTGAATTTTCTTTTTTCTGGTGCATAATATGACCCCCGCAGACGCCTAGTTTAGGAGTTATAGCCATTTTAAGATTTTGAATTTTCTTTTTTGGTGCATAATATGACCCCCGCAGACGCCTAGTTTAGGAGTTATAGCCATTTTAAGATTTTGAATTTTCTTTTTTCTGGTGCATAATATGACCCCCGCAGACGCCTAGTTTAGGAGTTATAGCCATTTTAAGATTTTGAATTTTCTTTTTTCTGGTGCATAATATGACCCCCGCAGACGCCTAGTTTAGGAGATATAGCCATTTTAAGATTTTGAATTTTTTTTTTTGGAGCATAATATGACCCCCGCAGACGTCTAGTTTAGGAGTTATAGCCATTTTAAGATTTTGAATTTTCTTTTTTCTGGTGCATAATATGACCCCCGCAGACGCCAAGTTTAGGAGTTATAGCCATTTTAAGATTTTGAATTTTCTTTTTTCTGGTGCATAATATGACCCCCGCAGACTCCTAGTTTAGGAGTTATAGCCATTTTAAGATTTTGAATTTTCTTTTTTCTGCTGCATAATATGACCCCCGCAGACGCCTAGTTTAGGAGATATAGCCATTTTAAGATTTTGAATTTTTTTTTTTGGAGCATAATATGACCCCCGCAGACGCCTAGTTTAGGAGTTATAGCCATTTTAAGATTTTGAATTTTCTTTTTTCTGGTGCATAATATGACCCCCGCAGACGCCTAGTTTAGGAGTTATAGCCATTTTAAGATTTTGAATTTTCTTTTTTCTGGTGCATAATATGACCCCCGCAGACGCCTAGTTTAGGAGTTATAGCCATTTTAAGATTTTGAATTTTCTTTTTTCTGGTGCATAATATGACCCCCGCAGACGCCTAGTTTAGGAGATATAGCCATTTTAAGATTTTGAATTTTTTTTTTTGGTGCATAATATGACCCCCGCAGACGCCTAGTTTAGGAGTTATAGCCATTTTAAGATTTTGAATTTTCTTTTTTCTGGTGCATAATATGACCCCCGCAGACGCCTAGTTTAGGAGTTATAGCCATTTTAAGATTTTGAATTTTTTTTTTTTGGTGCATAATATGACCCCCGCAGACGCCTAGCTTAGGAGTTATAGCCATTTTAAGATTTTGAATTTTATTTTTTCTGGTGCATAATATGACCCCCGCAGACGCCTAGTTTAGGAGTTATAGCCATTTTAAGATTTTGAATTTTCTTTTTTCTGGTGCATAATATGACCCCCGCAGACGCCTAGTTTAGGAGTTATAGCCATTTTAAAATTTTGAATTTTTTTTTCTGGTGCATAATATGACCCCCGCAGACGCCTAGTTTAGGAGTTATAGCCATTTTAAGATTTTGAATTTTCTTTTTTCTGGTGCATAATATGACCCCCGCAGACGCCTAGTTTAGGAGTTATAGCCATTTTAAGATTTTGAATTTTTTTTTTTTGGTGCATAATATGACCCCCGCAGACGCCTAGCTTAGGAGTTATAGCCATTTTAAGATTTTGAATTTTATTTTTTCTGGTGCATAATATGACCCCCGCAGACGCCTAGTTTAGGAGTTATAGCCATTTTAAGATTTTGAATTTTCTTTTTTCTGGTGCATAATATGACCCCCGCAGACGCCTAGTTTAGGAGTTATAGCCATTTTAAAATTTTGAATTTTTTTTTCTGGTGCATAATATGACCCCCGCAGACGCGTAGTTAAGGAGTTATAGCCATTTTAAGATTTTGAATTTTCTTTTTTCTGGTGCATAATATGACCCCCGCAGACGCCTAGTTTAGGAGTTATAGCCATTTTAAGATTTTGAATTTTCTTTTTTCTGATGCATAAATATGACCCCCGCAGTCGCCTAGTTTAGGAGTTATAGCCATTTTAAGATTTTGAATTTTTTTTTCTGGTGCATAACATGACCCCCGCAGACGCCTAGTTTAGGAGTTATAGCCATTTTAAGATTTTGAATTTTCTTTTTTCTGGTGCATGATATGACCCCCGCAGACGCCTAGTTTAGGAGTTATAGCCATTTTAAGATTTTGAATTTTTTTTCTGGTGCATAATATGACCCCCGCAGACGCCTAGTTAAGGAGTTATAGCCATTTTAAGATTTTGAATTTTCTTTTTTCTGGTGCATAATATGACCCCCGCAGACGCCTAGTTTAGGAGTTATAGCCATTTTAAGATTTTGGATTTTCTTTTTTCTGGTGCATAATATGACCCCCGCAGACGCCTAGTTTAGGAGTTATAGCCATTTTAAGATTTTGAATTTTTTTTCTGGTGCATAATATGACCCCCGCAGACGCCTAGTTAAGGAGTTATAGCCATTTTAAGATTTTGAATTTTCTTTTTTCTGGTGCATAATATGACCCCCGCAGACGCCTAGTTTAGGAGTTATAGCCATTTTAAGATTTTGGATTTTCTTTTTTCTGGTGCATAATATGACCCCCGCAGACGCCTAGTTTAGGAGTTATAGCCATTTTAAGATTTTGAATTTTCTTTTTTCTGGTGCATGATATGACCCCCGCAGACGCCTAGTTTAGGAGTTATAGCCATTTTAAGATTTTGAATTTTTTTTCTGGTGCATAATATGACCCCCGCAGACGCCTAGTTAAGGAGTTATAGCCATTTTAAGATTTTGAATTTTCTTTTTTCTGGTGCATAATATGACCCCCGCAGACGCATAGTTTAGGAGTTATAGCCATTTTAAGATTTTGGATTTTCTTTTTTCTGGTGCATAATATGACCCCCGCAGACGCCTAGTTTAGGAGTTATAGCCATTTTAAGATTTTGAATTTTCTTTTTTCTGGTGCATAATATGACCCCCGCAGACGCCTAGTTTAGGAGTTATAGCCATTTTAAGATTTTGAATTTGCTTTTTTCTGGTGCATAATATGACCCCCGCAGACGCCTAGTTTAGGAGTTATAGCCATTTTAAGATTTTGAATTTTTTTTCTGGTGCATAATATGACCCCCGCAGACGCCTAGTTCAATAGTTATAGCCATTTTAAGATTTTGAATTTTCTTTTTTCTGGTGCATAATATGATCCCCGCAGACGCCTAGTTTAGGAGTTATAGCCATTTTAAGATTTTGGATTTTCTTTTTTCTGGTGCATAATATGACCCCCGCAGACGCCTAGTTTAGGAGTTATAGCCATTTTAAGATTTTGAATTTTCTTTTTTCTGGTGCATAAAATGACCCCCGCAGACGCCTAGTTTAGGAGATATAGCCATTTTAAGATTTTGAATTTTTTTTTTTGGTGCATAATATGACCCCCGCAGACGCCTAGTTTAGGAGCTATAGCCATTTTAAGATTTTGAATTTTCTTTTTTCTGGTGCATAATATGACCCCCGCAGACGCCTAGTTTAGGAGTTATAGCCATTTTAAGATTTTGAATTTTTTTTTTGGTGCATAATATGACCCCCGCAGACGCTTAGTTTAGGAGTTATAGCCATTTTAAGATTTTGAATTTTCTTTTTTCTGGTGCATAATATGACCCCCGCAGACGCCTAGTTTAGGAGTTATAGCCATTTTAAGATTTTGAATTCTTTTTCTGGTGCATAATATGACCCCCGCAGATGCCTAGTTTAGGAGTTATAGCCATTTTAAGATTTTGAATTTTCTTTTTTCTGGTGCATAATATGACCCCCGCAGACGCCTAGTTTAGGAGTTATAGCCATTTTAAGATTTTGAATTTTGTTTTTTCTGTTGCATAATATGACCCCCGCAGACGCCTAGTTTAGGAGATATAGCCATTTTAAGATTTTGAATTTTTTTTTTTGGTGCATAATATGACCCCCGCAGACGCCTAGTTTAGGAGTTATAGCCATTTTAAGATTTTGAATTTTCTTTTTTCTGGTGCATAATATGACCCCCGCAGACGCCTAGTTTAGGAGTTATAGCCATTTTAAGATTTTGAATTTTCTTTTTTCTGGTGCATAATATGACCCCCGCAGACGCCTAGTTTAGGAGTAATAGCCATTTTAAGACTTTGAATTTTTTTTCTGGTGCATAATATGACCCCCGCAGACGCCTAGTTTAGGAGTTATAGCCATTTTAAGATTTTGAATTTTTTTTCTGGTGCATAATATGACCCCCGCAGACGCCTAGTTAAGGAGTTATAGCCATTTTAAGATTTTGAATTTTCTTTTTTCTGGTGCATAATATGACCCCCGCAGACGCCTAGTTTAGGAGTTATAGCCATTTTAAGATTTTGGATTTTCTTTTTTCTGGTGCATAATATGACCCCCGCAGACGCCTAGTTTAGGAGTTATAGCCATTTTAAGATTTTGAATTTTCTTTTTTCTGGTGCATAATATGACCCCCGCAGACGCCTAGTTTAGGAGTTATAGCCATTTTAAGATTTTGAATTTTCTTTTTTCTGGTGCATAATATGACCCCCGCAGACGCCTAGTTTAGGAGTTATAGCCATTTTAAGATTTTGAATTTTTTTTCTGGTGCATAATATGACCCCCGCAGACGCCTAGTTCAGGAGTTATAGCCATTTTAAGATTTTGAATTTTCTTTTTTCTGGTGCATAATAGGACCCCCGCAGACGCCTAGTTTAGGAGTTATAGCCATTTTAAGATTTTGGATTTTCTTTTTTCTGGTGCATAATATGACCCCCGCAGACGCCTAGTTTAGGAGTTATAGCCATTTTAAGATTTTGAATTTTCTTTTTTCTGGTGCATAAAATGACCCCCGCAGACGCCTAGTTTAGGAGATATAGCCATTTTAAGATTTTGAATTTTTTTTTTTGGTGCATAATATGACCCCCGCAGACGCCTAGTTTAGGAGTTATAGCCATTTTAAGATTTTGAATTTTCTTTTTTCTGGTGCATAATATGACCCCCGCAGACGCCTAGTTTAGGAGTTATAGCCATTTTAAGATTTTGAATTTTCTTTTTTCTGGTGCATAATATGACCCCCGCAGACGCCTAGTTTAGGAGTAATAGCCATTTTAAGACTTTGAATTTTTTTTCTGGTGCATAATATGACCCCCGCAGACGCCTAGTTTAGGAGTTATAGCCATTTTAAGATTTTGAATTTTTTTTCTGGTGCATAATATGACCCCCGCAGACGCCTAGTTAAGGAGTTATAGCCATTTTAAGATTTTGAATTTTCTTTTTTCTGGTGCATAATATGACCCCCGCAGACGCCTAGTTTAGGAGTTATAGCCATTTTAAGATTTTGGATTTTCTTTTTTCTGGTGCATAATATGACCCCCGCAGACGCCTAGTTTAGGAGTTATAGCCATTTTAAGATTTTGAATTTTCTTTTTTCTGGTGCATAATATGACCCCCGCAGACGCCTAGTTTAGGAGTTATAGCCATTTTAAGATTTTGAATTTTCTTTTTTCTGGTGCATAATATGACCCCCGCAGACGCCTAGTTTAGGAGTTATAGCCATTTTAAGATTTTGAATTTTTTTTCTGGTGCATAATATGACCCCCGCAGACGCCTAGTTCAGGAGTTATAGCCATTTTAAGATTTTGAATTTTCTTTTTTCTGGTGCATAATAGGACCCCCGCAGACGCCTAGTTTAGGAGTTATAGCCATTTTAAGATTTTGGATTTTCTTTTTTCTGGTGCATAATATGACCCCCGCAGACGCCTAGTTTAGGAGTTATAGCCATTTTAAGATTTTGAATTTTCTTTTTTCTGGTGCATAAAATGACCCCCGCAGACGCCTAGTTTAGGAGATATAGCCATTTTAAGATTTTGAATTTTTTTTTTTGGTGCATAATATGACCCCCGCAGACGCCTAGTTTAGGAGTTATAGCCATTTTAAGATTTTGAATTTTCTTTTTTCTGGTGCATAATATGACCCCCGCAGACGCCTAGTTTAGGAGTTATAGCCATTTTAAGATTTTGAATTTTCTTTTTTCTGGTGCATAATATGACCCCCGCAGACGCCTAGTTTAGGAGTTATAGCCATTTTAAGATTTTGAATTTTCTTTTTTCTGGTGCATAATATGACCCCCGCAGACGCCTAGTTTAGGAGTTATAGCCATTTTAAGATTTTGAATTTTCTTTTTTTTGGTGCATAATATGACCCCCGCAGACGCCTAGTTTGGGAGTTATAGCCATTTTAAGATTTTGAATTTTCTTTTTTCTGGTGCATAATATGACCCCCGCAGACGCCTAGTTTAGGAGTTATAGCCATTTTAAGATTTTGAATTTTCTTTTTTCTGGTGCATAATATGAACCCCGCAGACGCCTAGTTTAGGAGTTATAGCCATTTTAAGATTTTGAATTTTCTTTTTTCTGGTGCATAATATGACCCCCGCAGACGCCTAGTTTAGGAGTTATAGCCATTTTAAGATTTTGAATTTTCTTTTTTCTGGTGCATAATATGACCCCCGCAGACGCCTAGTTTAGGAGATATAGCCATTTTAAGATTTTGAATTTTTTTTTTTGGTGCATAATATGACCCCCGCAGACGCCTAGTTTAGGAGTTAAAGCCATTTTAAGATTTTGAATTTTCTTTTTTCTGGTGCATAATATGACCCCCGCAGACGCCTAGTTTAGGAGTTATAGCCATTTTAAGATTTTGAATTTTCTTTTTTGGTGCATAATATGACCCCCGCAGACGCCTAGTTTAGGAGTTATAGCCATTTTAAGATTTTGAATTTTCTTTTTTCTGGTGCATAATATGACCCCCGCAGACGCCTAGTTTAGGAGTTATAGCCATTTTAAGATTTTGAATTTTCTTTTTTCTGGTGCATAATATGACCCCCGCAGACGCTTAGTTTAGGAGTTATAGCCATTTTAAGATTTTGAATTTTCTTTTTTCTGGTGCATAATATGACCCCCGCAGACGCCTAGTTTAGGAGTTATAGCCATTTTAAGATTTTGAATTTTCTTTTTCTGGTGCATAATATGACCCCCGCAGACGCCTAGTTTAGGAGTTATAGCCATTTTAAGATTTTGAATTTTTTTTCTGGTGCATAATATGACCCCCGCAGACGCCTAGTTTAGGAGTTATAGCCATTTTAAGATTTTGAATTTTTTTTCTGGTGCATAATATGACCCCCGCAGACGCCTAGTTTAGGAGTTATAGCCATTTTAAGATTTTGAATTTTCTTTTTTCTGGTGAATAATATGACCCCCGCAGACGCCTAGTTTAGGAGTTATAGCCATTTGAAGATTTTGAATTTTCTTTTTTCTGGTGCATAATATGACCCCCGCAGACGCCTAGTTTAGGAGATATAGCCATTTTAAGATTTTGAATTTTTTTTTTGGTGCATAATATGACCCCCGCAGACCCCTAGTTTAGGAGTTATAGCCATTTTAAGATTTTGAATTTTCTTTTTTCTGGTGCATAATGACCCCCGCAGACCCCTAGTTTAGGAGTAATAGCCATTTTAAGATTTTGAATTTTTTTTCTGGTGCATAATATGACCCCCGCAGACGCCTAGTTTAGGAGTTATAGCCATTTTAAGATTTTGAATTTTCTTTTTTCTGGTGCATAATCTGACCCCCGCAGACGCCTAGTTTAGGAGTTATAGCCATTTTAAGATTTTGAATTTTTTTTTTTGGTGCATAATATGACCCCCGCAGACGCCTAGTTTAGGAGTTATAGCCATTTTAAGATTTTGAATTTTCTTTTTTCTGGTGCATAATATGACCCCCGCAGACGCCTAGTTTAGGAGTTATAGCCATTTTAAGATTTTGAATTTTCATTTTTCTGGTGCATAATATGACCCCCGCAGACGCCTAGTTTAGGAGTTATAGCCATTTTAAGATTTTGAATTTTTTTTTCTGGTGCATAATATGACCCCCGCAGACGCCTAGTTAAGGAGTTATAGCCATTTTAAGATTTTGAATTTTCTTTTTTCTGGTGCATAATATGACCCCCGCAGACGCCTAGTTTAGGAGTTATAGCCATTTTAAGATTTTGAATTTTCTTTTTTCTGGTGCATAAAATGACCCCCGCAGACGCCTAGTTTAGGAGATATAGCCATTTTAAGATTTTGAATTTTTTTTTTTGGTGCATAATATGACCCCCGCAGACGCCTAGTTTAGGAGTTATAGCCATTTTAAGATTTTGAATTTTCTTTTTTCTGGTGCATAATATGACCCCCGCAGACGCCTAGTTTAGGAGTTATAGCCATTTTAAGATTTTGAATTTTTTTTCTGGTGCATAATATGACCCCCGCAGACGCCTAGTTTAGGAGTTATAGCCATTTTAAGATTTTGAATTTTCTTTTTTCTGGTGCATAATATGACCCCCGCAGACGCCTAGTTTAGGAGTTATAGCCATTTTAAGATTTTGAATTTTCTTTTTTTTGGTGCATAATATGACCCCCGCAGACGCCTAGTTTGGGAGTTATAGCCATTTTAAGATTTTGAATTTTCTTTTTTTTGGTGCATAATATGACCCCCGCAGACGCCTAGTTTGGGAGTTATAGCCATTTTAAGATTTTGAATTTTCTTTTTTCTGGTGCATAATATGACCCCCGCAGACGCCTAGTTTAGGAGTTATAGCCATTTTAAGATTTTGAATTTTCTTTTTTCTGGTGCATAATATGACCCCCGCAGACGCCTAGTTTAGGAGATATAGCCATTTTAAGATTTTGAATTTTCTTTTTTCTGGTGCATAATATGACCCCCGCAGACGCCTAGTTTAGGAGTTATAGCCATTTTAAGATTTTGAATTTTCTTTTTTCTGGTGCATAATATGACCCCCGCAGACGCCTAGTTTAGGAGATATAGCCATTTTAAGATTTTGAATTTTTTTTTTTGGTGCATAATATGACCCCCGCAGACGCCTAGTTTAGGAGTTAAAGCCATTTTAAGATTTTGAATTTTCTTTTTTCTGGTGCATAATATGACCCCCGCAGACGCCTAGTTTAGGAGTTATAGCCATTTTAAGATTTTGAATTTTTTTTTCTGGTGCATAATATGACCCCCGCAGACGCCTAGTTAAGGAGTTATAGCCATTTTAAGATTTTGAATTTTCTTTTTTCTGGTGCATAATATGACCCCCGCAGACGCCTAGTTTAGGAGTTATAGCCATTTTAAGATTTTGAATTTTCTTTTTTGGTGCATAATATGACCCCCGCAGACGCCTAGTTTAGGAGTTATAGCCATTTTAAGATTTTGAATTTTCTTTTTTCTGGTGCATAATATGACCCCCGCAGACGCCTAGTTTAGGAGTTATAGCCATTTTAAGATTTTGAATTTTCTTTTTTCTGGTGCATAATATGACCCCCGCAGACGCTTAGTTTAGGAGTTATAGCCATTTTAAGATTTTGAATTTTCTTTTTTCTGGTGCATAATATGACCCCCGCAGACGCCTAGTTTAGGAGTTATAGCCATTTTAAGATTTTGAATTTTCTTTTTTCTGGTGCATAATATGACCCCGCAGACGCCTAGTTTAGGAGTTATAGCCATTTTAAGATTTTGAATTTTTTTTCTGGTGCATAATATGACCCCCGCAGACGCCTAGTTTAGGAGTTATAGCCATTTTAAGATTTTGAATTTTTTTCTGGTGCATAATATGAACCCCGCAGACGCCTAGTTTAGGAGTTATAGCCATTTTAAGATTTTGAATTTTCTTTTTTCTGGTGAATAATATGACCCCCGCAGACGCCTAGTTTAGGAGTTATAGCCATTTGAAGATTTTGAATTTTCTTTTTTCTGGTGCATAATATGACCCCCGCAGACGCCTAGTTTAGGAGATATAGCCATTTTAAGATTTTGAATTTTTTTTTTGGTGCATAATATGACCCCCGCAGACCCCTAGTTTAGGAGTTATAGCCATTTTAAGATTTTGAATTTTCTTTTTTCTGGTGCATAATATGACCCCCGCAGACCCCTAGTTTAGGAGTAATAGCCATTTTAAGATTTTGAATTTTTTTTCTGGTGCATAATATGACCCCCGCAGACGCCTAGTTTAGGAGTTATAGCCATTTTAAGATTTTGAATTTTCTTTTTTCTGGTGCATAATCTGACCCCCGCAGACGCCTAGTTTAGGAGTTATAGCCATTTTAAGATTTTGAATTTTTTTTTTTGGTGCATAATATGACCCCCGCAGACGCCTAGTTTAGGAGTTATAGCCATTTTAAGATTTTGAATTTTCTTTTTTCTGGTGCATAATATGACCCCCGCAGACGCCTAGTTTAGGAGTTATAGCCATTTTAAGATTTTGAATTTTCATTTTTCTGGTGCATAATATGACCCCCGCAGACGCCTAGTTGGAGTTATAGCCATTTTAAGATTTTGAATTTTTTTTTCTGGTGCATAATATGACCCCCGCAGACGCCTAGTTAAGGAGTTATAGCCATTTTAAGATTTTGAATTTTCTTTTTTCTGGTGCATAATATGACCCCCGCAGACGCCTAGTTTAGGAGTTATAGCCATTTTAAGATTTTGAATTTTCTTTTTTTTGGTGCATAATATGACCCCCGCAGACGCCTAGTTTGGGAGTTATAGCCATTTTAAGATTTTGAATTTTCTTTTTTCTGGTGCATAATATGACCCCCGCAGACGCCTAGTTTAGGAGTTATAGCCATTTTAAGATTTTGAATTTTCTTTTTTCTGGTGCATAATATGACCCCCGCAGACGCCTAGTTTAGGAGATATAGCCATTTTAAGATTTTGAATTTTTTTTTTTGGTGCATAATATGACCCCCGCAGACGCCTAGTTTAGGAGTTATAGCCATTTTAAGATTTTGAATTTTCTTTTTTCTGGTGCATAATATGAACCCCGCAGACGCCTAGTTTAGGAGTTATAGCCATTTTAAGATTTTGAATTTTCTTTTTTCTGGTGCATAATATGACCCCCGCAGACGCCTAGTTTAGGAGTTATAGCCATTTTAAGATTTTGAATTTTCTTTTTTCTGGTGCATAATATGACCCCCGCAGACGCCTAGTTTAGGAGATATAGCCATTTTAAGATTTTGAATTTTTTTTTTTGGTGCATAATATGACCCCCGCAGACGCCTAGTTTAGGAGTTAAAGCCATTTTAAGATTTTGAATTTTCTTTTTTCTGGTGCATAATATGACCCCCGCAGACGCCTAGTTTAGGAGTTATAGCCATTTTAAGATTTTGAATTTTTTTTTCTGGTGCATAATATGACCCCCGCAGACGCCTAGTTAAGGAGTTATAGCCATTTTAAGATTTTGAATTTTCTTTTTTCTGGTGCATAATATGACCCCCGCAGACGCCTAGTTTAGGAGTTATAGCCATTTTAAGATTTTGAATTTTCTTTTTCTGGTGCATAATATGACCCCCGCAGACGCCTAGTTTAGGAGTTATAGCCATTTTAAGATTTTGAATTTTCTTTTTTCTGGTGCATAATATGACCCCCGCAGACGCCTAGTTTAGGAGTTATAGCCATTTTAAGATTTTGAATTTTCTTTTTTCTGGTGCATAATATGACCCCCGCAGACGCTTAGTTTAGGAGTTATAGCCATTTTAAGATTTTGAATTTTCTTTTTTCTGGTGCATAATATGACCCCCGCAGACGCCTAGTTTAGGAGTTATAGCCATTTTAAGATTTTGAATTTTCTTTTTTCTGGTGCATAATATGACCCCCGCAGACGCCTAGTTTAGGAGTTATAGCCATTTTAAGATTTTGAATTTTTTTTCTGGTGCATAATATGACCCCCGCAGACGCCTAGTTTAGGAGTTATAGCCATTTTAAGATTTTGAATTTTCTTTTTTCTGGTGAATAATATGACCCCCGCAGACGCCTAGTTTAGGAGTTATAGCCATTTTAAGATTTTGAATTTTCTTTTTTCTGGTGCATAATATGACCCCCGCAGACGCCTAGTTTAGGAGATATAGCCATTTTAAGATTTTGAATTTTTTTTTTGGTGCATAATATGACCCCCGCAGACCCCTAGTTTAGGAGTTATAGCCATTTTAAGATTTTGAATTTTCTTTTTTCTGGTGCATAATATGACCCCCGCAGACCCCTAGTTTAGGAGTAATAGCCATTTTAAGATTTTGAATTTTTTTTCTGGTGCATAATATGACCCCCGCAGACGCCTAGTTTAGGAGTTATAGCCATTTTAAGATTTTGAATTTTCTTTTTTCTGGTGCATAATCTGACCCCCGCAGACGCCTAGTTTAGGAGTTATAGCCATTTTAAGATTTTGAATTTTTTTTTTTGGTGCATAATATGACCCCCGCAGACGCCTAGTTTAGGAGTTATAGCCATTTTAAGATTTTGAATTTTCTTTTTTCTGGTGCATAATATGACCCCCGCAGACGCCTAGTTTAGGAGTTATAGCCATTTTAAGATTTTGAATTTTCATTTTTCTGGTGCATAATATGACCCCCGCAGACGCCTAGTTTAGGAGTTATAGCCATTTTAAGATTTTGAATTTTTTTTTCTGGTGCATAATATGACCCCCGCAGACGCCTAGTTAAGGAGTTATAGCCATTTTAAGATTTTGAATTTTCTTTTTTCTGGTGCATAATATGACCCCCGCAGACGCCTAGTTTAGGAGTTATAGCCATTTTAAGATTTTGAATTTTCTTTTTTCTGATGCATAAATATGACCCCCGCAGACGCCTAGTTTAGGAGTTAGAGCCATTTTAAGATTTTGAATTTTTTTTCTGGTGCATAATATGACCCCCGCAGACGCCTAGTTTAGGAGTTATAGCCATTTTAAGATTTTGGATTTTCTTTTTTCTGGTGCATAATATGACCCCCGCAGACGCCTAGTTTAGGAGTTATAGCCATTTTAAGATTTTGAATTTTCTTTTTTGGTGCATAATATGACCCCCGCAGACGCCTAGTTTAGGAGTTATAGCCATTTTAAGATTTTGAATTTTCTTTTTCTGGTGCATAATATGACCCCCGCAGACGCCTAGTTTAGGAGTTATAGCCATTTTAAGATTTTGAATTTTTTTTTGTTGGTGCATAATATGACCCCCGCAGACGCCTAGTTTAGGAGTTATAGCCATTTTAAGATTTTGAATTTTTTTTTCTGGTGCATAATATGACCCCCGCAGACGCCTAGTTAAGGAGTTATAGCCATTTTAAGATTTTGAATTTTCTTTTTTCTGGTGCATAATATGACCCCCGCAGACGCCTAGTTTAGGAGTTATAGCCATTTTAAGATTTTGAATTTTCTTTTTTGGTGCATAATATGACCCCCGCAGACGCCTAGTTTAGGAGTTATAGCCATTTTAAGATTTTGAATTTTCTTTTTTCTGGTGCATAATATGACCCCCGCAGACGCCTAGTTTAGGAGTTATAGCCATTTTAAGATTTTGAATTTTCTTTTTTCTGGTGCATAATATGACCCCCGCAGACGCCTAGTTTAGGAGTTATAGCCATTTTAAGATTTTGAATTTTCTTTTTCTGGTGCATAATATGACCCCCGCAGACGCCTAGTTTAGGAGATATAGCCATTTTAAGATTTTGAATTTTTTTTTTTGGTGCATAATATGACCCCCGCAGACGCCTAGTTTAGGAGTTATAGCCATTTTAAGATTTTGAATTTTCTTTTTCTGGTGCATAATATGACCCCCGCAGACGCCTAGTTTAGGAGTTATAGCCATTTTAAGATTTTGAATTTTTTTTTTTTGGTGCATAATATGACCCCGCAGACGCCTAGCTTAGGAGTTATAGCCATTTTAAGATTTTGAATTTTCTTTTTTCTGGTGCATAATATGACCCACGCAGACGCCTAGTTTAGGAGTTATAGCCATTTTAAGATTTTGAATTTTCTTTTTTCTGGTGCATAATATGACCCCCGCAGACGCCTAGTTTAGGAGTTATAGCCATTTTAAGATTTTGAATTTTCTTTTTTCTGGTGCATAATATGACCCCCGCAGACGCCCTAGTTTAGGAGTTATAGCCATTTTAAAATTTTGAATTTTTTTTCGGTGCATAATATGACCCCCGCAGACGCGTAGTTAAGGAGTTATAGCCATTTTAAGATTTTGAATTTTCTTTTTTCTGTGCATAATATGACCCCCGCAGACGCCTAGTTTAGGAGTTATAGCCATTTAAGATTTTGAATTTTCTTTTTTCTGATGCATAAATATGACCCCGCAGTCGCCTAGTTTAGGAGTTATAGCCATTTTAAGATTTTGAATTTTTTTTTTCTGGTGCATAATATGACCCCCGCAGACGCCTAGTTTAGGAGTTATAGCCATTTTAAGATTTTGAATTTCTTTTTTCTGGTGCATGATATGACCCCCGCAGACGCCTAGTTTAGGAGTTATAGCCATTTTAAGATTTTGATTTTTTTTTCTGGTGCATAATATGACCCCCGCAGACGCCTAGTTAAGAGTTATAGCCATTTTAAGATTTTGAATTTTCTTTTTTCTGGTGCATAATATGACCCCCGCAGACGCCTAGTTTAGGAGTTATAGCCATTTTAAGATTTTGGATTTTCTTTTTTCTGGGTGCATAATATGACCCCCGCAGACGCCTAGTTTAGGAGTTATAGCCATTTTAAGATTTTGAATTTTCTTTTTTCTGGTGCATAATATGACCCCCGCAGACGCCTAGTTTAGGAGTTATAGCCATTTTAAGATTTTGAATTTTCTTTTTTCTGGTGCATAATATGACCCCCGCAGACGCCTAGTTTAGGAGTTATAGCCATTTTAAGATTTTGAATTTTTTTTCTGGTGCATAATATGACCCCCGCAGACGCCTAGTTCAATAGTTATAGCCATTTTAAGATTTTGAATTTTCTTTTTTCTGGTGCATAATATGACCCCCGCAGACGCCTAGTTTAGGAGTTATAGCCATTTTAAGATTTTGAATTTTCTTTTTTCTGGTGCATAATATGACCCCCGCAGACGCCTAGTTTAGGAGATATAGCCATTTTAAGATTTTGAATTTTTTTTTTTTGGAGCATAATATGACCCCCGCAGACGTCTAGTTTAGGAGTTATAGCCATTTTAAGATTTTGAATTTTCTTTTTTCTGGTGCATAATATGACCCCCGCAGACGCCTAGTTTAGGAGTTATAGCCATTTTAAGATTTTGAATTTTCTTTTTTCTGGTGCATAATATGACCCCCGCAGACTCCTAGTTTAGGAGTTATAGCCATTTTAAGATTTTGAATTTTCTTTTTTCTGCTGCATAATATGACCCCCGCAGACGCCTAGTTTAGGAGATATAGCCATTTTAAGATTTTGAATTTTTTTTTTTGGAGCATAATATGACCCCCGCAGACGCCTAGTTTAGGAGTTATAGCCATTTTAAGATTTTGAATTTTCTTTTTTCTGGTGCATAATATGACCCCCGCAGACGCCTAGTTTAGGAGTTATAGCCATTTTAAGATTTTGAATTTTCTTTTTTCTGGTGCATAATATGACCCCCGCAGACGCCTAGTTTAGGAGTTATAGCCATTTTAAGATTTTGAATTTTCTTTTTTCTGGTGCATAATATGACCCCCGCAGACGCCTAGTGTTATAGCCATTTTAAGATTTTGAATTTTTTTTTTTTGGTGCATATTATGACCCCCGCAGACGCCTAGCTTAGGAGTTATAGCCATTTTAAGATTTTGAATTTTCTTTTCTCTGGTGCATAATATGACCCACGCAGACGCCTAGTTTAGGGAGGTTATAGCCATTTTAAGATTTTGAATTTTCTTTTTTCTGGTGCATAATATGACCCCCGCAGACGCCTAGTTTAGGAGTTATAGCCATTTTAAGATTTTGATTTTCTTTTTTCTGGTGCATAATATGACCCCCGCAGACGCCTAGTTTAGGAGTTATAGCCATTTTAAGATTTTGAATTTTTTTTTCTGGTGCATAATATGACCCCCGCAGACGCTAGTTAAGGAGTTATAGCCATTTTAAGATTTTGAATTTTCTTTTTTCTGGTGCATAATATGACCCCCGCAGACGCCTAGTTTAGGAGTTATAGCCATTTTAAGATTTTGAATTTTCTTTTTTCTGGTGCATAATATGACCCCCGCAGACGCCTAGTTTAGGAGTTATAGCCATTTTAAGATTTTGAATTTTCTTTTTTCTGGTGCATAATATGACCCCCGCAGACGCCTAGTTTAGGAGTTATAGCCATTTTAAGATTTTGAATTTTCTTTTTTCTGGTGCATAATATGACCCCCGCAGACGCCTAGTTTAGGAGTTATAGCCATTTTAAGATTTTGAATTTTTTTTCTGGTGCATAATATGACCCCCGCAGACGCCTAGTTAAGGAGTTATAGCCATTTTAAGATTTTGAATTTTCTTTTTTCTGGTGCATAATATGACCCCCGCAGACGCCTAGTTTAGGAGTTATAGCCATTTTAAGATTTTGGAATTTTCTTTTTTCTGGTGCATAATATGACCCCCGCAGACGCCTAGTTTAGGAGTTATAGCCATTTTAAGATTTTGAATTTTCTTTTTTCTGGTGCATAATATGACCCCCGCAGACGCCTAGTTAAGGAGTTATAGCCATTTTAAGATTTTGAATTTTCTTTTTTCTGGTGCATAATATGACCCCCCGCAGACGCCTAGTTTAGGAGTTATAGCCATTTTAAGATTTTGGATTTTCTTTTTTCTGGTGCATAATATGACCCCCGCAGACGCCTAGTTTAGGAGTTATAGCCATTTTAAGATTTTGAATTTTCTTTTTTCTGGTGCATGATATGACCCCCGCAGACGCCTAGTTTAGGAGTTATAGCCATTTTAAGATTTTGAATTTTTTTTCTGGTGCATAATATGACCCCCGTAGACGCCTAGTTAAGGAGTTATAGCCATTTTAAGATTTTGAATTTTCTTTTTTCTGGTGCATAATATGACCCCCGCAGACGCCTAGTTTAGGAGTTATAGCCATTTTAAGATTTTGATTTTCTTTTTCTGGTGCATAATATGACCCCCGCAGACGCCTAGTTTAGGAGTTATAGCCATTTTAAGATTTTGAATTTTCTTTTTTCTGGTGCATAATATGACCCCCGCAGACGCCTAGTTTAGGAGTTATAGCCATTTTAAGATTTTGAATTTTCTTTTTTCTGGTGCATAATATGACCCCCGCAGACGCCTAGTTTAGGAGTTATAGCCATTTTAAGATTTTGAATTTTTTTTCTGGTGCATAATATGACCCCCGCAGACGCCTAGTTTAGGAGTTATAGCCATTTTAAGATTTTGAATTTTCTTTTTTCTGGTGCATGATATGACCCCCGCAGACGCCTAGTTTAGGAGTTATAGCCATTTTAAGATTTTGAATTTTTTTTCTGGTGCATAATATGACCCCCGTAGACGCCTAGTTAAGGAGTTATAGCCATTTTAAGATTTTGAATTTTCTTTTTTCTGGTGCATAATATGACCCCCGCAGACGCCTAGTTTAGGAGTTATAGCCATTTTAAGATTTTGAATTTTCTTTTTTCTGGTGCATAATATGACCCCCGCAGACGCCTAGTTTAGGAGTTATAGCCATTTTAAGATTTTGAATTTTCTTTTTTCTGGTGCATAATATGACCCCCGCAGACGCCTAGTTTAGGAGTTATAGCCATTTTAAGATTTTGAATTTTCTTTTTTCTGGTGCATAATATGACCCCCGCAGACGCCTAGTTAAGGAGTTATAGCCATTTTAAGATTTTGAATTTTCTTTTTTCTGGTGCATAATATGACCCCCGCAGACGCCTAGTTTAGGAGTTATAGCCATTTTAAGATTTTGGATTTTCTTTTTTCTGGTGCATAATATGACCCCCGCAGACGCCTAGTTTAGGAGTTATAGCCATTTTAAGATTTTGAATTTTCTTTTTTCTGGTGCATAAAATGACCCCCGCAGACGCCTAGTTTAGGAGATATAGCCATTTTAAGATTTTGAATTTTTTTTTTTGGTGCATAATATGACCCCCGCAGACGCCTAGTTTAGGAGTTATAGCCATTTTAAGATTTTGAATTTTCTTTTTTCTGGTGCATAATATGACCCCCGCAGACGCCTAGTTTAGGAGTTATAGCCATTTTAAGATTTTGAATTTTTTTTCTGGTGCATAATATGACCCCCGCAGATGCCTAGTTTAGGAGTTATAGCCATTTTAAGATTTTGAATTTTCTTTTTTCTGGTGCATAATATGACCCCCGCAGACGCCTAGTTTAGGAGTTATAGCCATTTTAAGATTTTGAATTTTTTTTTTGGTGCATAATATGACCCCCGCAGACGCCTAGTTTAGGAGTTATAGCCATTTTAAGATTTTGAATTTTCTTTTTTCTGGTGCATAATATGACCCCCGCAGACGCCTAGTTTAGGAGTTATAGCCATTTTAAGATTTTGAATTTTTTTTCTGGTGCATAATATGACCCCCGCAGATGCCTAGTTTAGGAGTTATAGCCATTTTAAGATTTTGAATTTTCTTTTTTCTGGTGCATAATATGACCCCCGCAGACGCCTAGTTTAGGAGTTATAGCCATTTTAAGATTTTGAATTTTGTTTTTTCTGTTGCATAATATGACCCCCGCAGACGCCTAGTTTAGGAGATATAGCCATTTTAAGATTTTGAATTTTTTTTTTGGTGCATAATATGACCCCCGCAGACGCCTAGTTTAGGAGTTATAGCCATTTTAAGATTTTGAATTTTCTTTTTTCTGGTGCATAATATGACCCCCGCAGACGCCTAGTTTAGGAGTTATAGCCATTTTAAGATTTTGAATTTTCTTTTTTCTGGTGCATAATATGACCCCCGCAGACGCCTAGTTTAGGAGTAATAGCCATTTTAAGATTTTGAATTTTTTTTCTGGTGCATAATATGACCCCCGCAGACGCCTAGTTTAGGAGTTATAGCCATTTTAAGATTTTGAATTTTTTTTCTGGTGCATAATATGACCCCCGCAGACGCCTAGTTAAGGAGTTATAGCCATTTTAAGATTTTGAATTTTCTTTTTTCTGGTGCATAATATGACCCCCGCAGACGCCTAGTTTAGGAGTTATAGCCATTTTAAGATTTTGGATTTTCTTTTTTCTGGTGCATAATATGACCCCCGCAGACGCCTAGTTTAGGAGTTATAGCCTTTTTAAGATTTTGAATTTTTTTTCTGGTGCATAATATGACCCCCGCAGACGCCTAGTTTAGGAGTTATAGCCTTTTTAAGATTTTGAATTTTCTTTTTTCTGGTGCATAATATGACCCCCGCAGACGCCTAGTTTAGGAGTTATAGCCATTTTAAGATTTTGAATTTTTTTTTTGGTGCATAATATGACCCCCGCAGACGCCTAGTTTAGGAGTTATAGCCATTTTAAGATTTTGAATTTTCTTTTTTCTGGTGCATAATATGACCCCCGCAGACGCCTAGTTTAGGAGTTATAGCCATTTTAAGATTTTGAATTTTCTTTTTTCTGGTGCATAATATGACCCCCGCAGACGCCTAGTTTAGGAGTTATAGCCTTTTTAAGATTTTGAATTTTTTTTCTGGTGCATAATATGACCCCCGCAGACGCCTAGTTCAGGAGTTATAGCCATTTTAAGATTTTGAATTTTCTTTTTTCTGGTGCATAATATGACCCCCGCAGACGCCTAGTTTAGGAGTTATAGCCATTTTAAGATTTTGGATTTTCTTTTTTCTGGTGCATAATATGACCCCCGCAGACGCCTAGTTTAGGAGTTATAGCCATTTTAAGATTTTGAATTTTCTTTTTTCTGGTGCATAAAATGACCCCCGCAGACGCCTAGTTTAGGAGATATAGCCATTTTAAGATTTTGAATTTTTTTTTTTGGTGCATAATATGACCCCCGCAGACGCCTAGTTTAGGAGTTATAGCCATTTTAAGATTTTGAATTTTCTTTTTTCTGGTGCATAATATGACCCCCGCAGACGCCTAGTTTAGGAGTTATAGCCATTTTAAGATTTTGAATTTTTTTTTTGGTGCATAATATGACCCCCGCAGACGCCTAGTTTAGGAGTTATAGCCATTTTAAGATATTGAATTTTCTTTTTTCTGGTGCATAATATGACCCCCGCAGACGCCTAGTTTAGGAGTTATAGCCATTTTAAGATTTTGAATTTTTTTTCTGGTGCATAATATGACCCCCGCAGATGCCTAGTTTAGGAGTTATAGCCATTTTAAGATTTTGAATTTTCTTTTTTCTGGTGCATAATATGACCCCCGCAGACGCCTAGTTTAGGAGTTATAGCCATTTTAAGATTTTGAATTTTGTTTTTTCTGGTGCATAATATGACCCCCGCAGACGCCTAGTTTAGGAGATATAGCCATTTTAAGATTTTGAATTTTTTTTTTTGGTGCATAATATGACCCCCGCAGACGCCTAGTTTAGGAGTTATAGCCATTTTAAGATTTTGAATTTTCTTTTTTCTGGTGCATAATATGACCCCCGCAGACGCCTAGTTTAGGAGTTATAGCCATTTTAAGATTTTGAATTTTCTTTTTTCTGGTGCATAATATGACCCCCGCAGACGCCTAGTTTAGGAGTAATAGCCATTTTAAGATTTTGAATTTTTTTTCTGGTGCATAATATGACCCCCGCAGACGCCTAGTTTAGGAGTTATAGCCATTTTAAGATTTTGAATTTTCTTTTTTCTGGTGCATAATATGACCCCCGCAGACGCCTAGTTTAGGAGTTATAGCCATTTTAAGATTTTGAATTTTTTTTTTTTTGGTGCATAATATGACCCCCGCAGACGCCTAGTTTAGGAGTTATAGCCATTTTAAGATTTTGAATTTTCTTTTTTCTGGTGCATAATATGACCCCCGCAGACGCCTAGTTTAGGAGTTATAGCCATTTTAAGATTTTGAATTTTTTTTTCTGGTGCATAATATGACCCCCGCAGACGCCTAGTTTAGGAGTTATAGCCATTTTAAGATTTTGAATTTTCTTTTTTCTGATGCATAAATATGACCCCCGCAGACGCCTAGTTTAGGAGTTATAGCCATTTTAAGATTTTGAATTTTTTTTTCTGGTGCATAAAATGACCCCCGCAGACGCCTAGTTTAGGAGTTATAGCCATTTTAAGATTTTGAATTTTCTTTTTTCTGGTGCATAATATGACCCCCGCAGACGCCTAGTTTAGGAGTTATAGCCATTTTAAGATTTTGAATTTTCTTTTTTGGTGCATAATATGACCCCCGCAGACGCCTAGTTTAGGAGTTATAGCCATTTTAAGATTTTGAATTTTCTTTTTTGGTGCATAATATGACCCCCGCAGACGCCTAGTTTAGGAGTTATAGCCATTTTAAGATTTTGAATTTTCTTTTTTCTGGTGCATAATATGACCCCCGCAGACGCCTAGTTTAGGAGTTGTAGCCATTTTAAGATTTTGAATTTTTTTTTCTGGTGCATAATATGACCCCCGCAGACGCCTAGTTTAGGAGTTATAGCCATTTTAAGATTTTCAATTTTTTTTCTGGTGCATAATATGACCCCCGCAGACGCCTAGTTTAGGAGTTATAGCCATTTTAAGATTTTGAATTTTCTTTTTTCTGGTGCATAATATGACCCCCGCAGACGCCTAGTTTAGGAGTTATAGCCATTTTAAGATTTTGAATTTTTTTTTTTTGGTGCATAATATGACCCCCGCAGACGCCTAGTTTAGGAGTTATAGCCATTTTAAGATTTTGAATTTTCTTTTTTCTAGTGCATAATATGACCCACGCAGACGCCTAGTTTAGGAGTTATAGCCATTTTAAGATTTTGAATTTTCTTTTTTCTGGTGCATAATATGACCCCCGCAGACGCCTAGTTTAGGAGTTATAGCCATTTTAAGATTTTGAATTTTCTTTTTTCTGGTGCATAATATGACCCCCGCAGACGCCTAGTTTAGGAGTTATAGCCATTTTAAGATTTTGAATTTTTTTTTCTGGTGCATAATATGACCCCCGCAGACGCCTAGTTAAGGAGTTATAGCCATTTTAAGATTTTGAATTTTCTTTTTTCTGGTGCATAATATGACCCCCGCAGACGCCTAGTTTAGGAGTTATAGCCATTTTAAGATTTGGAATTTTCTTTTTTCTGATGCATAAATATGACCCCCGCAGACGCCTAGTTTAGGAGTTATAGCCATTTTAAGATTTTGAATTTTTTTTTCTGGTGCATAATATGACCCCCGCAGACGCCTAGTTTAGGAGTTATAGCCATTTTAAGATTTTGAATTTTCTTTTTTCTGGTGCATGATATGACCCCCGCAGACGCCTAGTTTAGGAGTTATAGCCATTTTAAGATTTTGAATTTTCTTTTTTCTGGTGCATAATATGACCCCCGCAGGCGCCTAGTTAAGGAGTTATAGCCATTTTAAGATTTTGAATTTTCTTTTTTCTGGTGCATAATATGACCCCCGCAGACGCCTAGTTTAGGAGTTATAGCCATTTTAAGATTTTGAATTTTCTTTTTTCTGATGCATAAATATGACCCCCGCAGACGCCTAGTTTAGGAGTTATAGCCATTTTAAGATTTTGAATTTTCTTTTTTCTGGTGCATAATATGACCCCCGCAGACGCCTAGTTTAGGAGTTATAGCCATTTCAAGATTTTGAATTTTTTTTTTTTGGTGCATAATATGACCCCCGCAGACGCCTAGTTTAGGAGTTATAGCCATTTTAAGATTTTGAATTTTCTTTTTTCTGGTGCATAATATGACCCCCGCAGACGCCTAGTTTAGGAGTTATAGCCATTTTAAGATTTTGAATTTTCTTTTTTCTGGTGCATAATATGACCCCCGCAGACGCCTAGTTTAGGAGTTATAGCCATTTTAAGATTTTGAATTTTCTTTTTTGGTGCATAATATGACCCCCGCAGACGCCTAGTTAAGGAGTTATAGCCATTTTAAGATTTTGAATTTTCTTTTTTCTGGTGCATAATATGACCCCCGCAGACGCCTAGTTTAGGAGTTATAGCCATTTTAAGATTTTGAATTTTCTTTTTTCTGATGCATAAATATGACCCCCGCAAACGGTCAGTACCGTGCCGACCACCGACGAGTGCACACGTCATCTTGTACTCGTTTTTCTCTGTGCTGTAAAAAAAAAAAAAAAAAAAAAAAAAAAAACCCCAAAACCACCGCGCGCGCGTGAAAAAAAAAAAAAATAATAATAATAGTGCAGTGCAATAGAGAAAAAAAAAAAACATTATCACACAGTGTGGGAATCCTACACCTCTCCCGCTCCTGGTCGTAGTACTGTTGCTTGCACTCGGTCGCTGCCGTTACGGTATTTATCATACGGTACGGGCAGTGACTGAGTGTATGTAACAACTGATGGATAGCGGGTTGTGTGTGAAAATTTTGTTGGTGCACTGTTTCATATTGTTGTAAGGGCATAACACCTACAGCAATTTGATTCAGTAAACCATCGTCAGAATTTTCACTTCGCAGCCCTGCTTAGTATCGTCGGTGTTTGTGTTTACTATGTTTGTTTGTGATTATGTCTAGGGAATTCAGGGTGGACGTAGCCAATATACGCGGGCTAAAAAGTAATCACTTTTCTGCGTACGTCCACGTCTGTAAGTACCGACCAGCTGTTTTGGCACTTAGCGAAACACAGGTAGATCCCCGCCCACACCTCTCAGACCACAATGATCTGAAGCTACCTGGCTACGAACTAGTGCCATTATTCTTCTCTCACCGCGGTCTCGCCATTTATGTGCGTAGTGATGTAGCTTACCAAATTCCTCCACAATGTAGTCCCTGTTCCAATCCGGAATTCAATTTCATGTGGTTAAAATTCCATCTCCGTAAGCAAATTATCCACTACTGCTTTATTTACAGAAGCCCCAAACTGGACAGCAACTCGACCTTCCACGAGTTTGATGCGCTGTCTGATTCCATTCAAAGAATTGTATCCCTGTATCCTCATACTGAAATCGTGATTACGGGCGATTTTAATATACACAATTCTGGTTGGCTTCGACATTCTGGACAGACAACACCCGAAGGACGGTGTGTTGAGATCTTCGCTGCGGAAAATAACTTAACCCAGCTTGTAAATGAGCCCACACGCATACCAGACGTTGATAGTCATACCGCCAACACCCTGGACTTGTTTTTAACCTCTCACCCTGACAAGTACTGCGTTGATGTACTCTCCCCTCTAGGCTCGTCGGACCATTGTGTCATATCAGCTAAATTCTCGTACACCCACCACACAGTTAGAGAAAAGATTCCTAAAAGAACCGTATGGCAATACGAGAAAGCCAATTGGAGCGGACTTAACAACTTCTTTAGGAATTTTAACTGGTCGTTATGTTTCCTCGATAACGACGTGGATGCCGCTGCTGACATGATCACAGAAACTATTCTCTTTGGAATGAGATGCTTTATCCCACATCGGATGAAGAGTATCAAACCAAAAGAAAAGGAATGGTATGATTCGAGCTGTAAAGAGGCTGTCAGGGTTAGAGAACTGTTTTTTCGGTCCTACAAGACCAACCCGACAGAGGAAAACCGAAAAAAGTTTAAACGAGCCAGAAATGACTGCAACGCCTTTCTTAAGCGTGTGAAATTCCAATATGACCAAAACCTGAGGCAAAAAATACTACAATGTCCCAAAGGCAGTAAAAATTTTTGGTCATTCGTCAAAAACATTAGAAATTCTGCCTCATCCTCCATCCCAACGCTCATTTACAATGACATTCCAGCTGTCAGCTCTTTGGACAAGGCCAATCTGCTTGCTGCACACTTTGCGGCTAGCTCAACACTCCCAGACTGTGCTTTGTCCCCGCCTACACTCGAGTGCGTCGAATCTACAATGGGACGAATTCACTTTCGCACTCGTGTAGTAGCAAGAGTACTCAAAGATCTCAACATGCATAAATCCGCTGGTCCAGATGGTATATCTCCCCTTCTTCTGAAGAGGTGTTCTTCTACGCTGGCAAAACCACTGCGTAAGCTTTTTCATCAGTCCTACTCTTTAGGACTCTTTCCGAGCAGATGGAAAACAGCATTTGTCCAGCCAGTCCCTAAAAAAGGCGAATCTTCTTCTCTATCCTCCTACAGACCCATTGCACTTACGTCCCTTCTTTCCAAGGTCATGGAAACGCTGATAAATCGTCAGCTCATGAAATATCTCGAAACACGAAAACTTCTCAATGACCGGCAATATGGTTTTCGTAGCAACAGGTCCACTGGTGATTTGATGGCATGTCTCACCGAAAAGTGGAACCAAAGCGTACATCAATCTGGCGAAAGCAAGTTAGTTGCACTTGATATTTCTAAAGCATTTGACAGAGTTTGGCATCAGGCTCTTTTGTCGAAAATGCGTGCTCTTGGGATCGATGACTCTCTTCTTCAATGGATTAGAAATTACCTTTCGGAACGTTCAATTCAAGTCGTCTTAGACGGTTTCAAGTCTGATATTCACAAAATAAATGCTGGTGTGCCCCAGGGCTCCGTTCTGTCTCCGACACTCTTTTTAATCTTCATTAACGATCTCTTGTCTGCTACTTCTAATCCAATTTATTCCTTTGCTGATGACAGCACTCTCTGCTTCTCATATTCGTTCCCGGACTCACGCCCCTGCTCTTCGGCTGTAGAACGGGAACGGCAGCGTATGTTAAGCTCATTAAATTCCGATATTAACAGCATAACCAACTGGGGAACTATCAACCGAGTAGAATTTACTGCTTCCAAAACTCAATGCTGTCTGCTGTCATTAAAGCGAAATTCAAATACCCAGCCATTATCCATGAATGGCACTTGCATCGTCGAAACCGATAAACTTTCCATTCTCGGTATGTGTATCAGTAACAACTTACGTTGGAATGACCACATATTCGATGTCGCCAAAAATGCTGCGAAATGTCTAGGTTTTCTCAAGCGATGTAAGAAATATTTTACCCCCTCTGATCTGGCCACAATATATAAGGCATTTATCCGCCCAAAATTGGAGTACAATGCCCACATCTGGTCAGGTGCTCCTAAAACATCTCTGCACCTGCTAGATAGGATTCAAAACCGTGCGATAAAACTAATTGGTGATACTAATATCAGTCAATCAATTGACACCCTCGAACACCGACGTAAAGTCTCCTGTCTCACTTTGTTTTATCGCTATTTCCACCACCAGTGCTCCATTGAAATTGCCAGTAGCATTCCGCCCATTCAAACTTTCAACCGTAACACCCGTCTCGCTAGGAATGCTCATCAGTATACCCTCAAGCCCATTTTCGGACGTACTCTCAAATATCGTGATTCTTTCCTAAGCCGTACAACTCGCTTATGGAATGCCCTGCCGACCTCTGTGTTTCCTGGTCGTTGTAACTTGCAAACATTTAAAAACAATGTACATCGGTACCTGTCTTTTCTTCCTCCCTAAATTTCCTTCGCCCGCGCTGTGTACGAACATTTTAAGGGTACAAAATCCCTTGAGCGCGCGCCGATTATAAAAAAAAAAAAAAAAAAAAAAAAGACGCCTAGTTTAGGAGTTATAGCCATTTTAAGATTTTGAATTTTTTTTTCTGGTGCATAATATGACCCCCGCAGACGCCTAGTTTAGGAGTTATAGCCATTTTAAGATTTTGAATTTTCTTTTTTCTGGTACATGATATGACCCCCGCAGACGCCTAGTTTAGGAGTTATAGCCATTTTAAGATTTTGAATTTTCTTTTTTCTGGTGCATAATATGACCCCCGCAGACGCCTAGTTAAGGAGTTATAGCCATTTTAAAATTTTGAATTTTCTTTTTTCTGGTGTATAATATGACCCCCGCAGACGCCTAGTTTAGGAGTTATAGCCATTTTAAGATTTTGAATTTTCTTTTTTCTGGTGCATAATATGACCCCCGCAGACGCCTAGTTTAGGAGTTATAGCCATTTTAAGATTTTGAATTTTCTTTTTTCTGGTGCATAATATGACCCCCGCAGACGCCTAGTTAAGGAGTTATAGCCATTTTAAAATTTTGAATTTTCTTTTTTCTGGTGCATAATATGACCCCCGCGGACGCCTAGTTTAGGAGTTATAGCCATTTTAAGATTTTGAATTTTCTTTTTTCTGGTGCATAATATGACCCCCGCAGACGCCTAGTTTAGGAGATATAGCCATTTTAAGATTTTGAATTTTTTTTTTTGGTGCATAATATGACCCCCGCAGACGCCTAGTTTAGGAGTTATAGCCATTTTAAGATTTTGAATTTTCTTTTTTCTGGTGCATAATATGACCCCCGCAGACGCCTAGTTTAGGAGTTATAGCCATTTTAAGATTTTGAATTTTCTTTTTTCTGGTGCATAATATGACCCCCGCAGACGCCTAGTTTAGGAGTTATAGCCATTTTAAGATTTTGAATTTTCTTTTTTCTGGTGCATAATATGACCCCCGCAGACGCCTAGTTTAGGAGTTATAGCCATTTTAAGATTTTGAATTTTTTTTTTGGTGCATAATATGACCCCCGCAGACGCCTAGTTTAGGAGTTATAGCCATTTTAAGATTTTGAATTTTTTTTTTGGTGCATAATATGACCCCCGCAGACGCCTAGTTTAGGAGTTATAGCCATTTTAAGATTTTGAATTTTCTTTTTTCTGGTGCATAATATGACCCCCGCAGACGCCTAGTTTAGGAGTTATAGCCATTTTAAGATTTTGAATTTTCTTTTTTCTGGTGCATAATATGACCCCCGCAGACGCCTAGTTTAGGAGTTATAGCCATTTTAAGATTTTGAATTTTCTTTTTTCTGGTGCATAATATGACCCCCGCAGACGCCTAGTTTAGGAGATATAGCCATTTTAAGATTTTGAATTTTTTTTTTTGGTGCATAATATGACCCCCGCAGACGCCTAGTTTAGGAGTTATAGCCATTTTAAGATTTTGAATTTTCTTTTTTCTGGTGCATAATATGACCCCCGCAGACGCCTAGTTTAGGAGTAGTAGCCATTTTAAGATTTTGAATTTTTTTTCTGGTGCATAATATGACCCCCGCAGACGCCTAGTTTAGGAGTTATAGCCATTTTAAGATTTTGAATTTTCTTTTTTCTGGTGCATAATATGACCCCCGCAGACGCCTAGTTTAGGAGTTATAGCCATTTTAAGATTTTGAATTTTTTTTTCTGGTGCATAATATGACCCCCGCAGACGCCTAGTTAAGGAGTTATAGCCATTTTAAGATTTTGAATTTTCTTTTTTCTGGTGCATAATATGACCCCCGCAGACGCCTAGTTTAGGAGTTATAGCCATTTTAAGATTTTGAATTTTCTTTTTTCTGGTGCATAATATGACTCCCGCAGACGCCTAGTTTAGGAGTTATAGCCATTTTAAGATTTTGAATTTTTTTTTCTGGTGCATAATATGACCCCCGCAGACGCCTAGTTAAGGAGTTATAGCCATTTTAAGAGTTTGAATTTTCTTTTTTCTGGTGCATAATATGACCCCCGCAGACGCCTAGTTTAGGAGTTATAGCCATTTTAAGATTTTGAATTTTCTTTTTTCTGATGCATAAATATGACCCCCGCAGACGCCTAGTTTAGGAGTTATAGCCATTTTAAGATTTTGAATTTTTTTTTCTGGTGCATAATATGACCCCCGCAGACGCCTAGTTTAGGAGTTATAGCCATTTTAAGATTTTGAATTTTCTTTTTTCTGGTGCATAATATGACCCCCGCAGACGCCTAGTTTAGGAGTTATAGCCATTTTAAGATTTTGAATTTTCTTTTTTGGTGCATAATATGACCCCCGCTGATGCCTAGTTTAGGAGTTATAGCCATTTTAAGATTTTGAATTTTCTTTTTTGGTGCATAATATGACCCCCGCAGACGCCTAGTTTAGGAGTTATAGCCATTTTAAGATTTTGAATTTTTTTTTCTGGTGCATAATATGACCCCCGCAGACGACTAGTTTAGAAGTTATAGCCATTTTAAGATTTTGAATTTTCTTTTTTCTGGTGCATAATATGACCCCCGCAGACGCCTAGTTTAGGAGTTATAGCCATTTTAAGATTTTGAATTTTCTTTTTTGGTGCATAATATGACCCCCGCAGACGCCTAGTTTAGGAGTTATAGCCATTTTAAGATTTTGAATTTTTTTTTCTGGTGCAAAATATGACCCCCGCAGACGCCTAGTTAAGGAGTTATTGCCCTTTTAAGATTTTGAATTTTCTTTTTTCTGGTGCATAATATGACCCCCGCAGACGCCTAGTTTAGGAGTTATAGCCATTTTAAGATTTTGAATTTTCTTTTTTCTGATGCATAAATATGACCCTCGCAGATGCCTAGTTTAGGAGTTATAGCCATTTTAAGATTTTGAATTTTTTTTTCTGGTGCATAATATGACCCCCGCAGACGCCTAGTTTAGGAGTTATAGCCATTTTAAGATTTTGAATTTTCTTTTTTCTGGTGCATAATATGACCCCCGCAGACGCCTAGTTAAGGAGTTATAGCCATTTTAAGATTTTGAATTTTCTTTTTTCTGGTGCATAATATGACCCCCGCAGACGCCTAGTTTAGGAGTTATAGCCATTTTAAGATTTTGAATTTTCTTTTTTCTGGTGCATAATATGACCCCCGCAGACGCCTAGTTTAGGAGTTATAGCCATTTTAAGATTTTGAATTTTCTTTTTTCTGGTGCATAATATGACCCCCGCAGACGCCTAGTTTAGGAGATATAGCCATTTTAAGACTTTGAATTTTTTTTTTTGGTGCATAATATGACCCCCGCAGACGCCTAGTTTAGGAGTTATAGCCATTTTAAGATTTTGAGTTTTCTTTTTTCTGGTGCATAATATGACCCCCGCAGACGCCTAGTTTAGGAGTTATAGCCATTTTAAGATTTTGAATTTTCTTTTTTCTGGTGCATAATATGACCCCCGCAGACGCCTAGTTTAGGAGTTATAGCCACTTTAAGATTTTGAATTTTCTTTTTTCTGGTGCATAATATGACCCCCGCAGACGCCTAGTTTAGGAGATATAGCCATTTTAAGATTTTGAATTTTTTTTTTTTGGTGCATAATATGACCCCCGCAGACGCCTAGTTTAGGAGTTATAGCCATTTTAAGATTTTGAATTTTCTTTTTTCTGGTGCATAATATGACCCCCGCAGACGCCTAGTTTAGGAGTTATAGCCATTTTAAGATTTTGAATTTTTTTTTTGGTGCATAATATGACCCCCGCAGACGCCTAGTTTAGGAGTTATAGCCATTTTAAGATTTTGAATTTTCTTTTTTCTGGTGCATAATATGACCCCCGCAGACGCCTAGTTTAGGAGTTATAGCCATTTTAAGATTTTGAATTTTCTTTTTTCTGGTGCATAATATGACCCCCGCAGACGCCTAGTTTAGGAGTTATAGCCATTTTAAGATTTTGAATTTTTTTTCTGGTGCATAATATGACCCCCGCAGACGCCTAGTTTAGGAGTTATAGCCATTTTAAGATTTTGAATTTTCTTTTTTCTGGTGCATAATATGACCCCCGCAGACGCCTAGTTTAGGAGTTATAGCCATTTTAAGATTTTGAATTTTCTTTTTTCTGGTGCATAATATGACCCCCGCAGACGCCTAGTATAGGAGATATAGCCATTTTAAGATTTTGAATTTTTTTTTTTGGTGCATAATATGACCCCCGCAGACGCCTAGTTTAGGAGTTATAGCCATTTTAAGATTTTGAATTTTCTTTTTTCTGGTGCATAATATGACCCCCGCAGACGCCTAGTTTAGGAGTAATAGCCATTTTAAGATTTTGAATTTTTTTTCTGGTGCATAATATGACCCCCGCAGACGCCTAGTTTAGGAGTTATAGCCATTATAAGATTTTGAATTTTCTTTTTTCTGGTGCATAATATGACCCCCGCAGACGCCTAGTTTAGGAGTTATAGCCATTTTAAGATTTTGAATTTTTTTTTTTTGGTGCATAATATGACCCCCGCAGACGCCTAGTTTAGGAGTTATAGCCATTTTAAGATTTTGAATTTTCTTTTTTCTGGTGCATAATATGACCCCCGCAGACGCCTAGTTTAGGAGTTATAGCCATTTTAAGATTTTGAATTTTCTTTTTTCTGGTGCATAATATGACTCCCGCAGACGCCTAGTTTAGGAGTTACAGCCATTTTAAGATTTTGAATTTTTTTTTCTGGTGCATAATATGACCCCCGCAGACGCCTAGTTAAGGAGTTATAGCCATTTTAAGATTTTGAATTTTCTTTTTTCTGGTGCATAATATGACCCCCGCAGACGCCTAGTTTAGGAGTTATAGCCATTTTAAGATTTTGAATTTTCTTTTTTCTGATGCATAAATATGACCCCCGCAGACGCCTAGTTTAGGAGTTATAGCCATTTTAAGATTTTGAATTTTTTTTTCTGGTGCATAATATGACCCCCGCAAACGCCTAGTTTAGGAGTTATAGCCATTTTAAGATTTTGAATTTTCTTTTTTCTGGTGCATAATATGACCCCCGCAGACGCCTAGTTTAGGAGTTATAGCCATTTTAAGATTTTGAATTTTCTTTTTTGGTGCATAATATGACCCCCGTAGACGCCTAGTTTAGGAGTTATAGCCATTTTAAGATTTTGAATTTTCTTTTTTGGTGCATAATATGACCCCAGTAGACGCCTAGTTTAGGAGTTATAGCCATTTTAAGATTTTGAATTTTCTTTTTTCTGGTGCATAATATGACCCCCGCAGACGCCTAGTTTAGGAGTTATAGCCATTTTAAGATTTTGAATTTTTTTTTCTGGTGCATAATATGACCCCCGCAGACGCCTAGTTTAGGAGTTATAGCCATTTGAAGATTTTTAATTTTCTTTTTTGGTGCATAATATGACCCCCGCCGACGCCTAGTTTAGGAGTTATAGCCATTTTAAGATTTTGAATTTTCTTTTTTCTGATGCATAATATGACCCCGCAGACGCCTAGTTTAGGAGTTATAGCCATTTTAAGATTTTGAATTTTCTTTTTTCTGGTGCATAATATGACCCCCGCAGACGCCTAGTTTAGGAGTTATAGCCATTTTAAGATTTTGAATTTTCTTTTTTCTAGTGCATAATATGACCCCCGCAGACACCTAGTTTAGGAGATATAGCCATTTTAAGATTTTGAATTTTTTTTTTTGGTGCATAATATGACCCCCGCAGACGCCTAGTTTAGGAGTTATAGCCATTTTAAGATTTTGAATTTTCTTTTTTCTGGTGCATAATATGACCCCCGCAGACGCCTAGTTTAGGAGTTATAGCCATTTTAAGATTTTGAATTTTTTTTTTTTGGTGCATAATATGACCCCCGCAGACGCCTAGTTTAGGAGTTATAGCCATTTTAAGATTTTGAATTTTCTTTTTTCTGGTGCATAATATGACCCACGCAGACGCCTAGTTTAGGAGTTATAGCCATTTTAAGATTTTGAATTTTCTTTTTTCTGGTGCATAATATGACCCCCGCAGACGCCTTGTTTAGGAGTTATAGCCATTTTAAGATTTTGAATTTTCTTTTTTCTGGTGCATAATATGACCCCCGCAGACGCCTAGTTTAGGAGTTATAGTCATTTTAAGATTTTGAATTTTTTTTTCTGGTGCATAATATGACCCCCGCAGACGCCTAGTTTAGGAGTTATAGCCATTTTAAGATTTTGAATTTTTTTTTTTTGGTGCATAATATGACCCCCGCAGACGCCTAGTTTAGGAGTTATAGCCATTTTAAGATTTTGAATTTTCTTTTTTCTGGTGCATAATATGACCCACGCAGACGCCTAGTTTAGGAGTTATAGCCATTTTAAGATTTTGAATTTTTTTTTTTGGTGCATAATATGACCCCCGCAGACGCCTAGTTTAGGAGTTATAGCCATTTTAAGATTTTGAATTTTCTTTTTTCTGGTGCATAATATGACCCCCGCAGACGCCTAGTTTAGGAGTTATAGCCATTTTAAGATTTTGAATTTTCTTTTTTCTGGTGCATAATATGACTCCCGCAGACGCCTAGTTTAGGAGTTATAGCCATTTTAAGATTTTGAATTTTTTTTTTTGGTGCATAATATGACCCCCGCAGACGCCTAGTTTAGGAGTAATAGCCATTTTAAGATTTTGAATTTTCTTTTTTCTGGTGCATAATATGACTCCCGCAGACGCCTAGTTTAGGAGTTATAGCCATTTTAAGATTTTGAATTTTTTTTTCTGGTGCATAATATGACCCCCGCAGACGCCTAGTTAAGGAGTTATAGCCATTTTAAGATTTTGAATTTTCTTTTTTCTGGTGCATAATATGACCCCCGCAGACGCCTAGTTTAGGAGTTATAGCCATTTTAAGATTTTGAATTTTCTTTTTTCTGATGCATAAATATGACCCCCGCAGACGCCTAGTTTAGGAGTTATAGCCATTTTAAGATTTTGAATTTTTTTTTCTGGTGCATAATATGACCCCCGCAGACGCCTAGTTTAGGAGTTATAGCCATTTTAAGATTTTGAATTTTCTTTTTTCTGGTGCATAATATGACCCCCGCAGACGCCTAGTTTAGGAGTTATAGCCATTTTAAGATTTTGAATTTTCTTTTTTGGTGCATAATATAACCCCCGCAGACGCCTAGTTTAGGAGTTATAGCCATTTTAAGATTTTGAATTTTCTTTTTTGGTGCATAATATGACCCCCGCAGACGCCTAGTTTAGGAGTTATAGCCATTTTAAGATTTTGAATTTTCTTTTTTCTGGTGCATAGTATGACCCCCGCAGACGCATAGTTTAGGAGTTATAGCCATTTTAAGATTTTGAATTTTTTTTTCTGGTGCATAATATGACCCCCGCAGACGCCTAGTTTAGGAGTTATAGCCATTTGAAGATTTTTAATTTTCTTTTTTGGTGCATAATATGACCCCCGCCGACGCCTAGTTTAGGAGTTATAGCCATTTTAAGATTTCGAATTTTCTTTTTTCTGGTGCATAATATGACCCCGCAGACGCCTAGTTTAGGAGTTATAGCCATTTTAAGATTTTGAATTTTCTTTTTTCTGGTGCATAATATGACCCCCGCAGACGCCTAGTTTAGGAGATATAGCCATTTTAAGATTTTGAATTTTCTTTTTTCTGGTGCATAATATGACCCCCGCAGACGCCTAGTTTAGGAGTAATAGCCATTTTAAGATTTTGAATTTTTTTTCTGGTGCATAATATGACCCCCGCAGACGCCTAGTTTAGGAGTTATAGCCATTATAAGATTTTGAATTTTCTTTTTTCTGGTGCATAATATGACCCCCGCAGACGCCTAGTTTAGGAGTTATAGCCATTTTAAGATTTTGAATTTTTTTTTTTTGGTGCATAATATGACCCCCGCAGACGCCTAGTTTAGGAGTTATAGCCATTTTAAGATTTTGAATTTTTTTTTTTGGTGCATAATATGACCCCCGCAGACGCCTAGTTTAGGAGTTATAGCCATTATAAGATTTTGAATTTTCTTTTTTCTGGTGCATAATATGACCCCCGCAGACGCCTAGTTTAGGAGTTATAGCCATTTTAAGATTTTGAATTTTTTTTTTTTGGTGCATAATATGACCCCCGCAGACGCCTAGTTTAGGAGTTATAGCCATTTTAAGATTTTGAATTTTCTTTTTTCTGGTGCATAATATGACCCCCGCAGACGCCTAGTTTAGGAGTTATAGCCATTTTAAGATTTTGAATTTTCTTTTTTCTGGTGCATAATATGACTCCCGCAGACGCCTAGTTTAGGAGTTATAGCCATTTTAAGATTTCGAATTTTTTTTTCTGGTGCATAATATGACCCCCGCAGACGCCTAGTTAAGGAGTTATAGCCATTTTAAGATTTTGAATTTTCTTTTTTCTGGTGCATAATATGACCCCCGCAGACGCCTAGTTTAGGAGTTATAGCCATTTTAAGATTTTGAATTTTCTTTTTTCTGATGCATAAATATGACCCCCGCAGACGCCTAGTTTAGGAGTTATAGCCATTTTAAGATTTTGAATTTTTTTTTCTGGTGCATAATATGACCCCCGCAGACGCCTAGTTTAGGAGTTATAGCCATTTTAAGATTTTGAATTTTCTTTTTTCTGGTGCATAATATGACCCCCGCAGACGCCTAGTTTAGGAGTTATAGCCATTTTAAGATTTTGAATTTTCTTTTTTCTGGTGCATAATATGACTCCCGCAGACGCCTAGTTTAGGAGTTATAGCCATTTTAAGATTTTGAATTTTCTTTTTTCTGGTGCATAATATGACTCCCGCAGACGCCTAGTTTAGGAGTTATAGCCATTTTAAGATTTTGAATTTTTTTTTCTGGTGCATAATATGACCCCCGCAGACGCCTAGTTAAGGAGTTATAGCCATTTTAAGATTTTGAATTTTCTTTTTTCTGGTGCATAATATGACCCCCGCAGACGCCTAGTTTAGGAGTTATAGCCATTTTAAGATTTTGAATTTTCTTTTTTCTGATGCATAAATATGACCCCCGCAGACGCCTAGTTTAGGAGTTATAGCCATTTTAAGATTTTGAATTTTTTTTTCTGGTGCATAATATGACCCCCGCAGACGCCTAGTTTAGGAGTTATAGCCATTTTAAGATTTTGAATTTTCTTTTTTCTGGTGCATAATATGACCCCCGCAGACGCCTAGTTTAGGAGTTATAGCCATTTTAAGATTTTGAATTTTCTTTTTTGGTGCATAATATAACCCCCGCAGACGCCTAGTTTAGGAGTTATAGCCATTTTAAGATTTTGAATTTTCTTTTTTGGTGCATAATATGACCCCCGCAGACGCCTAGTTTAGGAGTTATAGCCATTTTAAGATTTTGAATTTTCTTTTTTCTGGTGCATAGTATGACCCCCGCAGACGCCTAGTTTAGGAGTTATAGCCATTTTAAGATTTTGAATTTTTTTTTCTGGTGCATAATATGACCCCCGCAGACGCCTAGTTTAGGAGTTATAGCCATTTGAAGATTTTTAATTTTCTTTTTTGGTGCATAATATGACCCCCGCCGACGCCTAGTTTAGGAGTTATAGCCATTTTAAGATTTTGAATTTTCTTTTTTCTGGTGCATAATATGACCCCGCAGACGCCTAGTTTAGGAGTTATAGCCATTTTAAGATTTTGAATTTTCTTTTTTCTGGTGCATAATATGACCCCCGCAGACGCCTAGTTTAGGAGATATAGCCATTTTAAGATTTTGAATTTTCTTTTTTCTGGTGCATAATATGACCCCCGCAGACGCCTAGTTTAGGAGTTATAGCCATTTTAAGATTTTGAATTTTCTTTTTTCTGATGCATAAATATGACCCCCGCAGACGCCTAGTTTAGGAGTTATAGCCATTTTAAGATTTTGAATTTTTTTTTCTGGTGCATAATATGACCCCCGCAGACGCCTAGTTTAGGAGTAATAGCCATTTTAAGATTTTGAATTTTTTTTCTGGTGCATAATATGACCCCCGCAGACGCCTAGTTTAGGAGTTATAGCCATTATAAGATTTTGAATTTTCTTTTTTCTGGTGCATAATATGACCCCCGCAGACGCCTAGTTTAGGAGTTATAGCCATTTTAAGATTTTGAATTTTTTTTTTTTGGTGCATAATATGACCCCCGCAGACGCCTAGTTTAGGAGTTATAGCCATTTTAAGATTTTGAATTTTTTTTTTTGGTGCATAATATGACCCCCGCAGACGCCTAGTTTAGGAGTTATAGCCATTATAAGATTTTGAATTTTCTTTTTTCTGGTGCATAATATGACCCCCGCAGACGCCTAGTTTAGGAGTTATAGCCATTTTAAGATTTTGAATTTTTTTTTTTTGGTGCATAATATGACCCCCGCAGACGCCTAGTTTAGGAGTTATAGCCATTTTAAGATTTTGAATTTTCTTTTTTCTGGTGCATAATATGACCCCCGCAGACGCCTAGTTTAGGAGTTATAGCCATTTTAAGATTTTGAATTTTCTTTTTTCTGGTGCATAATATGACTCCCGCAGACGCCTAGTTTAGGAGTTATAGCCATTTTAAGATTTCGAATTTTTTTTTCTGGTGCATAATATGACCCCCGCAGACGCCTAGTTAAGGAGTTATAGCCATTTTAAGATTTTGAATTTTCTTTTTTCTGGTGCATAATATGACCCCCGCAGACGCCTAGTTTAGGAGTTATAGCCATTTTAAGATTTTGAATTTTCTTTTTTCTGGTGCATAATATGACCCCCGCAGACGCCTAGTTTAGGAGTTATAGCCATTTTAAGATTTTGAATTTTCTTTTTTGGTGCATAATATGACCCCCGCAGACGCCTAGTTTAGGAGTTATAGCCATTTTAAGATTTTGAATTTTCTTTTTTCTGGTGCATAATATGACCCCCGCAGACGCCTAGTTTAGGAGTTATTGCCATTTTAAGATTTTGAATTTTTTTTTCTGGTGCATAATATGACCCCCGCAGACGCCTAGTTTAGGAGTTATAGCCATTTGAAGATTTTTAATTTTCTTTTTTGGTGCATAATATGACCCCCGCAGACGCCTAGTTTAGGAGTTATAGCCATTTTAAGATTTTGAATTTTCTTTTTTCTGGTGCATAATATGACCCCCGCAGACGCCTAGTTTAGGAGTTATAGCCATTTTAAGATTTTGAATTTTCTTTTTTCTGGTGCATAATATGACCCCCGCAGACGCCTAGTTTAGGAGATATAGCCATTTTAAGATTTTGAATTTTTTTTTTTGGTGCATAATATGACCCCCGCAGACGCCTAGTTTAGGAGTTATAGCCATTTTAAGATTTTGAATTTTCTTTTTTCTGGTGCATAATATGACCCCCGCAGACGCCTAGTTTAGGAGTTATAGCCATTTTAAGATTTTGAATTTTTTTTTTTTGGTGCATAATATGACCCCCGCAGACGCCTAGTTTAGAAGTTATAGCCATTTTAAGATTTTGAATTTTCTTTTTTCTGGTGCATAATATGACCCACGCAGACGCCTAGTTTAGGAGTTATAGCCATTTTAAGATTTTGAATTTTCTTTTTCTGGTGCATAATATGACCCCCGCAGACGCCTAGTTTAGGAGCTATAGCCATTTTAAGATTTTGAATTTTCTTTTTTCTGGTGCATAATATGACCCCCGCAGACGCCTAGTTAAGGAGTTATAGCCATTTTAAGATTTTGAATTTTCTTTTTTCTGGTGCATAATATGACCCCCGCAGACGCCTAGTTTAGGAGTTATAGCCATTTTAAGATTTTGAATTTTCTTTTTTCTGATGCATAAATATGACCCCCGCTGACGCCTAGTTTAGGAGTTATAGCCATTTTAAGATTTTGAATTTTCTTTTTTCTGGTGCATAATATGACCCCCGCAGGCGCCTAGTTAAGGAGTTATAGCCATTTTAAGATTTTGAATTTTCTTTTTTCTGGTGCATAATATGACCCCCGCAGATGCCTAGTTTAGGAGTTATAGCCATTTTAAGATTTTGAATTTTCTTTTTTCTGATGCATAAATATGACCCCCGCAGACGCCTAGTTTAGGAGTTATAGCCATTTTAAGATTTTGAATTTTTTTTTCTGGTGCATAATATGACCCCCGCAGACGCCTAGTTTAGGAGTTATAGCCATTTTAAGATTTTGAATTTTCTTTTTTCTGGTGCAAGATATGACCCCCGCAGACGCCTAGTTTAGGAGTTATAGCCATTTTAAGATTTTGAATTTTCTTTTTTCTGGTGCATAATATGACCCCCGCAGACGCCTAGTTAAGGAGTTATAGCCATTTTAAGATTTTGAATTTTCTTTTTCTGGTGCATAATATGACCCCCGCAGACGCCTAGTTTAGGAGTTATAGCCATTTTAAGATTTTGAATTTTCTTTTTTCTGGTGCATAATATGACCCCCGCAGACGCCTAGTTTAGGAGTTATAGCCATTTTAAGATTTTGAATTTTCTTTTTTCTGGTGCATAATATGACCCCCGCAGACGCCTAGTTTAGGAGTTATAGCCATTTTAAGATTTTGAATTTTCTTTTTTTTGGTGCATAATATGACCCCCGCAGACGCCTAGTTTAGGAGTTATAGCCATTTTAAGATTTTGAATTTTCTTTTTTCTGGTGCATAATATGACCCCCGCAGACGCCTAGTTTAGGAGTTATAGCCATTTTAAGATTTTGAATTTTCTTTTTTCTGGTGCATAATATGACTCCCGCAGACGCCTAGTTTAGGAGTTATAGCCATTTTAAGATTTTGAATTTTTTTTTCTGGTGCATAATATGACCCCCGCAGACGCCTAGTTAAGGAGTTATAGCCATTTTAAGATTTTGAATTTTCTTTTTTCTGGTGCATAATATGACCCCCGCAGACGCCTAGTTTAGGAGTTATAGCCATTTTAAGATTTTGAATTTTCTTTTTTCTGGTGCATAATATGACCCCCGCAGACGCCTAGTTTAGGAGTTATAGCCATTTTAAGATTTTGGATTTTCTTTTTTCTGGTGCATAATATGACCCCCGCAGACGCCTAGTTTAGGAGTTATAGCCATTTTAAGATTTTGAATTTTTTTTCTGGTGCATAATATGACCCCCGCAGACGCCTAGTTTAGGAGTTATAGCCATTTTAAGATTTTGAATTTTCTTTTTTCTGGTGCATAATATGACCCCCGCAGACGCCTAGTTTAGGAGTTATAGCCATTTTAAGATTTTGAATTTTCTTTTTGGTGCATAATATGACCCCCGCAGACGCCTAGTTTAGGAGTTATAGCCATTTTAAGATTTTGAATTTTCTTTTTTCTGGTGCATAATATGACCCCCGCAGACGCCTAGTTTAGGAGTTATAGCCATTTTAAGATTTTGAATTTTTTTTTCTGGTGCATAATATGACCGCCGCAGACGCCTAGTTTAGGAGTTATAGCCATTTGAAGATTTTTAATTTTCTTTTTTGGTGCATAATATGACCCCCGCCGACGCCTAGTTTAGGAGTTATAGCCATTTTAAGATTTTGAATTTTTTTTCTGGTGCATAATATGACCCCCGCAGACGCCTAGTTTAGGAGTAATAGCCATTTTAAGATTTTGAATTTTTTTTCTGGTGCATAATATGACCCCCGCAGACGCCTAGTTTAGGAGTTATAGCCATTATAAGATTTTGAATTTTCTTTTTTCTGGTGCATAATATGACCCCCGCAGACGCCTAGTTTGGGAGTTATAGCCATTTTAAGATTTTGAATTTTTTTTTTTTGGTGCATAATATGACCCCCGCAGACGCCTAGTTTAGGAGTTATAGCCATTTTAAGATTTTGAATTTTTTTTTTTGGTGCATAATATGACCCCCGCAGACGCCTAGTTTAGGAGTTATAGCCATTATAAGATTTTGAATTTTCTTTTTTCTGGTGCATAATATGACCCCCGCAGACGCCTAGTTTAGGAGTTATAGCCATTTTAAGATTTTGAATTTTTTTTTTTTGGTGCATAATATGACCCCCGCAGACGCCTAGTTTAGGAGTTATAGCCATTTTAAGATTTTGAATTTTCTTTTTTCTGGTGCATAATATGACCCCCGCAGACGCCTAGTTTAGGAGTTATAGCCATTTTAAGATTTTGAATTTTCTTTTTTCTGGTGCATAATATGACTCCCGCAGACGCCTAGTTTAGGAGTTATAGCCATTTTAAGATTTCGAATTTTTTTTTCTGGTGCATAATATGACCCCCGCAGACGCCTAGTTAAGGAGTTATAGCCATTTTAAGATTTTGAATTTTCTTTTTTCTGGTGCATAATATGACCCCCGCAGACGCCTAGTTTAGGAGTTATAGCCATTTTAAGATTTTGAATTTTCTTTTTTCTGATGCATAAATATGACCCCCGCAGACGCCTAGTTTAGGAGTTATAGCCATTTTAAGATTTTGAATTTTCTTTTTTCTGGTGCATAATATGACCCCCGCAGACGCCTAGTTTAGGAGTTATAGCCATTTTAAGATTTTGAATTTTCTTTTTTCTGGTGCATAATATGACCCCCGCAGACGCCTAGTTTAGGAGTTATAGCCATTTTAAGATTTTGAATTTTCTTTTTGGTGCATAATATGACCCCCGCAGACGCCTAGTTTAGGAGTTATAGCCATTTTAAGATTTTGAATTTTCTTTTTTGGTGCATAATATGACCCCCGCAGACGCCTAGTTTAGGAGTTATAGCCATTTTAAGATTTTGAATTTTCTTTTTTCTGGTGCATAATATGACCCCCGCAGACGCCTAGGAGTTATTGCCATTTTAAGATTTTGAATTTTTTTTTCTGGTGCATAATATGACCCCCGCAGACGCCTAGTTTAGGAGTTATAGCCATTTGAAGATTTTTAATTTTCTTTTTTGGTGCATAATATGACCCCCGCAGACGCCTAGTTTAGGAGTTATAGCCATTTTAAGATTTTGAATTTTCTTTTTTCTGGTGCATAATATGACCCCCGCAGACGCCTAGTTTAGGAGTTATAGCCATTTTAAGATTTTGAATTTTCTTTTTTCTGGTGCATAATATGACCCCCGCAGACGCCTAGTTTAGGAGATATAGCCATTTTAAGATTTTGAATTTTTTTTTTTGGTGCATAATATGACCCCCGCAGACGCCTAGTTTAGGAGTTATAGCCATTTTAAGATTTTGAATTTTCTTTTTTCTGGTGCATAATATGACCCCCGCAGACGCCTAGTTTAGGAGTTATAGCCATTTTAAGATTTTGAATTTTTTTTTTTTGGTGCATAATATGACCCCCGCAGACGCCTAGTTTAGAAGTTATAGCCATTTTAAGATTTTGAATTTTCTTTTTTCTGGTGCATAATATGACCCACGCAGACGCCTAGTTTAGGAGTTATAGCCATTTTAAGATTTTGAATTTTCTTTTTTCTGGTGCATAATATGACCCCCGCAGACGCCTAGTTTAGGAGCTATAGCCATTTTAAGATTTTGAATTTTCTTTTTTCTGGTGCATAATATGACCCCCGCAGACGCCTAGTTAAGGAGTTATAGCCATTTTAAGATTTTGAATTTTCTTTTTTCTGGTGCATAATATGACCCCCGCAGACGCCTAGTTTAGGAGTTATAGCCATTTTAAGATTTTGAATTTTCTTTTTCTGATGCATAAATATGACCCCCGCTGACGCCTAGTTTAGGAGTTATAGCCATTTTAAGATTTTGAATTTTCTTTTTTCTGGTGCATAATATGACCCCCGCAGGCGCCTAGTTAAGGAGTTATAGCCATTTTAAGATTTTGAATTTTCTTTTTTCTGGTGCATAATATGACCCCCGCAGACGCCTAGTTTAGGAGTTATAGCCATTTTAAGATTTTGAATTTTCTTTTTTCTGATGCATAAATATGACCCCCGCAGACGCCTAGTTTAGGAGTTATAGCCATTTTAAGATTTTGAATTTTTTTTTTCTGGTGCATAATATGACCCCCGCAGACGCCTAGTTTAGGAGTTATAGCCATTTTAAGATTTTGAATTTTCTTTTTTCTGGTGCAAGATATGACCCCCGCAGACGCCTAGTTTAGGAGTTATAGCCATTTTAAGATTTTGAATTTTCTTTTTTCTGGTGCATAATATGACCCCCGCAGACGCCTAGTTAAGGAGTTATAGCCATTTTAAGATTTTGAATTTTCTTTTTTCTGGTGCATAATATGACCCCCGCAGACGCCTAGTTAGGAGTTATAGCCATTTTAAGATTTTGAATTTTCTTTTTCTGGTGCATAATATGACCCCCGCAGACGCCTAGTTTAGGAGTTATAGCCATTTTAAGATTTTGAATTTTCTTTTTTTCTGGTGCATAATATGACCCCCGCAGACGCCTAGTTTTAGGAGTTATAGCCATTTTAAGATTTTGAATTTTCTTTTTTTTGGTGCATAATATGACCCCCGCAGACGCCTAGTTTAGGAGTTATAGCCATTTTAAGATTTTGAATTTTCTTTTTTCTGGTGCATAATATGACCCCCGCAGACGCCTAGTTTAGGAGTTATAGCCATTTTAAGATTTTGAATTTTCTTTTTTCTGGTGCATAATATGACTCCCGCAGACGCCTAGTTTAGGAGTTATAGCCATTTTAAGATTTTGAATTTTTTTTTCTGGTGCATAATATGACCCCCGCAGACGCCTAGTTAAGGAGTTATAGCCATTTTAAGATTTTGAATTTTCTTTTTTCTGGTGCATAATATGACAACCGCAGACGCCTAGTTTAGGAGTTATAGCCATTTTAAGATTTTGAATTTTCTTTTTTCTGGTGCATAATATGACCCCCGCAGACGCCTAGTTTAGGAGTTATAGCCATTTTAAGATTTTGGATTTTCTTTTTTCTGGTGCATAATATGACCCCCGCAGACGCCTAGTTTAGGAGTTATAGCCATTTTAAGATTTTGAATTTTTTTTCTGGTGCATAATATGACCCCCGCAGACGCCTAGTTTAGGAGTTATAGCCATTTTAAGATTTTGAATTTTCTTTTTTCTGGTGCATAATATGACCCCCGCAGACGCCTAGTTTAGGAGTTATAGCCATTTTAAGATTTTGAATTTTCTTTTTTGGTGCATAATATGACCCCCGCAGACGCCTAGTTTAGGAGTTATAGCCATTTTAAGATTTTGAATTTTCTTTTTTCTGGTGCATAATATGACCCCCGCAGACGCCTAGTTTAGGAGTTATAGCCATTTTAAGATTTTGAATTTTTTTTTCTGGTGCATAATATGACCGCCGCAGACGCCTAGTTTAGGAGTTATAGCCATTTGAAGATTTTTAATTTTCTTTTTTGGTGCATAATATGACCCCCGCCGACGCCTAGTTTAGGAGTTATAGCCATTTTAAGATTTTGAATTTTCTTTTTTCTGGTGCATAATATGACCCCGCAGACGCCTAGTTTAGGAGTTATAGCCATTTTAAGATTTTGAATTTTCTTTTTTCTGGTGCATAATATGACACCCGCAGACGCCTAGTTTAGGAGATATAGCCATTTTAAGATTTTGAATTTTTTTTTTTGGTGCATAATATGACCCCCGCAGACGCCTAGTTTAGGAATTATAGCCATTTTAAGATTTTGAATTTTCTTTTTTCTGGTGCATAATATGACCCCCGCAGACGCCTAGTTTAGGAGTTATAGCCATTTTAAGATTTTGAATTTTCTTTTTTGGTGCATAATATGACCCCCGCAGACGCCTAGTTTAGGAGATATAGCCATTTTAAGATTTTGAATTTTCTTTTTTCTGGTGCATAATATGACCCCCGCAGACGCCTAGTTTAGGAGATATAGCCATTTTAAGATTTTGAATTTTTTTTTTTGGTGCATAATATGACCCCCGCAGACGCCTAGTTTAGGAGTTATAGCCATTTTAAGATTTTGAATTTTCTTTTTTCTGGTGCATAATATGACCCCCGCAGACGCCTAGTTTAGGAGATATAGCCATTTTAAGATTTTGAATTTTTTTTTTTGGTGCATAATATGACCCCCGCAGACGCCTAGTTTAGGAGTTATAGCCATTTTAAGATTTTGAATTTTCTTTTTTGGTGCATAATATGACCCCCGCAGACGCCTAGTTTAGGAGTTATAGCCATTTTAAGATTTTGAATTTTCTTTTTCTGGTGCATAATATGACCGCCGCAGACGCCTAGTTTAGGAGTTATAGCCATTTTAAGATTTTGAATTTTTTTTTTTTGGTGCATAATATGACCCCCGCAGACGCCTAGTTTAGGAGTTATAGCCATTTTAAGATTTTGAATTTTCTTTTTTCTGGTGCATAATATGACCCCCGCAGACGCCTAGTTTAGGAGTTATAGCCATTTTAAGATTTTGAATTTTCTTTTTTCTGGTGCATAATATGACCCCCGCAGACGCCTAGTTTAGGAGTTATAACCATTTTAAGATTTTGAATTTTCTTTTTTCTGGTGCATGATATGACCCCCGCAGACGCCTAGTTAAGGAGTTATAGCCATTTTAAGATTTTGAATTTTCATTTTTCTGGTGCATAATATGACCCCCGCAGACGCCTAGTTTAGGAGTTATAGCCATTTTAAGATTTTGAATTTTCTTTTTTGGTGCATAATATGACCCCCGCAGACGCCTAGTTTAGGAGATATAGCCATTTTAAGATTTTGAATTTTCTTTTTTCTGGTGCATAATATGACCCCCGCAGACGCCTAGTTTAGGAGATATAGCCATTTTAAGATTTTGAATTTTTTTTTTTGGTGCATAATATGACCCCCGCAGACGCCTAGTTTAGGAGTTATAGCCATTTTAAGATTTTGAATTTTCTTTTTTCTGGTGCATAATATGACCCCCGCCAGACGCCTAGTTTAGGAGATATAGCCATTTTAAGATTTTGAATTTTTTTTTTTGGTGCATAATATGACCCCCGCAGACGCCTAGTTTAGGAGTTATAGCCATTTTAAGATTTTGAATTTTCTTTTTCTGGTGCATAATATGACCCCCGCAGACGCCTAGTTTAGGAGTTATAGCCATTTTAAGATTTTGAATTTTCTTTTTCTGGTGCATAATATGACCCCCGCAGACGCCTAGTTTAGGAGTTATAGCCATTTTAAGATTTTGAATTTTCTTTTTTCTGGTGCATAATATGACCCCCGCAGACGCCTAGTTTAGGAGATATAGCCATTTTAAGATTTTGAATTTTTTTTTTTGGAGCATAATATGACTCCCGCAGACGCCTAGTTTAGGAGTTATAGCCATTTTAAGATTTTGAATTTTCTTTTTTCTGGTGCATAATATGACCCCCGCAGACGCCTAGTTTAGGAGTTATAGCCATTTTAAGATTTTGAATTTTTTTTCTGGTGCATAATATGACCCCCGCAGACGCCTAGGTTAGGAGTTATAGCCATTTTAAGATTTTGAATTTTCTTTTTTCTGGTGCATAATATGACCCCCGCAGACGCCTAGTTTAGGAGATATAGCCATTTTAAGATTTTGAATTTTTTTTTTTGGAGCATAATATGACCCCCGCAGACGCCTAGTTTAGGAGTTATAGCCATTTTAAGATTTTGAATTTTCTTTTTTCTGGTGCATGGATATGACCCCCGCAGACGCCTAGTTTAGGAGTTATAGCCATTTTAAGATTTTGAATTTTCTTTTTTCTGGTGCATAATATGACCCCCGCAGACGCCTAGTTTAGGAGTTATAGCCATTTTAAGATTTTGAATTTTCTTTTTTCTGGTGCATAATATGACCCCCGCAGACGCCTAGTTTAGGAGATATAGCCATTTTAAGATTTTGAATTTTTTTTTTTGGGGTGCATAATATGACCCCCGCAGACGCCTAGTTTAGGAGTTATAGCCATTTTAAGATTTTGAATTTTCTTTTTTGGTGCATAATATGACCCCCGCAGACGCCTAGTTTAGGAGTTATAGCCATTTTAAGATTTTGAATTTTCTTTTTTCTGGTGCATAATATGACCCCCGCAGACGCCTAGTTGAGGAGATATAGCCATTTTAAGATTTTGAATTTCTTTTTTTGGTGCATAATATGACCCCCGCAGACGCCTAGTTTAGGAGTTATAGCCATTTTAAGATTTTGAATTTTCTTTTTCTGGTGCATAATATGACCCCCGCAGACGCCTAGTTTAGGAGTTATAGCCATTTTAAGATTTTGAATTTTCTTTTTTCTGGTGCATAATATGACCCCCGCAGACGCCTAGTTTAGGAGATATAGCCATTTTAAGATTTTGAATTTTTTTTTTTGGAGCATAATATGACCCCCGCAGACGCCTAGTTTAGGAGTTATAGCCATTTTAAGATTTTGAATTTTCTTTTTTCTGGTGCATGGATATGACCCCCGCAGACGCCTAGTTTAGGAGTTATAGCCATTTTAAGATTTTGAATTTTCTTTTTTCTGGTGCATAATATGACCCCCGCAGACGCCTAGTTTAGGAGTTATAGCCATTTTAAGATTTTGAATTTTCTTTTTTCTGGTGCATAATATGACCCCCGCAGACGCCTAGTTTAGGAGATATAGCCATTTTAAGATTTTGAATTTTTTTTTTTGGTGCATAATATGACCCCCGCAGACGCCTAGTTTAGGAGTTATAGCCATTTTAAGATTTTGAATTTTCTTTTTTGGTGCATAATATGACCCCCGCAGACGCCTAGTTTAGGAGTTATAGCCATTTTAAGATTTTGAATTTTCTTTTTTCTGGTGCATAATATGACCCCCGCAGACGCCTAGTTGAGGAGATATAGCCATTTTAAGATTTTGAATTTTTTTTTTTGGTGCATAATATGACCCCCGCAGACGCCTAGTTTAGGAGTTATAGCCATTTTAAGATTTTGAATTTTCTTTTTTCTGGTGCATAATATGACCCCCGCAGACGCCTAGTTTAGGAGTTATAGCCATTTTAAGATTTTGAATTTTCTTTTTTCTGGTGCATAATATGACCCCCGCAGACGCCTAGTTTAGGAGTTATAGCCATTTTAAGATTTTGAATTTTCTTTTTTCTGGTGCATAATATGACCCCCGCAGACGCCTAGTTTAGGAGATATAGCCATTTTAAGATTTTGAATTTTTTTTTTTGGAGCATAATATGACTCCCGCAGACGCCTAGTTTAGGAGTTATAGCCATTTTAAGATTTTGAATTTTCTTTTTTCTGGTGCATAATATGACCCCCGCAGACGCCTAGTTTAGGAGTTATAGCCATTTTAAGATTTTGAATTTTTTTTCTGGTGCATAATATGACCCCCGCAGACGCCTAGGTTAGGAGTTATAGCCATTTTAAGATTTTGAATTTTCTTTTTTCTGGTGCATAATATGACCCCCGCAGACGCCTAGTTTAGGAGATATAGCCATTTTAAGATTTTGAATTTTTTTTTTTGGAGCATAATATGACCCCCGCAGACGCCTAGTTTAGGAGTTATAGCCATTTTAAGATTTTGAATTTTCTTTTTTCTGGTGCATAATATGACCCCCGCAGACGCCTAGTTTAGGAGTTATAGCCATTTTAAGATTTTGAATTTTCTTTTTTCTGGTGCATAATATGACCCCCGCAGACGCCTAGTTTAGGAGATATAGCCATTTTAAGATTTTGAATTTTTTTTTTGGAGCATAATATGACCCCCGCAGACGACTAGTTTAGGAGTTATAGCCATTTTAAGATTTTGAATTTTCTTTTTTCTGGTGCATAATATGACCCCCGCAGACGCCTAGTTTAGGAGTTATAGCCATTTTAAGATTTTGAATTTTTTTTCTGGTGCATAATATGACCCCCGCAGACGCCTAGTTTAGGAGTTATAGCCATTTTAAGATTTGAATTTTTTTTTGTGGTGCATAATACGACCCCCGCTGACGCCTAGTTTAGGAGTTATAGCCATTTTAAGATTTTGAATTTTCTTTTTTCTGGTGCATAATATGACCCCCGCAGACGCCTAGTTTAGGAGTTATAGCCATTTTAAGATTTTGAATTTTTTTTCTGGTGCATAATATGACCCCCGCAGACGCCTAGTTTAGGAGTTATAGCCATTTTAAGATTTTGAATTTTCTTTTTTCTGGTGCATAATATGACCCCCGCAGACGCCTAGTTTAGGAGTTATAGCCATTTTAAGATTTTGAATTTTCTTTTTTCTGGTGCATAATATGACCCCCGCAGACGCCTAGTTTAGGAGTTATAGCCATTTTAAGATTTTGAATTTTCTTTTTTCTGGTGCATGATATGACCCCCGCAGACGCCTAGTTTAGGAGTTATAGCCATTTTAAGATTTTGAATTTTCATTTTTCTGGTGCATAATATGACCCCCGCAGACGCCTAGTTTAGGAGTTATAGCCATTTTAAGATTTTGAATTTTCTTTTTTGGTGCATAATATGACCCCCGCAGACGCCTAGTTTAGGAGATATAGCCATTTTAAGATTTTGAATTTTCTTTTTTCTGGTGCATAATATGACCCCCGCAGACGCCTAGTTTAGGAGATATAGCCATTTTAAGATTTTGAATTTTTTTTTTTGGAGCATAATATGACCCCCGCAGACGCCTAGTTTAGGAGTTATAGCCATTTTAAGATCTTGAATTTTTTTTTTCTGGTGCATGATATGACCCCCGCAGACGCCTAGTTTAGGAGTTATAGCCATTTTAAGATTTTGAATTTTCTTTTTTCTGGTGCATAATATGACCCCCGGAGACGCCTAGTTTAGGAGATATAGCCATTTTAAGATTTTGAATTTTTTTTTTTGGAGCATAATATGACCCCCGCAGACGACTAGTTTAGGAGTTATAGCCATTTTAAGATTTTGAATTTTCTTTTTTCTGGTGCATAATATGACCCCCGCAGACGCCTAGTTTAGGAGTTATAGCCATTTTAAGATTTTGAATTTTTTTTTCTGGTGCATAATATGACCCCCGCAGACGCCTAGTTAAGGAGTTATAGCCATTTTAAGATTTTGAATTTTCTTTTTTCTGGTGCATAATATGACCCCCGCAGACGCTTAGTTTAGGAGTTATAGCCATTTTAAGATTTTGAATTTTCTTTTTTGGTGCATAATATGACCCCCGCAGACGCCTAGTTTAGGAGTTATAGCCATTTTAAGATTTTGAATTTTCTTTTTTCTGGTGCATAATATGACCCCCGCAGACGCCTAGTTTAGGAGTTATAGCCATTTTAAGATTTTGAATTTTCTTTTTTCTGGTGCATAATATGACCCCCGCAGACGCCTAGTTTAGGAGATATAGCCATTTTAAGATTTTGAATTTTTTTTTTTGGTGCATAATATGACCCCCGCAGACGCCTAGTTTAGGAGTTATAGCCATTTTAAGATTTTGAATTTTCTTTTTTCTGGTGCATAATATGACCCCCGCAGACGCCTAGTTTAGGAGATATAGCCATTTTAAGATTTTGAATTTTCTTTTTTCTGGTGCATAATATGACCCCCGCAGACGCCTAGTTTAGGAGTTATAGCCATTTTAAGATTTTGAATTTTCTTTTTTCTGGTGCATAATATGACCCCGCAGACGCCTAGTTTAGGAGTTATAGCCATTTTAAGATTTTGAATTTTCTTTTTTCTGGTGCATAATATGACCCCCGCAGACGCCTAGTTTAGGAGATATAGCCATTTTAAGATTTTGAATTTTTTTTTTTGGTGCATAATATGACCCCCGCAGACGCCTAGTTTAGGAGTTATAGCCATTTTAAGATTTTGAATTTTCTTTTTTCTGGTGCATAATATGACCCCCGCAGACGCCTAGTTTAGGAGTTATAGCCATTTTAAGATTTTGAATTTTCTTTTTTCTGGTGCATAATATGACCCCCGCAGACGCCTAGTTTAGGAGTTATAGCCATTTTAAGATTTTGAATTTTTTTTTCTGGTGCATAATATGACCCCCGCAGACGCCTAGTTTAGGAGTTATAGCCATTTTAAGATTTTGAATTTTCTTTTTTCTGGTGCATAATATGACCCCCGCAGACGCCTAGTTTAGGAGATATAGCCATTTTAAGATTTTGAATTTTTTTTTTTGGTGCATAATATGACCCCCGCAGACGCCTAGTTTAGGAGTTATAGCCATTTTAAGATTTTGAATTTTCTTTTTTGGTGCATAATATGACCCCCGCAGACGCCTAGTTTAGGAGTTATAGCCATTTTAAGATTTTGAATTTTCTTTTTTCTGGTGCATAATATGACCGCCGCAGACGCCTAGTTTAGGAGTTATAGCCATTTTAAGATTTTGAATTTTTTTTTTTGGTGCATAATATGACCCCCGCAGACGCCTAGTTTAGGAGTTATAGCCATTTTAAGATTTTGAATTTTCTTTTTTCTGGTGCATAATATGACCCCCGCAGACGCCTAGTTTAGGAGTTATAGCCATTTTAAGATTTTGAATTTTCTTTTTTCTGGTGCATAATATGACCCCCGCAGACGCCTAGTTTAGGAGTTATAGCCATTTTAAGATTTTGAATTTTCTTTTTTCTGGTGCATGATATGACCCCCGCAGACGCCTAGTTTAGGAGTTATAGCCATTTTAAGATTTTGAATTTTCATTTTTCTGGTGCATAATATGACCCCCGCAGACGCCTAGTTTAGGAGTTATAGCCATTTTAAGATTTTGAATTTTCTTTTTTGGTGCATAATATGACCCCCGCAGACGCCTAGTTTAGGAGATATAGCCATTTTAAGATTTTGAATTTTCTTTTTTCTGGTGCATAATATGACCCCCGCAGACGCCTAGTTTAGGAGATATAGCCATTTTAAGATTTTGAATTTTTTTTTTTGGAGCATAATATGACCCCCGCAGACGACTAGTTTAGGAGTTATAGCCATTTTAAGATTTTGAATTTTCTTTTTTCTGGTGCATAATATGACCCCCGCAGACGCCTAGTTTAGGAGTTATAGCCATTTTAAGATTTTGAATTTTTTTTTCTGGTGCATAATATGACCCCCGCAGACGCCTAGTTAAGGAGTTATAGCCATTTTAAGATTTTGAATTTTCTTTTTTCTGGTGCATAATATGACCCCCGCAGACGCTTAGTTTAGGAGTTATAGCCATTTTAAGATTTTGAATTTTCTTTTTTGGTGCATAATATGACCCCCGCAGACGCCTAGTTTAGGAGTTATAGCCATTTTAAGATTTTGAATTTTCTTTTTTCTGGTGCATAATATGACCCCCGCAGACGCCTAGTTTAGGAGTTATAGCCATTTTAAGATTTTGAATTTTCTTTTTTCTGGTGCATAATATGACCCCCGCAGACGCCTAGTTTAGGAGATATAGCCATTTTAAGATTTTGAATTTTTTTTTTTGGTGCATAATATGACCCCCGCAGACGCCTAGTTTAGGAGTTATAGCCATTTTAAGATTTTGAATTTTCTTTTTTCTGGTGCATAATATGACCCCCGCAGACGCCTAGTTTAGGAGATATAGCCATTTTAAGATTTTGAATTTTCTTTTTTCTGGTGCATAATATGACCCCCGCAGACGCCTAGTTTAGGAGTTATAGCCATTTTAAGATTTTGAATTTTCTTTTTTCTGGTGCATAATATGACCCCGCAGACGCCTAGTTTAGGAGTTATAGCCATTTTAAGATTTTGAATTTTCTTTTTTCTGGTGCATAATATGACCCCCGCAGACGCCTAGTTTAGGAGATATAGCCATTTTAAGATTTTGAATTTTTTTTTTTGGTGCATAATATGACCCCCGCAGACGCCTAGTTTAGGAGTTATAGCCATTTTAAGATTTTGAATTTTCTTTTTTCTGGTGCATAATATGACCCCCGCAGACGCCTAGTTTAGGAGTTATAGCCATTTTAAGATTTTGAATTTTCTTTTTTCTGGTGCATAATATGACCCCCGCAGACGCCTAGTTTAGGAGTTATAGCCATTTTAAGATTTTGAATTTTTTTTCTGGTGCATAATATGACCCCCGCAGACGCCTAGTTTAGGAGTTATAGCCATTTTAAGATTTTGAATTTTCTTTTTTCTGGTGCATAATATGACCCCCGCAGACGCCTAGTTTAGGAGATATAGCCATTTTAAGATTTTGAATTTTTTTTTTTGGTGCATAATATGACCCCCGCAGACGCCTAGTTTAGGAGTTATAGCCATTTTAAGATTTTGAATTTTCTTTTTTGGTGCATAATATGACCCCCGCAGACGCCTAGTTTAGGAGTTATAGCCATTTTAAGATTTTGAATTTTCTTTTTTCTGGTGCATAATATGACCGCCGCAGACGCCTAGTTTAGGAGTTATAGCCATTTTAAGATTTTGAATTTTTTTTTTTTGGTGCATAATATGACCCCCGCAGACGCCTAGTTTAGGAGTTATAGCCATTTTAAGATTTTGAATTTTCTTTTTTCTGGTGCATAATATGACCCCCGCAGACGCCTAGTTTAGGAGTTATAGCCATTTTAAGATTTTGAATTTTCTTTTTTCTGGTGCATAATATGACCCCCGCAGACGCCTAGTTTAGGAGTTATAGCCATTTTAAGATTTTGAATTTTCTTTTTTCTGGTGCATGATATGACCCCCGCAGACGCCTAGTTTAGGAGTTATAGCCATTTTAAGATTTTGAATTTTCATTTTTCTGGTGCATAATATGACCCCCGCAGACGCCTAGTTTAGGAGTTATAGCCATTTTAAGATTTTGAATTTTCTTTTTTGGTGCATAATATGACCCCCGCAGACGCCTAGTTTAGGAGATATAGCCATTTTAAGATTTTGAATTTTCTTTTTTCTGGTGCATAATATGACCCCCGCAGACGCCTAGTTTAGGAGATATAGCCATTTTAAGATTTTGAATTTTTTTTTTTGGTGCATAATATGACCCCCGCAGACGCCTAGTTTAGGAGTTATAGCCATTTTAAGATTTTGAATTTTCTTTTTTGGTGCATAATATGACCCCCGCAGACGCCTAGTTTAGGAGTTATAGCCATTTTAAGATTTTGAATTTTCTTTTTTCTGGTGCATAATATGACCGCCGCAGACGCCTAGTTTAGGAGTTATAGCCATTTTAAGATTTTGAATTTTTTTTTTTCTGGTGCATAATATGACCCCCGCAGACGCCTAGTTTAGGAGTTATAGCCATTTTAAGATTTTGAATTTTCTTTTTTCTGGTGCATAATATGACCCCCGCAGACGCCTAGTTTAGGAGTTATAGCCATTTTAAGATTTTGAATTTTCTTTTTTCTGGTGCATAATATGACCCCCGCAGACGCCTAGTTTAGGAGTTATAGCCATTTTAAGATTTTGAATTTTCTTTTTTCTGGTGCATGATATGACCCCCGCAGACGCCTAGTTAAGGAGTTATAGCCATTTTAAGATTTTGAATTTTCATTTTTCTGGTGCATAATATGACCCCCGCAGACGCCTAGTTTAGGAGTTATAGCCATTTTAAGATTTTGAATTTTCTTTTTTGGTGCATAATATGACCCCCGCAGACGCCTAGTTTAGGAGATATAGCCATTTTAAGATTTTGAATTTTCTTTTTTCTGGTGCATAATATGACCCCCGCAGACGCCTAGTTTAGGAGATATAGCCATTTTAAGATTTTGAATTTTTTTTTTTGGTGCATAATATGACCCCCGCAGACGCCTAGTTTAGGAGTTATAGCCATTTTAAGATTTTGAATTTTCTTTTTTCTGGTGCATAATATGACCCCCGCAGACGCCTAGTTTAGGAGATATAGCCATTTTAAGATTTTGAATTTTTTTTTTTGGTGCATAATATGACCCCCGCAGACGCCTAGTTTAGGAGTTATAGCCATTTTAAGATTTTGAATTTTCTTTTTTCTGGTGCATAATATGACCCCCGCAGACGCCTAGTTTAGGAGTTATAGCCATTTTAAGATTTTGAATTTTCTTTTTTCTGGTGCATAATATGACCCCCGCAGACGCCTAGTTTAGGAGTTATAGCCATTTTAAGATTTTGAATTTTCTTTTTTCTGGTGCATAATATGACCCCCGCAGACGCCTAGTTTAGGAGATATAGCCATTTTAAGATTTTGAATTTTTTTTTTTGGAGCATAATATGACTCCCGCAGACGCCTAGTTTAGGAGTTATAGCCATTTTAAGATTTTGAATTTTCTTTTTTCTGGTGCATAATATGACCCCCGCAGACGCCTAGTTTAGGAGTTATAGCCATTTTAAGATTTTGAATTTTTTTTCTGGTGCATAATATGACCCCCGCAGACGCCTAGGTTAGGAGTTATAGCCATTTTAAGATTTTGAATTTTCTTTTTTCTGGTGCATAATATGACCCCCGCAGACGCCTAGTTTAGGAGATATAGCCATTTTAAGATTTTGAATTTTTTTTTTTGGAGCATAATATGACCCCCGCAGACGCCTAGTTTAGGAGTTATAGCCATTTTAAGATTTTGAATTTTCTTTTTTCTGGTGCATGATATGACCCCCGCAGACGCCTAGTTTAGGAGTTATAGCCATTTTAAGATTTTGAATTTTCTTTTTTCTGGTGCATAATATGACCCCCGCAGACGCCTAGTTTAGGAGTTATAGCCATTTTAAGATTTTGAATTTTCTTTTTTCTGGTGCATAATATGACCCCCGCAGACGCCTAGTTTAGGAGATATAGCCATTTTAAGATTTTGAATTTTTTTTTTTGGAGCATAATATGACCCCCGCAGACGACTAGTTTAGGAGTTATAGCCATTTTAAGATTTTGAATTTTCTTTTTTCTGGTGCATAATATGACCCCCGCAGACGCCTAGTTTAGGAGTTATAGCCATTTTAAGATTTTGAATTTTTTTTCTGGTGCATAATATGACCCCCGCAGACGCCTAGTTTAGGAGTTATAGCCATTTTAAGATTTAGAATTTTTTTTTGTGGTGCATAATACGACCCCCGCTGACGCCTAGTTTAGGAGTTATAGCCATTTTAAGATTTTGAATTTTCTTTTTTCTGGTGCATAATATGACCCCCGCAGACGCCTAGTTTAGGAGTTATAGCCATTTTAAGATTTTGAATTTTTTTTCTGGTGCATAATATGACCCCCGCAGACGCCTAGTTTAGGAGTTATAGCCATTTTAAGATTTTGAATTTTCTTTTTTCTGGTGCATAATATGACCCCCGCAGACGCCTAGTTTAGGAGTTATAGCCATTTTAAGATTTTGAATTTTCTTTTTTCTGGTGCATAATATGACCCCCGCAGACGCCTAGTTTAGGAGTTATAGCCATTTTAAGATTTTGAATTTTCTTTTTTCTGGTGCATGATATGACCCCCGCAGACGCCTAGTTTAGGAGTTATAGCCATTTTAAGATTTTGAATTTTCATTTTTCTGGTGCATAATATGACCCCCGCAGACGCCTAGTTTAGGAGTTATAGCCATTTTAAGATTTTGAATTTTCTTTTTTGGTGCATAATATGACCCCCGCAGACGCCTAGTTTAGGAGATATAGCCATTTTAAGATTTTGAATTTTCTTTTTTCTGGTGCATAATATGACCCCCGCAGACGCCTAGTTTAGGAGATATAGCCATTTTAAGATTTTGAATTTTTTTTTTTGGAGCATAATATGACCCCCGCCGACGCCTAGTTTAGGAGTTATAGCCATTTTAAGATTTTGAATTTTCTTTTTTCTGGTGCATGATATGACCCCCGCAGACGCCTAGTTTAGGAGTTATAGCCATTTTAAGATTTTGAATTTTCTTTTTTCTGGTGCATAATATGACCCCCGGAGACGCCTAGTTTAGGAGATATAGCCATTTTAAGATTTTGAATTTTTTTTTTTGGAGCATAATATGACCCCCGCAGACGACTAGTTTAGGAGTTATAGCCATTTTAAGATTTTGAATTTTCTTTTTTCTGGTGCATAATATGACCCCCGCAGACGCCTAGTTTAGGAGATATAGCCATTTTAAGATTTTGAATTTTTTTTTTTGGTGCATAATATGACCCCCGCAGACGCCTAGTTTAGGAGTTATAGCCATTTTAAGATTTTGAATTTTCTTTTTTCTGGTGCATAATATGACCCCCGCAGACGCCTAGTTTAGGAGTTATAGCCATTTTAAGATTTTGAATTTTCTTTTTTCTGGTGCATAATATGACCCCCGCAGACGCTTAGTTTAGGAGTTATAGCCATTTTAAGATTTTGAATTTTCTTTTTTGGTGCATAATATGACCCCCGCAGACGCCTAGTTTAGGAGTTATAGCCATTTTAAGATTTTGAATTTTCTTTTTTCTGGTGCATAATATGACCCCCGCAGACGCCTAGTTTAGGAGTTATAGCCATTTTAAGATTTTGAATTTTCTTTTTTCTGGTGCATAATATGACCCCCGCAGACGCCTAGTTTAGGAGATATAGCCATTTTAAGATTTTGAATTTTTTTTTTTGGAGCATAATATGACCCCCGCAGACGCCTAGTTTAGGAGTTATAGCCATTTTAAGATTTTGAATTTTCTTTTTTCTGGTGCATAATATGACCCCCGCAGACGCCTAGTTTAGGAGATATAGCCATTTTAAGATTTTGAATTTTTTTTTTTGGTGCATAATATGACCCCCGCAGACGCCTAGTTTAGGAGTTATAGCCATTTTAAGATTTTGAATTTTCTTTTTTCTGGTGCATAATATGACCCCCGCAGACGCCTAGTTTAGGAGATATAGCCATTTTAAGATTTTGAATTTTTTTTTTTGGTGCATAATATGACCCCCGCAGACGCCTAGTTTAGGAGTTATAGCCATTTTAAGATTTTGAATTTTCTTTTTTCTGGTGCATAATATGACCCCCGCAGACGCCTAGTTTAGGAGTTATAGCCATTTTAAGATTTTGAATTTTCTTTTTTCTGGTGCATAATATGACCCCCGCAGACGCCTAGTTTAGGAGTTATAGCCATTTTAAGATTTTGAATTTTTTTTTCTGGTGCATAATATGACCCCCGCAGACGCCTAGTTAAGGAGTTATAGCCATTTTAAGATTTTGAATTTTCTTTTTTCTGGTGCATAATATGACCCCCACAGACGCCTAGTTTAGGAGTTATAGCCATTTTAAGATTTTGAATTTTCTTTTTTCTGGTGCATAATATGACCCCCGCAGACGCCTAGTTTAGGAGATATAGCCATTTTAAGATTTTGAATTTTTTTTTTTGGAGCATAATATGACCCCCGCAGACGACTAGTTTAGGAGTTATAGCCATTTTAAGATTTTGAATTTTCTTTTTTCTGGTGCATAATATGACCCCCGCAGACGCCTAGTTTAGGAGTTATAGCCATTTTAAGATTTTGAATTTTTTTTCTGGTGCATAATATGACCCCCGCAGACGCCTAGTTTAGGAGTTATAGCCATTTTAAGATTTTGAATTTTTTTTTGTGGTGCATAATACGACCCCCGCTGACGCCTAGTTTAGGAGTTATAGCCATTTTAAGATTTTGAATTTTCTTTTTTCTGGTGCATAATATGACCCCCGCAGACGCCTAGTTTAGGAGTTATAGCCATTTTAAGATTTTGAATTTTTTTTCTGGTGCATAATATGACCCCCGCAGACGCCTAGTTTAGGAGTTATAGCCATTTTAAGATTTTGAATTTTCTTTTTTCTGGTGCATAATATGACCCCCGCAGACGCCTAGTTTAGGAGTTATAGCCATTTTAAGATTTTGAATTTTCTTTTTTCTGGTGCATAATATGACCCCCGCAGACGCCTAGTTTAGGAGTTATAGCCATTTTAAGATTTTGAATTTTCTTTTTTCTGGTGCATGATATGACCCCCGCAGACGCCTAGTTTAGGAGTTATAGCCATTTTAAGATTTTGAATTTTCATTTTTCTGGTGCATAATATGACCCCCGCAGACGCCTAGTTTAGGAGTTATAGCCATTTTAAGATTTTGAATTTTCTTTTTTGGTGCATAATATGACCCCCGCAGACGCCTAGTTTAGGAGATATAGCCATTTTAAGATTTTGAATTTTCTTTTTTCTGGTGCATAATATGACCCCCGCAGACGCCTAGTTTAGGAGATATAGCCATTTTAAGATTTTGAATTTTTTTTTTTGGAGCATAATATGACCCCCGCAGACGCCTAGTTTAGGAGTTATAGCCATTTTAAGATTTTGAATTTTCTTTTTTCTGGTGCATGATATGACCCCCGCAGACGCCTAGTTTAGGAGTTATAGCCATTTTAAGATTTTGAATTTTCTTTTTTCTGGTGCATAATATGACCCCCGGAGACGCCTAGTTTAGGAGATATAGCCATTTTAAGATTTTGAATTTTTTTTTTTGGAGCATAATATGACCCCCGCAGACGACTAGTTTAGGAGTTATAGCCATTTTAAGATTTTGAATTTTCTTTTTTCTGGTGCATAATATGACCCCCGCAGACGCCTAGTTTAGGAGTTATAGCCATTTTAAGATTTTGAATTTTTTTTCTGGTGCATAATATGACCCCCGCAGACGCCTAGTTTAGGAGTTATAGCCATTTTAAGATTTTGAATTTTCTTTTTTCTGGTGCATGATATGACCCCCGCAGACGCCTAGTTTAGGAGTTATAGCCATTTTAAGATTTTGAATTTTCTTTTTTCTGGTGCATAATATGACCCCCGGAGACGCCTAGTTTAGGAGATATAGCCATTTTAAGATTTTGAATTTTTTTTTTTGGAGCATAATATGACCCCCGCAGACGCCTAGTTTAGGAGTTATAGCCATTTTAAGATTTTGAATTTTCTTTTTTCTGGTGCATGATATGACCCCCGCAGACGCCTAGTTTAGGAGTTATAGCCATTTTAAGATTTTGAATTTTCTTTTTTCTGGTGCATAATATGACCCCCGGAGACGCCTAGTTTAGGAGATATAGCCATTTTAAGATTTTGAATTTTCTTTTTTCTGGTGCATAATATGACCCCCGCAGACGCTTAGTTTAGGAGTTATAGCCATTTTAAGATTTTGAATTTTCTTTTTTGGTGCATAATATGACCCCCGCAGACGCCTAGTTTAGGAGTTATAGCCATTTTAAGATTTTGAATTTTCTTTTTTCTTGTGCATAATATGACCCCCGCAGACGCCTAATTTAGGAGTTATAGCCATTTTAAGATTTTGAATTTTCTTTTTTCTGGTGCATAATATGACCCCCGCAGACGCCTAGTTTAGGAGATATAGCCATTTTAAGATTTTGAATTTTTTTTTTTGGAGCATAATATGACCCCCGCAGACGCCTAGTTTAGGAGTTATAGCCATTTTAAGATTTTGAATTTTCTTTTTTCTGGTGCATAATATGACCCCCGCAGACGCCTAGTTTAGGAGATATAGCCATTTTAAGATTTTGAATTTTTTTTTTTGGAGCATAATATGACCCCCGCAGACGACTAGTTTAGGAGTTATAGCCATTTTAAGATTTTGAATTTTCTTTTTTCTGGTGCATAATATGACCCCCGCAGACGAGTAGTTTAGGAGTTATAGCCATTTTAAGATTTTTAATTTTTTTTCTGGTGCATAATATGACCCCCGCAGACGCCTAGTTTAGGAGTTATAGCCATTTTAAGATTTTGAATTTTTTTTTGTGGTGCATAATACGACCCCCGCTGACGCCTAGTTTAGGAGTTATAGCCATTTTAAGATTTTGAATTTTCTTTTTTCTGGTGCATAATATGACCCCCGCAGACGCCTAGTTTAGGAGTTATAGCCATTTTAAGATTTTGAATTTTTTTTCTGGTGCATAATATGACCCCCGCAGACGCCTAGTTTAGGAGTTATAGCCATTTTAAGATTTTGAATTTTCTTTTTTCTGGTGCATAATATGACCCCCGCAGACGCCTAGTTTAGGAGTTATAGCCATTTTAAGATTTTGAATTTTCTTTTTTCTGGTGCATAATATGACCCCCGCAGACGCCTAGTTTAGGAGTTATAGCCATTTTAAGATTTTGAATTTTCTTTTTTCTGGTGCATGATATGACCCCCGCAGACGCCTAGTTTAGGAGTTATAGCCATTTTAAGATTTTGAATTTTCATTTTTCTGGTGCATAATATGACCCCCGCAGACGCCTAGTTTAGGAGTTATAGCCATTTTAAGATTTTGAATTTTCTTTTTTGGTGCATAATATGACCCCCGCAGACGCCTAGTTTAGGAGATATAGCCATTTTAAGATTTTGAATTTTCTTTTTTCTGGTGCATAATATGACCCCCGCAGACGCCTAGTTTAGGAGATATAGCCATTTTAAGATTTTGAATTTTTTTTTTTGGAGCATAATATGACCCCCGCAGACGCCTAGTTTAGGAGTTATAGCCATTTTAAGATTTTGAATTTTCTTTTTTCTGGTGCATGATATGACCCCCGCAGACGCCTAGTTTAGGAGTTATAGCCATTTTAAGATTTTGAATTTTCTTTTTTCTGGTGCATAATATGACCCCCGGAGACGCCTAGTTTAGGAGATATAGCCATTTTAAGATTTTGAATTTTTTTTTTTGGAGCATAATATGACCCCCGCAGACGACTAGTTTAGGAGTTATAGCCATTTTAAGATTTTGAATTTTCTTTTTTCTGGTGCATAATATGACCCCCGCAGACGCCTAGTTTAGGAGTTATAGCCATTTTAAGATTTTGAATTTTTTTTCTGGTGCATAATATGACCCCCGCAGACGCCTAGTTTAGGAGTTATAGCCATTTTAAGATTTTGAATTTTCTTTTTTCTGGTGCATGATATGACCCCCGCAGACGCCTAGTTTAGGAGTTATAGCCATTTTAAGATTTTGAATTTTCTTTTTTCTGGTGCATAATATGACCCCCGGAGACGCCTAGTTTAGGAGATATAGCCATTTTAAGATTTTGAATTTTTTTTTTTGGAGCATAATATGACCCCCGCAGACGCCTAGTTTAGGAGTTATAGCCATTTTAAGATTTTGAATTTTCTTTTTTCTGGTGCATGATATGACCCCCGCAGACGCCTAGTTTAGGAGTTATAGCCATTTTAAGATTTTGAATTTTCTTTTTTCTGGTGCATAATATGACCCCCGGAGACGCCTAGTTTAGGAGATATAGCCATTTTAAGATTTTGAATTTTCTTTTTTCTGGTGCATAATATGACCCCCGCAGACGCTTAGTTTAGGAGTTATAGCCATTTTAAGATTTTGAATTTTCTTTTTTGGTGCATAATATGACCCCCGCAGACGCCTAGTTTAGGAGTTATAGCCATTTTAAGATTTTGAATTTTCTTTTTTCTTGTGCATAATATGACCCCCGCAGACGCCTAATTTAGGAGTTATAGCCATTTTAAGATTTTGAATTTTCTTTTTTCTGGTGCATAATATGACCCCCGCAGACGCCTAGTTTAGGAGATATAGCCATTTTAAGATTTTGAATTTTTTTTTTTGGAGCATAATATGACCCCCGCAGACGCCTAGTTTAGGAGTTATAGCCATTTTAAGATTTTGAATTTTCTTTTTTCTGGTGCATAATATGACCCCCGCAGACGCCTAGTTTAGGAGATATAGCCATTTTAAGATTTTGAATTTTTTTTTTTGGTGCATAATATGACCCCCGCAGACGCCTAGTTTAGGAGTTATAGCCATTTTAAGATTTTGAATTTTCTTTTTTCTGGTGCATAATATGACCCCCGCAGACGCCTAGTTTAGGAGATATAGCCATTTTAAGATTTTGAATTTTTTTTTTTGGTGCATAATATGACCCCCGCAGACGCCTAGTTTAGGAGTTATAGCCATTTTAAGATTTTGAATTTTCTTTTTTCTGGTGCATAATATGACCCCCGCAGACGCCTAGTTTAGGAGTTATAGCCATTTTAAGATTTTGAATTTTCTTTTTTCTGGTGCATAATATGACCCCCGCAGACGCCTAGTTTAGGAGTTATAGCCATTTTAAGATTTTGAATTTTTTTTTCTGGTGCATAATATGACCCCCGCAGACGCCTAGTTAAGGAGTTATAGCCATTTTAAGATTTTGAATTTTCTTTTTTCTGGTGCATAATATGACCCCCGCAGACGCCTAGTTTAGGAGTTATAGCCATTTTAAGATTTTGAATTTTCTTTTTTCTGGTGCATAATATGACCCCCGCAGACGCCTAGTTTAGGAGATATAGCCATTTTAAGATTTTGAATTTTTTTTTCTGGTGCATAATATGACCCCCGCAGACGCCTAGTTAAGGAGTTATAGCCATTTTAAGATTTTGAATTTTCTTTTTTCTGGTGCATAATATGACCCCCGCAGACGCCTAGTTTAGGAGTTATAGCCATTTTAAGATTTTGAATTTTCTTTTTTCTGGTGCATAATATGACCCCCGCAGACGCCTAGTTTAGGAGTTATAGCCATTTTAAGATTTTGAATTTTCTTTTTTCTGATGCATAAATATGACCCCCGCAGACGCCTAATTTAGGAGTTATAGCCATTTTAAGATTTTGAATTTTTTTTTCTGGTGCATAATATGACCCCCGCAGACGCCTAGTTTAGGAGTAATAGCCATTTTAAGATTTTGAATTTTCTTTTTTGGTGCATAATATGACCCCCGCAGACGCCTAGTTTAGGAGTTATAGCCATTTTAAGATTTTGAATTTTCTTTTTTCTGGTGCATAATATGACCCCCGCAGACGCCTAGTTTAGGAGATATAGCCATTTTAAGATTTTGAATTTTTTTTTTTGGTGCATAATATGACCCCCGCAGACGCCTAGTTTAGGAGTTATAGCCATTTTAAGATTTTGAATTTTCTTTTTTCTGGTGCATAATATGACCCCCGCAGACGCCTAGTTTAGGAGTTATAGCCATTTTAAGATTTTGAATTTACTTTTTTCTGATGCATAAATATGACCCCCGCAGACGCCTAGTTAAGGAGTTATAGCCATTTTAAGATTTTGAATTTTCTTTTTTCTGGTGCATAATATGACCCCCGCAGACGCCTAGTTTAGGAGTTATAGCCATTTTAAGATTTTGAATTTTCTTTTTTCTGATGCATAAATATGACCCCCGCAGACGCCTAATTTAGGAGTTATAGCCATTTTAAGATTTTGAATTTTCTTTTTTGGTGCATAATATGACCCCCGCAGACGCCTAGTTTAGGAGTTATAGCCATTTTAAGATTTTGAATTTTCTTTTTTGGTGCATAATATGACCCCCGCAGACGCCTAGTTTAGGAGTTATAGCCATTTTAAGATTTTGAATTTTCTTTTTTCTGGTGCATAATATGACCCCCGCAGACGCCTAGTTTAGGAGATATAGCCATTTTAAGATTTTGAATTTTTTTTTTTGGTGCATAATATGACCCCCGCAGACGCCTAGTTTAGGAGTTATAGCCATTTTAAGATTTTGAATTTTCTTTTTTCTGGTGCATAATATGACCCCCGCAGACGCCTAGTTTAGGAGTTATAGCCATTTTAAGATTTTGAATTTTCTTTTTTCTGGTGCATAATATGACCCCCGCAGACGCCTAGTTTAGGAGTTATAGCCATTTTAAGATTTTGAATTTTCTTTTTTCTGGTGCATAATATGACCCCCGCAGACGCCTAGTTTAGGAGTTATAGCCATTTTAAGATTTTGAATTTTCTTTTTTCTGGTGCATAATATGACCCCCGCAGACGCCTAGTTTAGGAGATATAGATATTTTAAGATTTTGAATTTTTTTTTTTGGTGCATAATATGACCCCCGCAGACGCCTAGTTTAGGAGTTATAGCCATTTTAAGATTTTGAATTTTCTTTTTTCTGGTGCATAATATGACCCCCGCAGACGCCTAGTTTAGGAGTTATATAAATTTTAAGATTTTGAATTTTTTTTTCTGGTGCATAATATGACCCCTGCAGACGCCTAGTTAAGGAGTTATAGCCATTTTAAGATTTTGAATTTTCTTTTTTCTGGTGCATAATATGACCCCCGCAGACGCCTAGTTTAGGAGTTATAGCCATTTTAAGATTTTGAATTTTCTTTTTTGGTGCATAATATGACCCCCGCAGACGCCTAGTTTAGGAGTTATAGCCATTTTAAGATTTTGAATTTTCTTTTTTCTGGTGCATAATATGACCCCCGCAGACGCCTAGTTTAGGAGTTATAGCCATTTTAAGATTTTGAATTTTCTTTTTTCTGGTGCATAATATGACCCCCGCAGACGCCTAGTTTAGGAGATATAGCCATTTTAAGATTTTGAATTTTTTTTTTGGAGCATAATATGACCCCGCAGACGCCTAGTTTAGGAGTTATAGCCATTTTAAGATTTTGAATTTTCTTTTTTCTGGTGCATAATATGACCCCCGCAGACGCCTAGTTTTGGAGATATAGCCATTTTAAGATTTTGAATTTTTTTTTTTGGAGCATAATATGACCCCCGCAGACGCCTAGTTTAGGAGTTATAGCCATTTTAAGATTTTGAATTTTCTTTTTTCTGGTGCATAATATGACCCCCGCAGACGCCTAGTTTAGGAGTTATAGCCATTTTAAGATTTTGAATTTTTTTTCTGGTGCATAATATGACCCCCGCAGACGCCTAGTTTAGGAGTTATAGCCATTTTAAGATTTTGAATTTTTTTTTTTGGTGCATAATATGACCCCCGCAGACGCCTAGTTTAGGAGTTATAGCCATTTTAAGATTTTGAATTTTCTTTTTTCTGGTGCATAATATGACCCCCGCAGACGCCTAGTTTAGGAGATATAGATATTTTAAGATTTTGAATTTTTTTTTTTGGTGCATAATATGACCCCCGCAGACGCCTAGTTTAGGAGTTATAGCCATTTTAAGATTTTGAATTTTCTTTTTTCTGGTGCATAATATGACCCCCGCAGACGCCTAGTTTAGGAGTTATATAAATTTTAAGATTTTGAATTTTTTTTTCTGGTGCATAATATGACCCCTGCAGACGCCTAGTTAAGGAGTGTTATAGCCATTTTAAGATTTTGAATTTTCTTTTTTCTGGTGCATAATATGACCCCCGCAGACGCCTAGTTTAGGAGTTATAGCCATTTTAAGATTTTGAATTTTCTTTTTTGGTGCATAATATGACCCCCGCAGACGCCTAGTTTAGGAGTTATAGCCATTTTAAGATTTTGAATTTCTTTTTTCTGGTGCATAATATGACCCCCGCAGACGCCTAGTTTAGGAGTTATAGCCATTTTAAGATTTTGAATTTTCTTTTTTCTGGTGCATAATATGACCCCCGCAGACGCCTAGTTTAGGAGATATAGCCATTTTAAGATTTTGAATTTTTTTTTTGGAGCATAATATGACCCCGCAGACGCCTAGTTTAGGAGTTATAGCCATTTTAAGATTTTGAATTTTCTTTTTTCTGGTGCATAATATGACCCCCGCAGACGCCTAGTTTTGGAGATATAGCCATTTTAAGATTTTGAATTTTTTTTTTTGGAGCATAATATGACCCCCGCAGACGCCTAGTTTAGGAGTTATAGCCATTTTAAGATTTTGAATTTTCTTTTTTCTGGTGCATAATATGACCCCCGCAGACGCCTAGTTTAGGAGTTATAGCCATTTTAAGATTTTGAATTTTTTTTCTGGTGCATAATATGACCCCCGCAGACGCCTAGTTTAGGAGTTATAGCCATTTTAAGATTTTGAATTTTTTTTTTTGGTGCATAATATGACCCCCGCAGACGCCTAGTTTAGGAGTTATAGCCATTTTAAGATTTTGAATTTTCTTTTTTGGTGCATAATATGACCCCCGCAGACGCCTAGTTTAGGAGTTATAGCCATTTTAAGATTTTGAATTTTCTTTTTTCTGGTGCATAATATGACCCCCGCAGACGCCTAGTTTAGGAGTTATAGCCATTTTAAGATTTTGAATTTTCTTTTTTCTGGTTCATAATATGACCCCCGCAGACGCCTAGTTTAGGAGATATAGCCATTTTAAGATTTTGAATTTTTTTTTTGGAGCATAATATGACCCCGCAGACGCCTAGTTTAGGAGTTATAGCCATTTTAAGATTTTGAATTTTTTTTTTTGGTGCATAATATGACCCCCGCAGACGCCTAGTTTAGGAGTTATAGCCATTTTAAGATTTTGAATTTTCTTTTTTCTGGTGCATAATATGACCCCCGCAGACGCCTAGTTTAGGAGTAATAGCCATTTTAAGATTTTGAATTTTTTTTCTGGTGCATAATATGACCCCCGCAGACGCCTAGTTTAGGAGTTATAGCCATTTTAAGATTTTGAATTTTCTTTTTACTGGTGCATAATATGACCCCCGCAGACGCCAAGTTTAGGAGTTATAGCCATTTTAAGATTTTGAATTTTTTTTTTGGTGCATAATATGACCCCCGCAGACGCCTAGTTTAGGAGTTATAGCCATTTTAAGATTTTGAATTTTCATTTTTCTGGTGCATAATATGACCCCCGCAGACGCCTAGTTTAGGAGTTATAGCCATTTTAAGATTTTGAATTTTCTTTTTTCTGGTGCATAATATGACCCCCGCAGACGCCTAGTTTAGGAGTTATAGCCATTTTAAGATTTTGAATTTTTTTTTCTGGTGCATAATATGACCCCCGCAGACGCCTAGTTAAGGAGTTATAGCCATTTTAAGATTTTGAATTTTCTTTTTTCTGGTGCATAATATGACCCCCGCAGACGCCTAGTTTAGGAGTTATAGCCATTTTAAGATTTTGAATTTTCTTTTTTCTGATGCATAAATATGACCCCCGCAGACGCCTAGTTTAGGAGTTATAGCCATTTTAAGATTTTGAATTTTTTTTTCTGGTGCATAATATGACCCCCGCAGACGCCTAGTTTAGGAGTTATAGCCATTTTAAGATTTTGGATTTTCTTTTTTCTGGTGCATAATATGACCCCCGCAGACGCCTAGTTTAGGAGTTATAGCCATTTTAAGATTTTGAATTTTCTTTTTTGGTGCATAATATGACCCCCGCAGACGCCTAGTTTAGGAGTTATAGCCATTTTAAGATTTTGAATTTTCTTTTTTGGTGCATAATATGACCCCCGCAGACGCCTAGTTTAGGAGTTATAGCCATTTTAAGATTTTGAATTTTCTTTTTTCTGGTGCATAATATGACCCCCGCAGACGCCTAGTTTAGGAGTTATAGCCATTTTAAGATTTTGAATTTTCTTTTTTCTGGTGCATAATATGACCCCCGCAGACGCCTAGTTTAGGAGATATAGCCATTTTAAGATTTTGAATTTTTTTTTTTGGTGCATAATATGACCCCCGCAGACGCCTAGTTTAGGAGTTATAGCCATTTTAAGATTTTGAATTTCCTTTTTTCTGGTGCATAATATGACCCCCGCAGACGCCTAGTTTAGGAGTTATAGCCATTTTAAGATTTTGAATTTTCTTTTTTCTGGTGCATAATATGACCCCCGCAGACGCCTAGTTTAGGAGTTATAGCCATTTTAAGATTTTGAATTTTCTTTTTTCTGGTGCATAATATGACCCCCGCAGACGCCTAGTTTAGGAGATATAGCCATTTTAAGATTTTGAATTTTTTTTTTTGGACCATAATATGACCCCCGCAGACGCCTAGTTTAGGAGTTATAGCCATTTTAAGATTTTGAATTTTCTTTTTTCTGGTGCATAATATGACCCCCGCAGACGCCTAATTTAGGAGTTATAGCCATTTTAAGATTTTGAATTTTTTTCCTGGTGCATAATATGACCCCCGCAGACGCCTAGTTTAGGAGTTATAGCCATTTTAAGATTTTGAATTTTCTTTTTTGGTGCATAATATGACCCCCGCAGACGCCTAGTTTAGGAGTTATAGCCATTTTAAGATTTTGAATTTTCTTTTTTCTGGTGCATAATATGACCCCCGCAGACGCCTAGTTTAGGAGTTATATAAATTTTAAGATTTTGAATTTTTTTTTCTGGTGCATAATATGACCCCTGCAGACGCCTAGTTAAGGAGTTATAGCCATTTTAAGATTTTGAATTTTTTTTTTTGGAGCATAATATGACCCCCGCAGACGCCTAGTTTAGGAGTTATAGCCATTTTAAGATTTTGAATTTTCTTTTTTGGTGCATAATATGACCCCCGCAGACGCCTAGTTTAGGAGTTATAGCCATTTTAAGATTTTGAATTTTCTTTTTTCTGGTGCATAATATGACCCCCGCAGACGCCTAGTTTAGGAGATATAGCCATTTAAGATTTTGATTTTTTTTTTTTTGGAGCATAATATGACCCCCGCAGACGCCTAGTTTAGGAGTTATAGCCATTTTAAGATTTTGAATTTTTTTTTTGGAGCATAATATGACCCCCGCAGACGCCTAGTTTAGGAGTTATAGCCATTTTAAGATTTTGAATTTTCTTTTTTGGTGCATAATATGACCCCCGCAGACGCCTAGTTTAGGAGTTATAGCCATTTTAAGATTTTGAATTTTCTTTTTTCTGGTGCATAATATGACCCCCGCAGACGCCTAGTTTAGGAGTTATAGCCATTTTAAGATTTTGAATTTTTTTCCTGGTGCATAATATGACCCCCGCAGACGCCTAGTTTAGGAGTTATAGCCATTTTAAGATTTTGAATTTTCTTTTTTGGTGCATAATATGACCCCCGCAGACGCCTAGTTTAGGAGTTATAGCCATTTTAAGATTTTGAATTTTCTTTTTTCTGGTGCATAATATGACCCCCGCAGACGCCTAGTTTAGGAGTTATAGCCATTTTAAGATTTTGAATTTTCTTTTTTCTGGTGCATAATATGACCCCCGCAGACGCCAAGTTTAGGAGTTATAGCCATTTTAAGATTTTGAATTTTTTTTTTTTGGTGCATAATATGACCCCCGCAGACGCCTAGTTTAGGAGTTATAGCCATTTTAAGATTTTGAATTTTTTTTTTTGGTGCATAATATGACCCCCGCAGACGCCTAGTTTAGGAGTTATAGCCATTTTAAGATTTTGAATTTTCTTTTTTCTGGTGCATAATATGACCCCCGCAGACGCCTAGTTTAGGAGTTATAGCCATTTTAAGATTTTGAATTTTTTTTTCTGGTGCATAATATGACCCCCGCAGACGCCTAGTTTAGGAGACATAGATATTTTAAAATTTTGAATTTTTTTTTTTGGAGCATAATATGACCCCCGCAGACGCCTAGTTTAGGAGTTATAGCCATTTTAAGATTTTGAATTTTCTTTTTTGGTGCATAATATGACCCCCGCAGACGCCTAGTTTAGGAGTTATAGCCATTTTAAGATTTTGAATTTTCTTTTTTGGTGCATAATATGACCCCCGCAGACGCCTAATTTATGAGTTATAGCCATTTTAAGATTTTGAATTTTCTTTTTTCTGGTGCATAATATGACCCCCGCAGACGCCTAGTTTAGGAGTTATAGCCATTTTAAGATTTTGAATTTTTTTTTCTGGTGCATAATATGACCCCCGCAGACGCCTAGTTAAGGAGTTATAGCCATTTTAGGATTTTGAATTTTCTTTTTTCTGGTGCATAATATGACCCCCGCAGACGCCTAGTTTAGGAGTTATAGCCATTTTAAGATTTTGAATTTTCTTTTTTCTGGTGCATAATATGACCCCCGCAGACGCCTAGTTTAGGAGATATAGCCATTTTAAGATTTTGAATTTTTTTTTTTGGAGCATAATATGACCCCCGCAGACGCCTAGTTTAGGAGTTATAGCCATTTTAAGATTTTGAATTTTCTTTTTTCTGGTGCATAATATGACCCCCGCAGACGCCTAGTTTAGGAGATATAGCCATTTTAAGATTTTGAATTTTTTTTTTTGGTGCATAATATGACCCCCGCAGACGCCTAGTTTAGAAGTTATAGCCATTTTAAGATTTTGAATTTTCTTTTTTCTGGTGCATAATATGACCCCCGCAGACGCCTAGTTTAGGAGTTATAGCCATTTTAAGATTTTGAATTTTCTTTTTTCTGGTGCATAATATGACCCCCGCAGACGCCTAGTTTAGGAGTTATAGCCATTTTAAGATTTTGAATTTTCTTTTTTCTGGTGCATAATATGACCCCCGCAGACGCCTAGTTTAGGAGATATAGCCATTTTAAGATTTTGAATTTTTTTTTTTGGAGCATAATATGACCCCCGCAGACGCCTAGTTTAGGAGTTATAGCCATTTTAAGATTTTGAATTTTCTTTTTTCTGGTGCATAATATGACCCCCGCAGACGCCTAGTTTAGGAGTTATAGCCATTTTAAGATTTTGAATTTTTTTTCTGGTGCATAATATGACCCCCGCAGACGCCTAGTTTAGGAGTTATAGCCATTTTAAGATTTTGAATTTTCTTTTTTCTGGTGCATAATATGACCCCCGCAGACGCCTAGTTTAGGAGATATAGCCATTTTAAGATTTTGAATTTTCTTTTTTCTGGTGCATAATATGACCCCCGCAGACGCCTAGTTTAGGAGTTATAGCCATTTTAAGATTTTGAATTTTCTTTTTTGGTGGATAATATGACCCCCGCAGACGCCTAATTTATGAGTTATAGCCATTTTAAGATTTTGAATTTTCTTTTTTCTGGTGCATAATATGACCCCCGCAGACGCCTAGTTTAGGAGTTATAGCCATTTTAAGATTTTGAATTTTTTTTTCTGGTGCATAATATGACCCCCGCAGACGCCTAGTTAAGGAGTTATAGCCATTTTAAGATTTTGAATTTTCTTTTTTCTGGTGCATAATATGACCCCCGCAGACGCCTAGTTTAGGAGTTATAGCCATTTTAAGATTTTGAATTTTCTTTTTTGGTGCATAATATGACCCCCGCAGACGCCTAGTTTAGGAGTTATAGCCATTTTAAGATTTTGAATTTTCTTTTTTGGTGCATAATATGACCCCCGCAGACGCCTAATTTATGAGTTATAGCCATTTTAAGATTTTGAATTTTCTTTTTTCTGGTGCATAATATGACCCCCGCAGACGCCTAGTTTAGGAGTTATAGCCATTTTAAGATTTTGAATTTTTTTTTCTGGTGCATAATATGACCCCCGCAGACGCCTAGTTAAGGAGTTATAGCCATTTTAAGATTTTGAATTTTCTTTTTTCTGGTGCATAATATGACCCCCGCAGACGCCTAGTTTAGGAGTTATAGCCATTTTAAGATTTTGAATTTTTTTTTCTGGTGCATAATATGACCCCCGCAGACGCCTAGTTAAGGAGTTATAGCCATTTTAAGATTTTGAATTTTCTTTTTTCTGGTGCATAATATGACCCCCGCAGACGCCTAGTTTAGGAGTTATAGCCATTTTAAGATTTTGAATTTTTTTTCTGGTGCATAATATGACCCCCGCAGACGCCTAGTTTAGGAGTTATAGCCATTTTAAGATTTTGAATTTTCTTTTTTCTGGTGCATAATATGACCCCCGCAGACGCCTAGTTTAGGAGACATAGATATTTTAAAATTTTGAATTTTTTTTTTTGGAGCATAATATGACCCCCGCAGACGCCTAGTTTAGGAGTTATAGCCATTTTAAGATTTTGAATTTTCTTTTTTGGTGCATAATATGACCCCCGCAGACGCCTAGTTCAGGAGTTATAGCCATTTTAAGATTTTGAATTTTCTTTTTTCTGGTGCATAATATGACCCCCGCAGACGCCTAGTTTAGGAGTTATAGCCATTTTAAGATTTTGAATTTTCTTTTTTCTGGTGCATAATATGACCCCCGCAGACGCCTAGTTTAGGAGTTATAGCCATTTTAAGATTTTGAATTTTTTTTTTTGGTGCATAATATGACCCCCGCAGACGCCTAGTTTAGAAGTTATAGCCATTTTAAGATTTTGAATTTTCTTTTTTCTGGTGCATAATATGACCCCCGCAGACGCCTAGTTTAGGAGTTATAGCCATTTTAAGATTTTGAATTTTCTTTTTTCTGGTGCATAATATGACCCCCGCAGACGCCTAGTTTAGGAGTTATAGCCATTTTAAGATTTTGAATTTTCTTTTTTCTGGTGCATAATATGACCCCCGCAGACGCCTAGTTTAGGAGATATAGCCATTTTAAGATTTTGAATTTTTTTTTTTGGAGCATAATATGACCCCCGCAGACGCCTAGTTTAGGAGTTATAGCCATTTTAAGATTTTGAATTTTCTTTTTTCTGGTGCATAATATGACCCCCGCAGACGCCTAGTTTAGGAGTTATAGCCATTTTAAGATTTTGAATTTTTTTTCTGGTGCATAATATGACCCCCGCAGACGCCTAGTTTAGGAGTTATAGCCATTTTAAGATTTTGAATTTTCTTTTTTCTGGTGCATAATATGACCCCCGCAGACGCCTAGTTTAGGAGACATAGATATTTTAAAATTTTGAATTTTTTTTTTTGGAGCATAATATGACCCCCGCAGACGCCTAGTTTAGGAGTTATAGCCATTTTAAGATTTTGAATTTTCTTTTTTGGTGCATAATATGACCCCCGCAGACGCCTAGTTTAGGAGTTATAGCCATTTTAAGATTTTGAATTTTCTTTTTTGGTGCATAATATGACCCCCGCAGACGCCTAATTTATGAGTTATAGCCATTTTAAGATTTTGAATTTTCTTTTTTCTGGTGCATAATATGACCCCCGCAGACGCCTAGTTTAGGAGTTATAGCCATTTTAAGATTTTGAATTTTTTTTTCTGGTGCATAATATGACCCCCGCAGACGCCTAGTTAAGGAGTTATAGCCATTTTAAGATTTTGAATTTTCTTTTTTCTGGTGCATAATATGACCCCCGCAGACGCCTAGTTTAGGAGTTATAGCCATTTTAAGATTTTGAATTTTCTTTTTTGGTGCATAATATGACCCCCGCAGACGCCTAGTTTAGGAGTTATAGCCATTTTAAGATTTTGAATTTTTTTTTCTGGTGCATAATATGACCCCCGCAGACGCCTAGTTAAGGAGTTATAGCCATTTTAAGATTTTGAATTTTCATTTTTCTGGTGCATAATATGACCCCCGCAGACGCCTAGTTTAGGAGTTATAGCCATTTTAAGATTTTGAATTTTCTTTTTTGGTGCATAATATGACCCCCGCAGACGCCTAGTTTAGGAGTTATAGCCATTTTAAGATTTTGAATTTTCTTTTTTCTGGTGCATAATATGACCCCCGCAGACGCCTAGTTTAGGAGTTATAGCCATTTTAAGATTTTGAATTTTCTTTTTTCTGGTGCATAATATGACCCCCGCAGACGCCTAGTTTAGGAGATATAGCCATTTTAAGATTTTGAAATTTTTTTTTTGGAGCATAATATGACCCCCGCAGACGCCTAGTTTAGGAGTTATAGCCATTTTAAGATTTTGAATTTTCTTTTTTCTGGTGCATAATATGACCCCCGCAGACGCCTAGTTTAGGAGATATAGCCATTTTAAGATTTTGAATTTTTTTTTTGGTGCATAATATGACCCCCGCAGACGCCTAGTTCAGGAGTTATAGCCATTTTAAGATTTTGAATTTTCTTTTTTCTGGTGCATAATATGACCCCCGCAGACGCCTAGTTTAGGAGTTATAGCCATTTTAAGATTTTGAATTTTCTTTTTTCTGGTGCATAATATGACCCCCGCAGACGCCTAGTTTAGGAGTTATAGCCATTTTAAGATTTTGAATTTTCTTTTTTCTGGTGCATAATATGACCCCCGCAGACGCCTAGTTTAGGAGTTATAGCCATTTTAAGATTTTGAATTTTCTTTTTTCTGGTGCATAATATGACCCCCGCAGACGCCTAGTTTAGGAGATATAGCCATTTTAAGATTTTGAATTTTTTTTTTTGGAGCATAATATGACCCCCGCAGACGCCTAGTTTAGGAGTTATAGCCATTTTAAGATTTTGAATTTTCTTTTTTCTGGTGCATAATATGACCCCCGCAGACGCCTAGTTTAGGAGATATAGCCATTTTAAGATTTTGAATTTTTTTTTTTGGTGCATAATATGACCCCCGCAGACGCCTAGTTTAGAAGTTATAGCCATTTTAAGATTTTGAATTTTCTTTTTTCTGGTGCATAATATGACCCCCGCAGACGCCTAGTTTAGGAGTTATAGCCATTTTAAGATTTTGAATTTTCTTTTTTCTGGTGCATAATATGACCCCCGCAGACGCCTAGTTTAGGAGTTATAGCCATTTTAAGATTTTGAATTTTCTTTTTTCTGGTGCATAATATGACCCCCGCAGACGCCTAGTTTAGGAGATATAGCCATTTTAAGATTTTGAATTTTTTTTTTTGGAGCATAATATGACCCCCGCAGACGCCTAGTTTAGGAGTTATAGCCATTTTAAGATTTTGAATTTTCTTTTTTCTGGTGCATAATATGACCCCCGCAGACGCCTAGTTTAGGAGTTATAGCCATTTTAAGATTTTGAATTTTTTTTCTGGTGCATAATATGACCCCCGCAGACGCCTAGTTTAGGAGTTATAGCCATTTTAAGATTTTGAATTTTCTTTTTTCTGGTGCATAATATGACCCCCGCAGACGCCTAGTTTAGGAGATATAGCCATTTTAAGATTTTGAATTTTCTTTTTTCTGGTGCATAATATGACCCCCGCAGACGCCTAGTTTAGGAGTTATAGCCATTTTAAGATTTTGAATTTTCTTTTTTGGTGCATAATATGACCCCCGCAGACGCCTAATTTATGAGTTATAGCCATTTTAAGATTTTGAATTTTCTTTTTTCTGGTGCATAATATGACCCCCGCAGACGCCTAGTTTAGGAGTTATAGCCATTTTAAGATTTTGAATTTTTTTTTCTGGTGCATAATATGACCCCCGCAGACGCCTAGTTAAGGAGTTATAGCCATTTTAAGATTTTGAATTTTCTTTTTTCTGGTGCATAATATGACCCCCGCAGACGCCTAGTTTAGGAGTTATAGCCATTTTAAGATTTTGAATTTTCTTTTTTCTGATGCATAAATATGACCCCCGCAGACGCCTAGTTTAGGAGTTATAGCCATTTTAAGATTTTGAATTTTCTTTTTTGGTGCATAATATGACCCCCGCAGACGCCTAGTTTAGGAGTTATAGCCATTTTAAGATTTTGAATTTTCTTTTTTGGTGCATAATATGACCCCCGCAGACGCCTAATTTATGAGTTATAGCCATTTTAAGATTTTGAATTTTCTTTTTTCTGGTGCATAATATGACCCCCGCAGACGCCTAGTTTAGGAGTTATAGCCATTTTAAGATTTAGAATTTTTTTTTCTGGTGCATAATATGACCCCCGCAGACGCCTAGTTAAGGAGTTATAGCCATTTTAAGATTTTGAATTTTCTTTTTTCTGGTGCATAATATGACCCCCGCAGACGCCTAGTTTAGGAGTTATAGCCATTTTAAGATTTTGAATTTTTTTTTCTGGTGCATAATATGACCCCCGCAGACGCCTAGTTAAGGAGTTATAGCCATTTTAAGATTTTGAATTTTCTTTTTTCTGGTGCATAATATGACCCCCGCAGACGCCTAGTTTAGGAGTTATAGCCATTTTAAGATTTTGAATTTTTTTTCTGGTGCATAATATGACCCCCGCAGACGCCTAGTTTAGGAGTTATAGCCATTTTAAGATTTTGAATTTTCTTTTTTCTGGTGCATAATATGACCCCCGCAGACGCCTAGTTTAGGAGACATAGATATTTTAAAATTTTGAATTTTTTTTTTTGGAGCATAATATGACCCCCGCAGACGCCTAGTTTAGGAGTTATAGCCATTTTAAGATTTTGAATTTTCTTTTTTGGTGCATAATATGACCCCCGCAGACGCCTAATTTATGAGTTATAGCCATTTTAAGATTTTGAATTTTCTTTTTTCTGGTGCATAATATGACCCCCGCAGACGCCTAGTTTAGGAGTTATAGCCATTTTAAGATTTTGAATTTTTTTTTCTGGTGCATAATATGACCCCCGCAGACGCCTAGTTAAGGAGTTATAGCCATTTTAAGATTTTGAATTTTCTTTTTTCTGGTGCATAATATGACCCCCGCAGACGCCTAGTTTAGGAGTTATAGCCATTTTAAGATTTTGAATTTTCTTTTTTGGTGCATAATATGACCCCCGCAGACGCCTAGTTTAGGAGTTATAGCCATTTTAAGATTTTGAATTTTCTTTTTTCTGGTGCATAATATGACCCCCGCAGAAGCCTAGTTTAGGAGTTATAGCCATTTTAAGATTTTGAATTTTCTTTTTTCTGGTGCATAATATGACCCCCGCAGACGCCTAGTTTAGGAGATATAGCCATTTTAAGATTTTGAATTTTTTTTTTTGGAGCATAATATGACCCCCGCAGACGCCTAGTTTAGGAGTTATAGCCATTTTAAGATTTTGAATTTTCTTTTTTCTGGTGCATAATATGACCCCCGCAGACGCCTAGTTTAGGAGATATAGCCATTTTAAGATTTTGAATTTTTTTTTTTGGTGCATAATATGACCCCCGCAGACGCCTAGTTTAGAAGTTATAGCCATTTTAAGATTTTGAATTTTCTTTTTTCTGGTGCATAATATGACCCCCGCAGACGCCTAGTTTAGGAGTTATAGCCATTTTAAGATTTTGAATTTTCTTTTTTCTGGTGCATAATATGACCCCCGCAGACGCCTAGTTTAGGAGTTATAGCCATTTTAAGATTTTGAATTTTCTTTTTTCTGGTGCATAATATGACCCCAGCAGACGCCTAGTTTAGGAGATATAGCCATTTTAAGATTTTGAATTTTTTTTTTTGGAGCATAATATGACCCCCGCAGACGCCTAGTTTAGGAGTTATAGCCATTTTAAGATTTTGAATTTTCTTTTTTCTGGTGCATAATATGACCCCCGCAGACGCCTAGTTTAGGAGTTATAGCCATTTTAAGATTTTGAATTTTCTTTTTTCTGGTGCATAATATGACCCCCGCAGACGCCTAGTTTAGGAGACATAGATATTTTAAAATTTTGAATTTTTTTTTTTGGAGCATAATATGACCCCCGCAGACGCCTAGTTTAGGAGTTATAGCCATTTTAAGATTTTGAATTTTTTTTTCTGGTGCATAATATGACCCCCGCAGACGCCTAGTTAAGGAGTTATAGCCATTTTAAGATTTTGAATTTTCTTTTTTCTGGTGCATAATATGACCCCCGCAGACGCCTAGTTTAGGAGTTATAGCCATTTTAAGATTTTGAATTTTCTTTTTTGGTGCATAATATGACCCCCGCAGACGCCTAGTTTAGGAGTTATAGCCATTTTAAGATTTTGAATTTTTTTTTCTGGTGCATAATATGACCCCCGCAGACGCCTAGTTAAGGAGTTATAGCCATTTTAAGATTTTGAATTTTCATTTTTCTGGTGCATAATATGACCCCCGCAGACGCCTAGTTTAGGAGTTATAGCCATTTTAAGATTTTGAATTTTCTTTTTTGGTGCATAATATGACCCCCGCAGACGCCTAGTTTAGGAGTTATAGCCATTTTAAGATTTTGAATTTTCTTTTTTCTGGTGCATAATATGACCCCCGCAGACGCCTAGTTTAGGAGTTATAGCCATTTTAAGATTTTGAATTTTCTTTTTTCTGGTGCATAATATGACCCCCGCAGACGCCTAGTTTAGGAGATATAGCCATTTTAAGATTTTGAAATTTTTTTTTTGGAGCATAATATGACCCCCGCAGACGCCTAGTTTAGGAGTTATAGCCATTTTAAGATTTTGAATTTTTTTTTTTGGAGCATAATATGACCCCCGCAGACGCCTAGTTTAGGAGATCTAGCCATTTTAAGATTTTGAATTTTTTTTTTGGTGCATAATATGACCCCCGCAGACGCCTAGTTCAGGAGTTATAGCCATTTTAAGATTTTGAATTTTCTTTTTTCTGGTGCATAATATGACCCCCGCAGACGCCTAGTTTAGGAGTTATAGCCATTTTAAGATTTTGAATTTTCTTTTTTCTGGTGCATAATATGACCCCCGCAGACGCCTAGTTTAGGAGTTATAGCCATTTTAAGATTTTGAATTTTCTTTTCTCTGGTGCATAATATGACCCCCGCAGACGCCTAGTTTAGGAGATATAGCCATTTTAAGATTTTGAATTTTTTTTTTTGGAGCATAATATGACCCCCGCAGACGCCTAGTTTAGGAGTTATAGCCATTTTAAGATTTTGAATTTTCTTTTTTCTGGTGCATAATATGACCCCCGCAGACGCCTAGTTTAGGAGTTATAGCCATTTTAAGATTTTGAATTTTTTTTCTGGTGCATAATATGACCCCCGCAGACGCCTAGTTTAGGAGTTATAGCCATTTTAAGATTTTGAATTTTCTTTTTTCTGGTGCATAATATGACCCCCGCAGACGCCTAGTTAAGGAGTTATAGACATTTTAAGATTTTGAATTTTCTTTTTTCTGGTGCATAATATGACCCCCGCAGACGCCTAGTTTAGGAGTTATAGCCATTTTAAGATTTTGAATTTTCTTTTTTGGTGCATAATATGACCCCCGCAGACGCCTAGTTTAGGAGTTATAGCCATTTTAAGATTTTGAATTTTCTTTTTTCTGGTGCATAATATGACCCCCGCAGACGCCTAGTTTAGGAGTTAAAGCCATTTTAAGATTTTGAATTTTCTTCTTTCTGGTGCATAATATGACCCCCGCAGACGCCTAGTTTAGGAGATATAGCCATTTTAAGATTTTGAATTTTTTTTTTGGAGCATAATATGACCCCCGCAGACGCCTAGTTTAGGAGTTATAGCCATTTTAAGATTTTGAATTTTCTTTTTTCTGGTACATAATTTGACCCCCGCAGACGCCTAGTTTAGGAGATATAGCCATTTTAAGATTTTGAATTTTTTTTTTTGGAGCATAATTTGACCCCCGCAGACGCCTAGTTTAGGAGTTATAGCCATTTTAAGATTTTGAATTTTCTTTTTTCTGGTGCATAATATGACCCCCGCAGACGCCTAGTTTAGGAGTTATAGCCATTTTAAGATTTTGAATTTTTTTTCTGGTGCATAATATGACCCCCGCAGACGCCTAGTTTAGGAGTTATAGCCATTTTAAGATTTTGAATTTTCTTTTTTGGTGCATAATATGACCCCCGCAGACGCCTAGTTTAGGAGTTATAGCCATTTTAAGATTTTGAATTTTCTTTTTTGGTGCATAATATGACCAACGCAGACGCCTAGTTTATGAGTTATAGCCATTTTAAGATTTTGAATTTTCTTTTTTCTGGTGCATAATATGACCCCCGCAGACGCCTAGTTTAGGAGTTATAGCCATTTTAAGATTTTGAAGTTTTTTTTCTGGTGCATAATATGACCCCCGCAGACGCCTAGTTAAGGAGTTATAGCCATTTTAAGATTTTGAATTTTCTTTTTTCTGGTGCATAATATGACCCCCGCAGACGCCTAGTTTAGGAGTTATAGCCATTTTAAGATTTTGAATTTTCTTTTTTGGTGCATAATATGACCCCCGCAGACGCCTAGTTAAGGAGTTATAGCCATTTTAAGATTTTGAATTTTCTTTTTTCTGGTGCATAATATGACTTCCGCAGACGCTTAGTTTAGGAGTTATAGCCATTTTAAGATTTTGAATTTTCTTTTTTGGTGCATAATATGACCCCCGCAGACGCCTAGTTTAGGAGTTATAGCCATTTTAAGATTTTGAATTTTCTTTTTTCTGGTGCATAATATGACCCCCGCAGACGCCTAGTTTAGGAGTTATAGCCATTTTAAGATTTTGAATTTTCTTTTTTCTGGTGCATAATATGACCCCCGCAGACGCCTAGTTTAGGAGATATAGCCATTTTAAGATTTTGAATTTTTTTTTTTGGAGCATAATATGACCCCCGCAGACGCCTAGTTTAGGAGTTATAGCCATTTTAAGATTTTGAATTTTCTTTTTTCTGGTGCATAATATGACCCCCGCAGACGCCTAGTTTAGGAGATATAGCCATTTTAAGATTTTGAATTTTTTTTTTTGGTGCATAATATGACCCCCGCAGACGCCTAGTTTAGGAGTTATAGCCATTTTAAGATTTTGAATTTTCTTTTTTCTGGTGCATAATATGACCCCCGCAGACGCCTAGTTTAGGAGTTATAGCCATTTTAAGATTTTGAATTTTCTTTTTTCTGGTGCATAATATGACCCCCGCAGACGCCTAGTTTAGGAGTTATAGCCATTTTAAGATTTTGAATTTTCTTTTTTCTCTTGCATAATATGACCCCCGCAGACGCCTAGTTTAGGAGATATAGCCATTTTAAGATTTTGAATTTTTTTTTTTGGAGCATAATATGACCCCCGCAGACGCCTAGTTTAGGAGATATAGCCATTTTAAGATTTTGAATTTTTTTTTTTGGAGCATAATATGACCCCCGCAGACGCCTAGTTTAGGAGTTATAGCCATTTTAAAATTTTGAATTTTCTTTTTTCTGGTGCATAATATGACCCCCGCAGACGCCTAGTTTAGGAGTTATAGCCATTTTAAGATTTTGAATTTTCTTTTTTCTGGTGCATAATATGACCCCCGCAGACGCCTAGTTTAGGAGATATAGCCATTTTAAGATTTTGAATTTTTTTTTTTGGAGCATAATATGACCCCCGCAGACGCCTAGTTTAGGAGTTTTAGCCATTTTAAGATTTTGAATTTTTTTTTTTGGAGCATAATATGACCCCCGCAGACGCCTAGTTTAGGAGTTATAGCCATTTTAAGATTTTAAATTTTTTTTTCTGGTGCATAATATGACCCCCGCAGACGCCTAGTTTAGGAGTTATAGCCATTTTAAGATTTTGAATTTTTTTTTCTGGTGCATAATATGACCCCCTCAGACGCCTAGTTTAGGAGTTATGGCCATTTTAAAGTTTTGAATTTTCATTTTTCTGGTGCATAATATGACCCCCGCAGACGCCTAGTTTAGGAGTTATGGCCATTTTAAAGTTTTGAATTTTCATTTTTCTGGTGCATAATATGACCCCCGCAGACGCCTAGTTTAGGAGTTATAGCCATTTTAAGATTTTGAATTTTCTTTTTTCTGGTGCATAATATGACCCCCGCAGACGCCTAGTTTAGGAGTTATAGCCATTTTAAGATTTTGAATTTTCTTTTTTCTGGTGCATAATATGACCCCCGCAGACGCCTAGTTTAGGAGATATAGCCATTTTAAGATTTTGAATTTTTTTTTTTGGAGCATAATATGACCCCCGCAGACGCCTAGTTTAGGAGTTATAGCCATTTTAAAATTTTGAATTTTCTTTTTTCTGGTGCATAATATGACCCCCGCAGACGCCTAGTTTAGGAGTTATAGCCATTTTAAGATTTTGAATTTTTTTTCTGGTGCATAATATGACCCCCGCAGACGCCTAGTTTAGGAGTTATAGCCATTTTAAGATTTTGAATTTTCTTTTTTCTGGTGCATAATATGACCCCCGCAGACGCCTAGTTTAGGAGACATAGCCATTTTAAGATTTTGAATTTTTTTTTTTGGAGCATAATATGACCCCTGCAGACGCCTAGTTTAGGAGTTATAGCCATTTTAAGATTTTGAATTTTCTTTTTTGGTGCATAATATGACCCCCGCAGACGCCTAGTTTAGGAGTTATAGCCATTTTAAGATTTTGAATTTTCTTCTTTGGTGCATAATATGACCCCCGCAGACGCCTAGTTTATGAGTTATAGCCATTTTAAGATTTTGAATTTTCTTTTTTCTGGTGCATAATATGACCCCCGCAGACGCCTAGTTTAGGAGTTATAGCCATTTTAAGATTTTGAATTTTTTTTTCTGGTGCATAATATGACCCCCGCAGACGCCTAGTTAAGGAGTTAAAGCCATTTTAAGATTTTGAATTTTCTTTTTTCTGGTGCATAATATGACCCCCGCAGACGACTAGTTTAGGAGTTATAGCCATTTTAAGATTTTGAATTTTCTTTTTTGGTGCATAATATGACCCCCGCAGACGCCTAGTTTAGGAGTTATAGCCATTTTAAGATTTTGAATTTTTTTTTCTGGTGCATAATATGACCCCCGCAGACGCCTAGTTAAGGAGTTATAGCCATTTTAAGATTTTGAATTTTCTTTTTTCTGGTGCATAATATGACCCCCGCAGACGCCTAGTTTAGGAGTTATAGCCATTTTAAGACTTTGAATTTTGTTTTTTGGTGCATAATATGACCCCCGCAGACGCCTAGTTTAGGAGTTTTAGCCATTTTAAGATTTTGAATTTTCTTTTTTCTGGTGCATAATATGACCCCCGCAGACGCCTAGTTTAGGAGTTATAGCCATTTTAAGATTTTGAATTTTCTTTTTTCTGGTGCATAATATGACCCCCGCAGACGCCTAGTTTAGGAGTTATAGCCATTTTAAGATTTTGAATTTTCTTTTTTCTGGTGCATAATATGACCCCCGCAGACGCCTAGTTTAGGAGATATAGCCATTTTAAGATTTTGAATTTTTTTTTTTGGAGCATAATATGACCCCCGCAGACGCCTAGTTTAGGAGTTATAGCCATTTTAAGATTTTGAATTTTCTTTTTTCTGGTGCATAATATGACCCCCGCAGACGCCTAGTTTAGGAGTTATAGCCATTTTAAGATTTTGAATTTTTTTTCTGGTGCATAATATGACCCCCGCAGACGCCTAGTTTAGGAGTTATAGCCATTTTAAGATTTTGAATTTTCTTTTTTCTGGTGCATAATATGACCCCCGCAGACGCCTAGTTTAGGAGATATAGCCATTTTAAGATTTTGAATTTTTTTTTTTGGTGCATAATATGACCCCCGCAGACGCCTAGTTTAGGAGTTATAGCCATTTTAAGATTTTGAATTTTCTTTTTTCTGGTGCATAATATGACCCCCGCAGACGCCTAGTTTAGGAGTTATAGCCATTTTAAGATTTTGAATTTTCTTTTTTGGTGCATAATATGACCCCCGCAGACGCCTAGTTTATGAGTTATAGCCATTTTAAGATTTTGAATTTTCTTTTTTCTGGTGCATAATATGACCCCCGCAGACGCCTAGTTTAGGAGTTATAGCCATTTTAAGATTTTGAATTTTTTTTTCTGGTGCATAATATGACCCCCGCAGACGCCTAGTTAAGGAGTTATAGCCATTTTAAGATTTTGAATTTTCTTTTTTCTGGTGCATAATATGACCCCCGCAGACGCCTAGTTTAGGAGTTATAGCCATTTTAAGATTTTGAATTTTCTTTTTTGGTGCATAATATGACCCCCGCAGACGCCTAGTTTAGGAGTTATAGCCATTTTAAGATTTTGAATTTTTTTTTCTGGTGCATAATATGACCCCCGCAGACGCCTAGTTTAGGAGTTATAGCCATTTTAAGATTTTGAATTTTCTTTTTTCTGGTGCATAATATGACCCCCGCAGACGCCTAGTTTAGGAGTTATAGCCATTTTAAGATTTTGAATTTTCTTTTTTCTGGTGCATAATATGACCCCCGCAGACGCCTAGTTTAGGAGATATAGCCATTTTAAGATTTTGAATTTTCTTTTTTCTGGTGCATAATATGACCCCCGCAGACGCCTAGTTTAGGAGTTATAGCCATTTTAAGATTTTGAATTTTCTTTTTTCTGGTGCATAATATGACCCCCGCAGACGCCTAGTTTAGGAGATATAGCCATTTTAAGATTTTGAATTTTTTTTTTGGAGCATAATATGACCCCCGCAGACGCCTAGTTTAGGAGTTATAGCCATTTTAAAATTTTGAATTTTCTTTTTTCTGGTGCATAATATGACCCCCGCAGACGCCTAGTTTAGGAGTTATAGCCATTTTAAGATTTTGAATTTTCTTTTTTCTGGTGCATAATATGACCCCCGCAGACGCCTAGTTTAGGAGATATAGCCATTTTAAGATTTTGAATTTTTTTTTTTGGAGCATAATATGACCCCCGCAGACGCCTAGTTTAGGAGATATAGCCATTTTAAGATTTTGAATTTTTTTTTTTGGAGCATAATATGACCCCCGCAGACGCCTAGTTTAGGAGTTATAGCCATTTTAAGATTTTAAATTTTTTTTTCTGGTGCATAATATGACCCCCGCAGACGCCTAGTTTAGGAGTTATAGCCATTTTAAGATTTTGAATTTTTTTTTCTGGTGCATAATATGACCCCCTCAGACGCCTAGTTTAGGAGTTATGGCCATTTTAAAGTTTTGAATTTTCATTTTTCTGGAGCATAATATGACCCCCGCAGACGCCTAGTTTAGGAGTTATGGCCATTTTAAAGTTTTGAATTTTCATTTTTCTGGTGCATAATATGACCCCCGCAGACGCCTAGTTTAGGAGTTATAGCCATTTTAAGATTTTGAATTTTCTTTTTTCTGGTGCATAATATGACCCCCGCAGACGCCTAGTTTAGGAGTTATAGCCATTTTAAGATTTTGAATTTTCTTTTTTCTGGTGCATAATATGACCCCCGCAGACGCCTAGTTTAGGAGATATAGCCATTTTAAGATTTTGAATTTTTTTTTTTGGAGCATAATATGACCCCCGCAGACGCCTAGTTTAGGAGTTATAGCCATTTTAAAATTTTGAATTTTCTTTTTTCTGGTGCATAATATGACCCCCGCAGACGCCTAGTTTAGGAGTTATAGCCATTTTAAGATTTTGAATTTTTTTTCTGGTGCATAATATGACCCCCGCAGACGCCTAGTTTAGGAGTTATAGCCATTTTAAGATTTTGAATTTTCTTTTTTCTGGTGCATAATATGACCCCCGCAGACGCCTAGTTTAGGAGACATAGCCATTTTAAGATTTTGAATTTTTTTTTTTGGAGCATAATATGACCCCCGCAGACGCCTAGTTTAGGAGTTATAGCCATTTTAAGATTTTGAATTTTCTTTTTTGGTGCATAATATGACCCCCGCAGACGCCTAGTTTAGGAGTTATAGCCATTTTAAGATTTTGAATTTTCTTCTTTGGTGCATAATATGACCCCCGCAGACGCCTAGTTTATGAGTTATAGCCATTTTAAGATTTTGAATTTTCTTTTTTCTGGTGCATAATATGACCCCCGCAGACGCCTAGTTTAGGAGTTATAGCCATTTTAAGATTTTGAATTTTTTTTTCTGGTGCATAATATGACCCCCGCAGACGCCTAGTTAAGGAGTTAAAGCCATTTTAAGATTTTGAATTTTCTTTTTTCTGGTGCATAATATGACCCCCGCAGACGACTAGTTTAGGAGTTATAGCCATTTTAAGATTTTGAATTTTCTTTTTTGGTGCATAATATGACCCCCGCAGACGCCTAGTTTAGGAGTTATAGCCATTTTAAGATTTTGAATTTTTTTTTCTGGTGCATAATATGACCCCCGCAGACGCCTAGTTAAGGAGTTATAGCCATTTTAAGATTTTGAATTTTCTTTTTTCTGGTGCATAATATGACCCCCGCAGACGCCTAGTTTAGGAGTTATAGCCATTTTAAGATTTTGAATTTTCTTTTTTGGTGCATAATATGACCCCCGCAGACGCCTAGTTTAGGAGTTATAGCCATTTTAAGATTTTGAATTTTCTTTTTTCTGGTGCATAATATGACCCCCGCAGACGCCTAGTTTAGGAGTTATAGCCATTTTAAGATTTTGAATTTTCTTTTTTCTGGTGCATAATATGACCCCCGCAGACGCCTAGTTTAGGAGTTATAGCCATTTTAAGATTTTGAATTTTCTTTTTTCTGGTGCATAATATGACCCCCGCAGACGCCTAGTTTAGGAGATATAGCCATTTTAAGATTTTGAATTTTTTTTTTTGGAGCATAATATGACCCCCGCAGACGCCTAGTTTAGGAGTTATAGCCATTTTAAGATTTTGAATTTTCTTTTTTCTGGTGCATAATATGACCCCCGCAGACGCCTAGTTTAGGAGTTATAGCCATTTTAAGATTTTGAATTTTTTTTCTGGTGCATAATATGACCCCCGCAGACGCCTAGTTTAGGAGTTATAGCCATTTTAAGATTTTGAATTTTCTTTTTTCTGGTGCATAATATGACCCCCGCAGACGCCTAGTTTAGGAGATATAGCCATTTTAAGATTTTGAATTTTTTTTTTTGGTGCATAATATGACCCCCGCAGACGCCTAGTTTAGGAGTTATAGCCATTTTAAGATTTTGAATTTTCTTTTTTCTGGTGCATAATATGACCCCCGCAGACGCCTAGTTTAGGAGTTATAGCCATTTTAAGATTTTGAATTTTCTTTTTTGGTGCATAATATGACCCCCGCAGACGCCTAGTTTATGAGTTATAGCCATTTTAAGATTTTGAATTTTCTTTTTTCTGGTGCATAATATGACCCCCGCAGACGCCTAGTTTAGGAGTTATAGCCATTTTAAGATTTTGAATTTTTTTTTCTGGTGCATAATATGACCCCCTCAGACGCCTAGTTAAGGAGTTATAGCCATTTTAAGATTTTGAATTTTCTTTTTTCTGGTGCATAATATGACCCCCGCAGACGCCTAGTTTAGGAGTTATAGCCATTTTAAGATTTTGAATTTTCTTTTTTGGTGCATAATATGACCCCCGCAGACGCCTAGTTTAGGAGTTATAGCCATTTTAAGATTTTGAATTTTTTTTTCTGGTGCATAATATGACCCCCGCAGACGCCTAGTTTAGGAGTTATAGCCATTTTAAGATTTTGAATTTTCTTTTTTGGTGCATAATATGACCCCCGCAGACGCCTAGTTTAGGAGTTATAGCCATTTTAAAGTTTTGAATTTTCATTTTTCTGGTGCATAATATGACCCCCGCAGACGCCTTGTTTAGGAGTTATAGCCATTTTAAGATTTTGAATTTTCTTTTTTGGTGCATAATATGACCCCCGCAGACGCCTAGTTTAGGAGTTATAGCCATTTTAAGATTTTGAATTTTCTTTTTTCTGGTGCATAATATGACCCCCGCAGACGCCTAGTTTAGGAGATATAGCCATTTTAAGATTTTGAATTTTCTTTTTTGGTGCATAATATGACCCCCGCAGACGCCTAGTTTATGAGTTATAGCCATTTTAAGATTTTGAATTTTCTTTTTTCTGGTGCATAATATGACCCCCGCAGACGCCTAGTTTAGGAGTTATAGCCATTTTAAGATTTTGAATTTTCTTTTTTCTGGTGCATAATATGACCCCCGCAGACGCCTAGTTTAGGAGACATAGCCATTTTAAGATTTTGAATTTTGTTTTTTGGAGCATAATATGACACCCGCAGACGCCTAGTTTAGGAGTTATAGCCATTTTAAGATTTCGAATTTTCTTTTTTGGTGCATAATATGACCCCCGCAGACGCCTAGTTTAGGAGTTATAGCCATTTTAAGATTTTGAATTTTCTTTTTTGGTGCATAATATGACCCCCGCAGACGCCTAGTTTAGGAGTTATAGCCATTTTAAGATTTTGAATTTTCTTTTTTCTGGTGCATAATATGACCCCCGCAGACGCCTAGTTTAGGAGTTATAGCCATTTTAAGATTTTGAATTTTTTTTTCTGGTGCATAATATGACCCCCGCAGACGCCTAGTTAAGGAGTTATAGCCATTTTAAGATTTTGAATTTTCTTTTTTCTGGTGCATAATATGACCCCCGCAGACGCCTAGTTTAGGAGTTATAGCCATTTTAAGATTTTGAATTTTCTTTTTTGGTGCATAATATGACCCCCGCAGACGCCTAGTTTAGGAGTTATAGCCATTTTAAGATTTTGAATTTTTTTTTCTGGTGCATAATATGACCCCCGCAGACGCCTAGTTAAGGAGTTAAAGCCATTTTAAGATTTTGAATTTTCTTTTTTCTGGTGCATAATATGACCCCCGCAGACGACTAGTTTAGGAGTTATAGCCATTTTAAGATTTTGAATTTTCTTTTTTGGTGCATAATATGACCCCCGCAGACGCCTAGTTTAGGAGTTATAGCCATTTTAAGATTTTGAATTTTTTTTTCTGGTGCATAATATGACCCCCGCAGACGCCTAGTTAAGGAGTTATAGCCATTTTAAGATTTTGAATTTTCTTTTTTCTGGTGCATAATATGACCCCCGCAGACGCCTAGTTTAGGAGTTATAGCCATTTTAAGATTTTGAATTTTCTTTTTTGGTGCATAATATGACCCCCGCAGACGCCTAGTTTAGGAGTTATAGCCATTTTAAGATTTTGAATTTTCTTTTTTCTGGTGCATAATATGACCCCCGCAGACGCCTAGTTTAGGAGTTATAGCCATTTTAAGATTTTGAATTTTCTTTTTTCTGGTGCATAATATGACCCCCGCAGACGCCTAGTTTAGGAGTTATAGCCATTTTAAGATTTTGAATTTTCTTTTTTCTGGTGCATAATATGACCCCCGCAGACGCCTAGTTTAGGAGATATAGCCATTTTAAGATTTTGAATTTTTTTTTTTGGAGCATAATATGACCCCCGCAGACGCCTAGTTTAGGAGTTATAGCCATTTTAAGATTTTGAATTTTCTTTTTTCTGGTGCATAATATGACCCCCGCAGACGCCTAGTTTAGGAGTTATAGCCATTTTAAGATTTTGAATTTTTTTTCTGGTGCATAATATGACCCCCGCAGACGCCTAGTTTAGGAGTTATAGCCATTTTAAGATTTTGAATTTTCTTTTTTCTGGTGCATAATATGACCCCCGCAGACGCCTAGTTTAGGAGATATAGCCATTTTAAGATTTTGAATTTTTTTTTTTGGTGCATAATATGACCCCCGCAGACGCCTAGTTTAGGAGTTATAGCCATTTTAACATTTTGAATTTTCTTTTTTCTGGTGCATAATATGACCCCCGCAGACGCCTAGTTTAGGAGTTATAGCCATTTTAAGATTTTGAATTTTCTTTTTTGGTGCATAATATGACCCCCGCAGACGCCTAGTTTATGAGTTATAGCCATTTTAAGATTTTGAATTTTCTTTTTTCTGGTGCATAATATGACCCCCGCAGACGCCTAGTTTAGGAGTTATAGCCATTTTAAGATTTTGAATTTTTTTTTCTGGTGCATAATATGACCCCCGCAGACGCCTAGTTAAGGAGTTATAGCCATTTTAAGATTTTGAATTTTCTTTTTTCTGGTGCATAATATGACCCCCGCAGACGCCTAGTTTAGGAGTTATAGCCATTTTAAGATTTTGAATTTTCTTTTTTGGTGCATAATATGACCCCCGCAGACGCCTAGTTTAGGAGTTATAGCCATTTTAAGATTTTGAATTTTTTTTTCTGGTGCATAATATGACCCCCGCAGACGCCTAGTTTAGGAGTTATAGCCATTTTAAGATTTTGAATTTTCTTTTTTGTGCATAATATGACCCCCGCAGACGCCTAGTTTAGGAGTTATAGCCATTTTAAAGTTTTGAATTTTCATTTTTCTGGTGCATAATATGACCCCCGCAGACGCCTTGTTTAGGAGTTATAGCCATTTTAAGATTTTGAATTTTCTTTTTTGGTGCATAATATGACCCCCGCAGACGCCTAGTTTAGGAGTTATAGCCATTTTAAGATTTTGAATTTTCTTTTTTCTGGTGCATAATATGACCCCCGCAGACGCCTAGTTTAGGAGATATAGCCATTTTAAGATTTTGAATTTTCTTTTTTGGTGCATAATATGACCCCCGCAGACGCCTAGTTTATGAGTTATAGCCATTTTAAGATTTTGAATTTTCTTTTTTCTGGTGCATAATATGACCCCCGCAGACGCCTAGTTTAGGAGTTATAGCCATTTTAAGATTTTGAATTTTCTTTTTTCTGGTGCATAATATGACCCCCGCAGACGCCTAGTTTAGGAGACATAGCCATTTTAAGATTTTGAATTTTGTTTTTTGGAGCATAATATGACACCCGCAGACGCCTAGTTTAGGAGTTATAGCCATTTTAAGATTTCGAATTTTCTTTTTTGGTGCATAATATGACCCCCGCAGACGCCTAGTTTAGGAGTTATAGCCATTTTAAGATTTTGAATTTTCTTTTTTGGTGCATAATATGACCCCCGCAGACGCCTAGTTTAGGAGTTATAGCCATTTTAAGATTTTGAATTTTCTTTTTTCTGGTGCATAATATGACCCCCGCAGACGCCTAGTTTAGGAGTTATAGAAATTTTAAGATTTTGAATTTTTTTTCTGGTGCATAATATGACCCCCGCAGACGCCTAGTTAAGGAGTTATAGCCATTTTAAGATTTTGAATTTTCTTTTTTCTGGTGCATAATATGACCCCCGCAGACGCCTAGTTTAGGAGTTATAGCCATTTTAAGATTTTGAATTTTCTTTTTTGGTGCATAATATGACCCCCGCAGACGCCTAGTTTAGGAGTTATAGATATTTTAAGATTTTGAATTTTTTTTTCTGGTGCATAATATGACCCCCGCAGACGCCTAGTTAAGGAGTTATAGCCATTTTAAGATTTTGAATTTTCTTTTTTGGTGCATAATATGACCCCCGCAGACGCCTAGTTTAGGAGTTATAGCCATTTTAAAGTTTTGAATTTTCATTTTTCTGGTGCATAATATGACCCCCGCAGACGCCTAGTTTAGGAGTTATAGCCATTTTAAGATTTTGAATTTTCTTTTTTGGTGCATAATATGACCCCCGCAGACGCCTAGTTTAGGAGTTATAGCCATTTTAAGATTTTGAATTTTCTTTTTTCTGGTGCATAATATGACCCCCGCAGACGATTAGTTTAGGAGATATAGCCATTTTAAGATTTTGAATTTTTTTTTTTGGAGCATAATATGACCCCCGCAGACGCCTAATTTAGGAGTTATAGCCATTTTAAGATTTTGAATTTTCTTTTTTCTGGTGCATAATATGACCCCCGCAGACGCCTAGTTTAGGAGATATAGCCATTTTAAGATTTTGAATTTTCTTTTTTCTGGTGCATAATATGACCCCCGCAGACGCCTAGTTTAGGAGTTATAGCCATTTTAAGATTTTGAATTTTCTTTTTCTGGTGCATAATATGACCCCCGCAGACGCCTAGTTTAGGAGTTATAGCCATTTTAAGATTTTGAATTTTCTTTTTTCTGGTGCATAATATGACCCCCGCAGACGCCTAGTTTAGGAGTTATAGCCATTTTAAGATTTTGAATTTTCTTTTTTCTGGTGCATAATATGACCCCCGCAGACGCCTAGTTTAGGAGATATAGCCATTTTAAGATTTTGAATTTTTTTTTTTGGAGCATAATATGACCCCCGCAGACGCCTAGTTTAGGAGTTATAGCCATTTTAAGATTTTGAATTTTCTTTTTTCTGGTGCATAATATGACCCCCGCAGACGCCTAGTTTAGGAGTTATAGCCATTTTAAGATTTTGAATTTTCTTTTTTCTGGTGCATAATATGACCCCCGCAGACGCCTAGTTTAGGAGTTATAGCCATTTTAAGATTTTGAATTTTCTTTTTTCTGGTGCATAATATGACCCCCGCAGACGCCTAGTTTAGGAGATATAGCCATTTTAAGATTTTGAATTTTTTTTTTTGGAGCATAATATGACCCCCGCAGACGCCTAGTTTAGGAGTTATAGCCATTTTAAGATTTTGAATTTTCTTTTTTCTGGTGCATAATATGACCCCCGCAGACGCCTAGTTTAGGAGTTATAGCCATTTTAAGATTTTGAATTTTTTTTCTGGTGCATAATATGACCCCCGCAGACGCCTAGTTTAGGAGTTATAGCCATTTTAAGATTTTGAATTTTCTTTTTTCTGGTGCATAATATGACCCCCGCAGACGCCTAGTTTAGGAGATATAGCCATTTTAAGATTTTGAATTTTTTTTTCTGGTGCATAATATGACCCCCGCAGACGCCTAGTTAAGGAGTTATAGCCATTTTAAGATTTTGAATTTTCTTTTTTCTGGTGCATAATATGACCCCCGCAGACGCCTAGTTTAGGAGTTATAGCCATTTTAAGATTTTGAATTTTCTTTTTTGGTGCATAATATGACCCCCGCAGACGCCTAGTTTAGGAGTTATAGCCATTTTAAGATTTTGAATTTTTTTTTCTGGTGCATAATATGACCCCCGCAGACGCCTAGTTAAGGAGTTATAGCCATTTTAAGATTTTGAATTTTCTTTTTTGGTGCATAATATGACCCCCGCAGACGCCTAGTTTAGGAGTTATAGCCATTTTAAAGTTTTGAATTTTCATTTTTCTGGTGCATAATATGACCCCCGCAGACGCCTAGTTTAGGAGTTATAGCCATTTTAAGATTTTGAATTTTCTTTTTTGGTGCATAATATGACCCCCGCAGACGCCTAGTTTAGGAGTTATAGCCATTTTAAGATTTTGAATTTTCTTTTTTCTGGTGCATAATATGACCCCCGCAGACGATTAGTTTAGGAGATATAGCCATTTTAAGATTTTGAATTTTTTTTTTGGAGCATAATATGACCCCCGCAGACGCCTAATTTAGGAGTTATAGCCATTTTAAGATTTTGAATTTTCTTTTTTCTGGTGCATAATATGACCCCCGCAGACGCCTAGTTTAGGAGATATAGCCATTTTAAGATTTTGAATTTTCTTTTTTCTGGTGCATAATATGACCCCCGCAGACGCCTAGTTTAGGAGTTATAGCCATTTTAAGATTTTGAATTTTCTTTTTTCTGGTGCATAATATGACCCCCGCAGACGCCTAGTTTAGGAGTTATAGCCATTTTAAGATTTTGAATTTTCTTTTTTCTGGTGCATAATATGACCCCCGCAGACGCCTAGTTTAGGAGTTATAGCCATTTTAAGATTTTGAATTTTCTTTTTTCTGGTGCATAATATGACCCCCGCAGACGCCTAGTTTAGGAGATATAGCCATTTTAAGATTTTGAATTTTTTTTTTTGGAGCATAATATGACCCCCGCAGACGCCTAGTTTAGGAGTTATAGCCATTTTAAGATTTTGAATTTTCTTTTTTCTGGTGCATAATATGACCCCCGCAGACGCCTAGTTTAGGAGTTATAGCCATTTTAAGATTTTGAATTTTTTTTCTGGTGCATAATATGACCCCCGCAGACGCCTAGTTTAGGAGTTATAGCCATTTTAAGATTTTGAATTTTCTTTTTTCTGGTGCATAATATGACCCCCGCAGACGCCTAGTTTAGGAGATATAGCCATTTTAAGATTTTGAATTTTTTTTTTGGAGCATAATATGACCCCCGCAGACGCCTAGTTTAGGAGTTATAGCCATTTTAAGATTTTGAATTTTCTTTTTTGGTGCATAATATGACCCCCGCAGACGCCTAGTTTAGGAGTTATAGCCATTTTAAGATTTTGAATTTTCTTTTTTGGTGCATAATATGACCCCCGCAGACGCCTAGTTTATGAGTTATAGAAATTTTAAGATTTTGAATTTTCTTTTTTCTGGTGCATAATATGACCCCCGCAGACGCCTAGTTTAGGAGTTATAGCCATTTTAAGATTTTGAATTTTTTTTTTTGGAGCATAATATGACCCCCGCGGACGCCTAGTTTAGGAGTTATAGCCATTTTAAGATTTTGAATTTTCTTTTTTCTGGTGCATAATATGACCCCCGCAGACGCCTAGTTTAGGAGTTATAGCCATTTTAAGATTTTGAATTTTCTTTTTTCTGGTGCATAATATGACCCCCGCAGACGCCTAGTTTAGGAGATATAGCCATTTTAAGATTTTGAATTTTTGTTTTTGGAGCATAATATGACCCCCGCAGACGCCTAGTTTAGGAGTTATAGCCATTTTAAGATTTTGAATTTTCTTTTTTCTGGTGCATAATATGACCCCCGCAGACGCCTAGTTTAGGAGTTATAGCCATTTTAAGATTTTGGATTTTCTTTTTCTGGTGCATAATATGACCCCCGCAGACGCCTAGTTTAGGAGATATAGCCATTTTAAGATTTTGAATTTTTTTTTTTGGAGCATAACATGACCCCCGCAGACGCCTAGTTTAGGAGTTATAGCCATTTTAAGATTTTGAATTTTCTTTTTTCTGGTGCATAATATGACCCCCGCAGACGCCTAGTTTAGGAGATATAGCCATTTTAAGATTTTGAATTTTTTTTTTTGGAGCATAATATGTCCCCCGCAGACGCCTAGTTTAGGAGTTATAGCCATTTTAAGATTTTGAATTTTCTTTTTTCTGGTGCATAATATGACCCCCGCAGACGCCTAGTTTAGGAGATATAGCCATTTTAAGATTTTGAATTTTTTTTTTTGGTGCATAATATGACCCCCGCAGACGCCTAGTTTAGGAGTTATAGCCATTTTAAGATTTTGAATTTTCTTTTTTCTGGTGCATAATATGACCCCCGCAGACGCCTAGTTTAGGAGTTATAGCCATTTTAAGATTTTGAATTTTCTTTTTTCTGGTGCATAATATGACCCCGCAGACGCCTAGTTTAGGAGTTATAGCCATTTTAAGATTTTGAATTTTCTTTTTTCTGGTGCATAATATGACCCCCGCAGACGCCTAGTTTAGGAGATATAGCCATTTTAAGATTTTGAATTTTTTTTTTTGGAGCATAATATGACCCCCGCAGACGCCTAGTTTAGGAGTTATAGCCATTTTAAGATTTTGAATTTTCTTTTTTCTGGTGCATAATATGACCCCCGCAGACGCCTAGTTTAGGAGTTATAGCCATTTTAAGATTTTGAATTTTTTTTTCTGGTGCATAATATGACCCCCGCAGACGCCTAGTTTAGGAGTTATAGCCATTTTAAGATTTTGAATTTTCTTTTTTCTGGTGCATAATATGACCCCCGCAGACGCCTAGTTTAGGAGATATAGCCATTTTAAGATTTTGAATTTTTTTTTTTGGAGCATAATATGACCCCCGCAGACGCCTAGTTTAGGAGTTATAGCCATTTTAAGATTTTGAATTTTCTTTTTTGGTGCATAATATGACCCCCGCAGACGCCTAGTTTAGGAGTTATAGCCATTTTAAGATTTTGAATTTTCTTTTTTGGTGCATAATATGACCCCCGCAGACGCCTAGTTTATGAGTTATAGCCATTTTAAGATTTTGAATTTTCTTTTTTCTGGTGCATAATATGACCCCCGCAGACGCCTAGTTTAGGAGATATAGCCATTTTAAGATTTTGAATTTTTTTTTTTGGAGCATAATATGACCCCCGCAGACGCCTAGTTTAGGAGTTATAGCCATTTTAAGATTTTGAATTTCTTTTTTCTGGTGCATAATATGACCCCCGCAGACGCCTAGTTTAGGAGTTATAGCCATTTTAAGATTTTGAATTTTCTTTTTTCTGGTGCATAATATGACCCCCGCAGACGCCTAGTTTAGGAGTTATAGCCATTTTAAGATTTTGAATTTTCTTTTTTCTGGTGCATAATATGACCCCCGCAGACGCCTAGTTTAGGAGATATAGCCATTTTAAGATTTTGAATTTTTTTTTTTGGAGCATAATATGACCCCCGCAGACGCCTAGTTTAGGAGTTATAGCCATTTTAAGATTTTGAATTTTCTTTTTTCTGGTGCATAATATGACCCCCGCAGACGCCTAGTTTAGGAGATATAGCCATTTTAAGATTTTGAATTTTCTTTTTTGGTGCATAATATGACCCCCGCGGACGCCTAGTTTAGGAGTTATAGCCATTTTAAGATTTTGAATTTTCTTTTTTCTGGTGCATAATATGACCCCCGCAGACGCCTAGTTTAGGAGTTATAGCCATTTTAAGATTTTGAATTTTCTTTTTTGGTGCATAATATGACCCCCGCAGACGCCTAGTTTAGGAGTTATAGCCATTTTAAGATTTTGATTTTCTTTTTTCTGGTGCATAATATGACCCCCGCAGACGCCTAGTTTAGGAGATATAGCCATTTTAAGATTTTGAATTTTTTTTTTGGAGCATAACATGACCCCCGCAGACGCCTAGTTTAGGAGTTATAGCCATTTAAGATTTTGAATTTTCTTTTTTCTGGTGCATAATATGACCCCCGCAGACGCCTAGTTTAGGAGATATAGCCATTTTAAGATTTTGAATTTTTTTTTTTGGAGCATAATATGACCCCCGCAGACGCCTAGTTTAGGAGTTATAGCCATTTTAAGATTTTGAATTTTCTTTTTTCTGGTGCATAATATGACCCCCGCAGACGCCTAGTTTAGGAGTTATAGCCATTTTAAGATTTTGAATTTTCTTTTTTCTGGTGCATAATATGACCCCCGCAGACGCCTAGTTTAGGAGTTATAGCCATTTTAAGATTTTGAATTTTCTTTTTCTGGTGCATAATATGACCCCCGCAGACGCCTAGTTTAGGAGTTATAGCCATTTTAAGATTTTGAATTTTCTTTTTTCTGGTGCATAATATGACCCCCGCAGACGCCTAGTTTAGGAGATATAGCCATTTTAAGATTTTGAATTTTTTTTTTTGGAGCATAATATGACCCCCGCAGACGCCTAGTTTAGGAGTTATAGCCATTTTAAAATTTTGAATTTTCTTTTTTCTGGTGCATAATATGACCCCCGCAGACGCCTAGTTTAGGAGATATAGCCATTTTAAGATTTTGAATTTTCTTTTTTGGTGCATAATATGACCCCCGCGGACGCCTAGTTTAGGAGTTATAGCCATTTTAAGATTTTGAATTTTCTTTTTTCTGGTGCTGCTTGCTGC